>JAUOZQ010000039.1:0-730504 GCA_030710315.1 Anomotaenia brevis
CGATGTCACAACGCTGCTTTCCCTCAAAGAAGTTCAATTGAAAAATCTCATCAGGAAAGAGCAAAGATTGTCAGTAGTTAAACACTTCGGCAGATTTAAGGAAAATCCAATCGACAAGAAAGTGGTACAGCTCCAAATAACCGCCGCCCTTAGCGGCGCAACTTAAAAGCTGATTTTACACTCTCCTTGAAGACGCTTTTGTTTTGTCCTTGATTGACAAGTACCGGCAGCAAAGTTGGCGTGCATCATATCACATCAGCCACCTATAATGTTTGGAGTTTAACGCAGGCAAAACATTTCTGCAAAATATAGCAAGTATTCTTATTCTCGTTATCATCAAATCTATGGTTCAAATCGTGGTTCAACCTAGTCTCTTTCACAATTTTCACTCTTAAAGGAGAAAGCGCATCTGAAAAGCAAGCAAACGATTGTAATTCCGTAAATACATTTTAACCCAGAATTTTAGAGTCCCAATTTATTGAGTTGGTAGATCAAACTTGTCCGAATGTACTTTAAGGAAAGTGACCACTGAGGCAAAGCCGCAAGTAAGAAGTATCGAGTGTGCCCACAGGGCACTGAATGAACCACATTTAATTTATTGCTAACGTTACGCTTTTAATGGGTCTAGAGAGAAATGCTTTATTGGGAACTGCTAACTCCTGCACAGCAACAAATTATCAGAGTGAAAACATGCAAACTCCTTCTTCAGGGAGTTTGGATTTTCTAAATTATTAACCATAATAAATCGAATATTAAGTTTTGTAACAATGACTCTTAATTGGCTGTTTGTCTACCAAATTTTCGGAAATAATTTTAGCAGATTTCAGTCAAATCGAAGTAGGAAAGGAAATGCACCAATTAAAACAAGACAGAAACAGCTAATTGGACCATTAAGTGTGAAAATGCCTGAAAATTTGTAGCAAGAAGATATTTTAAATAATTTGTTTCATTTTTTTGATTTTATTTTTTAATTAAACGTATTTGTCTGTAAATCTGTAATAACACATTATACTAGATTTCTTCTTAAAAAAGAATATGCAAAATCCACTTTCCTTTATTTGCATGTGCTTTTTACTAATAAAAATTTTCTTTTTAATATTATAAACATTATGCTGGTAAAAAATAACCTTTTGATTAAATTACCCAAAATGTTTCCCATTAGATTCAGTACAGACAAATGCTTCCAAAGCGTGTGTACTTTCAGAAAAATACAATTAACCCTAAAATTTGCCATCGAAAAATTGTGAAAAATTGTTTTCTTTCATATGTTGGCTCTTAAAATATCAAAAAATTTATGATTAAATAAAACACATCACAATTGAGTAAAGTTAGTGATTTTAATCAATTTTGCATATTTTATTTAACAGGTTCCGTTCGTAATGTGATAGATACGAACCTAATACAACTTGCCTTAAACGGCACAAAGAGAGTTCGAGAAACCAATTCTGATCTTAGGCGCAAAAACACACGACCAAATGCCAATCCACATCACCGAGTGCAGCATGTAGATGCGACTAATGTGACTCATCTCCTCCCTCTACTAATCAGCGCCAACCTCAACGTCATTTCTTCTCACTCTGCATAAATTCGAGACATAGTTTTAATTACGGCGGTTGCTGGGCTTTGGAGTAGTTGTGAATTCAATAATCCTTCAAGTGCACTGGCTCGATTCCTGGGAGAGTGACCATATTCACCCTAGCCTAATTTGTCTACACTAAACGTGGTTGATTAACAACTCTTAACCTCATTTTAATTGGTCGAATTCGAGCTAACTCAGCTCAAAATCAGTGCTGCATGGTTTAGGTTGGACACTTGTTGTTTTCACTAGAAGATGTGGTAAGATGGCCTTTATTCGGGGGTATTCAGTGCGTTAAGACCTTTAAAATGCATTATTGCGGTCGCTCGGATTAGCTGAATTGATATGTTAGTGTTGTGTCGAGTAATATCAACTTGAAGGTTCATGCAATCCCCTCTTAAAATACTGAATTTAAAAGCTCAAATCGCTGATTGGTTTGTCTTGTTAAAGAATCAAATTTTTTCAAAATCCTCATTCAAACGCCCTTGATCAATCTCATTATTTAGGCTGTCATTTTCTATCATTGTTGCAATCAGGACACCCAACTCATCCACTCAATTTATCCGAGTCCTGTTCTCACGTTTTGAGTCCATCAGACGCTCTCCATTAGTCGTTTATCTGGAAATTTTTATACTTAAAGCATTCCAACTCTCTACTGCTTCGTGGAAAAGTCACCTTCTGAGTACCTGTAGCTCTCTTTTGTCCAAAAAATAAAAATGATTTTGTCAGAATTTCTCAAAATTTTCTTCGAAATATTTCACAGGATTGGAATGTAGAAGGCAAGCCATCAGATAATTTGGTTATGGAGTATTGAGGTTATAATCGAAGCGGATTATAGCGGTTATTTGGAACTAAACTCATTAAAAGTGGCGTTATTTTTGCATGTCCTTTGGTTTTTTCTTTAAATTAAATCTCAGCGTTCTCAGTTGTCTTATCCGCTCAATACTAAATGACGCTGAGCTTCAAACCAAATCCTGAAATACATTTCAAATAAGCATTCCATTTGATTAAACCCCTTCTTTTGACTTCAATATACCCGTACCGCACAGCATTGCAAAGAGAAGTCTTTTTTAATTTGTAACTTTAAAATTGCAATATATTCGTGGTTTATGTAACTTCAGGATTCTGTAACCGAAAAATTGCTTATTATCTGGTACAGGATTCAGAATATTTCATAAATAAATATGTGCTAAAAGACCAAAATATTTGTTAAAAGTTTTACTAGTTGCGGAAGAGCGGTCAATTTCTAATCAAGTAGGAAATTCAGGTCAAAACGAAAACTTATTTATCGCATAATTAATTTTTTTCAATAGTTTGAGGAATTCTTGAAATATACTCGAATCGCCGTAGTAGCAAAGAGTTTTCCTCCTAAGATTTTTGTGAATTGGCTATTTTAAGTGCATCTTTATTTTTTTCTAAAAAACTTAATAAAAAACTCTCTGTATAAAGCTGGTCATCACTTTTAAGGCAGATTTTGCAATTTAATCATAATAATGATTTCTAATAAGATGTTACTTATTAAAAGACAGTGTTCTTACTTATTTAAGGATCCAAATTTAATTATTTTCAGCACCACAATTTACCTCATCGTCCTCTTAATTTGGGTTTAACAAAGTTGCCGCTTCGAAAATTCGGCTGACAGGACCAGGACTCTGTAATCTTAGTAGAAAAAAACAATTTTTAAAGTGTTACCAGAAACGTAGTAATGGTATTCTTGAATCGTGGTTTTAATTGACAAAAAATGCAATTAAAGAATTTGATTGGGTAGACATGTCTCTGGATAGCTGCGCATTAAACAATTGTATTAAAATTTAGAATTAAATTGGTCAACATCGATAACACCACAAAATCAGACCTCTTTATAAATTTAAAATTTTTGAGCAAGTCGAATGAACACTATATTTAAAATATAGACAAAAATACGATATTAACCCTTTTGTTATGTATTTAAATATGAATTTATAAGACTTAATTCAACGATAATCGGCAACCCAAAAATATGTCTAACTTAAGAGGTAATAAAATACCATTTAATAGAGTAATTTGATAAAAAATTTTAAATATTTTATTTAATAAAAGAAAAACTGCTTTTTTGTCAAATTCAAAGAATATTATGGTCAACTTTCAGCTGTCCTTCCAAGTTTATGAATACCTAAAAATGCAACAATTATTATATTTCTGAATTGCGAATCACAGTGATAAACGTCCCCTTAATTCACGAATTTTAATAAAATTTCAGTCTCAAATACGGTCTTTTTTTAGTAAAATAAATGATTATCAATGCGTTTGTTGCGTTAACCCAAGCCTAAGGTATTTTAGCTTTCACCCAACGCTTATAAATCAGAAAAATTTATTTGTAAATTATGAGTAAATAAATTTGGCGCTCAAAATAGGAAGAAAACTTAATGAATAATGGTAAAATATTGCCTTGAAATGCCTCAGTTGCTTAGCAAAAAACAAAACATTTTTCAAGCAATTGAATTCATATTTGGCAGAAATTAACCGAAAGGCACAACCAAATATAAAAACAAATGCTTTTTTTCTTTTTGTTTTGCCAAAAGACTAAACATTTAGAGTAAAGTTGGCGTAAAATTCTCTTGTCATTGCTGTTCTGACAGTTTAAACTTAATTTTTTTCGAATTAATTTTATTCATTTGATGAAAATGCAGTGGCATACATTTAATATGTTAGCTCAGGACGTTGGTCTTAATTTGATTAGGAAATTTAGGAATCGCTTCGACAAATCCTTCATAACTTTATAAGATTATCTATCGCCGCTGTATCAATTTCTTTGTTTAAAAGTATTTTTAAGGTAAAAAGCACATTTTTGATGAAAAAGTTTACTTTATCAGTAAAATGCCCGTATCACTTTCCAACTAAGCTTTAAATGCACTTTTAAGTAAACTATATTGTGCTTAACGTAGAGGTAGACGGTAGACAAGAAAATGTCCTATTTTTCTGTCTTTTTAGTTTAATGAAGTTGATACAAATTTTTTAAAAAATGAGTTTTAAAAGGCGGATACATGCAAATTAAATCCAACTTGGATCTAAAAATTAAAGTTTTATAATATTAACGACCCCATCAGACCCCTAAAATGAAGCTTGCAACACTGAAACTTTGTTTAAATATTCAATAAAGCATCATAGAGTTACAATTCTCTACACAAACTCAAGGAAATGTCAAATAACATTTATTGCACCAGTGTTCGCAATGGCACCAAACGCCATCGTGCTAACAGCACAATAAAACCCTCTCAGTTGTTTATATTAAATTATTTATCTTTTTAACTTAACATGGTGTAGCTGTGAAATTTTCTTTAAAATATACATTTGAGTTGTAAATTTTACCAGATTTATTTCAAGTGCTAAAGGTATATTCGGTTTTCTTTTACAAATCGAACCAACGATGACACCATATATCATGGACGCATTTTTTTTCAAAATCAAAAAAGAAACGTTTGAAATAGAGAATTTTAAATACTTCAAAAGAAGCATATTTGAACATTGCTCTTTTTTAGTAAGCATGATTGTTTTAGTATCTTTACCAGTATCCTTGAAATGCAGGCCGTTACTATATAGATATCTTGGTGAGTTGAATAATATTATTGTACTTTTCAATTTGTAATTCATTGAAGCACAATCTATCAAATAAATTTTTGAAATAGAAATTTCAAACAAAGTTAATGTTCTCTTTAAAACTTCTTTTGAAGTATCCATCTCAAATCAAATGTTTCAGTAATTAATTTGATTTTCATAATATTTCTCACAGCGTGCTCTGTTTTTACTCCAATCCTTTTTTTGTTAGTTTACCAACAATTGAATAAAATTTAATTTGCAAGACGTGAAAAACTGCAAATCTTAAACTAAAAATCGTAGTTCATGTTTTTTTCCAGAATACGAAATGGCAACTTTATGAGCATAATAAAAACAAATTATTTTTACAATTCACTTTTTGTGCTTCTGTTAACCTAGTTTTTCAAAAAATGGCATTATTTTATTGTTTTTGTAAGGAGTTTAGAAAAACAGGGTTAGTTTTTTTAAATTGGCCACGTTAAATATGCGAAAATAATAAAAATTAAAGTTTCTTAGCTTGTAAATAATGAATCACGAAATATTTTCAGTGATAATTGCAAAATTTGGAATTTTATTCTGTCTAAATTCTTGTTTATATCTGAAAAACACGAAATACATAAATGCTCAATTGTCAACTGCAATTTGAATCATCATCATGAAATGGATGAATGGAAATAAACGTTGTTTTAAATTCAGCTTATAACTCTTAAAATGAAATGGTCTTGTCCGATTTATTTCAAATTTTAGAAACAATTTTTTGAATTTTATTTTGCTGTCAATTTAGTACTGATACTGAGAATTTTTACGAATATAACACAATATTAATAGTACATTAAAACACCAAAATTTAGTTTAAAATATTTCTCTACTTAGTTTAGAAGACTGCAAAAAAGTAAAACTTTAAAATGTATTAAATGAATAAATTCTAAAAATGTTATTAATTTAACAAAGCTGACCAAGGAAACATGGTCACCACAATTGATGCACATAACTTCTTGGTAGCTTTATAATTTATAAGAAACCAATTTGTAATCTTTGCCAATTTTTATGAATAAGAATTATATTTTTTACTCTTTATTTATTTCTTCAAATATTTTATTCAATCCTTTTTCGCATTCTCCTTAATGGAACATTCCCGAATTTATCTACAGTCTTCATGGGAATCGTAAATCTATATATGCATGTTTGCACGATAACTTTTGGCGTTGATATATATATCAAAAATACAGAAGTATTTTTGGAAGCAAATCCCAATTTAAAATCCGAAGTAGCTGCATTTATGCCACTGAGATTCAACCAGTTTCCTACAGCAAGAGAGTATGACATGAGTACAATATTTTATAGTCCGTGGTTAAAAATTTTCTAAATTTAAACACAGTTCTATAGACTAGCAAGTTCTGTTTGTCCGTTTGCCTATCTAAAAGCACTTTGCACCTTTCAACCAAAGTGAATTGAAGATGGCAATGCGACAGAAGACCTGAAGGCAAAATTAGATCATCAGAGAAGCTGTAGGTTTTAAAATGCCTAAATTTAACAAAATTAGAGTTTAAACCTCCCTGCGATTGCTAATCAAACAATCCAAACTCTGAGGTATTCTATGAAAAAGCCCTTTAATTCTTTTGTGCTGTCATGTTCCATTCCTTTTGTGATCAGCTAGTAACTGAACAGCTCAGTAAATCAGAATGTTTACTCCAATGGGTGATATGCGCAAAATTACATATTTTTTTAGAATTTTCATGCGGTACGAATTTCTTGAAATAAGGATGAAACTTGACCTCCCATAGCGAGTTTTAAGCTCGGTTGAAACAACCTAATCTAACTCTCTTTGTGGTAGTATCTAACCATCTGACATTGTCTTCAAGGCGATTTCAGAGAAGATCATCATATGTTTAGGAGATTTCAAGAATCCTCTAAACACTGAGTCTTTGGTAATATGACTCTCTAGTTGATAACGAAACTGCCTCACAAAAATGTGGTGGGCTTACCTTTTCTTTAGACAAAGTATGTAAACCATATCCTTTGATGTTAAATTTAAGGGATTGCAAAATGCACACTTTAATATTACTAAAAACCATTCATTTAGAGATACAAGAAGGCTCAAAAAAAAGAGAATCAGCGGAGGGGATTTTGTTTCTTGCAGGGGATTACCGCTTTAACCAAAAACAGTGTAATAAAAGTTGACGTTGATGGGAAAGGTTGGAATCGACATCAAAACCAGCAGAGACCATGTCAACGGAAGAAAGTTTAGGGTATCTGAGCCTTTTAAACACAACGAAATTTTATTCCAAAAAAATACTAAATTTAAACCCCTGTATGTAAAGCAAGTGAGCTTTGAAAATAAT
Organism: Anomotaenia brevis; assembly: GCA_030710315.1. Taxonomy (NCBI): domain Eukaryota; kingdom Metazoa; phylum Platyhelminthes; class Cestoda; order Cyclophyllidea; family Dilepididae; genus Anomotaenia; species Anomotaenia brevis. The sequence goes on from JAUOZQ010000039.1 coordinate 7,492, forward strand.
TAAATATTTATAATGCGGGATTATTTGGAATCATAACTCTCCTAGATAATTACACCTCTTCCACCTATATAAACAGTTTTCGACTCAAAATTTGTTTTAACTCAGATTTTCGCAAAGGTGAGTCATTAAAAATCTAATACAGCTTGAAAGGCCATACTAACATCGTGACAAAATTACAGCTACCTCTGTTGTGTTGACTGTTGTGCAAATGTTGTTTGGGAAAAACTCGAGTCTTGTCGAAAAATAAGAGGACTGGTTGCTATGGAATCACTAAATTTAATTAAATTTCAATTAGCAAGGAAGTCACGCTATTGTCGTCAAAGAGATTTACTCCAGCGCAACACGAAATGAGGCTGCGGCAAGGTTATTTGTCACCGCTTTCCCTCAAAAACTGCTGCTGCTGCTGCTGCTTTAATTCTCTCGTGGACTAACTGGGAGGATTTTGTCGTAGTATTGGCTTCATGGCGGCGATTAGCGTCTTGTCTGACAGCTATGATAGTCCACTGGTGACCTTAGATCTGTTGAAGGGAACTGATGCAGTCGTGAAAGGTAACTGGCACAATTTGTTTGTAATTTTACCTGAGTTGTGGCCTCTAATAATTGTTCCATAGAATTTTCCGGGGGAGCATTGAACAGTGACATCTTGCTTCCGAATTTGAATTAATATCGTGATACATTTGTGCTCTTCCTTGGTGACTTAATGAGTCAAGTTTGGCTTCCGTTTTAGATTAAGCGAAGATGAGTTCTGAAGTGCTCAGATGGCTTTGAGAAATATACCAACTTTGTACCAAAATTATGCGTGTACCGCAACTGAGCTACTGCAAAGCAAAAGCATTTTTCATGGAAAAATCATTAAAACTTGCATGAATTCGCTGGGGAAATTTTTCAGAATGCATTCATATTCAAATTCAAAAGGGCACTATTCTATACAAACTTTATTTAAAATTGAATTAGACTTTGAGTTAATTGCTAGATAAAATATTGGAAGCATATATTGGCAACATCCTAATTTTTGAGATTACTAAAATCGTTTATTTATATATTTATAATCAAATCTTGAAATTACTCTGAATAAACGCTAACCAATCATTTTAAAAAACAACCTTCAGTTTTACCGACATTGTGTGTTTAAAAGAGCTCTTCTCTTAGTGCTGTAGCTTCAAAACAATAATATATTTATCGTTATAATAAGCAGTAAAAATTGAACGAAAGAGTATATATAACTGATGCTACGCTGCAGGACCACATAAACATTACGAATTCCCCGCTGTGGCGTCGACATTTTGTAGATGCGATATATAATCAGATGATGAATTTCTTTAAAAATATTTACAAATTTAAAAAATTAGTCACTTAACCTAACTTTGAAACTGGCTTAATAATTTTTTAAATTGACAGTTTCACCTATTAGGGGAGCGCAGTCATATTCTGATCTCGTACGAAATTCTGTTCTAAAAAAATACTGATTTATCTTAAAATTAATTTTTAAAAAAGCTTTTAAAGAACATTTGTGAGTAGGTGGATTAAACGATCATGAATTAGTGTAAAAAAATTTTTTAAAAATGAACACATGTTAATGAGCATAGTTTTTCAAAACAGTAGCAGTTAGGTTCAATTCGGAGAGGCATTTCTTCGACTGTTTTGGATCCAGGTTTGGGCTGATGGTCATTTTTGCCAAAAAAATAACTCATCATCATCTTCTTCAAGTTTCCAGTAATTTTAAGGGTAGTTTGCTTCGTAGATTCTGTCGATAGAGTCGCAAAGCTTTTCGGAAGCTTTCGAACAAGAACGACAAAATTCTTTTTTCCAGTTTAGAGTACTAAAGTTAGCAAAACTCAATACATCTGGTGAAAATGGATGTTTAGTAATGGTAGATACGTGACTGAATAGCCGCGTATAAAAAATTTTCTAATTTAACGTTGAATCATAAAGAACTAATTGCCATTAATTATAATCTCACAAAAATAGCGGGACTAAGTGACCTATCAACGTCAAAAGTTGATTTAAACAAAATCTTTGTAAGGGAGAAATGCAAACTACTGGGCAGTTTTCTACGCAAAGAAGGCGTTCTCATTTTTTACCAAAAGCGTCACCCTAATTTTCGTCAGCAACACAAATTGTGGTCACCTACTGAAATTTTGTGCACTTTTAATGAAGTGAATAAGATTGAAGCCTTGAAATTTGCACCTAATGATAATCGGACAATTTCAAAGTGTGTAATAACGACTTCTGAGAGAAGTCCTCCGCAGTTTTTGCGGAAATTTCGTTGACGGAATCTCTAAAAACTATGTTGAGGATACAAAGTGCCTTCCTCATTAGACAAGGAAAGGGTGTAGCCAGTATACAATGGGGAAGATATTCTAAGAAGCAAAAAATGATAGAGCACCGCAAAGGATGGTAACCTTGGCCGCGTTCTGGCCTCTCATTTGTTCTGTTACTCAAAAATGTCAGGTTGTCTGATAAGCCCTGTCATAATTTGGGTTTAATAAAACAAGTGCTCAGAAGTTGCACTTATTTAAATACAATATCATCACTCGAATTTACCTGAGTTTTGGGTCAATGAGAGCTTCCATAATGCTGTCAGATCACCACAGGTGTATCCACTGATGGCAGGCCTTTGTCTGGAACCTAGATAGGCAAGGGAATCTGCATCTTTACTGCTTCTTTGTTGCTTACTGAACGAATTTTCTCATAATGCTAGCATTTTCATCATAAATTGACTTAGTGTGGGGTAAAATTTTGCTCCAATACTGCTGAGACAATTTTGTCTGGGTGTTTTAGACGAAATATTCTTCTATAAATCTGGATTTAATTTTTTAGAAAATTTTCACTCACAGTATTTTAATATAATTATTTGCGTACACTTACTTAACCTTCCTCCTTGTTTCACTAATGATATGGATATTCCTGGAAGAATTATTATAATTTTTATTAAATCCGAGAGAATTTTTGGTCTCGTAAGGAGCTCCTTCTGTCGCTGCTGATGACAATGTTTATTTAGATTAATTAAAAATTAAAATATGTTTATTCTCATATCTGTGGCATTTTCAATTTAAATTTATACTTACCAGCCAATGTATCTTTGTCGATATAAGAATGTGAATTGTCTCTCGAAATAAGTATCTGCTTTTTATAATTTTTCCGGTTCTTTTAAACGTTAAAAATGGTTTTGTCTTTGACTTACACATCCGGGTCAAAGATGTCATTATAACATTGTATGCAAACCCAACATTGGATGTTTATCTTTTTTTCCAAAATTTGGCATGAATAATAATAATTAAAAAATATGATTGAGTGTGCCCATTTTGTTCTTTTTTTCTGGAATGCAAAATTTAAGCGAAATTATTTGCAAGCAGCTCTTTTTCTATAAATTATTTGGACTTAAAATCTTACAGTTTGTTTTTAATGACAAATAATTTTTGATATTTAAAGAATTTATTTGTTTGATTTATAAAGGTGTTTGCGGGATTTAACTGTTTATGAAAACATATTGCGTTCAAAATCAGATTAGTGATCTTGACAACATTATTAACAATATTTCCCATTTTAATATCTCTTAATATTGTTAATTTGTAGCTATTTTAGTCAACAAATCACTACGTTTTTTGATGCATTTTCTGTCTTAGTTTCGTTTTTTAACATCTATTAATCTAAAAACTTACAGTTCTTGTTGACAAAGCCAATTTAAAAATAAATTATCTACAACGTCTTTCAAATAAAGTTATGTTAAGAAAAACTGTGCTTCAAACACGATAAAAAATAATAAAACAAGATGACCGGAATTTTTTAATTTGCTTCAAAGGCTCCGCTAAAAGTTTGGTGGATTTCATTTAAAAACTGAAGTTTGCCTTTTAGCGAAATGAAATGGAAGAAATATGCATCGAGGGTATAACCGACGTTGCTCTTTCAAACCAAATTAGTCAACGATTGTGTCTTTAATATATTTACCAATTTGAAGATTTGTCAATCACGACTTTATTTTTGCAATAATAAATCGGAATTTTTTCTAAACATTCTGTATGGCTCTTGAACTTTCAATGTACTACCCAAAATAGTTCGATTAGCGTATGTTGCGTTTGATAACGGCCACAAAGGACGGGACTTATGAAACGAAGTGAAAGGTGTCGTGGTAACGACTGAAACAGCTGTGCATATTATGCAGATCATAACGAGAGCCAAATGATTTATAATTCAGGATGATCAAAAAATTATTAATAAAATTTTTTGAGGCCACAACAAAATATAAATTCTCCTGCATTTATATGACTCCGGTATGTTATATCGATACCGTGTTGCAAAATATGACTACCTTTTGATGCACAGTTTTTAATAATAGTAATAATATTTTTAAGGCCATGACAAACCATAAAATGTGACAAATTATTTAGAAAAAAGCATTTATGTAGTAAACTAGCCACTGGGATTTATGTCGCGATGTTGGAAATTCAACTGACTTTTGTTTATAGCAAAGGAGTGGCCAAGTTTTAAAGATACTTTGAAAAACTCCTAACAAATGAAGGCGACCAAATTTAACATTCATTTTCGTGATCTAGAATCTCAAACTTTGCCAAAATTCGCACTGAGTCCAGAAGCGTGATCAACTTCGGATCGCGTGAAAAATTGAAATTGTATTATGTAAAGAACACATGGAACCTAACATATATTGTGAAAAGTAAAAAAATGATCATTTCCGTGTCACTTATAATGATGTTTGGGTGGGTTACGGCTAGTCACTAGATTCTCTCAGTGGCGCCAGTTACTGCATAGCGCTTTCCTTGCCCATAAAGTTTATGATTATAAATCAAATATATATATAAATCAATTTTAGAGGCAACCTCAAGATATTTGTCTTAATTTCATTTGAAATCCTTAGAGTTGCCCCGATTAATTGCCCAAGCCTCTATGACATTTTCTACCACTGTTGCTTTGGCCTTTCGTCTTAAATTATTTTCAAATAGAAAGTACTTTTATTGTTGGATAGAAAGTTGGCTTCAACAGTTAAATGTCTACTTGGGTTTCGAGACAATGAACCATTCACTTGCGTCTGCTTTTCGTTATCGGTTAAGGTCAATAAAAATGATACGATTTAAACAAAAATCCAATGAACTAGGAAATAAGATGAATTTTCTCAAGCACATTCACTTAATTAACTTATATTTCATTCAATTTTTGTCATGAATTTATGGAACTTAAAAATTCTGAAGTACTTATAAAAATAACAAACAAATATATTATTATATTATGTATGATAAATATTATATACTATTGTTTAATAGTCGTTTTCCCATGTGTATAACACTTCACTTTTAACTTAGAAAATGTCTGATTAACTAATATTCTGCGCATATCCGCAAGGTGCGTTTATGGAATAAATTCACCGTTCTTACCAAAAATGAAATTTTAAAAGGTCATTTGTTTGTTCCAGTCGATATAAACAAATTATGAGCCCGATCACTTAGCATTACCCGAAAACTTCAGTGATTTACTAAACAACCTAATCGAAATATTTATAATTATCTTAACGGAGAATCACTGCAGATTACTACTATTCAAATGAGGTCATGTCTCTTAAATTAAAACCATTTTTTCGACAAACAACTGGCTCATTCTTTTGGATTGATAAGTTTAAAGTAGGTTTAAAGTATGCGCTTTCATTCTTTAGTGGATTAAAAGAAGGCGTGAAGATTGATAGAAAGGACATTACTAATCAAATTTTCAAACAAATTTACCATTTTTCACTTCATCATCAAGGAATGAGCAGGTGCTACTAGTTTTTCAATTCCCCTAAGCTTACAAAATTAACTGATTAAGTCAGCAGCTTCGTACTGGAATTTATTTAAGTAGACACTCTAATCTTTTAATTGAGAATATAATCCCATTATTTGAATCAGTAGTACGATAAAAAATACGATTCAAATAAAACTGTTTTGACAATTTTCAGGCAAAAGAATCTTTGCGAAATTGCGTTTCAACCACAGTTGGTAAATTATCCCAAAATAATCTTCATAGTGTCATATTTATGAAACAATTTGGGTTTTTGATTCACGAAAGCCCAGTGTCACCGAAACACACCTCCTTATCAACTTATGCCGGCTCGTTCAATGTTGTAGCAACGTCGACTGTGACTAAGACAACCAAAGGCACACAACATATCGTAGATTTGTTCGTCAAATTCACACAAACGCATCCATTGAATCACATTCCCATCTTTGGTTCAAGCAGAACGCACGCGTCTCATGTCGGAAAGCAATTTGGTTCGTTTCTAACTGGATTTTTGTCTTGATTTAGCAATTTAAATGCATGAATTTTAAAATGTTTAAAATATTAAAGCTCGTGAGTCGAAATCGGTCAGTTGAGAGGAAGTTGGACGAGCTTCTACGTGATACCTCCACAGAGAGGTCGGAGCAAAAGTTTTACAAGCCTGCAAATCCTGCGAAAAATTTTTACGATGGCAGGTTTTTAATAAAATTCTGCTTATTAATTTAAATGGCATAAAATATTTTGTGTTTTTTTGTGGATTCTGGAATCGATATGACCACCACGCATTCAAATGAAATTGATCGAATTCGTGCGGAGAGCAAAGCGAAGGCACTTATGAAGGTAAATTTTTTATAAAACAATTGATATTTATTTTTTCTACAGTATTTTTTTATAGTCATGTTTAATTAATAAAATCCCGGAATTTTTAACTAAAAAATTTTGTTTTTTCTTGAATTATTAGCTAGATAAGTTTTAGCAACTTTGGTATTAATAATTAATTAATGATATTATTAATCAGACATCTGATATAATTTACATATTTTATCGCTTAATCTAAATAATCCAATTATTTTTTATATGAAAGCGTTTTTTCATTTTTTGAATTCTAGTTATGATAACGTCTTATATTTAATTAATTATTGTCTGCCAAAAGCATTTATAGAGAAAAATATTGCTTTTTATTCGCTATAAACACTGCATCTACTCAGGCAAAGCTGAAGTCTTGTTTCGACTCTGAGCTTTTGCTAAAATTGGGCATTAAAACATCTCAGCATACCCATTCTCGTACTGTTCTCCCAACAATGTACATTAATGAGTAGAACAAGCATTGTGATTGGTTAAAACAATGGGTTTTGGGGTGGAAGAAAGAAGGCTTAGTCAGCTTCCCTCGTTGCCTTGACGACTGACTTATAAACACACACGCGTACAACACACGCACATACGCACAAGGATTGGCCTAACAATTGAGTAGCGTTCGTCACACTACGTGGCCAGGCTGGGGTAAAACAATCACTCACGCCCTGGGAGCGGCTATGAGGATTTGACCTGATTTTATCGATTGAGATGTGGCAAAACGGAGCCACGACGGCCTGTGAGCAACCTACTTGTCCTCCTAATCAAAGCGTGAGCTACTGCTTTTGGTTTTTTATCTTAATATTATATTGAAGTTTTTTCCTTGAATAGCTATAAGAATTGTGCCGATTAATGGAAGATTGAATAATTCTTTGCTAGCTATAGTAATCAACGAATATACCACTTTTAAAGATGAATGAGTGAGGTGTTTTTGGATTCCCAAAAATCATGGGTATATTATTATTCGTTTTCTTTTCTTTAAATGGAGTAAATCTATTAAAGTTTATTACGTTCCTAAAAAAATTGACAAAAATTTTGAAAGCAATTTTCTTCTTTAATTCCTCACAGAGGACTTATGATTAATTTCAGTTGAATTTTTAATTTTATAGATAAATTATATAATTTTAAAGCAAGCTACCCCAGGACTATCATATAGTTTTAAAATTATTATTGAGTTTTAAATGATAATTAGAATGCGTCCTCTATGGCTGAATTTATGTGAAACCTTTCGAAAATATGATCCTATTAATCTGAAGGCGACAAATGGTTTTGCTAATTTTTTTAATACTCTTTAAGTCGAACCAAAATTAAAGCCATTCTTTCTATAAATAACCGATATTAATAATAGTAATATGAGCCGAATAGAATGATAAATACTTCTTTTGCCAAAATATTAATCAAAAGTTTGACATTTTTGCAGAAAATTAGAATTAATGAAAAATTTACTAATTGGTCTACGGAATATTTTTCCCATATCCATCACTTATAAAGTATAATGGGACTTTTATATGATTTTAATGACCAATTTTAACGATAATTTGAGTTGTCGAAATTAAATTATTTATTTTAAATGCTTACTTCAATAAAAAAAAGTGCACACAAAATGCAGTAACTTTAATAGTTTTGCACAACAGACCACTTTGGAACTAAATAGCTTGAAACTGTTTAAATATTGTATTTTTGTTTTAATATATTAAACATAAAAGAGTGTTTGACTTTAAATAATAATAAAAATTAAGTCAAACTTAAGATATATGGCTTGGCGGATGTATTTATTCCTGGATACAAAAAACCTAATTTCATTACTTAAATCGTGTCCATTTAAAAATAATAAATAGAAAAACATCCCAAGTAGCCACAAAAATTAACTATTTATTGTTGAAAATTTATTTAAATAGACGTAATAGGCAATAAACTGCTAAAAACGGAGCCGAATTTATTGTTTTCTACATTTCAATTATGAAAATGAGCCCTATTTACAATTTTAGAAGCAGCTTTGAGAATGAAACAAAACCCGCGATTTATTCGGGAATTTAACTTCAAGTTAATATTGCTAAATGTAGAAAAGTGTTTCTTCTGCCTCATTTCCTTTTCTGATTTCATTTTAAATATATAAATAAGGGGGCAGTATTTTCCTCATCCAATCTCTGTGGCATCACTTGCAATTTCTCCAAGATGACTCAACTACCCCTAATAAGATTTAAAGATGAGGAAACCACCTTGCAGAAACAATGGAGCATAACGCAGACTAAGATTGAGTTATTGTCATGTCTGAATAGCTGCTACTGAGTAGATCAGCAATATTTTTTTCCATTTTTTTATTTTTTTTAAGGAAAACGCTCAGTTAAGTGATGAGGTACGCGCGCTGCACCACAACGAGGCCGATTATGAAGAGGCCGCGAGAGAGGTTCGAAATTTCCTTCTTCGAGCCGAGGAAGACAAGAAGCGCCTGTCTCAGAGGATTGAGAAACTGACTGCTAATGGTGAGAACTATGACAACCTCTTCCCAACAAAAAAAACTTTCCAATTTCTTGCTGCACTGTTTTATAATTTTGCCCCCCAAGAACGCGTTCTAATCTCCGAAGTTGAACGCCTCAAACGCCACAGTGGGTTGGCTTCAAGTCCCGGTAGTCGGCCACAAAGTCAGAAGCGAGTTGTCGGCACGGCGATGACTGAGTACATCGCTGGACTGGAACATGACCGTGACTACTGGAAAGGACAAGTGGAATTGCTTAGCCAAATGCTCGCTTCTCCGAGTGTCACCGGTCTGAGAAACCCCAAACCACCTGGTCGGGTTTCAATGGCTCCCAGAGTGATCAAAACCAGGGCTCAGAGGGATGGTCAGAGGTCAAAGGTGAGCACATTTCGATCGATTGGATTTAATGAGTGAAAGAACAGATGGGAAAATTTGAGGAGAATTTTGTATCCTATGCTTTTGATCCACCCTCGTATAACCAGCATGAGTAATACCTTAAAACCAGCAATAAAAGCAGTTAAGACTGCGTTTAAGTAATTGCGAGTTTTCAAGTATTTTAGCAGTGATTAATTTAAACAATTGTTTAACGATCGCAGAATTTTTACTTGACAGCTGTTTTGAGCGATTATTCGAAAAAGTGAATGCTAAATTTAATTTATTTTCTGATTGGTTATGTTTAAAAATGTATAAGAAGAAATCTTACTCGAAAATGAAATGATATTTTTTAGGTATTATTAATTAATCATTCATCTACTAAATAAAAGTATGGATTTTGCACTATAACATTAATATTTGAATAAAATCATATTAGCTAAAATGTTTTTTCACGAATATCATGATACAAAAAATTGTTACTAAATATTAATAATGTCGCGACTTTTTCTGAGACCAGTAATAATTTTATTACCTATCATAATTTTATAAAAAGCACCGTTTATTTCCATTTTTAATTTATTTTAAAGAAGTCTATTTAACCTTCATAATGCTTTTTTCAAAATAGCAGACTTAAATAAAGAATATTTATATTATATATTTATATTCGCGAAAAAAGGAAGACTGCATGCGTCTAGAAAATGCAGTTACCTGGCACCTAATCCATCAAGGAACATATATTTTCCACTAATTTTCCGGAATTATTTTAATATTCTTTTAAACGAAACGAAAGCTGAAGTGGTGAATTTTTCGCCTAAGTCTTGAAGTGCTACAAGTCCTCAATGACTTCCTGGTTCATTTATCTTGTTCATTTTGTTGATATTTGATAAAAATCAAGAAATGCAAATATTAACTCAAAATAGTTTAAATTGTCATAAAAAATACATAAAAATGTGTAAAAGGCAAGAAAAACTAGAGATTATGTCGAAAAAATAGTCTAAGCAGCTGTTAAGTTCTTGGCCGCTTCCTATTGGCTCACACCTCATTAATTTGATTGGTTCCCTCACTGGTGTCGTGTTTTTGTACCCAGCTGGGACCAATATGAGTTCCACTAGCTTTTTTTCGTCTATTAAGATTGAAGAGGAATTGCAGACCCTCCAGGAGGACAGACGGGAGGCCAGACAAATGAAATGTCGACCGAATTCTGGCTCGAATACCCTCATGCGCTCACGGAGTTTACCCAGGCAACAGGTGAGTCATTCCTCTATACTTCTTTTGTAACTATATGTATATAATTTGTAAAGTTTTGATCTTAATTTAATAATCGAAAATCACATAGGTATTTATAACTTTTTAAGGATTATTTTCAAAAAAATATTAAGCCGGAAAAGTCAGCTTAACCGCATCGGCCATTTATATTATCTCGTTAAAAAAGTTTTATTAAAATATTTTTAGCATTTCAACTAAGAAATAATTAAAAATTTGGTGCTTTATTCTGTGTTTATTTTAAAAATACTTGATTACTTTATATTATAATCTTTAAATTACAAATTTGGACGTCTTAATTGGAAAGGGAATAGGTTTCGTTATCATCAAAAGCAGTTAATTTAAAAAGAATTTTGTAAAAAATGATGAAATTATTGTTCAAAAAGAGCCTTATTCAAAATACCCGCCTGTAACACTGACATTTTTAAAGGACGCCAAGTTTTACATGAGATGTAACCACTGGTGACTCTATTAGCTTCAAATTGAGTAAGCTCAATTATGTAAATTCAAATTCAATTGAAAATGGAAAAACAGAAGCTTAGGAGTTCATACCAGTGCCCAGATTGGTGCACATATTTCATTGGCGCAGCCAGGAGGATTTAAATACTTCACGTGAGTCAGGATTCCTAGGCAGCCACTTCATTGTTTGTGGCCGGACTTTAATAGGGTTTTGGCTATCCGAAAGTGAGTTGATTTATCTTCAAATGGCATTATTTTGGTCATTTTAACAAACCTTCTAGCAAATATATTGCTAAAAATCACTTTATGAGCAAACTTAACCTGTAAAATCTAACCTATATTCACATTCGGAAGGTCAACTCAACCACAATGGATTTTTTTCGAATCATAGCATAATTTTTCAACTAAAAATATTTTAAAATTTCAGCTTCAAGTTGATTAAGCATAAGGTGTTTTCAATGCTGATTAAAACACATGTATTCTTATTCAATTAAAGCTTTAAGACGGGTCATAAAAGCTACGGTATTTATTTTAAGTCAGGCTCACTTTAATTAATCTGGTGCGTTTTAAAAACCTATTTTTTAAACGGTAATAAATGCGCTTTTATCTTCTAAGCGCTCCGAAACATTAAACAGATAGTGACAGGAAATAGCACGCAGTAATACGCCAAAATTCGTTGGTGTCACTTCGCGCCTGCGGAAACGATTTGATTCCTGGGGTCTTTAGACGTGTTGCAAACGATTTTAAAAAATAGATTTTGACGCCTGTGGGTAAAAATTAATAAAAATAAACAATTTTTGCAACGTTTTTAGTCCTGTGAAGACGCAGTGGAATTGCAAAAATTGCGCCTTGAGCGAGACGAACTTCGAACGATGCTCAATCGATTTGAAAAACGAATTCAGGGGGTTGTATTTAAATTTTAAATCTAAAATTAAAATTTTTTAGCAGGTTTACTAATTTCTTTATTTTTTTTAAGATCCAGGACAACGTGCAAAACTTGACGAAGGAACGCGATAATTTGCAGAAGCTTTATAGCGATGTAATAATTATAATCATCCTTTATCGCACTGGAAATTTTCGTATTTATAGAAATTCTATTAACGTTATAAATTTATTTTCAAATAAAAGGGTTAATTTTACTATTTTTTGGATTTGGTGTTTGTTTTAAACCATTTATGATTTGCTGCTAGTAACGCTTATTTATTGCATCTAAATAACTAGCTTTTAAGTGTTTATATTACAAAAAAAGAAGTTTAAACAATTAAATTCGTGCATCAAAATATTTTACTGTTTCTTATTTTCGTAAAAATTAATCTGCACATGAAATTGTTGAATTTGTCGTTCATGCTTATTTATGTTTCTTAAATTCCAGTATATATTATTTATTAGTTTTAATTTGTAAGCTATCTTTTAAGTATTTAATGTGCTTTTATGGAAAATTGCCCTAAGAGATGTCAGCAACATTTCTCTTGATGCTGTAGTGTACTTTTTAAATTTCGTTTCATTTTTTGAAACATTTTTTTATTAGAAATGACTTGTTTTATTTGTAATCTCTAAAAATTATGGTTTTGCCAGAAATAGTAACTTTAAATCTTTTTTATGCACCTTTTGGTAATTAAATTCTCATATTTTTCAAGTTCTATTTCAACTGGTTTTAAAAACGGTATTAATGTTTCTTCAAACTGATGGCCATAAATATTGAATATATTAATATTTGTTTTATTAATATTTTTAAAACAATATTAATATTTATTAAAACAATATTAATATTTATTAATATTAATATTTGTTTTAATCAGGCCAAGAGTGAGATCCACCGCCTACACCACGACTTGTACGATGTCCAAAGCGCCGCTAATCGCAGTGCAGCCAGTCAAGAGACGATTGGACGTCTCCAGGCTGAGTTGGAGCGTTGTAGACGTGAAGTAACCCAGCTCAACGAAGAGAAGGAGTCTCTTATGGCCAAATTCAAGGCAATTCACCCTTCATCTCATTTTCTTCTAATTTTGCTGCTCATTATTTACACCCATATTCCAGTAAAAATGTATTAGAATTGGCAAAGTAGTTTCTGTTAAAATAGTGCCTGCAATATAGGCACCAATAATTTTGCTTCCCTGAATGGCCAAGAAGTTTGACATTTTGTAATATCTTTAAAAAACACCTATCCTTAATGGACTTATCAAAGCAAAAGACAAAAAAACGTTAAAATTTGTCAAGCCTTGATAGTTTATAACATTTTCAAAGATCAAGATGCAAAAAAAAATGTGCGTCATCCAAGTTTCATCTTTAGTGGTATTGTTTTACCAGAAATAGCTTCAATTCTGCTTCAATTTTGTCAAATAATGCTAAGGAGAGATCACTAGTGAAATCCTATTGATTATTCGGCTTTGAATTGATGAAAGTACCTGTAAATGACTGTGGACACCAGAATTCCGTAAACTATTGGAAAATTGCTCGTCTCTCTCTCTCTTTGCGATCTCATTCCTGAAAGCCACTTTGTGTTTTCTCTCCAGACGGCAAGTGAAATGGAGAACGCGGACAAACAGCGGCACAGCAAACAGATGGACTACCTAGAAAAGGCCCTCTGTGAAGCCAACCACGAACGCGACGAGGTTGCAGGACGCATCAACCAACTTAAACGCCGTCTTGAAGAACTTCAATGCAACCAAGCCCAGATTGAACAGCGCCTGAACGAACGCAACGAAAAACTGAAGGTTGGTGGTGGTGGTGGTGGTGGTGGTGGTGGTGGTGGTGGTGGTGGTGGTGGTGGTGGTGGTGGTGGTGGTGGTGGTGGTGGTGGTGGTGGTGGTGGTGGTGGTGGTGGTGGTGGTGGTGGTGGTGGTGGTGGTGGTGGTGGTGGTGGTGGTGGTGGTGGTGGTGGTGGTGGTGGTGGTGGTGGTGGTGGTGGTGGTGGTGGTGGTGGTGGTGGTGGTGGTGGTGGTGGTGGTGGTGGTGGTGGTGGTGGTGGTGGTGGTGGTGGTGGTGGTGGTGGTGGTGGTGGTGGTGGTGGTGGTGGTGGTGGTGGTGGTGGTGGTGGTGGTGGTGGTGGTGGTGGTGGTGGTGGTGGTGGTGGTGGTGGTGGTGGTGGTGGTGGTGGTGGTGGTGGTGGTGGTTGAACAACTCAATCCCTTATTAATCGATAGTCCAGCTTCCCAATAAGCGAAGTCAGAATTGTCGTGAGCGTATGGGAGAACAGAAGTGACTTTGATAGCCATAAAAAAATGCCTCTGTGTGGGTGTGGCGAAAGTGTGGAGCATTACAGCGCAATTGTGTGTGTGTGCGTGTGCTTGTTTTTGTTACGCCCATATCGGGAAAAAATCTGGTTGTTCACGGTGAGTTTTCCGGTGGATTAAATCATGAATTAAAACAAGCTATCAGTAAGGGCGATTCAAAGAGAGAGGGAGATTGGAAAAATTATTAATTTTTGTTTTATGAATATATTCATAGATCACTTTGCGCCCCAAGTTGTTCCTTGTTTGCCGTTTTAAACAAGAAAATTTGAAGCAAAATTAAAAATTCATTAAAATGAATCCAAGTTAAAAAATTAATGTTTGTTCCAATAGAACATTGCAAAGTGCTCTTTAGAGATACTTCAATTTTTAAAAGGTATAGGCTAGAGATCTTAAGTAGTGGTCGAATGTTTCCGCAAATTTCAGAAATGCAAGGAGGAGACGAGTTCTCTGAGGAGTGAACTGGATGCCAAACAGCGTCTGTTGGAGGAGACGGAAGCCAAACTCGCCACCAGTCGTCATAGAAACGGGGAGCTTGAGTCCGTGTGTCAGAGGTTTGAGAAGTCTTTGGAGGAGGTCACAAGGGACCTTCAGGCCGAGAGAGAGACCAATAGGATTCTTCAAACCGAACTACAAGCGACTGCTCATGAAAGGGAGAAAATGAAGGTACTTCTGTTAAATAAATATTTTTTCTAATTATGCATTAGACAAGATCTACAAAGCAAATCTTAATCTTCCCATATCAGGCATACACTATAACATTTTTGAATCACAATAATTGTGATTTATTTTATATTTATTTATAGAGCAGTAGTAAAATGAAAATTTATGTTATTTTTGCCGTTTTAACTTATGGTAAATTTTCGTTGCGGAGTGATTCAATTTCATTGATATTTGGCTTTTGAGGGATTTTACGACAGTGAGTAAAATGATTTATTTTAATATAATAAAAATACATATTGTAAGCTAAATTACGGTCAAATAAGCGATTATTAAATTCTTTGAATAATTTGCTTGGCAAACGTGAAATAATTGTTACAAATTTTGAAAACTGGATACAGATCACTCGAGCTATTGAAAATATGACCCAAAAAACAACTAAGTCTATAAAATGCTTTTTTTGATATTTTCTAGGTAATTGACTAAAAATGACGAAATAATTTTGTACAAAGAATATTAAATTGCATTGACTATTCAGCATATAATCCCTACCAATAATAAAATTTTAAAATCATATTCTTTTAGCACTTTGAATGCATTTGCTCCCTTTAAACCTAGGGAATAATCTAATAATAATATATAATATAAATGTTTTTGTTTAGATTTTTGTTTTAAATTTACCTCTCCAATTCATTCTTGGATTTAATTATTACATTTGATTTAAATTAGACAATACTCAATCAGCCCTAATTGAGCCAAATGCGGATGAATTTCATTAACCAAAAGGTTTAATAGGCAAAAAACTTTTAATTTTAACATTATGTGAGTCAAAATCTAGCTTACTGTTAATTTTTACTTGCTCAAACAAATAAGAATTGTGATGAAATTATTATCAATTGTATTACATTTTTTATAAATAAGATTACACAAATACTTTGTTATATAGGTCTCTAATTTTAAATATATTAAGATTGCAAGTTTCTTATTACATATGATTACCTGGAGAAACATATTTCCATTTCTGAATCCAAATTATTTTTCTTTTTCCTTAGAGAGGTACTAAGAAAATTATCCATCTCCTTATAAATAATCAGAAACAATATATAATTTAAAGTAATCACTATGATTTTTCCTGTTAATGTTAATTTATTTTTAAATGCTATAAAATTTTTAATGGCTCTCTAAATAGGTAAAAAAGAAACAATTTTGTTAGTTAATTCAAAATAAACTAAAAGTTAAGTGTTTACTATAATTACGATTAACCCTTCTGTCGGGAATATAAAATCATTTTTTCTTGCTCTTGTTTCTTGCTAAATTTAGGAAGAAATTGAGGAGTTGGCGCGCACGAAGGCTCATTTGCAGAAGAGTAGCAAGTACGTGGAGAAGAAGTATATGGCCACTCTGACGGAACGAGACGAGGTGAACAGCAGTTGCAACCGTCTGGCTGCCGACATTCGCAGTCTCGAGCAGAAACTGAGGAGCGCTGAGGCCGAACTCGCCTCCTGCACCTCAAAACTCGAGGTTTGTTAAGTGAAAAATTGGTTGATTATGGGTGGATCTAGTTTTTATTGATCGATTGAACTCAATCGTAGCGTTACCAACTGAGACGAATCAAAAGTTACTTAGCAATAATTTGACTCATAGGTAGGTGATCTAGAGATTTTATCGATGTCGGATTGAATTTGAGGAAATCTAAAACTTACTGAGGGTGGAGTCTCCACTTCGTTTGTTGACAAGTTTCCATTGAGCAAATTTTTTATGATATTTTTCTGCAAAACGAAATTTGATCCGTTTTAATGAACTTTAGCATAAAAACGCAGTGTTGGGCTCCTTTACATACTCTAAAATAAGCTTTTAATTTCATTTAAATGCATAACAATAAGATTGGGACAGAATTTATGCGATAACTTAAATGATTGACCTATATTCCACGGATTCTCATCCATTATTGAAAAATAGTTTGTAAGGACTGACATTTGCTCAACCAAATTTCCTTTTTGCTCATACAACTTGTCGTTTTGTCAAAGGTGCCAGGAAAATTCAAATAAATCAATTTTCGAGGTTAATTTTCTTGATTAAAATTACCCAAGAATCATTTGAGACACACGGTATCATGTGAGCCCAAGAAAGAAAACTCAGCTGTTCGGAGCTTTCCCAACCTGTTCTGGGGCCTCAAGGTCAACTTCTGTCCCTCAATTTAGTTGGAACGAGCCGCCAACGAGAGCCTAAACGAGCGCTACGCACAAACTGAACGGCGATTGGAGGAGAGTGAGTTTCGAGGTCAGAGCCTGGCCAATCAGCTGAGAGACATTCAAGATGTCCGCTTCCAATTGGAGAGACAGATCAAGTCAATGGCCGAAAATATGGAACGCCTTCGAGCAAATGTCGAGCGCTTGGCTGGAGAAAATGAAGCACTTCTGGTGGGTGCCTAATTGATCGATTTTTTGATTTTTGCGCCTGAATTTGAGTGGAGGGTGTCTGGGATGAAGTTATGGAGCAAGATTTTTGTTTTTTATTCATATTACATATATATTATTATATATATGATTATATTATTATAGATATGATTATATTATTATAATATATTGTATAATTATTATATTATATTATTATGTAATATATATTGTAATACTATATTATGTATAATAATATGCATTGTATATATTTTTATATTATATATTTTATATTATGTAATATCAATATTATTAATTAAATTAATAATTATTACTTTTGGGTATAATATTTGTTGGCTTTATTCCTTAATAAACTTTTTCAGTCGAATCTCGAGGCGCAAACAAAGGAGAAGACGAGACTCGAGACGAATCTTGAAGATTCGACATCGGCAAATCGTCAGTTAGTTCGCGATCGAGATGAGATCAACCATCGTCACAATGTGGCTCGTGAAAGAATCAGCGAACTGGAAGCGGATCTTCGATCCATGGAAGTCGACCTGAAGCACCAGACAGAAGCTACCAGCGTTAGTCGAAATCAGTCGTTTGGAATTGTGAATTTGCGAATTACGGAACTTTAGATTTTACAGAATCCGAATTTATGGGCTAATAGGGCTATCTGATACACCATATTCCTAGAGAAGGTTAGGTATTGGGATGCTCGACGTTTTCTTTAGATTAAAAACTCGTAAAAACTCAAAAATAGTGAATTTCTGTATTCCTATCTTCCCTAGAAAGAACAGAAGCTGGTTTTCGATCTGCGCCGTGAAAATGAGTCGCTGAGACAAAGATGCGAGGCAGCGGAAGCCGAGACAGCCGAAGCAGCGGCTCGACATCGGAATGCCGAAGAACGCGTTCACCAAGCCGAGGTCAGAGCCAGCCAATTGGAACGTGAGCTTCGTCTTGAGCACGACGATTACCTCCAGATACGATCTCGACTTGAAGCCACCGAGGAACAGAGGGACGCTGAAGAGGTATATAAAGTAATACCTACTTAATTCATTTAAGTAGTCCTAAATGGACGCAACTGATTATAATAAGTGTCTACTTAAACCTATTAAGTAGTTGTTATTTTCACGTCCAGTAAGATAGGTGTTGATCATCACCGGAAGGTTAATACGCATTAAATGCATTTTTTTAATTCCAAAGGCCAATCGAAAGGTGATGGCCCAACGGATCTCCGAGCTGGAGTCCCAGCTGACCGCTCAATTGCTGGAATTGAAGGAGACAAGAAGTTCATTGGATGAAGCCTCTCGAGCTCTCACAAGAAAGGAAGAACAGCTCATGGTAAGCACACACCCCCGCCGATTTACTGATCGCTAACCGAACATCTCATGAGCTCGGCAGGGTCTAGACATTTGTGTTAACTGGTGTAGATGTCTTCAGTTCCTAAATATCTTAGTCAGGGCTCGTCTTTACCTTGCATAGACATCCCAAGCAGCAGAACAGTCGGTCCGAAGTGAGTTGGCAGCAGCTCAGAGCAGTCTTCGGGAGAGTCGACGGGCTCTCGACGCTGGTGAGCAGGAAAGCTCGAGAATCCGAGATGAACTGGCCACCGCTATGAGGGATCTTCATCGTCTACAGACAGAGCTTCATGTAAGTGAGGGGATTTTTGAAATAATTGACAAGAATAAGAGAAGAGGGGTATAAGCGACGCCCACAACAACTTCCTTGTCCTTTCGCAGGAAACCGCAGACGATAGAGAAGCCCTAAAAGCCCGAGCCGACGGCTACTTGGCCGAGATAGCTCGTCAAGAGCGTCTTTTGGCCGAACGGACCCGCGAACACGAGTTGATGGCTGATCAGGCGCGGACGGCAGCAGCGGACGCAGACGTCTGGCGAACCAGATGGTCAGACGCCTCAGCCGCTGCTGCGGAGGCTCGTCTCCGTGACGACGAACGTGCCGCCGAGGTGTCTAGACTTCGAGACACCCTGGAGGCCAGGAAAAGGGAGATTGTCCACTGTCGGGCGGCGCTGGACAAGGCGGAGGAGAAGGTGGGTGGCGGTGGTGGTGGTGGTAGTAGTAATGGTGATGATGATGCTACAGATTTGTGATGGGTAGCAACACCAAGGTCCTCCTCAGGTGCTCCTACCCCCCTTTCCAGATCGCCAGTCTAACCCACCGAGAGTCCGCTTCAAGTGAAGCCGCCGGACAAGCGAGAGCGGAAGTCTCCGAATTAGTCGCGGAGGCGGCACGACTGCGCGAATCGCTAGCTCGTTCTGAAGCCGCCTGTTCAACAGCGGAGCGAGCTGCAGCTAGCGCCCGACTGGCGTTGGAGGCTGCCGAGAAGCGTGCAGCCTCCGCCGAAGCCGACGCGGCCTATGAACGCGAAAACGCCCGAAAAGCCAATGCCTTACTACAAGCCGCTCAAGAAAAACAAGCCACCACTACCCAGGAAATCCAGGTGATTTTGAAAAATACTACCTACTGAAGTCATTTCAGTAGGGTGAATTAACTCAGAGGTGCTTGCTTTTGTAGGAGAGAACTAATGAGGTGATGGCGCTAAGAGAACGCGCAGTCATAGCGGAGGAAAGAGCAGAGGCCAAACAAAGGGAGTCGGCGAGACTGTTTGAGCGTCTGGCAGAGGTGGAGAAGAGTTCCTTGGTGCCTCTGTCGAGGAGTCATTCGATTGAGAGGTTTGAACGCGACCGGGATCGATTATCATCGGAGCTGAGGTCTCTACCACCGACTTATAGGGCTTCGGCTTACTCGTAGGCGAATCAGTTGCGTAATTTACCGATTTTTAGGGGTAGTGCGGGTCGATATACGACGTCGAGACTGCGTTCACCTCGCCGAGAGAGGGAGGAACTGTGAAGAGGAAGCCGGGAACACCACGCGCAATGTCTTCCACTAGGATATTTAATCAACAACTTTCACCCAAAACCGCACATAGAAATAATGTTATCCACTTAGGAACGAGGCGTTTGCACCACTAGATAGTTGTACTAGAACTTAACCGGGCTCAAAACACCTGTACCCAGATCAACGTGGGACCAAACTTAGACGTGTTGTTAGTGTTACCAACATAGTTTATGTATGTACAACGCCTTGTTGAGTAAATGATATTCAAAGTTAAATGTCTTATCTGTTTAAATACAGACAGACAGACAGACCCCAAACAGACCAACTTTTCAGACAATTTTTATTTAATTCAATCCCAAGATATACACCAAAACCCAGTCGAATGAAAGACCATTCAGGCGCTCATTTCAGCGCCACACGTCCTCAATGTAGCGTTTGGATTTGCGCAACTGCAGAAGGTAGGCCGTCGCTGCTTTGGTTGGGTCCACAACTTCGTCTTGGGACTCCTTGGCGGTGGAACGCTGCATCCAAGAGGAAACTAGATCCGTCAACGCCGAAGCAACACCTGAGGCCATGCCTTTCGCATCACCGCACACCTGAAAGAAATGGAAAGACCGTAGGTGAAATCGAGTCGAGTTCTCGAACTCTTGACAGCGATTTGAAGCTAGAAATAAGTAAGATGACCCTGAAACCACTAGGGTAACGTCTCGTTCACTACAGTGGCGGTGGATAGGTTCCGATTATCGATCGAAGGATGTTTGATGAGGATTTAAGAGATCCCTATCGATTCATATCGCCATCGGTTGAACACCGAGACGAGGAAACATCGTCCGGTTGCTTGCAATGGACACACAATTAAAAGGCGTTCTTTTACCATCTCCAGGTTTCTGAGTTCCACTTACCCGAACATGAGCTCCTTTCTCGCAGAGCAGTTCGGTGAGTCTTAGAGATATCTGGACGCCTTTCAAGTCGAATGGATGATCCGAGGCGATGCAATCCTGAACGTATTTACAGCCGGGGGGAACAATTGCTTTTTCTCTTATCGATTGGAAGATATTTGCTGGAAGATCACCGGAATATCGAGAGAAACACAGACACAGATGGGTTATAGCTCCCTTTTCCAAGAATTCATTGAGTTCTTCGGCAAATAGGAGGTCAAAATTGGGATCACGACAACCAAAAATCAACCAGGTTTCACCGATTGATTGTCCGTTTTCCTTCAAACCCAATCGGTGCTGTAGGAACCCGACAAAAGGGGCCAACCCAGTGCCAGCACAGATTAGAATAAGCGGTTCTTCGGCACTTTCCGGATGGCTGAAGTTGTTTAGATTCTGATGGAGAGATATGAAAACCTCGGCATTGCTTGACTGTTCTTCCCAGATTCGGGTTAGGTAACCGGTAGCGACACCCGTCTGGCGTTGATATCGATTAAATGTGACTCCTTGGATGGAAACAGGGCTTTCCTGAGTAAAATCGATCATCGAGAAAGCAAAGTTGAGTTTTTGAGGGCGCTCATTGACAGATTTGCCGATGAGGGAGTAGGGTCTGGCTGAGAGGGGAACACAGACTTCGAGGAGGGTTTCCAGATCTGGATGACAGCTTTCGAAGGTGTTGAGGAGGTCCATCACAGTTGCGTTGGTGTCTCTGATCAATCTGTTGACGTGAATTAATTTAAAAAAAAACAAACAAATAACCCACTTGTTGTAAATTTGCGATCCGTCTTTGCCACTCATTTTCAATAGAATTGCTTTTTCGTCCTCATTTTGGCAGCAATCAGCTAAAATTTTGGCGGTTTTTCGAGAGGCAAGAGAATGTAATTCGAGAAAATCGCTGATGAGAATCCGCGGTGTGATGTGCTGATCGACGGGAAGAGCACGAAAATGCGTCTTTTTGATTTCTGATTTGTGTTTCAAGATTATAACTTGATCGGGATGGATTTTATTTGACAATCTTTCAAGAATCCAGTTAACATCGGTCTCACTGTTTTGCGGGTACAAGGCAACACTATCGCCAGGTTGATAGGTCAAAGTCTGTCCATTTCTGAGGGTTAAAAATGCCCTAAAATCAACAAAAATCGTAATATACCAAAAATAACAAGTACTTGAAATACAACGTACTTCTGGCAACAACCCACCTGTACGTTCGCTTAGCCCCACCCTCGTTCATACAATAAATTGCGTTCAACGAACACTTGAGAACCGTTGGAGATTCTAGAAAATCTGAAAAAGTCTTCACAGATGAAGACAACACATCTTCACACACGACAGCGTGACACTGGTGAGCACTCATATTGAGCAGCATTACTTGCAACGAAGTTCAAGGATGAAATTTGAAGCATGTAAACTAAAAATACTGTTGACAAAAAAGTTAATTAATTTAATTGCAGTGATATATAGCTTAATTTTTACATGTGTCTTCGTGTATTAATGTTTAATTTCCTTAATGCTAAACTTCCAAAAGGTCTCGATGTTCAGGAGTTAGGTAGTGAGCCTCAAAATTATGCAGCCAATGTAGAGTTAAAAGACATCGAGTACAAAGATGAATAATGCAACAAAGGTAATTTGCTTTAATCTCTTACCGAGTGCCTCAATATCCCGGTGGGAGGGCGAACGTCAGAGCGAACTTCGACGAGCAAATACCGAGGTGGATGCCGACACTATGCACTACAGGACATATCTAGGGACTGCCAAATATACCTTTGCATTATCTCTATTCTTCTTGTGTGTTCTTTGGATAATCTTGTGACACAATGAAGATTAATACAAACAAGTCGTCAATACGATTCCTCAACAGACTAAAAATCCGTAGGTTTCTCTACATACGGAGACATATTCCCTGATTTCAATTAATTCAATCTTGAAATATATCAATGACAAACAGAAAAGCAGCTTAAAGGTTACCTATATCAACCCATTAGTCTAAAAAAGTTGCTTTCAAAGCCTTAAATCCTCCAATTCGATCAGTCGGTATGGATAAAGCGAAGCGGCCTGAGCAACCATGAAGATGGATGTTTATCGATTTTTTGAGTAAATATCTGCAATACCGTAAAGTGTGGGCAATCAAAAACTTTCGGTCGAGCCCATTAGAGCACCCTGATTGGTGACTATCTGGATCAATAGGAGATCAGTTAGATGCTATTCTATGCACATCGGGGAGATATAAATCAATCTATTTGCTTCACTACAAAAGCGTTCTTTTTCCAGTCGCAAATTGAGCTCATCCAGCACTTTTAAGTGTGCTTTAAAATACGGGCTTGAATGCACCCTTTAACTGACTAGTGGCTAACTTTCGACAAAAAGAATGTCATTCCCCGCGCTAGAAATGGTGAAGACACCAGTAACAACCACAAAGTCGCTTTCATGGGAATGCAAAAGCTCTAATTCACAATCTACGTCCTTCATACACGTCGAATTTACTTGATGCCGATATGAACAGCAGCCACACCGAATGTGTAGTTGGTAAAGGTGACATTTCGGAAGCCAACGCCCTCAATCATTGCCGCGTACTCGTATTGATCGGGAAAACGACGAATGGACTCCACCAGATACCTGTAGGAGTGCCAGTCATTCGCCACCACCTTCCCAATCACTGGAATCACTTGCATCGAGTAGAGGTCGTACATCCTAGATGAGGGAAGCATTGATTAGCACAAAATCAACCTTCAAACCAACCCTCGAAGAAGAAAGTTGTTCACACGACTGAATTCCAGACAGAAGAACCTTCCACCGGGTCGTAGAACTCGATAGGCTTCTTCAAGGACCTTGTCAATGTGAGTACAGTTGCGGATTCCAAATGCCACGGTGTAGACATCAAATTGGTTGTCATCAAACGGCAAACTCTCGGCATTTCCTTGAACCCAGCTGACTAAAATGGCGCTAGAATGATGGAGAGAAGGACGTACGACCTGCTATACCAGCTTGGAGGGCCTTTTCCATTCCAACTTCAATCATGGAACGATTTATATCGCAAACAGTGATCTTGGGTAGAGTAGGCCCATTTGGGTTTTCAAGGTTTTGAGCGAACTTAGCGATACGAAGGGCAATATCACCAGTTCCACCGCAGACGTCGAGGAAGGAGAGATCAGTGGTTGGCATGATGCGGTGGACAAAAAAGTTTTTCCAAATCCGGTGGATGCCAATACTCATGGCGTCGTTCATGATGTCGTACTTGCGGGCGACTCCGGTAAAGACCTGGTCGACTTTGGCTTGTTTTTCGGTCTCGTCGACAGTTTGGAAACCGAAATGGGTGCTTGCGAACATCCGAAATGGACGGATGGGTGATAACGCGGTGAGTTTCACAGCACGCGAGAGAGAGTACATGATACCTAAATCGGAGCACGATATATTTAGCCGGTAATATGTAAAGGAAAAAGAATCAGGCCTATCTTTACCATGAAGTTATGAGGTCTGTATTACATTAACGTTAGGTTATGCTGAATAAGTGCCAATTTTTATTACACAAAGCAACCATTCCCCTTTTTAAAAATTTATATAAAACGCGCTTAAGAAAAATTAGGCATATTTTAAGAAATATTCTATGAAGGATCGTTAAATATTATAAACCAACTGAACACGAACCTTGGTATCAGGTACACACCTATTCAATAAATGAGCTACAAGATTCAATGCGTAAACAAAAATCATTTTAAAGGCTTTGTGTTTTATAATGATAATTATTTAACATATAATATTATTATCTTAACAAATTGGTTATGTGAGGTTAAGTTAGAGAGCCTAATATAAGTTACTTTATTCTAACCAATGAGATTATTCCAGTAGTTATGCAATAAATTGCTCTATATGTAGGTGGATTCTTCTACATTTAATCGTTTTTACACACTCGTTACATTGCTGTAGAGCGCTTGAAATTATTTTTTTCGGATTTTACCTGTTATTGCCAATTTATTGAGCAGTGCCCAAGATATTCATTCAAGTTCATGGACGGGCAGCAAGAACTAACAGCGTGTGTAGACCAATCCTGCACACATCCTCAAGGCAACTACACCATCTACAGATTGGTAGTTCGTATTTTCAAGGACAAAACACTGGAGAAAATAGTAGGCCCTGTCATTTGAGTTTATTGTCAAATGTCCTACAGGTGTACAAAAGATTTAGTGATTTTCTGCACTTGCATCATGAGCTCCGCCGAGTTCACGGTGCCCTTGCGTGCAATGACGTATTCCCCATTTTACCCAAGAGTTATCGCACAAGTATGTCCCGTTTTTGCAAAATATTTTTATCAATCATAGATCGATTTGATCCCACAGTAGTGGAAGAACGGCGAATAGCCTTGGATAATTTTGTAAAATTTATTGCCTCAAATCCCAATTTATACTGTCACACACATTTTACTCGTTTCGTTGTTGCTGCTTTCTCGAATCGCGTTGTCCCTGTCACCGAATCTGTTTGTATAAAAGAAACTGGGGATTTCGAAATTTCCCATTCTTCGTCTCCGTCCTCTTCGTTCAACTCTTCGAATTCGTTGGCATCAACTTCTGCACCCATTGAGTCTCCCTTGCAATCCCGGCTGATTGAACCGAACTCCTGTTCCATTAATTCATCAAACTCGAAGTACCTCGACCACTTTCAGTCCCCCATATCCAGCGACTCTGATGAGGAATTAAACGGCGATTCTCTCTCCCTGATCTGGGAGGTTTCAGCCCATCGAGAGTCAAAAATCGCCATCGGCATCCAATCCGCAAAAGACTTTATCCTGAAAAGACGTTGGGCCGATGCTTTCCGGTGTTATAAAGACGTCATATCCCTACTTCTTAAGGAAATGAATTCCACAAAGTTGGAGCCCCTTCGAAAAGACGACTACCAGTGCCTCTTGTCAGCCTGTCTGGCTAAAACTGAGTTCATTCATCGAGAGTTTTTGGCGAATTCAAAGGGAGTTGAACGGACTTCTAGGGAGGGGAACAATCCTAGTCGTTCTTGGATGGTAAATTTACAGTAAATTTTATACAAATCCTTCTAGGAAAGTCCCACTTTGTCATCACTATGCAAAGATGCTGCGTTATCGCTTATGTTCGGATCGGTAGAGGAGTTGACGAAACTCAAAATTTGTGGAATCGAGGGAACGGATCTGGTCGTGTGCAGTCGAAATGACGATTCAGTTAGGTATACTCTCAAAGTAAGTTGAATTTTTGCAAAAAAATATGTCTTGGAATGATTATTCTCTGGTACTCATATAGTAGCAGGGTTAAGTTTATTGTCCCGCAAATTTAAATTTAACCACTTTTAGTGTATTTAAACACAAAAACAATGGTCATTTTTATTAGATTTTATAAAATACTCCTCAATTTTCGTTCAATAAATGGAAGGTAAATTTCGGACAGAACTTATGGAATGAGGTGACATGAAAAAAATTATTTTAAAAAACTTGCGCATGAACTCACGGTGGCGTTTTGCTAGCACATATCAAAAGACTATTATAGTGGGCTTCTAAGCCTCTACTTCTTTAGTCCCGCAGTCTCCCAATCCTGACAGACACAAAATCCTCCTCCGTCCCGTTGATATCCTCGGCAAAAATCGATCCGTCTCTGATCCACTGTCGACACATTCTCCCTGTCGGGCAAGTTCCCTTCATGCGACGTCTGCTTCGACTGGTGGAAACACCGGATCATAGACGGGTCTTCCTATTGGTGGAACGAACACGGGGAGAACTGCGATTGGTCGACTGGTTAGGCGCCTATCTTGAAAGCCGCATCTCTTCGCTCATTGGTGGAAAGCTGAGTAGAGATGCAGAGGCCAGGCGGCATCTCGAGTGGTGTGAAGCGAGATCCAATAGGATTAGGCGCGTAGCCGGTGGGTTTTGCCACTATTTAATGTTTGGAGCGTTTCAAAAGCAGGAAATTAACGTCAGTTTGTGGTGTTTTAGGCAAAAAGGAAAAGGCGGAGTAAGTTTACAAAATAAATAATTGCTACTGATTTTGTTAAAGTAGTAGAAATTTCGAAGACTTTGGGACACGCTACCATTCCGTACCAACGCCTCTTCTTACACCATCGGCTATCTTTGCAAAATATCCGCCTTATTTATCGTGTGGAGGTCGTTCCAGAAGTCGATCGCTGATTGGTTATCCGAAATCAATTCCTGCAAGTAGGCTCGTTTTTGTCTCAATTTAACGTTTTTTTTGCATTTCCTAGGGTTGAGTGAAGATGAGGCGACTTCGAAGTCCCAAAAATTCGTGCCTCTTCTCCCCGAACGTCAGTGCATTCACTGGGCCGCTGAACTCATTTCAGTAGTGACCTGGCTTCACTCACGTCATATTACTCTAGGGTACCACCTACAAAAATCCAATTTTCTCAGTTTAACACCATAAAAGTCGATCTTTTTCGTAGGAACTTCAATCGCTCGTCCATCTACCTCACCCAGAGCGGTGACATCGAAGTGGACTACTTCTTTCGGTGGGAAACAGGCCATGAAACAACTGCCCAATCAGCTAACGCCGCTCCCGAGTTGCTGATTGGCCCACAGGCTCGCACGTTCTTCTCACCAGCAGCCTGTGATTGGTGGAGTGTTGGGGTGGTTCTCTTTGAGATCTTCGTGGGTCTACAACTCAACGAGGCTCATCCAGATGGACTGTGGGCTGGGAGGAAGCTGGAACTACCGCCGACGTTGTCTGTGGAAGTTGCGGATCTGTTGAACTTGGTAAGGGTTCCAGTGGGTTTAAAATTCAGCTTGCTTCAGTTTTTTGTAGTGGAAATGACTTGTGACTAGCGACTGGCGAAAAATGACTCTTTTATTGAAACAAGACATTTAGCAAAAGCTAACAATTCTGTAAAAATTGTTTCCCCACTCCCTGGCAGACGAATCAATCGTCAGATCCTAAATAGTTCTATGCTCGAAGCCATAATTTTGATCTTTTTTCTTTCAGCTGCTGAAAATCAACCCAAACGATCGAATTTCAGACTCTGATATAAAGAATCATGCGGCATTCAGGAATATTGATTGGTCTCGACTTAGTGAAGTCATACCGATTGAGTCTTGATCGGGCTGTGAATTATCTTGTTGTGTTTTCCTGTCAGTTTGCATATTTTTTGTTTCCTTTTTGTTATTGGATAAAGTGTATGGATATAAAAAGCTATTTTTTCTGTTTGGTTGGGTGAATCAATGTACAAGTTGCCTCTGAAAGATGCTGCCAATTCAATAGCCGTGCAAGTTATTTTTTTATGAATAGAGGTATTAAGGATTAAGTAAATAAAAAAAAATGGTTTCTTTTTCAAATGATTTAATGGTGGATTTAAAAAAATTAAGCCTAGTGAAATGCTTGTTGTGAGGTTAGAGTGTCGTTAGAGGTTAGAGAGCTGTTTATCATCAGATTCAACTGCACTTCGTCCAGCTCAAACTTCATCTTCGGGAAGGTGAAATCTCCTTTTCTGAATTTCTCAAACCATCTTCTACAATCATCCTATTTCACTGAGTAAATTGTTCTATTCGCTTCATTGGCTGTTGGGTTCCATTTCTGTTAAAAGGATTTTAATCAAGCATATTTTAATTTTATTATTCTTTATAAAGAAAGCTTTATTAATTTTACTGTATCGCATTTTAAAAATACTGTTTAGTTTCATTAGAAATTTCAAATTATTTTCTAAATTTCGTACATTTTAAAAACGGTGAAGGTCGAATCTGATACAAAAACCTTCCAGTTAATCGCGGACAGAATTAAAGTAGTAGTTTATTTTGGCTAAATTTCCCTGAAAACAAAAGTTATCTCCTCTTGCCGATTAGCTTTCTCGAATACTTTATATTATGTGACTAACAACCGCGTTTTTCATTTTTTTATGACGCGCAAACACCTCATAAGAGATGCGGTCATCTTCCACTTTTTAGCAAAAGAAAATACGCAGTTTTAAAATATATATCACTGTTTTTTTTCATTTTGATCTCACACGAGGCGTGATATAATTCGGAGCAAATCGTGCGTAATCATATGCGGGATCTAGCACGGCGTTGATTGGCCGAGTCTTCGGCCAATGGTGTTCGCACTCCTCCAGCCGTCGCTCAATATAATTCGTCGGTTTCGGATAGGCCAACACCTCATCCTCTTCACAAGCTGACAACGTCATCAACTTGGCAAAGTGCATCTCACTACACCCGTAGCGGTAGCCAATCGGCCGAGCGGTGAGTGCACCAATCAGATTGCACGGGTCCATTCGCCCCACCCTCTCCTCATCCGGTTCCAACGAGACGAGGAAGAATCTCGGTTTCAACAGTTCGTGGTCAAAGTGTCTGGCTGCCGATTCCAGGTGTTGGTACTCGAGGTACTTCTCTGCGGGACGTCCCTTAAGTCTTTTGGCCTCCTTCCCCACCGCTGAGGGGTAGATATTGAGTAGTCTTGTCGGTTCATCAGGCCCGAAGGCATTGAGGCTCAGTGCTTCCCCAAATCCACACAAAAGGCGGCCTTTCTTCTCATCCAGGCTTGGAGGGACACCCAGGGCTTCTTTCTCGGCTCTCTGTCGCACCAGTTGTCGGTAGGCCTCTCTAACGGCAAAGTGAACGATATTATGGATTCGCATACTTCTGGGGACTGTTATGACCTTGATGTGCTGCCAGTCTCGCGGACCAAGAATGTACTGCCGCATTATACTTCCACCGTAGTCGGGAAGGGAGACCCAGTCGCCTGTGATACCACCAGCGGTGATGACCTCCTTCTTCTTCTTATTCTCTGGCTCAGACTGAACTGGTGGTGATTTCGTGTGAGATTCGGGGACAATTTTGTAGCCCAAATTGTGGCACATTCCTGGCTGGTAACAGCAGGTTCTCGAGGTAACTACCCCCTTCTTCTCCCGGGAAACACCAACTCTATCCGTGACGTGTAGAGCCACGCAGAGCTTCACGGGTTCGTGATAAAGAGCTCTGCCCTTGTACTCTAGTCGGGGGAAAGTTAGGGGTTTCAGCACTTTGATATCACCGGCTTTGGAATTCGGTGGAGCGTTGTGGAGCTCGTAGTCGTCGAAGGGTGCGATCTCGGTCAAGAAGAATTTCTTCCCCTCCTTGTGAGAATTGTTTGAGGAGCAGAAGTTGCCCCGAACATGGCCGAACATGTCCAGGAGGTTCCAAAGTGTGGATTTCTGGTGATCTGTGCAACCGTGGGGCAAACGGATCACGATGTACGCCGGTCGATCGACTCTGGAGAAGGGATCGGGAAGAACCATTCGGTCTACTCCCCAACAGTAGATGGGGGAGAAGGATCTTGCCAGTGGATAGAGCCAGCAGGAGACTTTGAGATAGGCGTGGATTGGATGGAGGTCGGAGGAGCATTCAGGAACCACGAGGGTTAGAGTCTTGTAACCCAGAAATGCACCGACAGCACCGCATTCGTTGATCATGTACATGAAACAGCCCTGGATGCGAAGCATCTCCTTCCCTGTGGTGTGGAATCGCGCTGTCATTCTTGAAATGAAGGAAGGGAAAACGAAAGGAGAGGGTGGGTGTTTAGCACGCCTGACGTGGTACCACGTGGGAGATGTTCGATAGAACGTGTTTGAATCAACTGCTGTGCAAAATGGTGGTGTTTATCTTGCATTTAACAGGACACCCCGGAAGTTATGTCCAGCTTTTACCTATCTTTAATTTCAATGAAATTTAAACAGTATTTTCTGGTATGTAATGAAGTTTTTTGTATTTCCAGAGAATTACATTAATGATGTTCTGATTTTCTTAAATTAAAATCTGTTTATCTTTGGCTCTTTGGCTTTCTGCAAATGAAGATTGAATTGTTTTTCTAATGTAAAGTACGAGGGTGCTAGATTGTTTAGATAAGGGCCACAAGAGACGGGACGCGTGGTAACATCGAAGCCTATTCGACGAAACGCAAGGCGTCATAGCAACGACTAAAACATCTATACATATTATTCAGATAAAAACGAAAAGTGAAGAAATTATAGCCTAAGATAATCTAATTTATTAATATTATTTTTTGAAGATGTAGCATTTTTCGAGAACAAAAAAATTAAGTTTTACTCTCACCTGAAATTAGTTTAGTAATTAAGTAGATTCAGGTCTTTGTGATTTGAATTATTGAAATATTTATTATAAATACCATTATTATTTTAACAGTCTTGTTAGGAAAAAATGGGAAAATTGACGAAAACTACAAAATGAGTGAATTTTAAAGAAACTTAATGACCAAGGAAAGTGCACTACTGTCATCAGGGATTTGCTCAAACCTCCTCCACTCCTACTAAATCACCAATTTTTTTTAATGCAAAAATATTGAAGCTCTATGCTGAATATTAATTTGCATGAATCCCATTATCAGAGCCTTGGTTACCAGGTCTTTTTCCATCTAGAACCTAATGAATGGTAGAAATTCTATTTTAAGTAAAGCAATTAATGAAGCCATTTTCATAAATTAAATACATTAAGAAGCAATAATCTGCCTAGTATTCCAGCAAAATTTTTTGTAAAAATGAAGACGCAATCAATTCACAGGCATTGAAGGCAGCCTATCTTCAATTCATATACTGACAATTAGGACAAATACATATAAATACAACGTGTTGATTATGTAAGAATTTAATAAAACAATTTAATAAAACAATTTTGCATATGTCAATAAATTTGCTGATTTTCTAAACATTACAACTAACTGGTCTTACAAAGAGGAATCATGTAGTTTATTTCAACATCCACTGAAAATTAAAAACTTCGGTTGTGTGCCAAAAATGGTAGACTGTACTCACTCAAATTTGCCATAAATTGATATCGAATTCGATCCCTGTTGCAACCTGGAAGTAGTGGTGACGTTAGCGTCTGAGCTCTTGGACAAATAAAATAGCTCAATGATAGCGGCAGTAACACATTATTTTTACTTGTATTCAGTTATTTTTAGTGGCACATTTGCGGTAGTCTCCAATTAAATGAAAACTCGCCAATTAGCACGTGGAGGTAAAACACAAATTTTATATAATTTTAACCCCTATAAGAGTATTTCGATGTTTTTATGAGTTTAACAACAATAGATCAAATTGAAAAATTGGATTTTTCTGAAATTTACCATAGGTTACCTTTTATTTATAGTAAATATGTAAAAATAATGATCACTAATTATTAAAATCCATCGAGTGAGCTAAAGGGACATTTTAAAAACCATGAAACTCGTCTAATTTTATTTAAATCAGCAGTAGACTTGAATAATTAATATATCACTTTAATACGTATAGCCCAAAATCGAAAAAAGTATCACTTTTAATGCTCCAAATATTTAAATCCTGATATTATAAAATAAACTAACCGAAATGAACTACCGACAATTTATATATATGTGGTCGTCCGATCTCACACGCTTCACCACAGCTTACTGACAGCTGGTGGTTATCTGAGCTGCGTCTGTCTTGGACATTTACCTTGTCACATTAGTAGTTTATATAATGTTACTTGCTTATGTTACTTGATATTTACTCAAAATTTTTGCAAAGAAATGTCCCGCTATCCAGCTTCCCTGCCCCCTGAACGGCTAAATGAGCTGAAGAAGATCGCCAGCTGATGAGTCCACTGGCACCATCGGCCAGCGTTTCGCCTTCATCTTGGAGGACACCAAGGAGAACCCTCACAAGTGCATTCCGTTAAATGTTAAAGTAGATAGGATATTGGGTGGATAAAGTTAT
The DNA here is from genome assembly GCA_030710315.1 of Anomotaenia brevis. Taxonomy (NCBI): domain Eukaryota; kingdom Metazoa; phylum Platyhelminthes; class Cestoda; order Cyclophyllidea; family Dilepididae; genus Anomotaenia; species Anomotaenia brevis. The sequence goes on from JAUOZQ010000039.1 coordinate 40,430, forward strand.
CTTCTTTAGCATGCTAGTTCAAGTGAAAAATCAGTTAGTGGTCTGTTTATATAGATGAGGAAGATAGGAATGAAAATGCAATGATTTATCTCATCCATGAAATATAACAATACATGACATAGTGATAAATTATCGGTGCAAAGTCACGCAGACCATTATGGGTCAGACAGACTGTTAAATAATATCCAACGGACTTTTTAGTAAGGAAGTTTGTGCATCCATTCAAGCTCGTATTAACAGATACTGGAAAATGCAGTAACACAGTATAAACCAATTATCTAGTTTAATTAATCTAACATCATCAACAATTGATCAAAATCGGATTTTCCTGCAATTTAACATGGGTTGGCACGTCATTCTAATGATTGTCAAATATCAAAATGTCAAATGTCAAAATGAACATTTTAAAACCTATATAACCTGTTTAATACTATTTAGTTAACCGTAGACCTGGATACTTACTACATAATTATTATACCGTATAACCAGAATTAAAAATATAATCACTTTTAATGCCCAAAATATGTTAGTTTAATTTTGTTATTTAATTTCTAATATTATCAGAAAAAATAACCAAAATTAACGGCATTGAATTTGTTTAAGTTTGTCACTGACAATTTATATATAGCCTTCTGATCCATACGTTTCGCCACAGTTCACTGGTTCTCTCGGTGGGTGTCTGTTCTGTTCCCTTCTTGGTGCCTCGTCTTAAACATTTATTACCGTATTAGCAGTTTATATCATAATGTTATACAATTATATGTAATATTGTCACCGTAGTAAATAATAATGGGGGATTCAGGGTTGCTTATGTTACTTGATTTTTTTGCAGAGAAATGTCCCGCTTCGTACCTTACCTGCCCCCTGAAAAGCTAAAGGAACTGAAGCAGACCGCCGAGGCCATCGTGGCTCCCGGCAAGGGTATTCTCGCCGCCGATGAGTCCACTGGCACCATCGGCAAGCGTTTCGCCTCCATCAACTTGGAGAACACCGAGGAGAACCGCCGTGCCTACCGCGAACTCCTCTTCACCACTGACCCCGAGTTCGCCAAGCACATCTCCGGCGTCATCCTCTTCCACGAGACCGTCTACCAGAAGACTAAGGACGGCAAGCCCTTCGTCGAGCTGCTGCGCGAACGTGGTGTTCTCGCTGGCATCAAGGTCGATCTCGGCGTTGTTCCCCTCGCTGGCACTGCCGATGAGTGCACCACTCAGGGCCTGGACAATCTGGCTCAACGCTGTGCCCAGTACTACAAGGACGGTTGCCGTTTCGCCAAATGGCGTTGCGTTCTCAAGATCTCTTCTCACAACCCCTCCTACCTCGCCATGTTGGAGAACGCCAACGTTCTCGCTCGCTATGCCACCATTTGCCAGCAGGTAAGACCACCCCCACCACCACCTGTCTGGTGCCTTACTTATCGATTTTTTTGGTCTTATAGAACGGTCTAGTCCCAATTGTCGAGCCTGAGGTGCTTCCTGACGGTGACCACGACTTGGAGACTGCTCAACGCGTCACAGAACAGGTCCTGGCTTTCGTCTACAAGGCTCTGGCTGATCACCACGTCTATCTGGAGGGTACTCTGCTCAAGCCCAACATGGTGACTTGTGGTCAGAGCTGCACAAAGAAGTACACCGTTGAGGAGAACGCCAGAGCCACTGTGGAGGCTCTTCAACGCACTGTTCCAGCTGCTGTCCCGGGTGTTGTTTTCCTCTCCGGCGGTCAATCTGAGTTGGATGCCACGCGCAACCTCGATGCCATTAACAAGTACCCCGGCAAGAAGCCGTGGGCTCTCACCTTCAGCTTCGGACGCGCTCTTCAGGCCTCTGCTATCGCGGCTTGGCAGGGGAAACCGGAGAACGTGAAGGCCGGCCAACACGAGTTCTTGCAGTTGGCTAAGGCCAATGGCGCTGCGGCTTTGGGCAAATTCGAGGGCGATTTGAAGACCGCGGCTGGCCAGAAATCGCTGTTTGTTGCCAATCACGCCTACTAGATGCTGACTACCGAGGAATTCGTGTCCCCGCTCTCAGACAATCTCTCTCTCTCTCTTTCACCTAGCCATCGATTAAGGCTTTCTCTTTGTTTGGTCCTTCTTTGTTCTCTACCCCCATGCAATGTAATCAGGAGTTAAATTGTGGCCATTTGAAAAAAAGCGACATCTCACTCCAAATCGTGCTCTTCTCTTGGTGTGTGTCTCCCTCTCTGTGTCATTGGTGTATTTGCCTCATCCCATCTAAAAGCGGTGTATGATGTGGTCCCATTTAGGATGAATAAGCTGTGGTTGCTAGTGGTACCGCTCCTGGCTTCGGTAATACCGCTATTCTGTCCGGACTGTGGTGAAGAGACTAGGCGATTTTGGACTAGGAAGCTGCTCCCACTTATTGACTGCCTCAACTGGGTGATCGATAGGAATGCCCGATTTATGGCTCCCCTGATTGAGATATTCCGACCTACAAATGGGGGTGGGTCTCAGATGACTGAATCTGGGCCTTTCCAGCTACCCAAGTGCCTTAAAAACCCCCTATCGAGCGAAAAATTGGAGAGGTATAAGCACCTCGCCATCTTGGGAGCTGTTTTCGATGTCAGCTCGAATCCCCAAGTCTATGGGCCCAAGGGCATATACGCTTCTCTTACGGGTAGGTCTTTTATCGATTGATATTCTACTTCCTTTGGCGGTATTGATTTTTTGTGTGCAACACTTTCTGTGTGTGGTCCCCGGGGGTTTAAGTACCGATCGGCGAAATAGTCAAAGCTAAAAATTATTGATTTTTTGTGTGAGGCCTCTTATCGATCGATAAGGTTGCCCAAACTGCAGTTTATTGATTTTGGGTGAAATTTTACGATTTTTTGTTATTTTCAGGTCGCGATGCGACCCGTATGTTGGTTTCTGAGGGAATGAGCGATGCAGAAGCTGGGGTTTACGCGCTGGATGGGCTAACCTCAGCTCAACTGTACGAGCTCGGTGATTGGTTCAAACTCTACTCCCGGAAATACACGTGTATTGGACACCTACCAGGCGTCTATTGGTCTCCAATGGGAGACGCCTCTGAGATGCTTCTAGACCTCGTAAAAGCCTGGAATGGCCAGCCTCCTGAAATGGAAGACCTCATGGATCTTCTCCCTCCGTGTAACTCATTTTTTGATGGAAAAGTTCTGCGTTTGACCTGCAGTCTTTACAGCGGGTATGTTTGTGGCATTTTGGTGAGCTAAAAGGCATTTTTTAGTGGGGAATCGGGTAGATACTACCCTCGACAGCTTCTGGAACCCGAAAAAGCCAAGATGCGGTGTGCTTGCGTGCCGGAATCGCATCTAACAATGGCTCGACTCCGATTCTACCCAGGTTGTGATGGAATGGCCGATCAATGCTTGGTGGAAATCGGTGACGCTGAGAGTGTCTGGACTGGTCGATTAACCTCCCTCGAGGCGATATAACGCAGAAAATCACATTCCCAATTTTTTTTAAATTAAATTTTCATGTTTTCTTGCATTTCTATGCTGGTTGGTTTTGTTGGTACTTTAACGTACATAGGCCTCGTGAACTTGTTGTTAATTCTAGGGTGTACTCTAAGAGGCTCTTGACCCTTGCCTGTTGCTATCCATTTATTGATCCATAAAAAGAGGGTATCACATGGTTTGGAAAAAAAGACTTTTAGGAATATATTTGAAACATGAATTTATGCAGGATTAATGGTTTGGAGCTTGTGATTTAAATTAATTACTGACGTAGCAGTGTGGTGGTTAGCATTCGCGTGATTTTGGTCAATTAATGACAGGTGATAGAGTTTGCCTCAGCCAATCGATTATAGATAATTATCTGAGATCTTGGCTACGTGCCAGCTTCCTTTATAAAATTCAATGTATAGACTCCAATTAGCATAAAGTTACTTGGAACACATTTTGACGTACACTGGGAACAAGCTCTAATGGTCGATAATCGAGCCTTATCGAAAATCGATAGAACTAACCAATCAGAAATCCAGGAGCTGTATTCTCGTAAAACTTAGCTAGTTTTTAAGGTTTAAAAGATTTTTCAAGTTCTAGAGAATTCTCCGGGTTACATCTAACCCAGATTGTGGAAGTTTACGAAATTTCATGTGCATTCCAGTATTTGGTTCATAATTCCAACCAGATGGAGCCTCTGCAGGTGATAGACCTTGTGAGACTGCCGTCTAAGCCTATTGATTATCAATAAGTGGTTAAGATTGTTACCTCGTATCGATTTTATTCTTCCGAATCGATTTGAAGACTTCAATTTGTGTGAAATTGTTGTATTAAGGCGTTTCAAACACTTTTTGAGGTCCAATTGGATTAAGTGTGTAGTCGATTGCTATACCGATCGATAATCGATAGAACTACCCAATAGGAAATCTTAGAGCTAATTTCTTATACAAATAAAGATAATTTAGGGTTCGAAATGCCCTTTTCAAGTTCAGGAAAATTCTTAATTATTTATTTTTGATTCAAACTTTGGAAAATCACAACAAAGAACATTTCAAGGGAATTTCGGTAGATGCTTCACTATTCCAACTCCACGAAGCTTCAACTTTATCGATTTCTTGGTCAAGGCGTCCACAACCTCGATGTCTTCTGCATACTCCTCGGGTTTTCTGAAGCAACAAACACAGACTTCAGCTGTCAACACGCCGGCAGTTTCGTAAACAGTTTACATTAAATTCGGCGCCATGTGTGGAATCTTTCTGGTGAAATCATGCGATGTTGGCGGATCCGCAATGTTCTTGTCAGTGTATGTGTGTTCTCTCAAGTGCCTTGTCAGAAAGTTCCAGTTATGGAACATTCACGGTCCACCATTCATCTCGCGTGCCACTCAAATTCGCTACAGCTTAAGAGTCTCGTGAAAAACGTGTGACTTTGCCTGGGGGATTTGTGCTCTAAAAAGCGTCTTTGTTGTCTCCCCAGAAATCGTTTACAATCAACCAATGAGAAACCGCCAATGGGATTGACTTACTTAGGCGAGAATTGAACGATTACTTGGGAGGAGTTACGAAGGAAGGGGTCGCCTTTAGCGAAAAGGGTGGCTTGTAGAGGAGAGATGTTAAAAGTACACGGTTCTTGAGCACTTTCCGCTGAAATTTTAATCAAAAGTCATGACGTGAACCACAAAATGGGTGCACAGGTTGTTTGGGACAGATGTGGTGAACTAAACAATGCGGTCAAACGAACCACCAGGAAAGACAAAAGCAGTTTAGATAAGTAGTAAAATTCGTCAAAATCAAACTAGTTTCATTAAGCTGGTGTTACCAGGGTAATCCCATCAATATTGGATGCAAAATGGCCTTTTTAGGAGAAAATAAACAAATTTCTAGCTAACAAACAAACATAATATGGTTTTTCTTCATCTATTTTCCTTATAATATTAAAAAACATCCTTTAATCCAGTGATGAAGCAAATTGCTTTTCAGCAAGCTCTCCAATCGATTAATCGATACGTGTGAAAAGTTCATTTGGCAAATCATCTAAAAAGGGGACTTTCTGAAATGCATTTTTCTTTTTGTTTACTGGATTAATGTTAAAAAACAAACGCGGTTTTGAGGATATATAATTTTAAAACTTGTAAAATTTACCTTTCCGAGATTTCAAAACCCATCTCGTTCCTGAAAGTCCCAGGTTGGTGATTTTCAAGGTAATTGATGAAGTCTCGGTTGGAAAGGTGTCAGGAAGATGAATAACGGGCGACAGAGTCGATATACACAATTGTGGCAGCCTTAGACAACCTTCTAGGTCGATTTCGACTTCTTCAGAATTGTCCAAAGCACATTTCAGCTTGCCAAAACGCGATATCTCATTTTCTGCCTATGAATGAATTAATTTGAACATTAATATTAATATTCTGCGATATCTAATCCTCACAAATGTGCGCTGCATTCCAGACAAAACTCTTATTTCCAATACAGATTTCACAATCGGAAAAAATCGATAATAACACCTTATTGATTTTGTAGTCCAGAGGTTTCTAAGCGAAATAAAGATATGGAATGCATTGAATGTTTATAACTTGGTATTTAGGACGTATTCCCACCTAATCGAAATGGCGCTACTGAAATCGATTATTTGTTGTTTCAGTAATATCATTAAAGATAACTGAAAATAGCCATTTATAGCCCATTCAAGGCTAAAAATTATTTCTTTCGATTAATTTTGATCAGCAGACTAAGAAACCGGTCCTAACAAACACTTTTGGACCGAGCAAAACCAGGCATATCGCAGCGATATTATCCACAAAGTTACTTATAGGGATAATGAACGATATTTCGCTATTATTTAATGCGCAAATTGTTAAAAATCAGAAAAATCGACCCTTAGAGAGGGATTGAAGAACGCCCTTCAAAGATTGTCCCTACGTGCCAAGGTCCTATGTAAAACCAGCATCCGCCGAAACTGCTCAGCCAATCAGATTCAAGACACAAAATGTGCAGCTCCTGATTGGCTCATTGCTTGCTCGGTCACGTAGCAAATTAGCTCAGCTGACAAAATCCGCCCTTTAAGGCCTGGGAATTAGCAGGAATTAAACTTACAGATACTTCAATATTATTTACGTTGCGTAAACTTTGAGTGTTTATAACCCCCTATTCACATTAATATTTAAAAATGCAAAATAAGTGTACAATTTTTCGTAAAGGTAACCTACTGATTGGGACCCTGATAAATCGTTTTTCCCACACATAAATCCGAGCAGAACCTAATGGGAAAAAAAGAAATCAATTTAATAAATAAATAAAATTCTACAAAAAAATCCAAAAAATATTTGCAAGGCGGAGGCTGGATTTGGGTCACGTACGCGGAATTAGCCAAAATACTTGCCCTCGCAAGCAGGTCATGTGGTCAATTCCTGTTCAGACTGTTTAAATGCAGTGGTTTGCTTCCAACACAGTCTTTGTCTTTTATCAAGTTTAAGCTTTACCCACAGCACATCAAAGGCCTCTTTAGAGTTTGAGGATTGCAGAAATAAAAATGCTTTAAAGTTTTAATTTATTAGCGCAGAGATTAGCGCGGTTGCAGGATTCAAGTGATGCAAAAAATTGCGCCAGCTAACGATCGATTTTTCTCACGAATAAGGCATCGATTTTCTCGATCAATATTCACAGCTTCGCAGTAAATGCGGTTATAAAGTGGTTATTTTCTGGGGTTTATAGTGGCAGATACAGCTCTTATTTTTAGACAAAAAATGTTATGAAATTATCCTTTTCATCAACTCCTACACTGGAAACCCTCTGACCCGGTTAAATAGCAACGAAAAAGGCAAATATTTTTATCAAAGTGCCTTTCTAAAAATAAACAGAATCGTCGGTGTCTATGCAACAATTTCTCGACAAAATAGTCACGTTTTGGGATTCAGACGATGCAAGGGGGAACGCAACAAAGTACACAGAGAGGGGGGATGTGAATTTTTCGATTGGTCAGCTGGTAGAGGGATGGTCTACACCAGCGATCGATAATTACGTGCTTAACCAACCAATCAAATTTAAAGGTGAAATTTGCATCAGAAATTAGCGATTTCGGTGTCGTTTTAAAGCTTACAACTCAACCAGGGCTCATACCAGCAGGCTGATTCATTCTAGGCTGATAAAATTAACAGAACAATGGAGCATCGTTTACTGGTGCATGTCACGGGGTCAACAACGTGCAGAAGTATTGACTTTCAAACTTGAGTCTTTGCAGAGTTTTAGCCTGCTGAACTCTTGCCACGTAGTCAAAATTGCGCAAAAATTGGTCTGACAATGACTAACTTGTTTTTTTTTCAATTTAGGCTTCCTAAACCGAAAAATGGAAAATCCCTTTCCAATTACAGAATTTTTTAAACACATGAGAGAAAGGTGTTTTCTTCCCTGGATTAAGTTATATAACTCACAATTTGCGAATCATTTGCGGGTACTGCTATGTCGTGCTTTTCTATCGATTTTGCAAGAAAATCGATACGTCCTCGCTTCGCGTTTTGCAAACACGTTTCATCTTGTAAAAAGACGAAATTTTCTCCCGTTAAAACTGCCATATTGACGCAGACAGGGTAAGCACTGAAGTTGCTCAATTTTAAGCGTCGCAAACACAAAACTCGTTCGGCAAATCTGGAGCTTTTCGTAGACGTCTCGAAGAGGATAATTTGGTCGTCTTCTGCTGTCATAGAAGGCATAAGGAAATCATCAGCACGGAGGTTGAAATGAATCGGATTTTTGGGTGTTTCCTCTCGTTCGTTTGAAATTTTAAGCTTACACAGCGGTTCGTCACCCCATTCGACGTATACTCTAAAAATATTTGAGAAAAAATTACTATTTTTCAGTAAATTTAAGCATTTAACTGCATTCAGCTACTATTTGCCGCGTATGGGATATTTTTCCATGAGATGATTTTCCATTTTACAAAGTTTTCGTGCTAGTCCGTTAATATCAGGCCTAAATTTTTAGTGATCTAGTCTTTTTGTGCTATTTAAAAAGTTATTCAATTGTTTCTGAAGCAAAGAAAATTGAATTTGAGAATTTAAATTCTCCCTCTGTAAAAAGTCAAACCAAGTCTTGTGAGGGTATTAGCATTCGCTTTGGATAGACATGGCACACGTTACAGTGTCACGTAAATAAATAGTGAGGAGTATATACTACTTATTGGTTAAATAGTAGCACCAACAACGTAGTGGCTTGTCAACTGAATTTGTGGAATAAATGGGCAAGTTTAAGTGAATTTTACTATAGGATTTTTTCAATTATTAAATAATTTTTAGGCTTTTAAAAGAATAATATTAAAGAATTCTTGGGGGAATCAAAAGATGCTTTTCGAATCTCAAAAGTCGATTAGAGTGTGGTTAATGGGTGGTTTAATTAAAAAAACTCTTACAAAAATCAATATTGGATAAATTAATGAAAGTGGCGTCAGTTAACACTCATATCGATCGGTTGAAATCAACTGATGGATCGATAGACAAAATCGAATCAATAATTCACAAAAATACCGAGGTCTCTGTTATAGTTCCACTTTTTCAAAGGCGCTGATTATCGATTTTTCGCATCAGATAATCCCCCAATAATCTAGATTATTCATTATATTAATTTGAAAGAATTTTATCAAGGGTTTCTCTCCTGTTAAATCGATATTTAGCCTACTCAGGTTGAGCAATTCTTCCTCTGATATTGATTCGCAACATTGGACAAAGAAGAGGATCTGGTAGACGGACATGATCCCCGACGTTTTCAACCGTCACAAATCCCTCCGCATACGCATCGATTATCGATTTTTGGTCTGAACTTGAGGCGGCTGCATCGATTTTTACGAAAACAGAGGCCTCGCCATGGGGATCGATTGTGGTTTGAAGAGGAGAAATGCTAATTCCAGTGGTTTTTGAGCATTTTCCGGTCTCAAGAAGTCGACGGGCAGTCGTTTGAGACCTGGAGATGATAGAACCTTCATGTGGACGCAGAAGTAGAGATATTTGGCGTTTTGGATCTAGAAAAAAGGTGGTTAAATTCTTCGTTTTCTTTTACCCGAAGTGTTGACTATGGCACAGAGGTCAAGAAGACGAGTTTCGTTGGGACATTCGCGATTGTAGAGATGCCAATCGATTTTTACACCTTCAATGGAGAAAAAAATTTCACTGAGTCATTTAACGAATATCAACCAATCAAAATACGAGCTCTGCTGTGAGTTTATTGATCAAACTTGTGAAGGATCAGTAAATCGATGAGATCAAGGTAATGAGATGGAGAAACCCATGTCAACTGTCTTTTAACCTCCAAATTTCACTGCTATTTCCCGGAGTTACAAAAAATCGATTTTTTATGGGGTCAAATAGACCTACTAAACGACGAATTATTTCTCAGCTTTACTTCTCGTTCCCTCGTCCCGGAGTTGTTTGAAACGACACCCAAATGAGCGGTTGTCTGAATCACGAGCCTCTCATCGATCCGCGGTTGCACTGCAGCCAAAAAATCGATAGGGCAACCGACTGCCTTCGTGATTAGCGGGAGTCTGGCCACCAGGGGTCTAGACGCACTTCCGTGGTCTCTCCGTGCCTCAATTTTCACGACAAGGGTGTCGCGAAATTCCCCAAAGATGTCGGCACATCCAATCAATCCAACCACTCGTTTTTGATAAGGCGGCAGGTCAATTTTCGAAGCGGGTGGGTTAAATAGTACCACAAATGGTTTATTGGTTTTAAAAAAGTCTTTCCAAAAGTCTAAATGCAAAAATTGTACTCTGGTATATCCAAAAACCTTTGGTCTTCCAGTTTTCGCAATTAAAATTCGCTCCTTTCAATTGGAAATGCTCCAAGCTCAAACTGAACGTTCCATGGATCCCAGACGTGTTCTCAACAACTAGATAAGCATCTTGGGGTTTCCAAAGACCCATTTGGGGGAATTGAATGGTCGGACCATCTGCCTCAAATATTCGATTGCTCAGAAAAATCGATTCGACGTTGTCATAGGTTCTGTAGTGCAAAATTTGTTTTAATCGATAAGAAATGGCCTAATTACTTTTATAGAAATTTGACTCTACAAAAAATGCTTGTTTATTAAAGTAAGAAATTATTGTAGACTGTTAAACTTACTGCAAATGTATTTTGTTTGAAACAACACCGATTTTGCAGGTTAAACCAACGACATTGACAGAAACCTTTACCTCCAAGGGTTTTTCGATTCCATCGACCTTGCAGTAGAGTTTGTAATCAAAAATATTCCCCTAAATGACAATATAAAAATTTCAAATGATTTAAACTCTCGGCGAAAAATCCACATTAATCTGTGGTCTTTAATCTCATAACCATCCCCTTAGTTTACATTATTCCAGTAGATAAATCAATAAATCGATTTTGTTTGGGTCACCTGCGATTTTAACTTAAAAGCTCACCAGGGCAGTCGTTGTCATAGCAACCTGGATGTTGACATCCGCATTTGGTCCAATTCGACCTTGAGATGGTGATGTGTTTACGCGAACGCAATCCTCCTCTTCTGGACTCTCAAACTAAATATAAAAATAAATTAATCTAAAAAATGCTTTTTGTAATCATTAATAAATTTTACAAGTATGTTATGTGCATAAAATATTGTTATTCGTTATGATTCCATGTTGATGTACAAATAATATATTAGTGCAAATTTTAATAAGTAGTAGTGGTTATTAAAAATAAATAATAATAAATAAATTTAATACTTTATTAAATTTAATAAATTTAATAAATAAACTCACACTTAACCACTGAAATTTCGCTGGAACTGGGGATGAATTTGTTAAAGTGACATTAAAGATAGTTGCATTGTTAATATAAACATTTTCAAGGAGAATTTCACTCGGATTCACACTGACATTGGCATTTTGACTTTCTCCAATTAGCCGAAGGGTTCTAAATAATAACTTTAGCGAAAATTAAATTAAATTACCTCGATGGAGCCCCTCTAACACAAAATTTGACTTCTTCATCAAATGCTCCCAATTTCTGGGGATGGAAAAGGATTTTTACCAACTGGGTCTGTTTTCCGCGAATAACACCACTCCAGGGTGTGATTATAAATGGCGATTCCTTCTAAATTGTGAGTTTTTTCGAAAAAAGAAATGCAAGTTTCAAACCTCTTGGTGAAGTTGTGAGAACCACTCCAGTGAAATGGAGGACGGATTCCGTAGCTGAATGGAGTCAGATAGGGACCCTTGGGGATTCAGTACTCCGAAATTCAGGCAGTCTTTGTTTATCTCGACTGAGGGGGACTGCAGTAAAACAAGAGTAAGGGCGCTTATTGGTCAACACCTGGACCAATTAGAATTGAGGTCATATGTTAACTCACCACAACTCGACAAGGAATCCTCAGAGCCGACGTATCTCCCACGGAGCCTTGTGGAGTGCACAAGACGGTGAATTCATGTTCTCCAAGCTCCAGTGGTGTCAAGGAAACCTTGACGCTTCTTCTTTCCATTGGAGAAAGTTGACCAGCTTCTGGGTGGAATCTGATGGCAGCTTTGGGGGTGTCTATAGCGCTTTCTGGGACTCGTGTCCAGAGGAATTTGATTGGACAGATTGGTGATGGGTTGGACACCTGGTAGATGAACATTTAAACAAAAGATTTAAATTTGTGTGACGCACTTTGAAATATAACCCCCACCAGATCGTAATGAATGCACCCCGTAATATTTAGCATAAAATAGCCATTTTCAGCCACCAAAATATATCTTAAAATACACAGATTTTTTTTCATTAAATTGGTTAAATTTAAACGCATTTTACCTCGACTAGAAAGCACTTTGTTTCAGCCATAATCAGCGGTTCCGGAATATCGATTATTGCCTTCGATAATCCAATTCGTGGCAATTCAACCACAACCGAAGCCCGAAGCCGCAGTACCTCAAACCTCCCTTCGATCGATATTCCATCGATTTTTTGTTCGCCGCGGAGGTTAAAGTGCAGGTTGTGCTCTCCGAGCTGCGAAACGGTGTGACAGAAAAGCGAGATTGTGATAAGAGGGTGCGGTACTATCGATTAGTCACAGTCAACTTAATTAAGCTGTATCGATTATCTGATTAATCCACGGAGTGAATTAAAATAACGCCAAATTTGGGCAATTTTAAATCCTTTAAAAAAGACTAAAATTTTAAAATTAAAATTAAGTTTAAATGATGTAAGTGTGTGATTTCTCCATACCAATTCAGAAGAGAACCTCAATTTGATGCGAATATGTTCCCTCGGCGGTAATATCGATTTTTCGATAATCACTTCAAATCCTGGTGGCTGGGAGCTGTATTCTTCCTCGTACAGATATAAATTTATATCACTAAAAATCCGTTTAATATCCTATCAACATGCCTTACCTTTCATTTGTCAATATCAATTCTTTTTCGATGTTAAAATTGGCAAAAATTGGTGGTAAGGTGACCTCACACTTGATGCAGCCATTTCGATCGATATTTTTCGAATTCACACAGGAATTCGAAGCGGTGGTTTCTTCTAGAAGGTCCAAGTGGAGAGCTTTCGCCACACCTAGTTTAAGACGCATTTTTAATAATTTCATGGGTGGATTATTTGTATAATTTCTTTGTTTATTAAAGTTATCAAATTTTTGCAGATACTGGCAGCTAAGACAACCGATTTCTTTACGCAACAAATAACAATTCACGTCGATTTAAAACAGGTGGAGAGTGCGTGTTTGAGAAGAAAGGCCAGTGCCAAATACGTGGATACTCAACTCAAACAGCAGCAACGAAAATTTGTTCAAAACAAGCGACTGTTCATGGTCGTCATCTTCAAAAATTCGATGATTGGATCCTTATTTAAATACGCAATTTTTTTTCACTTGTTTTGTTTAAAAAGTGGATAACAATGTGGGGCGTTTCGAAGCTGAAATCGTAGTTTCTGTCTTTAGTTAACTATTGATCAATAATTATTGATTACTTTGCTTCACATGCAAAAATCTCAATTGCAACTTGGTAGAAGTTAGAGAGAAGAATATTTTGCGAAATTGATCAAATTCCAGAGCCGTTAATAAGTCGATTTCGAAATTTTATAGGTTTTTTGAGAAAAGTGGTTAAATAAATTGACTCAATAAAGTCGACAATAATTGGTTAATCTGCCTAACTAGAGAAGGTTAATTCTGAATCATTTAAACCACCTTCAGAAGGCTAGTAGTGATTGATTTGTGTGCTTGTTTGGATAACAATTAAGGATATTTGATGATGAACAAAAAAGTTAGTATCCACTACTTACTAATGTTTATTTGCTAGCTATAGATTGTGGATTGTTTCTCACATTAACTCTAACTTTAAAACCAACATTAAACTCATTTCTGGTGGCAAAAAGCAAACAAAGAATCTAATCAATACTTGCCATGACAAACAAAGTTTCCGATTGTCTCAAGTCCCACGTTCACCTGAAGTGTTTCCTGAAATTCTCCCACGATTTTTGGGCTAAACTTCACTTCAACTTCTTCTGACCTTCCATAATTTATTGCCAACTCTTTTGGAGAAATTGTAAATATTCCATCAAAATCCTATTGAAACGTGAAAACACACATGAAATAATAATACCTACTTACAGATCAGTTAGTAGCAAGTTTTTTGCCTTACCGATTGAATGATCAGATTGGTGGTGCTTGATTTTGATAGCATTTGAAAGGCAATTTTTTTGGTGATTGTTGAGCCAACATAACAGCAGCCCATGTCAACGATTTTCGGAACTTTCAAGGCTTAAGATTATAATTAAAATTACACAATATATGAGTTTCAGTGCGTTTGGCTGATAGTTTGATGCTCAGTGGTTCTTGAGATTGGTCGGAGTATATTTTGAGTGTTTCGCAGAATTCTTCAGTGAATTCCGGAGTTTTAAGAGAAATTCGAACCGAGCAAGACAGTCCTGGAGCGATCAAATTGGTGCCTGCTTCTGGATAGCGAACTAAAATATTGATAAAATTGGAAATCGATACTGAGATAAACGGTTTTTGCTTCGAATCACTTCACTGAAACCTTGAACGAAATTGTAACAATTTGTGATAGAATTGGAATATGCAATATTTGCTTTCGCCAACATTGAAGGCAGTTAATTTAGTGTATTATTTTCGTGTGCTTGAAAAAATTTTAAATTCACGACAAAAGGATTTGGTTGAATTTTATTTGATTGTCTTTAAACTAAAGCAGTATTTAATTTCACCTCTATTCAGTTTTTGTTATGAAAGTGTGTATTTTCCTTAGAAGTCTTCAGATACTTTGATTCAAGAAACTGAAAATTGACTCATAGACATAATTTTTTGCATTAAATAATATTTTATTTATGAATTACATAATACAATATATGTAATCTATTTTACATTGTTTAAATACACCCTTTCCATTGTATGCAAGGTCCCTCTTGCTTTATTGAGTCACTTTGCAATTTCTTATTTTCGTGCAATTCAATTCTCTTTCAAGGTAAAAATTAGCGCCCGCAGTTAAGTTATAGCAACTTGTGAATTAAATTGATCAGTGTAGTCAAAAAACTTAAGGTTACTTAAGAAATTTAATTAATATGCACAGATCCAATTTCGCTTGTGCAGAGAAACATTTTTTGCCATGGGAATGATTTATTATTTCCCGAGATGGTTTTATTTTTAAAATTATAAAAGCGGGCTCTTTATTTTCATATTCATTTCAACCCCACGAAACTGCTTTTGATACGAAATTAGCATAGAAATATTCTCAAATCAATGGAAGGAAAGTGTAAAACTTGTAAATAATTATGAAAGATTCAAGAAAAATAAGTAAAACGGAATGAAAACAAAAACAACTTCAACCAGAACTGTAGACAAATAAATATAAATAAATACTTTTTAAATTTTTGATGACTTCGTGCACGGTCGAAGAATTATTTTAGCATGAATTGCAGAAAGTATTTGAGGCACTGAATTAGAAAAAGTTGTAAATTTGAACGACACTTAAATAGAAAACTGAATATCTTCACAAAATTATTCGTAGCGATGAAAAAACTATAGAGAATTTAGAAATACATTGTGTTTTCATTTATGCTAAAAGTTTCTCACCACTAACTACTCGAAAGTGCTCCATTTGTAAAGTGTCCAACCGAAGGCATTGAGTCAACTTCGAATTGTTCGTCAACACTAAGAATTTCTTAAGTTAAAAGAAAATGTAAAATTTTAATTAAAACTATTGCTAATACAAATTTAGATACCTCAATTTCTTCTCTTGGATGGAAGTATTCTACGTGAATTTCAGTCGGTTCTACCACGAATGGTGAGCAGCATTCTAAATTTATAAGATTGAAACGAGGATTTCTCTTGAAGTTCTTCTAAAAACTTGCAACCGATTAATGTCAAACGTATACGAAATCAACCTTAATATTCCCAAAACATACATATAGGAAATGTCTGTTTATCAGCTTTGAACCCTCTTCATCTGAATTTTCCACATCGTCTTAAAGAGAAAAATGAAGTAGATTACAGCACTTTAATACCACATAATGCCATATATTCAAAACTTCGACTTGTTAATATAGTGATTTTGAATAAAACTAGTTAAAATAAAATGTTATTTTTATTAAAACATTGTTAATTTTGTGGAAATATCGTCTATATTTACCCAGGTTTTCAATGGCCATGAGTTTGTAAAGAATACCTACAACATTAAGAGGAGTCTATAGTGACCTGAATCTACTATTGGCTCAAACAAACAAGCTCCTATTATTAATGCATAGTTTCAATTATCAATAAAAACAAGCTTTTAAATACAAATTATTACAACTTTAAGTGTGGATTTGTTGTTTAATGTGAATCTTATAAATTAAATGTAACCGCATGTTTTGGCTTGAAATTTTGCAACTGTTATTGTTGAGTACGAAAAATTGTAACACTATTTAAAAAAAACTTGATCACAAAATTGTCTGTGTTTTAAAAATTGGTAATCTATTATTCGATTCGCATATGCCTTGAAAAGGCGTAAAAATGAATCACTTTTTAATTTTTCATAACTTCTTTCGAAATTCCGATTCAACCCTCAATTAAAATTTTTATCCTACTATTTATCTCCATGAACTACTTACCAATTGTCGAAACAGTGACATCGGAGTATTTCTAAAACTCAAACCGAACCATGTATTAAAAATGCGGAAACTCTGGCGAAATCCCGTGTATATCATAAAAGTTAATTCCTTTTCTACAATTTTATTGAATCATTCGGATATTTCGTTGGCACAATTTTCGATACATTTCATTCTCCAAGCTGAAATTTAAAATTTCCTCAATGCTTAGAATAACCTTCTTTGACTGCACTCCTTTAAATTCTATTGTGAACATAGGTGAAACGACCTGAAAATACTACATTCAATTACGTCACTTTTAGAAATTGAAAATACTAATCAAGGTGATTTTCCGCTTCATCAGTCTAATACCTTTGTCAGTAAGGAATACAGTTAAGATTAAGATGAAAAGCCATAAGTGAATTAAGGATGAGATCGGATTAGATAGCATAAGGCACCAGGCTCCCATTACATCTAAAAATACTCAAAAGCAAACAGAAATGAGTCTCCCCCGCTCTATCAGCCAATCAGAAGCGAGCACTGTATTAAAGCATATAGCCAATAGGAATCAACCCAAACAAATCTGCCGCCTTTATTTTTCACAAAACACGGCTCTTATTGCACAATACATCGATTTGTTTGGGTAGAACCCACTTATCAGACTTGCACAGGCCTCACTAAAAGTTGGAAAAAATAACTGTGCTTTATTCAAGGCTAGCTAATTTGAAGCGAGCACATTATGTCAGTAGAGTTCATTTTGCGCGAGTAAATATGATTTGGTAAAAAAAGTTAAATAATATTCAAGAGAAATCGAAGTTGAGATGCACAAAAAAGTCTGAGATCGATGAGATATCGAACACTCCCACAAGTTCTGTCTGAATTTCTCCGTGTTTAAATTTGCCCGAATTTAAGGCGCAATTTGCAATTTCCAAAGGAGTTGAGCAGTATTTTAAGTGTATAAGCATCAAAAGAGATTATTTTTACAGAGCAATTCAATTTACATGACGAAAATACTGCTAACATGGAAGCCCCCAAGAAACATTGGAGGCATAGTGTTTTAATGAGCTCAAGAAAGGAAGGAACTCAGTTTATGGAGAGGAGGAATGTGTGGGGCGAAAACGGTCGAGGAAGGTGGTTTGTAAAACTCAGTAGAAATGGAGATTTCACCTTCGACGGATCGAATTGGTCGGCGTCCAATTGAGTTCGGTGACAAGCTGTCTCTTGTGACTGCCGACAACAATGGATCTTTATCGAAGGATCTTTAAAAGCATCGTAGACGGTGGTAGACCACAGGCACATCTATCTGTCACTTTTTCTTTAGTCAGTCTGGTAGAATTGCCAAAGAATAGTCAGCCCTGGATTGGTAAAACCTAATACAGCAAAACTTAATGCACAAATCTACCTTTAGCAGCAATTTGCACGGCGTTTGAAGCCATCTTTGAGGTGGAGGGAAATAGACCTACTACAGTGAGTCGAAAAAGGGGTTTTGTTTCATTAGAACTTGTTTCTTAGCTTATAATGTAAAGTGCGAAGGTGCTATGCTATCTAAAATTGTTTGATGAGTAAAATGAAACTTTAGATAACGGCCACAAAAGACGGGACGCGTGGTAACTCCAAAGTTTATTCGACGATGCGCCGGCGTCATGGCAACGACAAACAACTGTGCATGTAATACAGATAATAACGAAAGGTGAATAAATTATACTTCAAGATGATCAGAAAATTATTAATATAATTTTCTGGAGGTATAACAGCTTACGAAATCATTTTGAAGAAGAATCGGCAGGAAGAGGTTGAAATTGAAAACATTTGCTAGTTCTTCGATTTATCTAAATTAAAAAATTTTTAAATTGTGGTAAAAACTTGTAATTACATGGAAGAAATTGAGAGATAATCAGGGAAAAATACACTGGTGATTGAATTTTTAGTTATATGTAGCATTTGGACAAATTTTTTATTTATTCTCATGTTGGACAGAACTTATGGGATGAACTGATATAAATAGGCATACAATCCCTTTAATCTTTTACAACTGTAGTAAAAGTATAAACAAATGAAAATAATATATTTTTAGCATGAAAACGCATTTTTTGTGGTGTCTTGCATGAGAATGCAAAAAGTAAACACCGTTAAATGGGTTATGAGGTCAACTCTTGACCAGTTTGTTAATGTTACCTACAGACTTCTCACTGTGTCTGAAAAAATGGTCTTATTTAATCTGGAGCAAAATTCCTTTTCTTCCCAAGTACATGCAAGTAAAGACGTGCTTTGCGTGAAATCATTCATTCAAAAAAGCTTGGAGACCGTTGATCATCCATCAGTCAAACCGCCGTCGATTTTCCGCGGTTGTCAAAAGTCACGAGAATGCATTAAGAGCGATCACATGATCACATGAGGCCCAACCAATGACTTTGAGCATTTTAAAGCGGCAATCTCCCACAGGAATCTTTAAATGCTTGTTCCCAACTATGGAAAGATATAAAACGAAAATAATCTTTGGTGAAATACTCATTAATCTTCTTAAATTATAATTTACATTAAATTAGTAATCTATTGCGCTATAGTAAGTGGGTAATGTGAAATGACACCAGATAATGTAATCAGCGAATAAAATGTGGTTTTTTGAATTGCGCAGAAGAAACGTTGAACAGAGCCATACAATTTTTCCATCCATTACACAAAGCAAATTCCAACAAGAAATTCAGTTTTATTTGTTAATTTTATGCATAGGATAAGATCGGGGGCGGAAAGACAGTGAGAGATGGAATTCGGACAAAATATAACAGCTATACCCCATTAAGTTTAAATATTGTTAACATTAACCAATAGGAATAGAGATAGGTTCGACTGTCCTTCTATCAACCAATGAGAATCGTGTATTTTTCTCTCTAATCAAACCGGTGTGATCTCCCTTCTAAACGTTTAGTTTTAATATAAAAGTAAATTATTTTTAATCTAAGATTAAATATGCTTAAAATATTGAAATTTTACTCCAAATATTTCTATTTTTACATTCAAAAGATTCTCTATTGCCCAAAAAAACATTCATCAACTTCTTACAATGTTTCTCTTTATTTTTTTTACCAATTTGCTTTCTAAATTTTTCTTCACGATCAAATTGATAAACTTTTTCGGAATACAGCAATAGTTTCAAACAAACTAAGGTAAAAAGCAACCAGTACAATACTGAATGCTGCATTCACGACAAAATTTATCTTATAACAAATTAGTAAACAAAGAACTTTAAAATACATCACATTTTGATTGTGTGTAACATGTTAAAAAGTCATGCTGTGGAAATGTTGGGTGTTTCTATTATTTTGTCCGACTCTTGTATATCTCACCCGAGACCTTGCCATTAGGGCATTTGGCACACGCGTCTATGTGATTCACACTACCGAACATGTGGTAGGAGGCATGAAATTCATGGGTCGGTGAATATTAATTGGATGCATGACTTATGCGTCATTCATTGGTGTGATTAGCACTACCTTATGGCTACCAGATAATTCGATTCTGACGATCGTAGACGATCACATAGAGGTCAAGGTTGGGCACCCATGATCAATAGCTGTGTGGTTTCAACTAATTCCCGTCGGCTAGCTCGATCGTTATCTTCGTGGAGGGTGAAAAAATCAATGAAATAGCGCACTAATCAATAGGAATCGAGAAGCGTGCTCTTTCACACCGTTTCCATAACTCACACGGAATCTCATGATATTAACTTCTGAACTTAAGTGGGAAAGAGAAACTGTTTAAAATTAGGTACGCAGTTCCTTTAATACGAAATGTAACGCTAAAAAATAAATGCTCACAAAAAAGCAGAAGAAAAAGAATGACATTTTAAAGATAATTATCAGCAAATCATTTTCAAAATTACTTCTAAATTGCCCGAAGTCGCTGTGCGTTAATCATTATCGATCGATCCTTTTAGCTCAGCTAGTTGTACTATTGATTTTTTTGCCACCAACTGGCGAAGATCAGCCATTGGCTGATGATGTTGGTTGATTCCTCTCTTATTGGTTAATCAGCAGCAAATAAATATTCAACTGAAATCGTGTACTGGGGCAAATTTTATGAGCACCTAGGGATTCCCTCCTCTGCCTTCTCCCACACGCCTCACTACTTCATTTGTGCACTTTTCGTGTGTCTAATAGCCTCTATTTCGAATGCAAAGCAGCAGTACAGCAGCAGCAGCAGCAGAAATTGTTGATTTACGAATAATCACTCCTAAGATTATGAAAATAGAGAACAAAGCCCTTTTTTGCTGCAGGATTTGTAAA
The DNA here is from genome assembly GCA_030710315.1 of Anomotaenia brevis. Lineage (NCBI taxonomy): Eukaryota > Metazoa > Platyhelminthes > Cestoda > Cyclophyllidea > Dilepididae > Anomotaenia > Anomotaenia brevis. Next base: position 61,193 of record JAUOZQ010000039.1, read on the forward strand.
TAACTGAGGTCTCTGCATACATCTTTGCGGGATATCTCATAAACTCGGCTTTCCTATCGATTCATATCGATTTTCCTCATCTACCTGCACTTCAGTCCGCATTCGCAAACCCTTTAATCGATAATGACCTTGAAAATTAGGCGATTAAGAAATCGATTTGACTTTTAAATTGTAAAAAAATGTACCAAACAACTAAACCAAGGACCAGTAGACCAGTCGTGAGCCTTGGGTGTGTGTGTGTGTTCGTGTGCATGTGTTTTTTGATCAGTGTGATCCATGTTTTGGTAGTTGGCAACTGTGAATGTACGAACAAACACCCAGTGACGTGGGACAGCACGCAATAAGCCCTGCAACACACACACACGCTGCACACTGTGTGATTCAGTTGGTGAATGCGACCTTTTTGGCACTTCAAAATGACCAGTCATGGATCAATAAACAGTGGCGTCTTTCATGGACTGGTTTCTTTCGATAGGAAGAAAATAGGATAGTAATACTTACCACCCAATAAAATCGATAAACTACAAGAACAAATCAAATCAGAAGAGCTCATCGATCGATATTGGCTTTCTATAGCCCCCCCCCCCCGGTTTTTTGTTCTCTTAGGCCTTTTTGAAGAAAATGCATTTGATCGATTTTCGATAATTCTTCTTGCGGAGCTCAAAAATGTAGTAAATCACTAGTTTACTTTAACAATCGATTCTCCTGATTGATGAATTCTATTCCTAAAAATGCGACTTATTGATGAGGTTCAATCGATCGATTTGAAATCGATGGTAATCCTAGGTCTCCTCTTGGAGGCTTGGAAAAGCTTTTTTTACATCACATTTTAAATCCCTGCTCTTAACCAATCAGTCGATTTCACAATCCGTTTGGGAAAAAATTCCCAAAATAACAGGCAATAAAACTTAATTATCCCTCTCTCCCAAACCGGTAATCGATGATGGTTAGGTTACCTGCATACAAATGTATAATCATGAGGGGACTTGGAGACAACCATGAAGTTTCTCTGAGATTAACCAGGCAAAATAGTTTATTCCTAAAAACGCGTTTCTTGTCCTTTTTAAAAATGCAATACATCACTAAGAATCATCATATTTTTCATGATTTTCTTGCTAAATCTTATAAACAAAGAGAAAGCGAATGACTGGAAACATTGGCCTAAGTAGCTTCTCCGATGTCGACCGATGAAAATCAATATCGATTTTTGTGATGTTGGTCTGTTTCTCGAGAACCAAGGCGTTTATCGATCGATCGCACTTAGGTGTACGTTGATTTTTTTTCCGTAAATCGCAGTTCTAAAAATGGCTTTTTATGCCCTTTAGAATCGTGACGATATTCATTTTTATAAACAAAAAGAGGCGGAAAGAGTTAAACCATCGCCTAGAATCCCTTCTCCGTTATCGACCGATGGAAGTCGATATCGATTTTTGTGATTTAGATTTGTTTCACTAGAACTGGAGCGAGAACCACGGCGTTTATCGATCGATCAATCGATCTTAACTTACCTGCAAGGAAAACCGTAAGTACATTGATAAATATCAAAGAAAAATCGATCAAAACGAACAAAGGCGTATCCCTTATACTCACTAAAATTAAACAACGAGCATACAACTCGGGCAGAGTCTTTGTGACTAAGCACATACGAGTGCGTTGACTTCAGCAGTATGCGGTTTCAGCTACCAATTTAGAGCGACTCAGTTATCGCAAAAGAGCAAGCCGGGTTCTCTATTTATTAAGACGGATTTTAGCAAATTTCTATTTATCGAAAATCGATAAGTGGAAAAATCATTAGCCAATCAAAGAAGTCTGCTTACAGTGAGCTATACTTGAGCCGAATTTGTCGATAGTAAACAAATAAATAAATAAATTTGGTCGTGTAAATCCTGTTCCACACATATTTAACAATTGAGAATTTATACAAAGGTATTCTGGTGAGAGTGTTTTAAGCGCACAAGAATGGGCCAACTGCCTCTGGAACCAACAATTCACAATTTGTTTGAATCAATTCCTCGGAGAATTTATGTGTTTCCACTACTTTTGTCCGAACACCGGCAAATACGTGAATTCGGGACATGAATTCGTAGTGAGAGCAGATTATGGTGGATCATAGATGATTTCTCCATGAATTGATTTGGTGGTGATTTGTGATTGTATAAATCGTCGTCTTCAAATCCTGTGCAAGTGTTTGATGGAGTTGGTGCCACCTTGTGACTTGAAGAAGGCAATCAATAGCGCCTTAGCTGGACCTTGCGTTGTCTCAGCCCAGAAACGTTTGAAACGACACCCAGATGAGTGTCTGAGTGTTTGAATCAGCGCCGATGCTCATCGATCCCTGATTGAGCTGCTTTTCTCAGCAAATCGATAGGACGTCCTACTGCCCTGGTCCGATAAATCGATAAAAAACTCGCTCTGTCGCCTTCTATCTCATTTATTGATTAACTCCTCCTAAGTTCTCACCTCTAATCCCATTGAAATTCCGTAACTTTTTTCCCCTAAATTCCACACGTACACTTTGAATACAATTAATTACACAAAAAAACAGTTGCCAGTTTTAGCTTGGAAAATGTATTTTTGAATTGATTTGCATATTCAAATAACGTGAGTTTACAAGGTCGTGATACTTTTTTAGAAATAATGATAATACTTAGAACGAGAAAGTGGGTCTAGGAGCGCAATCGATAATTTAAGTGCGGCTGTGTCACCAGCAGGATTCATTTAAGTCCACTAAAATGTGGGTTGCATTATCCGGAAGGCATTTTTTTGAAACATCAAAAGTGCTATAATCTCACCGGTGGGGCCTGCATTAACTAGTAAGGTAAAAGTACTGCTCCAAACATCACAACTGGCATTTTATCGGTCGATTTAATCGATTCTTTGTGTGTGTGTGTGTGTGAGTCTTATGCCAGCCTACCGACCACACAAAAGCAGATAATCAATAAGATCCTCAGCGCCTTTTCGACACCTGAATCACTAGTTATCATCATCAGCATCAGCATCGATTAATATCGATGCATATGGAAACTGTCTCCAGAAAAAAGTGCATTCATCAGCTGTTGAAAGAAGCATCCTGAAAAATCAATGAAACACCGGCAGTTTTGTTACTGCAGCTGATTAATTAACGGTCCATTTTGGAGAGAATTTTAAGTGTAGTTATTCACATATATATTTCAGTGTTTTTTGTCTACAATTTCAAAGAGGACAAGTTATTGATTTCCTCCGACAAATCACCGTTTACTTTGGTACACAGTCGAAAGAGCCATTCACTCCTCACGATCGTTTGTCAAGACACACGAGAACTATTAAATTTATCAACAATGTTAAATCACAAAAGGATGATAGGCAGAGAGACGGCGAGTTGACACCATAAACAACTATTTGCGATCGATCAGCACTTAGCCAGACCCAAGTCTCGGCCGGAAGTTCCGTAAAATCGTCAAATCTCGTGTCTCTAACGCACCAACAGACGATCTGAGAGAGTTGGTTGATCGCCGCATCTCCCAACTGCTGCCAGCAAGTCCAACGCGGCCTTTTTCAGTAAGACATCTATATTGGCAATCTACACACACACACACACACACAAGCGCAGAACCAAGGATAGAGAAAAAGGGGGATAGAGACACAGAATGTGGTGGTAGCTGTTTTGTTGATGCAGGCGGGGAGACATATTTAAATAAATAAGCGGGCCGACGGACACAGAGAGCCAGAGGGGCGGCGGAATTCGATGTTTGAGAGACAGTGTGTGGGTGAGGGTGAGGGGTGGGGGAGTGTCCTTGTTCTTTATAATACACGCACTAGGAGAGAGAGAATCACCACACAGAGCGATCAGGAGAAGCGAGGGGTGGGGTGGGGACAATGATGATGATGATGAGAAGGGGTCCGCTCTCTCAAGCCTGAGGTGGGGGATCGCCGGAGAAGTTAAAGCTGCTTGGAACGTCCGTCTGTTTGAAACTGTACCCGCCAGCCTTCTCGATTCTCTTCGACTCCCTCTGTGCGATCGTGTTGAGGGCAATCTTGGCGATCTCCTTGAACTCGTTCTTCTGTTGGTCAGTGAGAGGAGCCACCAAATTCTGGTACCACTCAGCGTCAGCGTTCTCCATGCGAGTCATGACCTGATAGAAGGTCACGTATTCCTCCATGTCGTTCTCCTCCTCATCCAACGCTGTCTCGTAGGACTCAATTACAGAATCGGTGTCAAAGTCATCGTCGCCGTCGTCGTCGTCATCCTCCTCCTCCTCCTCGTCATCTTCGTCCGTATCCGTCAATTCGGACTCCTACAAAGGGGACACTCCTAGAAAGCCCCTTCAAGGATGGGAGAAACAGCTACCAAACTCACGAATACATCCAGCAGCTCGAGGTATCGATTACCCTGTTCGTCGACGATGTCATCGTCATCATTGACAGGTTCGCTTAGAACATCCGATTCGTCGTCGAGGTCCCCATCCGATTCACTCTCCTCCTCGTCTAGAAAGGCAAACGCAATGCTAGACTCGCACTTTTTTCGACCGGTTAAGTCAAAATAGACCTGAGACGCACTCTCAGCCTCCTTTTTGGCGGCATAGGCCTCCTTGAGGGTGTTCAGGAGGGTGAGGAGAGTCGGGAGGATTTGGGGAGCACAGGCGACCAGCGATGGGGGTCGTTGTTCCTGGCTCAGCGACAGCAAGGCACACAGACCGAGGACGCAAACGCGACGATCGTGGAGGCTACAAAATGGGGGAATGCCGATTAAATCGGTGGATTAGGAAGGGGATGGCGGGGAGAGGGTTGAGCGTACCCCTTGAGCTTGTTAACACCACTGAGGAGCATCTTGAGGACGTGTTCAATGATGGTGGTCTGGGTCTCTGGCCAGTTGTGGTTGCAGAGGATGGGGAGGACAGCGTCCATAGCCGTGAACATGGACGCGATGATGACCACAAGACAGCGCATACGCAGCTCCGTGGAGGTTCCCTTCTGGTTGATGCGGGAGATGGCGGCCTCGATAATCTCCGGCAGAATGGCGTTCATCTGGCCACGGTAGTTGAGAGGGAGCACCTCCATGAGCTTTGCGGCGCGTCCGTTCTCGCTATCGAGGTTGTCGTCGCTCTTCAATGCCTCGGTGCACACGGCGAGGTACATACGGACGCGTTCGGGCTTCTCCAGGAACTTGGCCGGATCCACAGTTGCGTAGTTGTGCAGCGCGGGAGTCATGGCGTGGAAACAGTCGCTCGCCGTGGTCATAAAGGCCTCCGAGATCCACTCAAACACCGTCCAGAGCTGCGGCGAGATCCGGTTCGCTGTCAGGTAGCTGATCAAGGAGAGCGCCTCCTCGTAGAACTCGGATATGTTGTTCTTGAAGATGGCGTGGACCAACTCTACGATGACGGGCTCGGCATTCGCCATCAGGGCCTCATTGTCCTCCATCATGGCAACGAGGTTCTCGATATTTTCAATCACTCCGGTCGCCACCATGCTCTGGTAGTCCTCCTCAACCGAGGATTTCGTTTCGCCGTTGTCGCCAGTACAGACAACTCCCGCTTCGTTCACTTGAAGACCCACGAATTTCGCGAAGGTTCCAGACTACAAGAAGAGCAGGATTTCGGAATAATTTGGACACTTTAAAGTAAAAATTACAGGGGAGCCTCCCAACCTACCAGATGCTGGAGCATTTGGACGGAGATTGGAATGATTTCCTCGGAGTAGACAAGAATATCGCGGAAAACGGCGTTCAGGTCGTCAAATTCGGTCTCTCGGAGGAGTTTCAGCAGTTCTGGAAAGCGCCGAAACGGGGGGGGGGTTACCTCAGCTCGATGAGACCGCATTTAAATGAGAGGGTAAATACTCACGCATCACAATCTCGTGGATGTGAGGCCTCATGGCGTTTTTGACTAAAATTTTTGATTACAAATAGGATAAAACAGCCGAGAAGCAAGAAAAAAAATAGGTCGTCAGGCTAGGGTCGGAACAAACCTCCGTTTTGGTCCTTGATGAGGCTGAAGATGGCAATCGTGGCGGCAACACGTACTGGCAGTTCTGGGTCGTTGCACATGTAGTGACGGCAAGCCATGGCGGTCTGGCAGAGCAATTGGACATTGGTGAATTGGGCGCGAGAGAGCCTACCCACCAGCCAGCAGGCACGGGCTCTCTGGTAGCCCTTGGGCGCCTCAAACAGGGGAAGAACGTGGCTGGTGAGGAAGTTCTCCAGCTGTTCCTTGTAGATGGGAGTCTTGAGGAGGTGGTGAGAGACGTGGCCAATGAGACGCAACACACCGTCCTTGATTTCCGGTTTCACATCGTGGTTGAGGACCTGAATGCAGTACTGCATGGACTTGTCCAAGACACCGCGGCGTTTCGAGCAGACCTCCTTCATGAAGGCGGCTGAGGAGCACTCAGGAGAGTCATTTATTGACCACGACGATGAGTGGTCTCGGATGTACTCCAGAGGGTCGCTTTCCCATAGCTCGGCGAGTTCGTCGGTGAATGAGAGTAGGGGCACTACCACCTCTTGTAGGATGGTGTCGAAGTGGGGTAGAATGATTTTCCAGCAGAAGGAGTGAGAGATTCTAGAAAATAGGTGGATTAAGGGGGGGTGAAATAAGACGACTTACGCAGCAGAAAGGTAACCGAAGGCCTCGTTCATGACGATTGGCGCTACGTAGGTGTGTTGGCGGTAGGCGTCGAAGATGGTGAGGAAGGAGGTGATGACTTGGTGGGAGAAGCCCTTAAGGTACCACTCGGCGAACTGCTGGTACTTCTTCTGCACATTGTTGGGACTACCATAGGAGGTGAACCAGCAGGTGAGGATACGCACAGCCCACTTTTGGCGCTTCCAATAGACACTATCACCGTCGTCATTGGCACCGTTGAAGTTTACAACCAGGGAACAGATCAGCATATGCCACTGAGTGATCCACTACAGGAATGAAACAGTGAATTTGGAAGAAATGAGATCTCACCTCCTCATTCATGGCATTTGGCGGCAAGGCGAAGTTTGTGCAACGATGGAACACCTTCAGGATGGACTTTTGGAGGGTAAGAGACTCATTCGATGTGTCGGGCATCAAGGCAGTGAGACGTTGATGAAGAATTGGAAAAATGTTGCTCCGAACGGTTGGAAGGGGTCCCCTATCGTGCCGCCTCAACTCGTACACCATGACGAGCTGGTAGAGACACACCAAGGCACCATGAAAGGTGCGAAAATCGGTGGAACCCAAACCAGGCATCAATTGATCGAGGAAAGTGGGAAAGCGGGATGGGAAGTCCGACTTCAAGATTCTGCCTATGGCAACACCGAGGATCGATCTTTAGGAGTTAAATGGGTGAAATACGCTCTTACTGTATGGGAATAATTGAAGTCATTATCGCGGCGACGATGTGATTACGGATGCTCTCCTTGTCATTTTCATGAATCGTGAAGGGAATGGGATCTTCGGGAGAAAGAGGTTCCCTCTGTTTCCAGGATCTTCCAACGAGGTTTTTAAAATAAACGGCTCCAGCTTGACGGACTGCCAAGTCAAGAGACTCCTCTAACACTATTTGAAGGAGACTTGGGCCGAAGCCAATTATTTTATGCATCTACAAGTATTAGATGTAACTTTTGAAGTACCTCATCAAGCAACTTTTCTGCATTTTCACGATTTTCTGCTTGCAAAGAGGCTTGGAGAGCCTCGACAATGCGTTGAATATCCATGATTAAAAGTATATGTTCACAACTAAACTACGCACAAAAACGTGGTCACACGTTACAAATCACGCGGTGAAGTAATGAGATTAAAATACTCCAATTACAGTTCTAACAACTTTGGGTCCCTGCTGCAGCCAAAGTGAAAAATAAGTAATTTAACATACAATTTAACTAATTTTCTGATAGTCATCTAATTCTATTAAAATTTAAAAACCTGCTGCATATATGTGTGAATTTTAAACCCATAGATAGTAAAAATTATCGAAACCTGGTATGGTGCTACTTACCAAGCTATTCAATATATTTTTAATCTTAAATGGTGTTGCAGCTAGTATCGCTGAACTCTTATTCCCTAACCATCTCTTGATTCGGTATCCAGACAGATATGCTCACTAAATCCTTGATCATATTAAATTCTTTAAAAATGTTACGTTGTGTCAGTGTGCACAATAAGCTTAGACTGATCCACCTTTCCAATATGTTCCGGGCACAATTCGGCAATTAAATTCCAGCTAATTTATCGGAAGTAGTCATTAGCGTTAATCAGGGAATAGTTACCGCTCATTAGTACAGACACTTGTTCGGCTATTAGAACCCTATGCCATAGCAAAAGTAGTTTTAGAAGAAATCCACTTCTGCGATCTCATAAAATAGGTTTTTATGTTATCCATCTAATATTTAAAAATCATATTTCCTAATATACAGTACCGGAAATGAATTTGCTTGACTAGTATCTGACTTCAATATGAACCACCTTTATTGAGCTATAATGTTAAAAAATAGTTAAATTTTCTAAGACAATAGAAAAAATAGTAAATTTCATAGTAATTTTACACAATTTATTGCTTAAATATAACATATTATTTAAAAACATTGTCTGTGTTTAATTGTGTTTTTGTAAAAGTGAGGTCAAGTGTCGAAAAGCGTTGGCGGTTTTCTTTGCGGTCGTTATTCGGGTCTTTTTATTTCCCTTACTGGGCGCTTTTTCGCTGTCTATTTCTACCCTTGACGGGATTTAAAAGAACCGAAATACCCCTCGGACCATTGCTTTGCTCGTACCCTCGACAATTCTCGCATGAACCCAACCTAGTAAGGCTTCGACTCGCGCGATTTTACTGACCACTTATATTCCCCAAATCTGTTAAATATTTTGTGAATTCATTTATTATGTTTGCTATTGAGTTTTTTGAGGCTGATTTATTTGGATCTTACCCACTTTTGTTCACATCATTCCTTATGGTCTCCTGGGATTAATGCTTGTATATTCCTGCCTCAAATGTCAAACTCGGTCACAATGACAGCTGTTTGGTGCTGTTAATAACCCCACTGGGCATTTGAGTACCAATTGACTGTTGTTTTCTGCCGCATTAATAATTTTCTCCATTCTAAATTCTACTTAGATTAAACAAATGATCCCACCCATTTTAGTCCCCCTTTAGAGCCCTTGGCTCCACTGGATCCAAGTGCTAGTACCTTCCCGCGGCCTCCATCCGTCAATCAGAGACCAAACAACGTCTATCCCTCTTCCTCCTCTGGGAAGTCCGTGCAGGAGCCAACTCTGGTCCAGAACCCGGTTATCATGTCTGCTCCAGGCTCGGCTCCTATGGTGACGTATTTGACCACCACCGGAACTACTGTCACCTCCTCCTCTTCTGCCTCCTCAAAGCCCACTGGTCCCTACGTCTACCAGGGCATTCCCGTGGGCCAGCAGATTTTCCTAACCAAGTGAGTAGAGACCAATCGATTAGGGCTTACGGCTTTGACGCAATTTGAGTCTGCTTTCTTCCCACAGCCCTCAGCAGAACGGCTTTGTGTTTGCGCAGCAGCCCATGGGCTCCTACATGATAGCCCATCCGTCCTCTCAGTTCCAAGTGAGGAATGCCACGCCAGGTCAGGCCATACCCATGGCTGTGGTCCTGAGTCACCAAGGGAACCCCAATCTCATTCAGCTCTCGTCACAGACAGCGCCCGGAGGTGTGCTTCCCGCTGTCAACCAGCCTCTGGTCTGCCCCAACCCTCCTCTTGCGGTCCAACCAACTGCCCCGTTTCAACAGGTAGGTCTGACAAACCACCAACCACACAGATCCACTCTCAAACCCACCAATCAGTGCGTGGTTATCCACTTGCGCTGAAGCCCATTCGCTCGCTCGCTCTCTCTCTCAAATATCACGGGCTGTCAAGCCGTCATTGGTCGGCTATGCCAGCCAATCCTAGCCTCCCCTTGAAGCAGCTCTTCTTCATAAGCTGTGCTTCTTCTCAAGTAGATCCATACTAACATACTCTCGAACTTGGTAAGGGGCCCACCGTTGTGCCAATTGGGAGGGGGTTGTAATTAGTTCTGTCTGCGTCTCCCTGACAGCGAAAAAGGAACCCCGAATCCACTTGGAAAATGCCGTCGCTGGTGACCCCGATTTGAACTCTCCTGCTTGCCAGCGCAAGCACTTTAGTATGCGCTACTTGTGTGAAAAGAAATCTATGCGCGCGCGCGCGCTGGTTTTTTTCCCTCGGGCTCGTATCACAACTGTGTGATTTTTCCACAACAACAACAACAATTTCTACTCAACAGGTTGTTTGCCTAATTGCCGGTGGAATAAGATACCGGGCTTGCTTAGGAGTACAAAAGAATTGCTCCTGGCGCTTCAAACAAAGCCTAATTTGAAGGAAAGTGCAGGGTTAACGTCCTCTTTCGGTCCATCTACTCCATTGTCTGATGTAGTCTGTCTATTGAGCTGAGAGAGAATCTCCTCTGCTTTATTTGATGATGAGAGCATCTTTTATAATGGGAGTACAACCCAAGTACTGAGAGTTCAAGAAAGGGAACTCGGCAACCGTAAAAAACGGTGGTTTTTGCGAATCTTTTGACTCTCCTTGCAGATCCAATCGGGCATGACGGTGGCTCGCTTACCCAACGGCTGTACAATCGCCCAACCAAGCGGGGTCCCCACCTCTACCGCCGGTCTCACTCTGCTTCCCACCACCACTGCCGCCTCAGCGGTCGTCACAACAACCACTGCAATCACCACCTCCTCTTCCACGGCTATCTCCTCCTCCACAGCCTCCACCTCCTCCTCCTCCTCCTTGTCGTCTTGCTCAAACTCCCTGCGAAGTGTTGGTGGCGGAGGAGGGGGATCTGCGCCAGCGACAGCTGAGTCGGTGCTACGCGAACTCAACAGGGAGATCGCTAATCTGGAGCAGTCGCCCGTTGCCCTCAACCCGGCACAGGTTAATCGTCTCTCGCGTCTCAAGGAGGCACGGGGTCATGTGTTGCGCAAACTGGAGAGCCGAAACGCGCCCCGCACCAACTCCCCGGGGAATGTGCGTGCTCGGCCGCCTGCTTCCATCCTACCGGCTGTGGTGAGGCGCTTTCCTCCGCTCTGTTCGCTTTGGTGTCGATCTGTGCTCTTAATTGCTGATTGACATGACACCACCCTCAGGGATCTATGTTCGGTTAACCCATAAGCCATGACTATTGAGTAGATTGATATAGCGTTTCCGAGCGTTTGTATATGGACACTCCATAAGTCCTGTCCTGATCATAAATGCTCCTCAATAATGAGGTTGAGTTTTTGGATCTTTGATACCACATTTAAAGTGTGTGATGCCAAAATATTGGGTGTTTCCATTATTTTGTCCACTCCCTGTATCTGCATCTTTGGGTGTCGATCCGTGCCGGAAAAACGAGGTTTCTAGAGTCGGGCGTTTAATGCTGATTGACGTTGGTTGCCTGTCAGGAGTTCTGTCCGATTTTTACCCCGATTTCAAGGAGTGTTTTTTGAATTTCTAATTGAGGTTTACATCATTTCTGCGTTTAGATGCATTTGAACTAAGTAAATCGGGTTTTTTGCACACAAGTAAAATCGCAATTTTCCCCTAAAACCACTTGAGGTGCGTAATTGTTTATGAGCTCAAGATATGAAACTCGGCGGCAGCCGACGAAGCTGCCAGAAACATTCACTCCACGAAGGTGCCCTGCGAATTGCCTGAAAATAATCACTCTACTCTGGATTTTATATCGGCTCCGCTCTCCTCCCTTCTTGCCAACTTGTTTCACCGTTGGTGTGGATAGTTTTGTGACTGGCGATAGGTGAAAAAGTGGATCTTTTATCCCAACGTTAAGCGTCGTTTCGAAGGTCAGTTAAAAGTCACAGCCGAGACGGGAACTTAATTTTTAGATTAGTTCCTTCTTCCGTCAATTAGAACTGCGTTTGACGAGAGAGCTTTGAGGAGGAAAAAAGGAGGAGGAGCGGTGTTGTTTCATCTGGACAGCGCAATTATCACGTCGCAAAAGAACTTGATTGGGCGGAAATTCCTCATCCACCACCGACCTTGACTCCTCCGACCACCCTGCTCCTTCTTCACACTACCACTTGTTTCAAAAGCCCTCAAAAAAAACATTTGGGGAAACAGCTGAGGAGGTTGGAACCGAATCAAGTCCCAGTAAACCCTAATCGGGGGAAAAAATTTCGCCTTGGTCGTGCAACTAAAGTAGCTGCTGCTTCTGCTAGGGTTGTTAAATTTTACGCGTAGCAGTGTTCGATTGACGTAATCCCCTTCTTGGCTGTCTGTCATTATCCTGCATGGGAAGGGGTTGATCGATTTCTGGTAATGAGGGTTGTGGGGCAGAGCCTTTTTCCCTATTTTTTCTGAGTCGATACTTGCTCTGTGGATTGCTGATTAACCCCCGATTGTCCGCTTGTGTTTGCTTCCCCCACCTTGTAGCGCTATCAGAGAGCCCGTGGCGTTGTACTAAGACCCTTCACGGTAAGTGTTACATCCCCCTTTGCACTTCTTAGCTGTTGATGTTGCTCAGTTTGTTGCTGTGTTTCGCGTTTGCGTGTGTTGATTCCTAGTTTCCCCTAGATCGTTAGCAGGGCGAGGAGAGGACTTTTTGGTAGTTTGGGGGTGTTGATGAGTTCCTCTTTGGGCTCATGTGTTGGTTGTGTTTGACTTTCTCCTGCTGTTACTGCTGTGACGTTAAGGGCGTCCTTTCTTTCGCGTACGTGTGTGTTTTGGCAGAACCCCATGCCAACGCTGAAAGTTCTCAATCCAGCAGCCGTACCGAGACTACCTCTTGTGCCCCCACCTACCCTCTCTAGCACCCTGGTAAGCCCCCCACCCCACTCCATGCGCCCCCTGCTATCGATTATTAATTGCCGAATCAGTGATTGCATACTACTCAAGGTATTTCAGTAGCTCACCCACAGTTTTCTAGTAGATGTGTTCTTTACTGCTTCATTATTTGTGGGCGTTGAATCTGGTGCTTAACAAGACGTTGTTCTACTACTTAACTTGTTTGCATTAGCTTATTTGTCCATTCAATGCCCATTCACTACTTAAATTCCTTCAGTAGCTTGTCACTAGTTTCTTTGGGCATTTCTGGTTGTCGTAGAAGCTTTGCTTGTGGGCGTAGGTTGGTGAGGCCTTGAATCTGCCATTCACTGATTTCTCCTATAGGCGTTCGCATATTACTGTAATTATTTCAGTAGTTTTTGGGTAGTAGTTTGTGGCTAGACACTGACTCTGAGGCCTCTTCTAATTAAATAGTTTCGGTAGTTGAATCGAGACTCTAATCCAGTGGTCTAAATTACACCTTTTTCTGGTGTTCTCTAGCGAAACGAGGCGCTGAACCTGCTGTTGAAGCACCATCTGCTGCCGATGAACGCCGCAACAGCCTGTTCGACGGAGAGTGTTCTGGTGGAGTTCCGACTGTCACCGCACCGTTACCAGTTGTACCTCACCCCAGGTCAGAAGGCAGAGCTGGAACACCTTCTCTACAGCCTGCCAGCGATCCAACGGAAGGCGGACCTCCTCACAGTCTATCAGCACGAACAGACGCGCTTCTTTGCCGAGCATCCACGACGCGTCACCAATGCCGCCGCCTCCGCCTCCGCTGCTGCGGCCGCAGCCATCCTCCCAGCGCCCAACAACTTGCGGATGATCAGACCGACGACGAGTCAGGTCACCACGACTACCAACCCGGGGGGACTTCAGCAGCAGAGACCCATCAGACTGCAGCCCCAGCAGTGTGTCATTGCTCCTTCCATCAGCTCGGGCAATACGCTCATTGGTGAGTTTCATAACCCCCTCCCCACCTCCCCTTGATTTTGGGGGTGGGAAAAAACCTACTGGGTTCTGTGGGTGTTCATTGAGAAGCTCTGCAGTGATTTTGGGAGCCGTGGTCCTGGTGTTTCCATTATTTTGTCCAACACCTGGAGATGACGTAAAACTGGGTTCCAATTAGTAGTTGTGAGGGATTCGAGTAAGTTTACTCGATGGTTGTCGTTGTTGCAGCTGCGTCAGCACCAGCTCAAGACGCCTCAGTGCCAAGTCTACCTCTCACCGTTCCCATCATAGCGCCGTCACATCAGGCCCTGGTCAGAGCAGCCGCTGTTCCCTCGACAATGACCATGGTGATGCCCCTAGCCCCCCGACCCCCGCAACCACCACCGCCGCCGCAGCCACAACCTGCTGTATCGACGACGCAACAACCACAACCGCCGTCTTCGTCGGCTGCGTCTTCGTCCGTGTCAACGGCCAACAAACCTGCCTACCAATTGAGTGAGACACAGTCGCAGAGACTCAGCGCCACTCGAGCTCTGTTTCTTGAGGACCAGACCCGGGCTCTGTCCGCACCACCTCAGGAGAAGGAGGAGGAGAAGGGGAAGAAGGCTCCCCCGACGCTGGAAGAACTGATTGGCCTGTTGGCGCCATATCATGTACTCCAGGACATGGATAACACTCCACAGGCGCTGGCAAAGGGTCCGTTTGCCTTTTCCCCCATGTGGAAGTCGTTGACGAGTGTTTGATGGCTCGCCTTTGTTTTTTCTATAGTCGATGGGATTCTCGATCGGGCGTTCCATCAGCTGAGCACGCGGAAAAGACAAACGGAGGAGGCTATCGACTCGATGATCTGCGCTCAGAAATGGGTGAGTCGGGTAGTTGATTCTCAGGATCTCATCATGAAGATGGTTTCTTTTAACTATGAATCGAAACCAGGTGGATTTTCACATCAATATGGATGTTTTTTCTTTTTTCATTTCCCCAGCAATGCCTCGACTACCCGCGTCTGGAGCGAATCTCCATGATGCAGATCGCCTTGAAAGCCGAACAGGCACGCTTCGAGGCGGAACGCGCCGGTTTCTCCGCCCTCCAGACGCGTCTAGCCAATCCGACAGACGTCTCCGAAGCCCGCCTGCCTCCAGCCAAGCGTCTGCGTCTCCTTCTAGCTGATGCAGCTCCCGACTTTGTGCCCCTGGAGTTCGACGACCTCGGAAATCCACGGCCGGCACGCCTGGATCTGGGAGACCTTGTGGAAGAACCCCCTGTGTTGGAAGAGGAAGCGGAGCAGAAGACGGATTCCATGAACGGGGAGGAGGAGGAGGAGGAGGTGGTGAAAGCGGAAGACGGAGAGGAGCTCCAGCACTGGCCGCAAGACTGGGAGATGGAGGGAAACAGCCTCTTCAATGGCAACGCTCTGGTGAGTTCTGGGAATGTGGAATCGTAGACGAACTTACTAAGATGTCTCTACTAAGCTCTGTCGGGCATTCTAATCGATTTTTCTCATTGTCGGTGCTTTCCAGGACTACCCTCCATCGCTAGACGGTGGTCCAAAGTCGCAGGACGCTCTGGACGACGACGTCGTCGACGACGACGACAACGACAACGACCCCTTCCGGCATCAGGTGCAGCACTCCGAGGATCCGACAGTGGACGCTGCCATCCGCAGCATCATCGATTTGTAGGGGAGTGGTCGGCCTCCTCCCCTCCTGTAAATAGGCGTCTGGAGGCAGCAGCAGCAGTGTCAGAAGCAGTGGAGAGGAAGGCTCGATCTCTCTCTCTCTCAGTGCCTACTTGTAATTTTTGTACCCACATCACCTCCTCCCTCTTCCTCTCCTGGTGCTCACTCAGTTTCCCCCCTCCCCCATAACTTCCCCCCCCCCAATTCCCACTTCCCGTCTTTTCCTTTTTCTTCTTCTTCTGGAATAAAGATTGCGGATGAATGCACACACCGGTTCTTCCTCTCCTCTCCTCTCCTCTTCACCTGATTTCTTGTGGGTCTAGAGGTGGTGGTGTGTGTATGAGTGTGTGTCTGTTGTGAAGCCGCTTCAGGAGTCGCTGAAGGCTGCCGAGGCGTGGTTGGAGGCAGAGACGGAGGTCTTCAGTGCCACAGAGGAGTGGAGGAGGTTCGTGGAAAGTGCGGCGGTCTTTGTGCGACAAATGGGAGTCCAGCGGCCAATCGCGTGTGTCACCTCGGGGGGAACTACGGTGCCGCTGGAGCGGAATACGGTTCGCTTTATTGACAACTTTAGGTGAGTCGTCTTCTAGCATCTCATCTTGTGATCCAATTCGCAAGAAGCTTCTCCTACTGTTGTCTCCTTTCAGCACGGGTTGCCGGGGTGCGGTAAGCGCGGAGTACTTCCTGGAACACGGCTACGCGGTGGTTTTTCTGCATCGACGCAACTCTCTGGTGCCCTTCACCATCCGCTGTCTGCCTCCTGTGGACGCCACCCCGACTCTCGACGTCTGGTTCGACATGGAAGCCGACTTTCCTCCCCAGTTGAATCCGGAGTTTGCGGAACGCATCTCTGGAGTGTTGAGGAGCTACGCCAAGTATCGTGAGTTCAAACTAACGGGAATATGGCTGGAGAATTGGTCTATGAAATTTAGAGGTCAGGGTGAACTTGTTTTAACCTGAAATCTTTCTACTGAACACAAAGGCGATCGTCTGCTTCTCCTCGACTTCCTCACCGTAGAGGAGTACCTCGTGAAACTGCGTTGGCTCTGTCGCAGTCTCCTCTCAAGTACCACCGACGTCTGCCAGCAGGGGAGTCTGCTTTACCTAGCCGCCGCAGTCTCGGACTTCTTTGTGCCACGGGCTCTCCTGCCCAACCACAAACTCCACGCTGAGGGGACAGCCAACACCACAGGGCACTTCCAGACCCACCCAGATGGCTCGCTCACCCTCAATCTGGCGCCTGTGCCGAAGGTGCTGGGTCTTGTGGCCACTGAGTGGGCGCCCCAGTCGATGGTCGTCTCTTTTAAGGTGGGTAAGATTTGAAGAACCCTAGAACGTCCAGAAGGGCTTGAGTGCGAGCTAGAGTAGATGCTGATGTGTCTGAGATCCCTCCTTATCTTAATCTTAGCTGGAAACAGACGCCGATGTCTTGTTGGAGCGCGCTCGTAGAGCCCTCAAACGCAATGGCACGCACGCAGTGATCGCGAACCTCCTGGACACGCGAAAACAGGAGGCCTGGCTCATCCACTGCCTCGGCAGCGACAAACACGGCGGAGGTGGCAGTGCGACACCAGCGGAGGAGCACCTCAGCGTGGCAGGAGGCGCAGCGGAACTCGAGTCGGAGCTGGTGCGGCGAGTGGCGGAGCTCCACCGAGTTTTTCTCCTCCGACAGCGGAGATGACGCCAAGGGATGAGGCATTCCGAATCGGTCGAATCTACCATCACCGTTCATTCCCCCTGTATTTGTGTGTGAAGCTGTGATAATCATCGAGGGATTGATTGATTGATTGAGTTTTTGCATTTGAAGAAGGCGGTATTGTTCACTCCTGAAGAGTTGACTCAATTCAAACTTTTAATCATTGATTTAGAAGTTAGAATAGTCGTTTTTGGCTCTAAAGTCGAATTTACTGGGAAAATATGCAGATGAGCTCGTGACCCGGATTAGGTGAGGCCGATCGCAAGAACCTCAATTACTAGGGTGACCCTAGAATTTCCGAAATAAATGCGGAGTAGCGTTGTGGTGTGGAAATGCGAAACTTGAACTCATCTGAGCTGGAAAATTACCATTCAGATAGTAAAATAAGCAAAACCGAGAAATAACTGTCGCCTGATTTTTGATCGTATAACTGTGAAGCAGGCTTTGAAAATTATGTACCGAAATGATGCGGAAGCCTTAGTACAATTAAGCACATTAATCCACGGTGATTACTTGTGCGACCTTACGGTTGCGTACGACAACTCAACTCATAGACTCACGGAGTCTAGCTTTTGGTTGCTAGGTGAAGTAACTGCTGGATACCCATCCTGTCCTCAGGCAGTGTCTGTCAATTTTGATAGAAATAGGGTAAAATGGTTGCTGGCGAAAAAAACTATACAGTCACATGACAGACATGGCAACTGGTCATGGTCAGCGCAGCGTATAAGCTGTACATGATGACCTTTAAAGCATTCATGGATCAATCATATCACCTATTTCGTTGGAAGTTGCACACGGGAGCTAGATTTCACCACGAACCAGCTTCAAGTAGAAAACCTCTGCTTTTCTCAGAGACGAAAAATGCTTCAAAACGTTTGGAGTGAGTAAAAACTTGTCCTGGGTTAATGGATTCTATATTGCCTACTTGGTCTGTGCGGCATTTTGCATAAATTAGTTACTAATTCATCAAGTTCCCCTATTGGCATAACTATCAGCACAATTTCAACTTCGACTCTGGAAAATTTACCAATCGATAGCGAGTTCCATGAAGATTTTAAAACGCAAAAAGGCTTAGATGTCCTACTGAGCCCTAACTTATCGATTGATAGGGTAATCACAATTATATATCCTCAATAGGGTCTGAAAAATCATTAATCTCATATCGTTTGAGAAGCCCACAGAGCCAACCAACCAAGTTAACAATAATCGTCGTCAGATGAATAAAAATGGATCCAAGTCATTAATATTATTAAATATGTATGTACTAGAGAACAAGAGTTTATGATTAATTGACAAAAATCTCCGAGAGGTCATGTGAGAGCGGTCCGTTTTATGATCAGTTATACGATGATGATGCTTCGAATCCAAGGTCATGAGGCGTTTATCTCGATTGTTAGTACTAGTCTCTACCAGATGTTAAAGTGTGAAATAGGAGCGAGATGCAATCCTATCGATTTTATCGATTGAAGCGGGGAACAGATGGCCTGGTGACCTGGAGTTTTTTTTGGATGTGATCGTAAAAGGATCATCACATACACAAAACATCTAATCGATAACTGACGTTTAGAGATTAAAAATTGTCCATCTGATGATTAGAAATTCATTTTTATAATTAATTCTGCTTCTAAAATCATAGTGCAAAATAGGGTGGAGATGAAATACTATTAGTTTTATTGATTAAACCGACATCAGAGGTGAACCATTGACCTGGAAAAGGTCGATATAGTGTCAGCAAAAGCACATATCAACTACTATTGATTAGTATTTAAACCCTGCTGTTGCCAAGGTCAAATGTTGTAGTTACGATGTAATAGCCATTCACAGAAGGACGCATAACCAACCAATTCACGGTATCTATTTTATGATTAATAACTCAGCAAAACACAGCTGGATATCCATCCTGTAATAAAAAGAGCTTTTAATTGGATAATAACGAAAATAAACAGTGCCGTAACCTTGTTGCAACGCACTTAATTCCAAGTGTGTGTTTGCGAATAGCAAGATTTTGCTACAATATAAGCTCTACATTGATTAACCTAACTTATAACAGAGTCACTCTACCACTAAATCTTTCGTGAGTAACGATATATCCTGTGTCTATGGCTACTTAATTGTTAAAATCTTCATTGGATCTACATAAAAAGTTAGTCAAAATGTTTATTGATTGATGCACGTGTTCCCAAACCTACTTTTTCCTAATTTTATTTGCAAGTATTTTAAAATCCACGCGTTTCAAACAGCGCTTCTAGAAAAATCGGCAATCCATATGACCTGACTTAGATTAAAATCTAAAAACTTATCTACATAGAAATCGTCGATTTAGAATGTGCACTATTTCATTTGTAAACAGTAGACACGCCTTCGAACGGCTATTTCCACTCTTAGGAAACCTAGACGGGAATACTAATGGTGAAAATGCACTTATCGAAATCAACACAGCAATCATCATCAGGGCTTGTCAAATTGGAGAACTGATTTCAGTGACTCTGACACACAGATTTTGAAGAAGTTAAACGATAATGCCACGCGCATCGCCGTAGCAGATGGTTTCCGAGACACTGTTTAATGTGTGTTTAAACTTGTAAACCTGTACTTTTAATAACCCAATCCATTTTTTAGTACTGTCGGATATTCCTGGGTATTAATAGGTTGTTACAGTAATGTTACACCAAGATCCTTCTACCCTAAGTTGTGTAAGATCCCTCAGTGGTTATCGATTTTCTTAACGTCTCAGAATCACATCCTAGTCCATAGTATATACATAAAAAAACTAAAAAGCCAAATTCTTCACCAATCTCCTATTTTCCAATAAAAATGTTGGCTCTGTTTCGAGGATACACTGTAAGAACAGATAAAGAACTATGAGTGAACGAGCAGGCCAGTTTCAATTAATAATTTAGGCTCTACAAACCCTCCTCATCTCCCATCGATCAGATGCAGTTATTACGGAATCACAATCAGCCCTACTGTCCAGACTTGAATCGATAAATGTCGATCTTAAAGTGTTTGCTGAGAAGAGTTTGATTTACTGGTCATTGGAGCCAGTGGCGACATTTTATGTCCTAAATCACATTTCCATTAAATCTAATCATCGGCATTCACATCAAGACACTTCCATCCATCGATAATAATATTGATTTTTGAATTGTCTTATAATCCCACACCAGCCAATAGAAATCCATGAACAGATCATCAATTTACAAACGATAGTGTTTAAATTTTGCTGTAATTGTAAAGCCAAATCCTGCAATTTTCGTTTTGTAATGGAATTGTTGGCACGTTTTGCGTTCTTCGGTCAAATTGCAATCACTAGAACCTCTAGTGTCATTGAAACTGGGAAAATGCACTTTGATCAAAATCTACGCCAATCTACAAACCAGTCACCATCTAGACCTGTCAAAATGGAGAATTAATGTTTGGAAATGCGAGAGGCAGGTTTCCTAGAAGCCAACGGATTTTTGAAAATCGATACTGCGTTATTTTGACTGCGAGAGAAAGATAAAGACTGGCTATCTGCCCCATAGATTGCAATGGAAGCTTAAAATGAACTATCACAAATACTCAACTGTCAAACCCCTAATTTCTGGCCGAAATTGTGCCCCAATCTTCATTAATAAGCCTCATCTTTAAAGCCAGAAAGATACCGATTTTCGTATTGCCTGAGAATCCCCCTAGAGCCAATGGAAACACAACAAAGCGGTAGCATTTTAAAAAAGATGGTATTTATATTTTGCTTCAAGTGCAAAGGTAAATTCTTCTACAATTTTCTTTTTTCGAATGAACCTTGCGTGTGCTGTGTTTTCTAGTCAAATGGGAAACTACTAGAAATCCTTTTATAATTGAACTTTCTAAATCTAATTGAAGCTCTGAAAATACTCTTCGATCAATATCTACCAATTTCTTTGTCAGAACAATGGAGAATTAATGCTTGATACTGCGAAAGATGGGTTTTAAAGAAGCCGATTCATGTTAAAATCTGATATAATAAGGCCGCGCTTATTGCTGCAGTAGACAGTTTTCCAGATCGCTAAGTAGAGACACTTTTGTAACTATTTCTATTTAGTGAGCATTTGAATTTTTAGAATATGAGCACTGATTGCTTGTTTCAGTACTGCCACGCCAGGACACTTCCACCTCAAGCACTTTAAAATCTCCAAATTGACAATTGTGTTTGTTGGCATCCCAACCCAGCCAATAGAAAGGCACCAAAGCAACAGTAGTTTACAAACGATAGTATTTATATTTCGCTGTAATTAAAAAGCCAAATTCTTTTTCTCCAATTTTATCTTTTTAATGAACTTGTTGGCTTGTTTTGCATTCTCCGGAGACCACTTTGGAGATATAAATCTTTCGGAATGCGGAATTTGTGTACCATACTGTTAGAGACACGTTTTGCAGTCTTCAAATATTTTCTAAAGAACTGATAAGGTTATTTCTAATTTGGGGAAATGATGGCAAATATTCTAGCCGCTCTATTGATCTCCCTGGGGGTTTAAAATTACTGGCCCAAACTCTATTTCGATATTGTTTTATGGGATAATTGTTTCATTTAGACCGAAATTAAAGCTTAACTTTCCTATCAGCAAAGTAAAATAGATTCGACACTTAAAAGACAGTAAACGATGATTCGCATTTCGGTGGAGGGTCGCATTTCTCCACTGCTGGAGGCTTCTACTCCTCAGAGGTTTCCTAACTTCACCTCTTCCGTGGTGGAATCCGGCTCACCAGGCTCCAAGAAATTCACTAATCGATAATATCGAATTTCATATTTTCTGAGAAGCACATACTAGCCAATGGGAACCGGCCAAAGAGCCAGCAATTTACAAACAATAGTATTTATATTTGTTATAATTGTAAAGCCAAATTCATTTTCCCAAGTGTTTTTCCACCGATGAACTTGGGCACACAGACAAATATGCATTGGGGGAGGGGAGAGGAGCGCGATAAACAACACCAGCAGACACAAGGATCCACCTAGTCCCTACAACAGAGAAGAAGAGATGTCAAGCTGATTCTCGCGGTTACGCCAAGGTGAGAGGAATGCAAAAACGCACTTTTTGAGCATTCCACGGGCTCGCTCCACGCTCGCCTTGAAATGCGCCAGATCCTGTTCATTCTGCAATCGAAAAAAGGTTAGAAACTACACTAAGGCCTCCATTGCGACAGATCCCCGAATTTCTCAACCAACGACCCAACAACCGTCTCTTGTCTGTGCACCCAGGAGTAGCCAATCAGGTAGCTTCACTGATTGACTGCCCCTACCTCTGGGCCTGTTCTAGCCAATCACTTTTAAGCTGGCGTTGGTCGGATGGAACTTTCATGTCGACCTTAAAATGACCTCACAGTGACTGAAATCTGTTTACCATCTGCACCCACTGCCTCAGCTTCGACACCTATCAGACAGGTCAACGAATATCCGCGTTCTCTCACCGACTATTTCGACCCATATTTTGAGAAAAAGTCCATTAAATCGCCACCCACCTTGAACTTGAGCCCAAGAGTCATGACTTCGCCCGCTGGGTCCTCCGAGAAGTCATTTGCCACCCAGAGAAGGCCATAGTTGGCAACCGGCAGCGGCCTGAACTCCGGCAGGTCAACGGAGAGCGCGTGGTTGGCGCACAGTTTGAGCACCTGCTCACGCCGCATCAGGAGACGCGCATAACTCGCTCCACCACTCTCCTCCACCTCCCGACAATCCGCCGGCAACTCAAGACGCGGATTGAAGAGATCGGCGGACACGGAGCCGCGAGGACGCACGAGGATCTTCATCTCCCCGATGCCGCGCTCCTTCCACTGCTTGTCTACGAGGCGGTAGAGCTTGCAACGACGCAGGAAGAGGCACACCTCCTCCTCCTCACCCGTCTTCACCTCAACGAGACTAGGCAGCGGTATGATTGGCTCAAACTGGGGGTCGGGGTCCGCTTCTATCTCCCCTTCCTCGCCTTCTCCATCACTCCCCTCCCCGGTCTTGTTCTTCCCCACAGTCGACGCAAAAAGCGTGGAACCCGCCTGCGACCAAGACGGCGTGGTGTTGGAACCACCACCACCACCACCAGCTGGTTTCGAGAGCCACGAGAGTGTATTCGCTCCCGCCTCCTTGCTCAACGCCTCGAAACCCCCGAGTGCCTTGAAGGACGTCCCACTGAACAGAGACGGTTGGGCGGTCTGACTGGCACCGGGCTTGGGCGACTCACAGGCCGGACAGACGGTCGTTTCGGCCTCCACCTGGAGGAAACAGTTGTTGCAATTCCAGGAGCCCGGCTTGTTGGACAGCAATGGAAGGGCCTGAGGAGTGGGAGGACTAGTGGGACCGCCGACCACCACGAGACTCTCCGTGGACTTGATCACGTCGATCGACGAAGCGACCGAGGTGCTGCTGGTCGAAGTGGCGGTGGTGGGGGGTTTGGCCTTCAGACCGCGGGAGACGGCGGCTGCTAGCAACGCGTCTTCCGCCGCTTCCTCGGCTGCGGTTAGGTTGTCGCTCACCGAGGTCCTGGAGGTGTAACCGAGCGGCTTGTCCTCGTAGGCGTAGAAGTCATCGGGCAGCAGAAGGGCACGGGCTCGTTCCACCTTCTCCTTTGGCAGCTGAGAGGATAAAGAAAGGATTTTCAAAGCAACAATTATTTAGATTACAAGTAGAGACTTCATTTTGCGTCTCTCATTCTTGTTTTGGTGTTTTTTTACTACCTCGCTGCAAAATCACATGCCATACCCAGGAAACATTAGTCATAACAATAGCAGGTTTGTTGGGAATCGGTTTTTTGTTTTACAGGTTTGGAGGAATTGACCCGAAAACAGTTTCCAAAATGACTATCGCAGCTGTAATTTTACACAGAAAACTGTTAAATTAAGGTCAATAAGGCCAACTTGTAACTGCTTCTGCACCGCCAACAGCACAACAAACTCACATTATCGGCAAAATTCACACAAAATATGCCGGTAGGTGCAAGTAGCCCCAACAGAACACGTGGAAATCTCTACTCAAAACCGCTCTAGACTCAAACTAACCCATCCATAACCCATAACCGTGAGAATATCAACTTATTATGACCTTAATGGGGGGTTTTAAACTTTCAAGACAGCCTCAACAGCTAAACCTCCATACCAGAGATAAAAAAGTCGCCCCACACACCTACCCTAGGCTCTGAAATGCATGGCTTCCTTGCACCCAATAAGAGGTGCCAAATGGTGAATGCCACTGTCAGCAGCAATTTGCATTTGATTAACACAATCCCCTCCTACGAAAGCGATTCCGCCAACATGAAAGAGGAGCCACGACCTTGAGATATACCGATGACCCCCCCCCTCCCCCCAATTAATGCCTCTCTTTGACGGCTTTAAAGCGAGCGACTATGACTGTTGGAATTCACGTTAGAACGAGTCCTTCGGTAGGTTCGCACGCAGCAAGTTGGAACAGCTTAGCTTAGCTTGGCTTCCTCTATCTCTCCACTCAAGACTCACCGGGTTCTCAATAATCTCCACTTCCCCCTCCTTCAGTTCGAGATCCTCCTTCGAGAGTGCCGGTTCCGCCTCCGCCGCCTTGACAAAGACATCGTGGAAGTGCTGGGCAATTTCTGGGGTCTTGAACTTCACCAAGAACATCTCCTTCTTGCCTTCACTGCCCGCATCCTCATCGGCGAAGTCCATAGCCCACCAGACCCAGGGTTTCACTGCCGAGTTGGTGGGTCCCTCGAATGCCTTCAGGGTCATTCCCGGTGTGATGGGGTGGTTGCAGCACACCTTGTGGACCTGTTCACGTCGCATCACCACACGCACACGTCCTGTGACCGGGGATTTGAGGATTTTGATCTGACCCAAACCCCGCTCCTTCCAGTCACCGGTGTCGAAGCGGAAGAGCTTCGCCCGGGCCTCGAACAGGACCTCCTCCTCCTCCTCTCCGGTTCGTACCTCGACCTTCTCGGGCAGGTGATCGATGATGGGCTTGAAGGAGACCTGGGAGAGGTCGGCTGGCGCCACTTCCTCGTCGTCGGATTCTTCGTCCTCACCCTGGTCCGTCTTGGAGGGTGTTGTTGCCTTCAGATTGAAGGTAAAGCCCCCACCAGAAGACTTGTCGAGGCTCTTCGTCAAGTCGAGATTGGCAAAAGCGCCTGTAGCTGGTGGTTTGGACTCACTGGACGATGGGGTTGAGGCAGTAGTACTAGCCCCGAACTTCGGGAAAACGCTAGGGGCAGTCGTAGTAGTAGCACCACTTCCAAACACAAATTTAGGTGGTTCTGTGGAGGCACCAGCAGAAGTGGGGGTTTTGCCAAAAGCAAATGAAGGAGCTGTGGTGGTGCTGGTGGTGGTCGAAAAGAACTTGAAGGTGCTCGAGGTGGCGACCTGACCGCTAGTAGTGGTGGTGGTGGTAGTAGACGGGGTTCCCTTAAAGTTGGGATTTACCGTCTGGCAGGCGAGACACTTTTCCGCCTCAGGCGGAACAGAGAGCGCACAGGAGGAGCACGTCCACGACCCCGGTTTCGGCCGGAACTTGTCAAACAGACTCGGCTCCTCCTTGCCCTTTGTCTCGATCTTTTCTTGGCCTCCAGAGGGGGTCTGTTTCTGGGGTGACCGCTTTGTTACCTTGTCAAGGCACTCCTGGGCAGTCTTCTCGAAGCGATCCGTGATCTCCTCGGTCTTGAAGGTGACCATAAAGACCTCGTCGGTGCCATCGGGATTCGGCTTGTCCACCTCCATGACAGCGAAGTCACGCGCGTTCCACATGCACGCCACGGCCTTTTGGGGATGACGCTTCATGTTTATGCCCGGCAGGATGTAGTGGTTGGCGCAGAGCTTCATTATCTACAGAGGACGAAACAACCAAAAAAACCCTCAGATTCTTAGCCCCAAAAACGCCAAAAACGCCGACCACTCACCTGATCGCGTCGCATTACGATGCGGAACTTGTTGGCAGCCTCGTCAGCCAGGATCTTCAGCTCCCCTGTGCCTCTAGTCTTCCATTCTCCGGCCGCTGTGGTGTCGCCGGGTACCTTGTCCCATCGAAAGAGTCGTGCGCGCTCACAGAAAAGCACCGTCTCGCCCTCCTCACCCGTGGTGGTCTCAACCAACTCCGGCAGCTTCTCCACGAGTGGTGTAAAGTCGACCTTCGGCTCAAAGGCCTCTGGCGACTCATCCCCCACAGAGTCGTCCGTCGACTTCTTCGACTCCTCCTCCTTGGTCGCAGGAGAGGTGGCGACGGCACCTCCCTTTTCCGTAGTCGTCGTCGTCGTCGTTTTCTTCGACTCTTCCACTGCCACAGGCGTGGACGCCGCGGTGGTTGGTTTCTGACCGAACGAGAGGTTTCCGAGCAGTGTGGAAGGCGTGGCAGTGTTGGGAGTGCCGCCACCTCCCCCGAGTTTGCTGAAGCTGAAGAGCGAGGAAGGGGAAGAGGAATCAGTAGCGGCGGCCGTTTGAGGAGGTTTGAATCCAAATACCGACGGCTTTGCGCTTGAATCCACTTGCTTAGATGCAGTAGTAGCCGAGGAGCTGGTCTTCGACACCGCAGGCGGTTTCACCAATGTCGCGTTGGAGTTCCCAAGAGACGTTTTCGTCAACTCCGTTGGCGGTTTCACCAATGTCGCGTTGGAGTTCCCAAGAGACGTTTTCGTCAACTCCGTTGGCGGTTTCACCAATGTCACGGTGAAGTTCCCAAGAGACGTTTTCATCGGCTGCGTTGGCGGTTTTACCGGTGCCGCGATGGAGCCCCCAAGAGACGTTTTCGTGGGCTCCGTTGGCGGGGGCACTAGACGAAAGTCCACCGCACCTGTGGACGACGCCGAAGCCGTGGGTTGAAGAGGCGGAGGAGGCTGGTTGAGCGGAGGGACCACGAAGAAGGGAGGCGGCTGGTGCGGCGGAGCAGCAGTGCCCTGTTGGAGGTTGAACAGCTGGGAAAAGGCCATTTGGGCCTTCTGCTGGTTCTCCAGAAGCATCGCAGCAGCCGCAGCATTCGGTGAAACAAAGGCCGGAAGTTGAGCAGGGTGAGGAACAGCAGTGGGCAGCCACTTGCGGAAGTCCTTCAGAGTGGCAGTGACCTCACGGAGCGACTCCTGCATGGCTCGCCAGTCCTCGAGAGACGGACCCGACGGCGGAGGTGCCATGACGGCTACAGGGGGTGGCGGGGGTGGGGGTGGGGCCTGTGTCTGCCTCCTCTGGTCAGCGAGAACCTCGTCTAGACGAGCCCGCGTCTCCGAGAGGAGTTTCGACAGCTCCGCGTTCTGCAGACGACTCTTGGCCAACTCCTCAGAGGTCTCACTGAGCACACGGGAGAACTCACGGAACGATGGCACCCATTGTTCCATCACTTCCGTCACCAGCTTCGACTGGAAAGGAAAATAGACGACATTGACAGCTATTTAAATGGTCAAAAGAAAGAAAATTACTCTTAAGCACCCCAGCTAGATGCGGGTTGAATTGTACTACCCGATATAACCAGTTCGACGACTACCGCGAATTCACGACTTCGCTTCGGTCGTAGATTTCCTAACAGGTACCCTTGTTAGCCCAGAAATAGTCAATAGAAGCGAAAAGGGAGGTATTAAAGGGGTTACCCGTTAGAGCACATCAATAACCTATTCTGACCTTGTCGATCATTCCTGTAAATCACTTCAAAGAGCCCGAGATAATGGCACTTATATGTGCCTTACCAGTGTGATGATTTATTAGCAGGGGTGATGGAATTTTTGGATGTTAGCACTAGGAATTCGTGCTCTACGAGCTACCTTGACTATAAATGTCAATCAAAACAAGACAACGACAACAACACGCGATTACTCCAAGTGCCACTGGTCAAGATCCCGAAATTCTGTTCATTTTGTAATGTAAACTAAAAAAACCGAACCAGTCCAACTAATGCGATGCTTAAATAAGGAGGTATTCACAAACTCATGACATCCCACGATCGTGTCAACGAAATGACAGGTGGGATTGAGCTGATGAATGTTTCGTTGAAGAATCCCAAGGCAATTAGGCTATTACTTTATTCCAGAAAATAGAGGAATGAGAGCCACCCACTCCCTTGAAGAGAGAACTCGGTTTCCCATCACTCACCGGATCGTTGCAGCATTGAGCAATAAAAAATTCATGAGAGCAAAATGATCGGATCAAGCACTCAACTGCCCGAATTCCCGGAGCTGCTAAACCCCGCCAGATAGCACATAAAACACTCCTGGAGAGACCACTTTAGCCTAAAAATAATCTCAGAGGAGTTAGACAGCTGAGGGGAGATTTTAACGATCGCTTTCCTCGACGGGAAGCAATGCGTATTATACCTGAACGTCGGAAGCTGCTGGTGCAGATGCCGAGTTGTTTTCAGCCGTTTCAGCAGGTGTAGGAGGAGCAGCAACGATGGAAGTGTTGGCGATGGGCGCGTTATTGTTGCGTCGGGGAGAACGGTAGATGGCGTCTTCGCTGAAGAGGCCTGAGACACGCGAGACGGGTGTGTTGATGAGGCCAAAGCCTGAACTGCGAGGCGTGCCCGCGTAGGCTCCGTATCCAGATGGCATCTCCGTAGTTGTGGTTGTTGAAGATTGGTTGTTTGCGTAAGTAGTTGATCAAAGGTTGAGTATTCTTGGTGCGCGGAGGATAAGTCACTGTGAAAACATGGAAATCAGTCATAAAGTCAACTAGGTGTTAAGAGATCTGTGTTTTCGCTGCGCTTAAATAGACCTTAAGACCTAGACATCTTTAATTAAAAGGGCAGTGAGTGAAGTTGAACACTATTCAACACCAAGTTAGAATGTAATATGACAAAAACCAAGGATTATGTGCAAAAGTCAAATAAGAATGGTATTTAACTGCTCAAAGGTGAGGGAATTGACGGGTTTTCAATGATAAAATCGGTATTGCGAGTGAACGCGGTGATGGGCATGTGAAATTTATTAAACATATACAAAACGCTAAATTCTGGCAACTCACGTGGCCAAAAAAGGTAGTTATCACAGAAAATGATAATAATTTATACAGACAACAAACATCATGCAAAGATTAAAGCCACTGACCTAGGCGCCTGAATCCACCAGCAGATTTTGAAAAGTGCGACCGTACAAACAAGTTCAAATGAGATTTTCGAAAGTGTATGAGGTAAATGTTTCATCTTGGTATTAATTTTTAAATAGAATTAATTAAATAATTTGTTTTTTATTTTTAGTTTATTTGAAGAAATACAACGCTATTTGGTTCGATGATAAATCAATATTTATTTATTTTAGTCTGTTATCTAACCTCTCTTGGGTTAGGCGAGGTTAACCACAACACTCTTTCACATTTTTATTTGGATGCGTAAATCTGATTCGATAAAAGGTGGGATTAGAATACTTGGACAGATAATATTTACATCCCAACAGAATTTTAATTAAATGAAATTTAATGTGCAGGAAATATAAGTACGAAATATTTATTATTAGAGTGAATTTCAGTTTTTGACCTTCCTTACGTTATTTACACTTGCTTTAATCGGTAAAGATTTGACTAGGCTTAATAGGAGGCTTCAAGCACATAATTTTGTCGATAAAATGAATTATCGAATTATTAGCAAAGTATTTAGAATTGCTGATCTACAAAAGCGTAGTATATCGATAATCCCTATTAATCCAACCGAATTTCCCTGAAAATATCTATCTCTAACTTTCATACCATAAGCATTATCCACGTTCTTATAAATATCAATCAATGTTTTTCCGCTTGCTTTATGTTATCGCCGACGGAACGTATGACATAATGGGGACTAATAAAGTCGTCCTGACAAATAGCCACTATTTTCAATTTTTATTAACATCATAATGTAAGTCTATTACTTTAGTTTTGAATATATTACTGTTTGTTTTAACAATTAAAGCACCTTCTAGGTTATTTCGCGCGACATTGTATGACCTTAATGTAACGAGCGCTTGTTTCGAATGAAGTCCAATGAGAGCATCATTTGTGCTTGCAATGACAGCAATCAGTGTTTTAGAGATGTGAGATTGAACACCCATTTAAAACTACCAAAGAAACTCCGATTTTGTATTGCGCAACCAAATGGCTATTGTTATTTCACACATGACAAGGAATACTCACGAGGATTCCCATTGCGCTTCGGATGCCTTCACTATTCACCCTTTCTTTCACTTATGTGCACAGACGAATACTCCGACGACACTAAGATAAAGCCATATACATGCTGTAAAGGCGAAGATATTTGCAACTTTCCCTCAGATCGACAAATTTCATCCCCTCATTTCACATATGCACCAAAGTTGCGACAGAGAAAACCAAAAAGCTCTGATTTTAGTAAAAGTGTTATTCCGCATACTACGGATGATATTGAAACCCATACCACCCTACCACAAGTTAGTACAGTTAATCAACCACATCAATATTACGGAGAACGGCATTACAATGTTCATCCTTCCGATATCCACTATTTCATTATCGTGATTACGGTGATTTGTGGGATAGCCTTAATTTCCTCCATCTTTTATCTCACATATCGATATTTTAACTGTCGTTACCGGTGCGGAAATCGCAAATCCCTGTGGTTGCCATCTTCCCACTTACATATATCAAAATTAGTCTCGAAAGGCTCTTCAAATGCTTCAACAAAATCGACAAATTTACAAGAGAGTCAGTCCCTCTTTTCGTCCCAGTTCCTCCGAAATCAGGCACTGCAGGCTCAGATGCTAGTGCATAAGCTGGAAGTTTTTGATTATGTCTCCACAGACAAATATTCCCAATACCTCTCAGGTGAGTATTGGGTATGTTTAATAAATTTTCTTTAGGTCAAAGAATGCAAACACGTTTATTATACCTCAAATTTATTAAACTAATTGTCTGTTTACCACTAAATAATGAAATTTCGTATTTATATTTATTTTAATCCCTATATATCTGTTTCTTGCTAGTTTTGTACGGTTTGAATCTATTATTTCGTAAATTTTGTATGAACAAAGTTATAAAATGATATCTTATAGTATACTTACTCTTTATACAGTATATAATTGAGTAATAATGTAATTAGTCTCTATTCCTGTACACACATAACTTTAAAGTTATTATCTTTGGCTTTATTATAAATAATAAAATAATATAATAGAATAATAATAAAACCTTAAAGGATGACCTCATGGTATAAAATAATTATAATTATTATAATTTTAATTATTATAGTATAAAATAATAATAAGATCTACGACGGAAAAATCGATGCATCTCCATGCACACAACTCCATCTGGGCGACCAAATTGTCAAATAAATCTTCAATGTGACTAAATTCAGCTTCTACTTACTTAATATGGTTCTCTAAAATCTACACATTCCTAAATTTTCCCTGTCTGTTGTTGC
Source organism: Anomotaenia brevis (assembly GCA_030710315.1). Lineage (NCBI taxonomy): Eukaryota > Metazoa > Platyhelminthes > Cestoda > Cyclophyllidea > Dilepididae > Anomotaenia > Anomotaenia brevis. The sequence continues at coordinate 92,598 of JAUOZQ010000039.1, forward strand.
AGCCAAGTACGAAGGCGAGGCAGTGGGTATTCGTCTCCTCAACTCTTTCTCCCTCTCCACCACCACCACCACCACCTCCACATCGTCCTCTCTGATCTCCGTGATGCTCTGGAAGCGTCTAGTGAGTCTCTACGATCGTCACGTCCTCCGTCACGCGTGTCTGAGCAGTCTCAAAGCAGCAGACGTCTGTCGTCTGGAAGATCTTCGAAGCTGCTCCCTCGAAAAGGAACTCCTTCCGACATCAGAGTCGATTTGCGCCTTTGTCATCACTGATTTCTATCCTTGGGGAACACTGGCAGATTTTATGGAGGCGAAACGCTCCCAACCGACGCTAGAGTTTGCATTGAAGATCATCTCAGATGTTGTTAACGGGGTGGCTTTTCTGCATATGGGTAAGTTGCCTGTTTAACAGTGCGTAGAAATCTTATTTTAAATTTTTGAGAGATTTAAAAATTAAGTTTAATAGAGGTTTACTCAAAATAACCGCCACAATTAGATTCGATTATCCCAGTGAGCTGCAACCATAATATTTATAATCAACGCAACTGATATTTATGATTCAATATTTATGAATGAATCTTTGATTAAATGTGAAACATTTGGTCCCTTGTATTATTTCTTTAAAAGGAGGCATAACTGTACATAATATAAGGTAAAATCTCTCAACCTACACTCGACTTGTTGATAAAGCGAACCGCACATTTCAAGCGTGAAACCTATCTGATTTATCTTGGGGCCCACACCTGAGAACCCATTTGTCAAACTGTCTTGCGGACGACAAGGGGTGGGTGGAGGGAACCCATTGTGGCACCTCCCTTCCCCTTCCCCTTCCCCTTCCCCCACCGCCTGTGACCAACAGATTGTCGTCTGCGGTCGTCTCAAGCTGTTGTCGCATCGCCACTTCAAAAAGTCCCGATAGAGAGCCACTCGCCTTATGTCAATTATGCTGCTCACTCCTGGGAAACGCCAAATCCCTCCATATAGGGATGAGTCAGTGTGGGAAAGAGGTTTTTGTTCAAATCAAGCGTCGTTTGAAGTCCTTTTGGTCTCAATTTAGGACTACGCTAATGTTTTAAGTAAGTATATCATATATAGTATAAGCTAATAAACAAAAGCATTAAAATATGTCAAGTTTTGATTGTTTATACCATGCTCAAAGATGATAATGCCAAAATATCAAGTGTTTCCATTAATTTGTCCTTGATCAATAATCTATCATTCGTTGAGACCAGCAATTTGCAAAATTGATTCTACTTGACATTTCCAACACCTCAATTTCAAGGTAATATTCTTCTCCTCCTGATTAATTCAAATAATCATCATTGTTGGGTTTTTAACGGTTAAATTGTTACACACCGTATGCGAAGATTTATAAGTGAGGTGATATCGAATCCAGCAATTCAGTGAGTCGATAATTTGAGCTTCTCGCATCTGCGATCGATTTCTGTGTGGCAGACAAACCTCCTTTGGTGGTTCTTAGTCCTCCATGCGAGCGAGGGCCGTCATTTTCAAATTCCTCGAATCTTTCTTCTTTGAATCTCTGCTGAATGCACTTGTGGACAATTGTAATCTACAATTTCCTTGTGGGTAGACATTAATCGCTGGTACCTATTGATTCTAGTGTCTAAAAGGCACTAGGAAAATATGTTGATAGTATTCGCTCAAAGAAAAGGGGAATGCGCTTGGAGATTCTAATGAAAGCAATGCTTTGTGTGATCGGTAGGATGGTATAACACACACACATCGGGAAAGACCTCTACAACGATATTCTGCAACTAAGAATTGAATAATTCGGTCGATAAGATATCAGGTATGATGTTTACCGGTCAATCAATCACGTAAATATTTTGGAAATCGCTAAAAAATTAACATCTAGGCTCCCTTCATTTCAATAAATAACAATCAATTCCAAAGTTACTGTTTAATTAGCAACCAAAACCATAGGCGATGGATCTTATTTAATTGTTTAAAAACACTAAAATTATTGGAATGTATTTTTTAACGAGAATTTCCCAATATTTTATGAAATCTATAACCCAGAATCGTTTTTTCCCAATGAAAATGTTCTTCAAGATCCTTTAATAGAATCTACTGATAAATGTTGGAAATTCTTATCGATGAAGGATCATTGGATAAAGGGAAAACACCTCAGAGCTGTTTATCGATCGATCTGAGGCAATGAGAAATGAAGAGACAACATCGATCGATAAAATTTGAATACCTAATGTAAAGTACGGAGGTTCTATGCTACCTAAAGTGGTCTGTTTAGTACGTGTTACGGGACGCGTCGTAACTCCAAAGTTTATTCAACAAAGTGCAAGGCGTCATAGTAACGACTAAAACAATAGTACATATTATACAGACAAAAACGAAAGATAAATAAATTACAGTTCAAGATAATCAGAAAATTACAAATATAATTTTCTAAGTTACAACAATACCTTTGAAAGCAGCCATATTAAGTATTAATCCCAAGATTATTGTCTAGGAAAGTAGATATCTAATTGGCCAGCAGTCAATTAGATTTCAATTAAATTTTGATTTTTTGAAGTGGTTCCTGGTCTTGAAGTCGTTGCTATGTTAAAAACGCCCAAACCCAAACCCCAAACGGGAGTGTGAAGGAAGAGGTGATGTCTGTTGTCGGCATTAGTCAGATAAGTGACCGTGTGTTAGTATATTTGTGCGTTATGGGCAAATGCCACAATACAGACGCTCGCGCGCGTGTGTGTGCACACACTCAGTTACCACAGACATTAGATGATGGCAGCAGCAGCAGCGGCAGCGGAAGACAACGCTATGCCAGACGGTTCCCAGTTGCCTTGACTACCCAGTCGTTTGATTGATCATCGCTCCTGTGCCTTGGGAGGGGAGCTATCTAAACCATCCACACAAAAAAAATTATTGAGGAAGACTGCCACTCCAGTGCACCGTATTCCCCCTGTTCTGTTTATCTACCGTTCTTTAGGTTAGCATATCAAGCCATTCCATAAATTCTGTCCATATTTCTTTAACGCATTGATTTACACTCTTTCAGACATGATGGGAACCCGCGGTCGTCCGGCCTTAGCCCATAGGACGCTCAGTCTCAGTCGTCTCCATCTCAAGGCCGACGGGGTCACAGCCTGTCTAGGAGGACTTGAGTTTGCCATCTGTGCTCTCCCCTCACCTCCCCCACTGCCAATTGAGCAGTTGGTGGCTGCCTTTGAGTCCCACTGCAGGGGAGACCTGTCAGCCGACTGTCTACCACTGCCACCCTCTGATCACCCTATCGATCATCAGTCTACGGGCTCCCCCGCTTATCCTGATTGGTGGCCAGTTCTGGGGCTCCATGTTGGACCACCCACTTACATGCCACCGGAAGTAAGTTGGGGAGAAACCGGACCCGATATCGATCGATCGATCGATAAGAGGATTAATGATTTACTGCTGTCACTTTTGTAGATCTTGGAGAACAGGGTCTTCCCCTTCTGTTTTGAGTCGCATAAACGAGCAGATGTGTACAGTTTGAGTATTGCGATCTGGGAGATTTTGACATGGGCGCTGGATCAGACCTCGATTAACTTGTGGGTGAGTCTTGAAAAAGAAGATCGTTGAAATTGGAGGAGAGGTATTTAAGAGGTTTCACGCTGAAAAATGGCGTAATAACGAAAAAATTTTAATGAATTTAGTAAAAAAATCAATAAGCACTCTTCAAAATAACATCTCTTCTAAATAAACATATAAAATAGCAAAAATAATAAACAAAAATCTTTAAAATATGTCAGGTTTTAGTTTTTGTAGCAAGTTCAAACATTATGATGCCGAAATGTTAGGTGTTTTAACTGTTTTGTACAGCAACTGTACATCACTTTATTTAGAAACACTATTTAATAAATGAAGATCCAACGCTACGGCATATTTTTTTACTCTATATTTTAATATTGGTATAAAAATTTATTATTATTATTGTTATTATTATTTATCCTCGTTTTAGTTTCCACGAGACGCAGACATCGAAACAGTACGGGAGGCCGTTTGCACCAATCACCGTCGCCCACCACTACCCTGTGAGTCCACACAAAGGCGTATTCTTATTTACTCAAAAATTGAAAAAGAAAAATTTGGTGCTAATAATGCAGCTGCAAGGGCTGTTTTCAGGGACAAATTCACCTGAAATATAATCTTCGTGTGCGCAAAAAAAGCGTGGAGTCAGCTTCGATGTAATAGGCTTGTAGGCACTTGGAAAATTTGAGACGATGGAGAAGAAAATATCAGATCATCCTGTAAATTCTGTCCACCAAGAAAAATAAAAGTCACTTGAACTCATAAAATATTTTGTGCCTCAAATCAAGCAAATGTTAACTTATTGCTCTTCAAAAAATAACATCTAGTCAGTTTATTTACATCAGTGTAAAAAAATTGTTAAATACCTTTTACAATTCGTTTAATTTAAAACGGAAAAATTCAAACATAACTTACTTGGTTACCTGACCTATCGAGAAGTAAGCTCTTTCATACTCTTTATTTATTAGAATTAAGTAATTTCTTAAAAATTCAACTTATTTTTTTTTACTGTCCCAACTAAAGAGCCAGTATTTGAATACCCAGTCTAATACCTGCCACTCACCTTAAATAACAATTAAATTTCTTAACTCATTGCTGCGGCTAAACGCAAAAAAGCCCCTTTTGAATAGACAATTTCTTCAGTTAATTTAATTTTTTTTTTTGCATTTCCAAACGCTTTGATGTCGGGCGCACATTTCGCTGCTTAATTTCGCACACTCACTGCTTATGTGTGTGTGTGTGTGCGTGTGTGTGCCGTGATTTACAAACTAGAGCGTGCTGCTTCACTTTATTTAAACAAACCAATCAGACGCGTGCGTCCAGGTGCATACACACCCCCCCCCCTCCTCGAAAACGCATTATCCGCAATCTGGGAGCTCCGGCCTCTCGGCATCTTATGTGTTCCGCCACCTGAGATGGTGTGTGAGCTCTTGCCTGAAAGTCACAAAATAAAAGGGGGTTTTGACGGAAAAATATAGTGAAAACAGTTTGCCACGATCCAGCGTGTGATAATGATGAAATACCCAGCCTGTTAAATGTTTGGTATTAGCGACTGGTCTTCTCAACTACCCGAGATTAGTCATTAAAACAGACATAGAGATTTTCTCTGACGACTCATCGTTTACCTTATTTCCTACCTCTGGCCGAGTTTACGCTTGGATTAGATATGTAGGCATAATTTCTTGGCCTTCACTGCTACAGACTAACACTTTGTTCATTTTTAAAATGCACAGCTGAACTAGAAATACAACATTCTCCCCAGAGAGATAACTGGAAGCAGACGTGGAAGTTCTTCGGGGGCCTTTTGTCGGAAAGTTGGTGCTCTGATCCGGAGTCTCGACTGAGTGCCCTTCGAATCAAAAAGAACCTGAACAAATTCCGTGAGGAGCTGTTACAGACACAAACAAAACAATGTTGAAATTTCTATACTTTATTTAACAAAATCTGTACATCAATTTTGATCGAAAGAATGAGATATTTTCTACATCAAAGTGTCTATTTTGTTTCGAAATCGATCTATGCGATTGGGTTGTAAACAAACTTAATCCACATAGAAGGGGAATTGAAAAGCAAATAAAAAAGAAAACGTGAATAAAAGTAGAGGTTTCAGTATAATAAAACAATAAATTAATGGTTTCCCAAAAACTTTATTCAGTGAGGCATAAAATTTTACTATTTTTTCGTGTTTTGATTAACTACTTGTGGAAATAGTGAATCGTACTCATCCCTGTGTAACATTTGGAGAGTGAGTGTCTGCTCACCTATTTCCGACGCTATTTAAAAAGATTTCTGAACAAATGGGCCCTTCAATGATCAACCAAAAAGTTGAAATTTCAATAGAGTTTTCTGATCCATCAATTGGAAAGAAATGCTCATGCGCGAAGATACTGAGTGAAAATTACGGGGAAAAATTTAAGATAATCGACAACCAAGGAGTTATCGGTCAACTACGAATCGATTTTATTCGAAAATACACTGTAATTATTAGAGGGCCCCCGCTTCAACGCAGACTTCGCTACCAAGACATAGCTACACGCGAAGGAATGAACAATGTGGTCTATACTATTTATTCCCTACCACCGATATTTATAAGCTTCTCGCTAAAGGAGAATTGTTTTAAACTTGAAAGCTCGTGGCTTTTGAAACAAATGACGGATTCGCTGAAGGCCGCTCTGCCCAAGATAACAACAAACTCGCATAATCTCAACTCCTTGTACGAGTGCTATGAATATCTCCAAGACAACGCTCTCCCAAACTTGTTCACGTCTAACATCCCCCTCCTCCTCGAAATTGACACCGAAAAATACATCCAGACACCCGATGAGAGGAGCGAGTTCATAGAAAACCTGATCGATTTCGAGGAGTCCATCCGCGACAAAGAATTCGAGGCAGCTGAACACGAGTGTCCAGTGTGTTTCGAGACCCGTCCAGGCACTGAATGCATTTGTTTTCGCAACTGTAACCACGTATTTTGCAAGGAGTGTCTCCGCAAATCCATTGCTGAAAACGTCAACAGCAGTGCCAATGCCGGCTCACCAATATGTCCCTCTTGCAGAGGTGAAATTCATCCTCTCGAGGTTTGTTGCCCTAAAAATGTCTTTATGAGCTTTTCGTGATGAGTTTTTATTTAATCTAGTCTTATTTTTGGGCACAGATCCGTCAGGTGTGCTCGTCAGAGCTTTACGAAAAGTATGAGAGGATGCTACTCAATCGGACGCTAGCTTCAATGCCGAATGTGATTGAGTGCCCGAATGAGAAATGCAGGAATCCACATGTCCTACTGGAGGATAACCTCGCTGAGGGTGTCTGTACGATGTGCAAGTTTCATTTCTGCGCGAAATGCCGTAAGAAGTTTCATCCCTACTCGTCTTGCTCAACGGAATCCCTGGATAGTCTTTCAAACGAGCAAGGTAAATAATTTCTTTCTCTTTACGGCCGTTTGTGAGTTCCTTGGCTCAAAACTACAAGACGGTGTTAATGAAGTTGTTAATAGATGGAATTAAGCCATTGATAGTTAGGAAAACTACTCTGGAGATTGAATCATTCGATAAATGCAATGTTTGGTCACTTGGTTTATTTACTCGAATTCGGCCAGAAATTATGACATGACCTGATTTTCATTTCCAAAAAAAAAACCCAACATGAACATTTATTCGCCTTGATTAGTACTCAATTTGTTGGCGAGATACAATCACGGTAGTCCAGAAGATAAGGCGTGGCTGGAGGAGCAATATGGGAAAGACGAAATACTCAGACTAAAAGAGGATGTTGCCTCGAGAAAATTTATAATAAAGAGGTGCAAATATTGTCCCTCATGCAGGGCTCCGATTCAGGTAAGTGAGTTGGTTTGTGTTCTTTTTATTGTTATACGAACATTTATTATGTATTTTTGGTTTTTTTAGAAAAGTGGCGGATGCAAACACATGACCTGTAAGAACTGCAAACACGAATTTTGTTGGGTTTGCTTAAAACCTTACACGTCTCCCGGTTCCTGTGCTTGTCAAATGTTTTGAAGATATTTATCAAATCGTGATATGGTTACTGCTAAATTAACAATATCGAAGTTTCGATACTTATTTATTTTAACTATAAATAAATGGCTATGAAGTCTAATTTCAAAATCAAAATTGGGTGGAGGGGAAAAGATTGATTACCTTTAATCCTCACAAGCAGACCACACTTTCTATAAGTAACTAAAGATTTAGCTATATTAGAAAGTATTGATGTATTAGAAATCGTAATGTGCACAAAGATGGATGTAAATTAGAAATATCAGGTCTTTGGACTGAACCTCCACATTTTTGGCAGTCATAAAAGCGCAATCGTATTCGAGGTCGGTAAGGAGTATGGTTTATTAATTCAACTACATATCAAATACTTTGTTGTCCAGTATTTATCACTGAAAAAAAACAAAACTAAGATAAGATGCATTAAATGACACATCAGTCGAATAGGATCTAATCGTAGAAATAAACGTGTTCTGTTAAATGGTTATACAACATTTAGAGCGCCTTAATAAATCATATGTAGATTTTGAGTAGTATCGTTGAAAAAGTAAAAGACCCTGGATCTTATTTAAAAAACTTCGTAGAGTAATGATTTTCTATACCCGGAGCAACTCAGCTGCCAGCCCGTAATAAAATAATGCAAAAATGTGTTAGTTAAAGAAAAAAAAATCCAAAAGCTTTTTTAATTTTAAACATTTCGTGAAATTTTACAAATGGTTGTGTTTCTCCGTGCTTTTAAAAGATCATGCAAGATTACACGTGCCCTTGCCGTCCTTCCAATTAGTACGATTTGGTGCTACTGGGACAGGGGTATCAACTCCTTTGACAAAATGGCGGATATAATACAGGAAATCATAGAAAAAATTGAGTGCTTGCCCCCAGAAAAAGTTGCTATTAATAATAGAAGAGCAGCTATATCCGAGTTAAAGTCTCTCAAAGAAAAGTATAAAGACAATTTCCGCGTAAGTGAGAGAGACGAATTATCGGGTGAATTCGTAGCGGATTTTGTCCGCAAATACACCATCACTCTCGTGGGACCCTCAATGCGTCGGAATTTGCGCTATCAAGACATTGCCGCCTACGACGAGGAGAATCTCGTAACCACCTACTTGATCTCCTCACTCCCACCAGTTTCACTGTTCTTCGAACTCAATGGACGCTACCCACGGGACCCAAATTTTGTCTTTTGGCTCGATTCTCCCTGGCTGCCTTCCACTTCCCGCGATCTACTGGCTGAAGCCATAACCCAAGTCATCGCTTCCAGTCGAGAGCGAGAGACCCTGAAAAAATGCTGCCAATACCTCCTAGACGACGCCATGGTGACTCTGTTCAGCGTGGGCGACCCAGCGGTCCTCGTCATCAACACCCGCGATCTCTTCGCCACACCGCAGGAGCGTTGCGAGTTCGTGGAAATGCTCATTGACTTTGAAGAGCTCATTCGTGACCGCGAATTCGAGATGACCCAGCACGAGTGCCCCATCTGCATGGATGAGCAGCCCGGCAGTCTGTGTTCGCGTCTGCGTGCCTGTAACCACGTCTTCTGCAATGAGTGCCTGAGCAGAGCCATTGCTGAGCATGTTGAGAGCGGCGCGAATTCCGGCTCACCCCTTTGTCCATCGTGTAACCTCGAGATTCACCCAGTGGAGGTACGCATAAATTGTAAAGGCGCCCTCTATTAGGTCGTTCCATAAGTTCTGTCCGTTCTCCTAATTCCTGCCTTTTTACCACAGATTCGACGCGTTGTCACTCCGGAGATGTACGAGAGGTACGAGCGTTTGCTGTTGAATCGGACCCTCGGTTCCATGCCGGATGTGGTGGAGTGCCCTAAGGATCAATGCCGCAACCCCCATGTCATGCTAGCACCTGACTTGAGCAATGGTGTCTGTGCTAAATGCAGGTTCCACTTTTGTGCAAAGTGTCGGGAGGCAGTCCATTCAGACACGGCCTGTAAAACTGGACCTCTGGCTAACTTATCTCCAAAAGAAGGTGGGTGCATTCATCCCCAGAAACCAATCAATCAATATATATCCTTAGAAAAAATTAAAACCGCAAAAAAACGATTTTCTATTTAATAGAATCTGCGACTAAGACACTTTGGTAAACACACGCACGCGGAGATCATCTAGGCTGTGGGGGGGGGGGCTTTGTTGTGTGCGCACCGTGTAGTAGTCGATTGATCGATTAGTTCTTTGTTTCTTTGTCTGTCAGCCCGAGACCTGGTGGAGCGCTATGATAACGCCGGTGAGGAGGGAAAATCGATGCTCGAGAAACAACACGGTCGTCTCAACCTCCTGAAACTCAAGGATGACGTCGCATCGACCGGTTACATTGAGCGGGAGTGCAAACTTTGTCCCAGTTGCAAGTCTGCTATTCAGGTGAGTTTAACACGCACGCACACACACACACACCCCCAACTGGCTCTAGAGCCCTGGGGTAGTAGTGTGCTATGATGCACTCACAAGGCCCGGAGGCTGTAGATCGATAAGCACATCGATTGAGGCTCAAGGGGGCGGCGCATAACCGAGTTGTGTTTTTATTGATTTAGAAAACCGAGGGTTGTAACCGCATGACGTGCGGCAAGTGTGGCAAATACTTTTGCTGGAAGTGCCTGGTGGTGTTAGATAGTCGAACGCCCTACAGCCATTTTGGATCAGCCAAATGCGCCCTTTATAACTAGTGATGACGATGATAGTAGTAATAAAAGACTGTTAATAACATCCACGTGTGTCTTGGTGTTGTAGAAGAACGGTGGATGCAACCATATGACCTGTAAGAGGTGCAGACACGAGTTTTGTTGGATTTGCTTGGAGGACTACAACGGTGGAAGGTGTAGATGCGTTCGAGGGGCTCGTTAATTAATATTTCCATTATTTTCAACCAAATTTCTCCTCATTACCTTCACTTTTTACCGATTGTGGGATGATTGTTAAGTGGCCTAGGAGGATTTTACCTATCGCCTTTTTGTAGAAGACCAGAAACAAAAAGTGGACATGTTTCAGGGCTGAAGGCTCCAGCTAGAACCTCGTGATTTGCCTTCCATAGGTCGGATAGAAAGCACCCTGAAAGCTAATTGGCTTAAATGTCAACCAATAGGAATGCCAAATGGGGGGTTAATTGTGGTTTGGTGCTGCTAGATTTTTGTGTGATTATGAGCTAAAGGAAAGGGAGAAGGGATTTCTATCAGGTAACTTAATGGGCGTTAAAATACACCTCAAACTTGTCTGTGAATAGGGCAGGAGCCGCTTTTGTTCAAATTTTGCTCCTTAAACTGGTTCACTGGAAAAGATCGATATCGATCGATTAGGTTGTTGAGCCAAGACTCCGGAGAATGATTTGTAAACTTAAACGTAAATTAAAAATTTCGTGTTTGCGAAAAGTTGGTGACGATGGTAAACAAAGCAGTGGCTGCGATGAGGCAGAATTAACACCGAAAATGGAGTGAAATTAAATCCAAAAATTACAATTTCTTAAAACCACGGGAGGAGTGTTTTAGCGATACGAGTTTATCGATTTTTCAAAGTGCGAACGTAACCTGTAACGATTGATTGCTCGACCAACTGTGGAAGTTTGGCGTGTACTTGTATTACTGGGTTTTTTAAGGTCGAGATTTGAGAACGCTTGCATTGAAAAGCCCTTAACATGCGAGTAATATTTACGTCAAAGGAACATTTCTAGTTTTAGTAACTGAGGCTCATACCGCCACACCATTTGGGAGACAGAAGAAGTGGTTGTGTAAAGGCTAAACACATTTCGGCTGCGCACAGGCGTGTGTGATAATCAATCACACAGCACTCACCATTATAACTGGGTGGTATTTGTTGGGTGTTGGAGACTGCCAGCGAAATAATTCCTTGAGATCTCAACGTTTTGTTGCTATTTAAAAAGTGCTCTAATCTTATTAACTAAAAGGTTAGGTTTTTTGGCTTTAATTATCTAAAAAGTGGTTAAGTTGCGCTTATTGGTTCATCAGGTCTTAAGCAGACATCCATATCTGATGCCTCAAGACTCCTAATCGACCTAAAAATCAATGAGATGGATCGAACCACTTTAATGTTGACATCATCGTGTCTATGGTGTTTACACTAGGCTAGAGCCAACTGCACCACAATGGACTGGAATTATTTACTGCTAAGGTACTGCACTATGATTTTGAATTGTTGGATTTACAGAAGCAGTAGAAAGCAGAAAATTATATACCCGGCATTACAGTCACGGTTAAATGAGGTCTTTATTAGGAGTTTAACACGCTCAGCCTAAGGCTTGTATTTTAGAATTAAGCATAAATTAGCACAAAAGAATATCGATAAAGTTGGCGGTGTTTCTTTTGGATACAAAACCTATTTTTGACTTTAAATGAAAACTAGCTAGATAGCATCAATAGCCCCCAAGTGTTCATTTGAGCTCAAATAAGATCAATTTAAATCTAATCCGGGGGCAGACCATTACTGAATTCGTAAGATTAATACGCTATAAGCATCATATATGCAAATAATTTTCGGGTGTAAAGCCATCTACAACGCGGGCCTAGGATGGAACAGTGAATAATTAGCAAATGGACTTCGGAAAAGGCAGAATAAATGCCATTTAAAAAGGATTTTCTGTGTGGTGTAATAATAGGAGTTGTTGGTACCCAGGATAGTTCGTCGGTTTCAATAAATTGATGCAATTAGGTAAAACGCATTAATCATTTTAACTTAGTGTATACGTACATAAATTTACCTGAAAATTAATTACTTAGAGCAATTGAAATTTGATTTAGTTTTCTCTTTTACTTTGATCAGAATATTTACAATAGTAAATATATCACGTAACAAGCTTACAGCTGGAGTTTTGGTGTAGAGCCTATTATACGCACTTCTGCAGTTATGGATGAGAACGAAAGGAAGGCTCGGGAATACTTGGCCGCAGCGGCTAAGCAACCGAAGAGTGGGTTTTTTCGGTCGATATTTTCCGGGTAAGGCGACACAACATACTCTTATTTGATTGATGCAGTTGATGATATCTTTTCCCCTCTTTTATAGAAATTTAGTATTTGTTTATGTTGCATTTGTAAATTGTTCGATAAATAAGTATTTCTGATGATATTTTGTTATCCCACACAAAGGATATTTGATTTGTACGTAAGTTGTATATTAAGCAGTTTCCAGTTCCACATTTTTGTTTGATATATGGTTATGCCATTGCTTGCTCATTGCAGTTTTCGTTACAAAAATGCTCCAAATGAATGGCAGAGCAACACTAGATTGCATATGATTGTTTTTTTCTGAAAAACCTCATTCGCATTTAGTTTTTGATCTTTAACATTATACGTGTCCTCTAGGGGCTCTGATGGCACCGAGGAACGCGTAAACCTCTATGAACGCGCCGCTAACTGCTTCAAAATGGCCCACAAATGGCAGGAGGCCGGCGATGCCTTCGTTCAGGCCGCCGAGTTGAGTGCCAGCAACAAGTCTCAGCTGGATGCTGCCACCCACTACGTGAATGCAGCCACTGCCTATCGCAAAACCGACCCTAGTCGCGCTATAGCCTGTCTACGACGCGCCGCGGAGATCTACATCGAGATGGGTCGCTTCACCATCGCTGCAAAGCACCACGTGACCATGGCCGAGATCTGTGAGCAGGAAATGGCTAATGAGGCAGAAGCCTGCAAACACTATGAGCAGGCTGCCGACTTTTACAAGGGCGAGGAATCTAGCAGTTCAGCACGAAAGTGCTTACTCAAATGTGCTCACTACTACGCCTCTGCCGGGGATTTCGACAAAGCTGCCAGAATTTTTGAGGAGGTGGGTTTCCTTTTCGCAACCGTCGCTCGGTTTCTGTACTTTTTTTAAAGACTTTTATGACTTATTTCTCGTTCTTAATAGGCTGGAGTTACCTCAATGGACAATAAGTTACTCCGTTACGGTGCAAAGGAGTATCTGATGAAGGCCGTTGTCTGTGACCTTAACTACGATGTCGTCAAGGGTCACAACACCCTGGAGAAGTTTGAGCAGGACTTCCCAATGTTTGCCGACTCCCGGGAATGTGCTCTACTTAAGGTCAGTTAAGAAAATTTCCACCCATGATTACACATCCCATCGTCCTGAACAATCGATGTCGAAAACCCTCCCCTACTGATGTATATTTAAGTAGCGTGATTTTTATATTATCAGAAAATTGATGACGCGATTAGTTCGGAGAACTTGGAGAGTTTTACGGCCGCTGTGAAGGAGTATGACAGCATCACAAGACTCGAACCCTGGTTGACGGAGATGCTTCTCAAACTGAAGAAGACGCTGAACAACGAGGAGGACATCACCTAGACGCGCGGTATCTGCTTCCAGCCTCTCCCCGCCCCTCTAAAGTTATCGTGGCGCATTCCCTTTCCTATCCCCTGTTACTTCCTGTGCTCTCTCTCTCTCTCTCTGTGTGTGTGTGTGCGCTCGTTGTTGAAGAATCAGTCATTCTCTAAAAAAGCGCATAATCACTTGTTGTTTTCACCCCTCCCAATGATGGTTGCTATGCCCAATTTCATCCCCTCTTCTCAACTTCATAATCAGGCGTTCTCTCCAGTTCTTTTTCTATTGCTACTGGATCCTGAATCGTGAGTTTATTTATGCTAATCTTGTTGTGAAAAATAAAGCAGAGAAACAGCTTCCTTCGTCCTCTAGGGGTTGGTTGAATTTGTGCGACTGGGTGCTAATTTGTTTGTTTACTGGCGTCTCGGACAACAAACTGCAATTTTCGTTGTCCTGATTTGAAGAATTCTGCCCTGGTGGGTTAAATCAGGTCATTCCATAAGTTCTGTCCGGTTTTTGCATTTTTTTTAATTTAACGGAACATAGAAGTACCCACATTGTGTTTTATGAGCTCAGCAGCAGCCCGTCTTCTGCCGTTTGTTTCGTAGCTTGCAAAATTAAAATACATTAAATAACCTAGTGAAGTCATTTTAAGATCGACTGTGATAAAAACATCGCCACTTGAGAACCGCCTCAATTTACAGCGTGGGAATGAGCTTCTATTTATAAGCACACTGACTCACTTTCTACCGCGGCTAAGTTTCGTGAATAATTACCACCTCTGTAAACAAGCTTGAACACGTGGGGACATTAAAAGTGTGTTTTGGAAAAGGAAACAGCTCCCAAACTCCAAAGTCCGTATTATTCAATGCGTTCCAAAGTCTACACCACAATTATTACATGAGTCAATCGCTTCAAAGTGAGTCTCATTTAACAACTTTTACCACAAACGGACAGAAGTGGATAAGTGATCTCACCGTGTGTAGGACAATTATAAGTGTTGAAAAATTCATTTAATTTCCAATCAAGGAGAAAATGCATTGGAAAATTGGCAAAATTCGACGAAATACTGATCGAAATTGGTGAATTTAGTCTAATTAAATTTGAGGCTGAAGCAGCAATGAAAAATCGATACCGATCGATACTTTTTTTCATGAGATTGGCCGTACGCTTTAGGAGCTTAAAACCTTGGTATAAATCGATATTTTCACCTAGTTTTTTAAAAGGGCATCAATTTGAAAAACCGAATTTTTTAATTTTGAAATGCTGTAATTGGTTTACAAAACATTCTCGCCTTTTTAACGACTAGAGTAGCAAGCACAGATCTGGCCGAAAGCTGTCGAAATTGCAGCCTATTTCAAATCGAATTGTTAGAGCACAATTTTTACTACTCAAGTACCTCGAAGAATTTGGGGCTATATTTGCCGCTGTTAACAGATTCTTGACTGAATTCAGTCCACCGAGCCTTCAAAGGAGGCTAGTAGGGTGTCTTATGACTAACAGCGGATGTGACTCATCGTCCAATCTCCTTGTGTCACCATAAATCCTATGACTAAGACACCACTACCACTTAACTTCCAGGCTATTGTTAGAACAAGTGTCCTTCTGCCTGCAAACACTTTTCGTTGACAAACCCAAATACATATTGCGTGTAGAGCATTGGGTCGGCGCCCGCCTCGCTGAAATCCGCTCTGGAGTCCAGGCCGAATGTTCTGGAAGAGATGAACTGCTTAGACGTGAGCATTTTTGAGCTTTAACAATCATTGATCGATATAATAATAATATCAAAATCAAATTGGCATTTTTGTCGATTCCCTACCCCAGTAAGAAGTCCATATTTTCACTCTAGAGTCACAAGTTTTTACTATCCCGAGGAAATAGCCACCTTGAATTGTCTGGCCTCCAAGGAGTTGTGTAAAGAATATTTTGCATCGATTTGTTCACCGAAGTAGGCAAAAATCGATGCCTCAATATTGGAAACCACACCACTTTTTCTGCGGTAGGTCAAGATTTCCCGGAGTTGAAAAAGTTCGATACTCCGAGTGGAGCATTATTCACCACATAAACAAAGAGGCGATCATCATCAACATCACTGATTATTCACGGGAAGAGACTGGCTGGAAGTGATTTATATAAATCAAACGTGGACTGTGTTTACACCGAACTCGAACGCGTAAGACATAAACAGAATTTCTGTTCAGAAGCATTAATCATGTCTGTAAAAGAAGGTTGCAGTGGTGTGATCAAACCGGAATAAAGTAGAGCGAAAATTTTAAATATTAGATAGTAAAAATTTAGAAAGGTTTGCAACCTCTAGGGGTACGAAATAAGTGATTTCATTATCTAGCTGTTTATAATAAATAATGTTGAAATCACCTAGACAATTTAAGACGCCATTTTAAAAAAAGTTAAATTCTGACAGAACTTATGGCATGACATGATTCGCCTGTTTTACTCAAAGTAATCACCGTCAGAACTGCCCGCTACAACCCGGATTAAGGCATCAGCAAGCTGATTTTACCCTTAAAAATTCATATTTATTCTTCATTCGGTGGTTTATTTTGAGTGACTCATTCCTTCAACTAAGGAAGCCCATGTCATGAGTCTTGGATGGAGATGGTGACGATGCTTAATTTTTGGCCACCAAGTTGATCCAACGTGGTACAGATTTCTGCCAGAGAGGGTTTCACGCTCACAAAGTTAATGGCCTTTCAGGACAAATTTATTGTGTGTGTAGTGCCACCATCACCACCACCACCACCACGACCATCAGCAGTAGGAGCAAGCCTACGAGCGGAAATTAATTGCAAGAATAAATTAAATCCACTCATAAAATCCCCGCCAATTGCTCTTAGTAATGTTTGCGCCGATGATGATGATGATCGTGCTGCATTAGGAGAATCATATGCTTCAAAAACACAATAAATATTTTGCGAAGATCATAAATTTCATTACTTTTTGGAGAAATTAATTGAATCGAACTTCTTTTATTTCAGAAAAGATGATTAAAATGATGTAGGTTAGTTTATTAATCATGAGCACATGAATCATTGGGCAGCTGTCAAGGACAGTATCTGATTGGTCCGTCTCAATTTACTTCTTAAATGTGATTAGTTTATCGATAAAACCGCTAGCATTTCTACCGCTGAGTTGCTAAAAGTGCATATTTATAAGGATTAGAGGTAAATAAAATCTTCCCAGGGTGTTTTTGGGTGGCAGGCAGAGAGGAAATCATCAACAGCGTTTGCTGATTAAAAGAACTTTTTTTTCAGAGAGAGGTGCTCCAATTTTCTGGCATGTCAGTAGCAGATTCAAATGTTATTGCTTTTTTCCAATATGAAGAAACAATAGATGCTGTCTCTTTACAAATGTCTCAGTTCCTCCAAGGTAAAAAAACAGACACTAAGTAAGGGGGCTCAGATATTGATTATTGGATTGCCCTGTATCGACTAAGTAATAAATGCTGTTGAAATTCCTCGCCAGTTCATTTTCGCGAAAAGTACACTGTTATCGATTTTCTGTTCAACCGAAAAAAATCGATGATATTAATCAGAAATGACTAAGCGAATCGTTAAAAATGTAGGGAATTTTGAGGGTGATGGAATTATACCGGGATTAAAAGGACACTGAAATCATATAAGCCCCTGCTGAGTCACTAAGGTGTCGGCTCCTGTTGGCCAAAATATTTTTTTCCAGGGAGAGGAAGATGACTTTATTCATTTCCCAGGGATATTGAACTTCAGAAAGCAAGTGACTCACTTGGCTCCAGTGGATGGTATGTGAATACGGGCATTTTAATTAGGATTTATAATTATTTATTATTTCTAATGGAGTTGAAAATTAGCATAATTTTTTAAATGTATTTAAAGGGGCAAATTTTTATTATCTTACCGAAAAATAAAATTAACATTTATTCATTTAAAATTAGTACAGATTCAGAAATCGATAATTTTATCTACGGGCTGCAGATAAAAAAATCGATAAATACTCTTGTTAAATCCAGTTGATATTTTGGAAGAGATTTTCCCATATAGGCATTAAGTGAAATAAAAAACGTCAAATTTATTGCAAACATCATTAAAAGCATTGAGAAAGTGGAGCATATGGGAGCTGTCATTTTTTATTTGCCTCCGGAAATGTATGACCTTCAAAGAACCTAAACAGAACACTTTAATAAGTGGATTTTATTGGAAAAAATGTTTCCTCTGAGGTATTCATTCATATTAATTGTGAATTGTTGACTCCAGAGTAGTTGTAGCGCCTTCTTTAGCTGAAACACTTTCAGCTAGTTCTTTTAAAGCCTAATGACGTCAACTTGAATAAGCTGGGAAAGCACATTGGTGGCTGACTCGTTTAATTAGATATGACATTCACTCATTTGTTATTTTCTCCCAAAATCAGAGAAAACTCATGGAGTAAAAAGGGTAGATTATTCCAGAGAACTGAAGAAATTACTGATTGAGAGAAAAATGGCCACTGAGTCACTGACACTGACAGTGACTCAGTGCTTTGCGTCTGACCTTCAAGTTTGGGACAAAATAGTGGAAACACTTTGAAAAATCTACAAAAAAAATTTGCCGATTTCTGAGGAAATTACAGTCACAATTCATACAAATTATAAATTGCCACATGAACAGAAGCCTCTTTGAAATTTTGTGAATCATAAATATCCCTAAAAACCGTTTGAATATTAATAGCAAGTTTAAAAATTATGATGCCAAAATTTCCGGTGTTTCCATTATTTTGTCCGTTCAAAGACGGAACGGTGGTGGTGGTGGTGGTGGTGGTGGTGGTGGTGGTGGTGGTGGTGGTGGTGGTGGTGGTGGTGGTGGTGGTGGTGGTGGTGGTGGTGGTGGTGGTGGTGGTGGTGGTGGTGGTGGTGGTGGTGGTGGTGGTGGTGGTGGTGGTGGTGGTGGTGGTGGTGGTGGTGGTGGTGGTGGTGGTGGTGGTGGTGGTGGTGGTGGTGGTGGTGGTGGTGGTGGGTATTTTGAGGCTCTCAAAAATTCCTGTACTTTCAAAGCACTCCACTGCTGTTGTGAATGGAAACCACTCACCCAAACAATAGCCACCTGTTAGTACTACACCAGGTTTATATTTGGGTTTCTTCCATATGTCGAAAAAACCCACATGTTGGCGTACTTTGTTCATTCCACAGGTGCAATCTAGCCAGCATCACTGCCATCGCGAGAGCTTGCAAATTCCCCAGGTCATATCTTTGTCGGCTCATATCTTTGCCGCCCAGGAGCTCATTAAAACGGACTAATGAGTCTGGGACTAGCCAATGGGAGAGCAGGACTGTAGGCACGATGCCAAGTCGACAGATTTACGACCAAAAACGGTGCTTTTGGTTCTTGTCTACCTAGGGTTTTTATGGTCACTTAATGATAGAAAAAAATTAATGTAGGAGCAGAGAATGAAAGTGAACTTGTTTAAATCGACAATAATATCGATCGATAAGCCCATTTCCTGTTCTCAAAGACGGCGGTTCTTCCAATCGAGGAAATCGGATTTTCGGATTTTTTTAATTTTTGTTACAAAAGAAAAAGAAGAAATTGCTATTGCTGAACTAGTTACCTGATCTGATTCGGTTTGGCGTGATGACTCACTGATCCAGTTTCTGGCGAGTTGGCACGTATGTTTGAAACATTTTGTGTTCAGAATGCGCCGTCGATTCTTGCTCAAGTGGGATGAGCGAAGCGGTGAGTTTCTTTCCTTGAACCCATATAACATTTTCTGCCTCAAAAGATTACTATTTTATTTACAAAATAAGAAATTTAAATTCCTACTTGTAGCTAGTAATCTGATCTAGCGGCAGAAAAGCGAACACGATTTGTTTTAATACACAGAACGAGGATGATTCGGTTTAGCACGATGATTCACTGACCCCGTTTTTGGTGAGATGGCATGTATGTTTAAAAAAACCACGATTTTAAATTCACATAATCAGAAATTTAGAGCAGAGAAAATGATGATGTGTTTGGTGGTAATTAGCGAATAGTATTAGATTATCCAATACGTTGAAATTGGACATTAATGATATCAAGTGAAGCAAAATATTATTTTTTATGTTTGGGTGCATTTAAATAGATAATATTTGTGTTTTAAGAACAAAGAATTTAAGTTCTTCCCCCCTCCTTTCCTGCGAATAGCAAAAAATGCATCTTTTATTGAGTTTTTTGTGGCGCGGCAAAAAAGAGCAGATTTAAACAAACCAGAAAATTGAGCCATCGATTTTGCAAACGATCGAAATTGGATCAATAACTGAAGCTGATCGAGAAGAGGTCTACGTCGGTAATGCAATTGCTATAACTTTTTTGTCCGCCCAAAGTATTTTATTGCCATGAACGATAGCTGAAGAGGAAAATTGCAGCAAAATGCCTTAGTTGAACTTTCATGATGACTTTAGGGACTGAGCAAAATCAAAGCTCTAGCAATTTCAGGAGGGCAAGAATTTTCATCGAAAATGATGTCTCGATGGCCCAGAATAAAAGCCATTGCTCACCCACGTGGAAATTCACGACCACCCGTGAAGAGTATAAAATATCAAATATGTTCTCCTCAAAAAGTGCGTAAAGATCGCGATTTCTTAAAAGGGAATTCAAAGAATGCGCTGCTATAAAATGGCTGGACAAAATAATGGAAACACCTGGGAATGTCTCCCTTTCCTCTGCGTGTGTGTCCAATGGGTGATCTTGTGGTGTGAACAAGGTTGATACGACAATTCGATAATGGGATTTGTCTAGATTTGCCCAGTTGAATGGAAAACGACTAAGGCTCTATCGAATGTTGTGCGGTTTTGTTTAATTCAACAAAACAACAAAGTAATATGACTTTTTTACAATAAGAGCCTGTATTTTAAATATATTTATATAGTGTATGTTTTACCTACTGCCAGAAGTAACAATAGAGGCATTTGTTTTAAAATAAAAGTACAAATACTTGGCCTAATTTTGGACAATAAAGTAACACATGTCTGGACTTAGTAGAGGGGTTTTTTAATAGTTATTAAACGTTAAAGTGTTTTTTAACTTAATTCATAATTTTAACTTACAAAGCGATTAATTAACTAAATTTAATTTATGGAATGACACTCTCATTCATCTGGGTCTCTCATAAGTCCTGTCCGATTTTTTAAATAAATGAAACATGAAACTTTTGTTATTATTGCTCCTTTAAAAATGCTTAATCAGTTCGAATTCATCTTAAAATAAAAAAATATTGTTTTACTTCCATAGACATTGCTTAATATTCCTTAAAATATGTTTTATTATATAAAAATTTTAAATTCGGACATAACTTATGGAATGACCAGAAACAACACCATCAAAAGTATCCTAACCAATCGAATTCGTGTACTTCTGTTGCGCCTGTCAGAATTGACCCAGATACGTCCACCAGCATCGCTATAAACTGGAGGAGGCCAATTCAACCTCCAAATTGCGTCAATCGACAACCACAAAGGCAACCTTTGATCCCGTGCCACTGTAAAAACACGCATTTTCATTATTGACACAGAGATGGTGATTGAACAGGAGGGGTTCAAACCACTTTATAAAAGAAGTTTGCTACATTTCTCCTTCGATTTATTGATCAAATTGCACTGCAAGCAGAACCACACATGCAGGTGTGCGAAAAACGGTGAGAAAATCGATAGATTCTGCGGGTTTGTAGAACACCCATTGATCGATGAGGAATCTGGGCTTAAAGTACACGTGTCGAGAACAGAGGAGGGTTGGGCACATTATGAAAGCCTTAACGAATATCTTCTAGGAGCTAGTGGTATCAGTAGGCAAAAAATCGATAATGATCACCTATGCAATCGATTGGTTGATTTCTAGTGGTTCCAGTGCTATTACATGAACGGTTACATACCTGTATCGATTTACGGTCACTTTTCGATCGATTTCGAGATTCTTGGTTTCAAAAATTCACGCGTAGCCCATGGAATGATTGGAAAGTGGACACAGGCTTAGGGCAGCTTCGATTAAAATTCGAAATAGCATTTGGTAATACAGCTGCTGGAATTGGCCTTTGACGGGTGTCATTTCGGCTGAAAAAAAGCGTACGCTTTTGCACTCACACACACACACACAGGACAGGATGCAATTAGAGATCTCTTGACGTCTGGCAGTCATCTGAAACTGATGAACTGCGCGCGTGTGTGCGGGTGCATAGAGAAGTATTGATTTATATCGGGTGACTATCGAAAGACCAACAATCGATAATCGATTAAGTATTCCCTTGTCGATTGGCCTCAAAGAACACAGATTTAACCGTGTTCCTGGTTTTTTGTGTTTATACTAGTATTTGACCTCAACAATCGGTAATATGTGCACATTTACCTTCGACAAAATACAGTCATTTGAAGCTGCTGGGAGAGACGCGTTACCGTTTTTTAGCCCGTCTGTAATGAACCTCCCGGGAGAGTTTTTTTAGGAGTATTTCCTGGCTATAAGTGCATCAGAGCTTCGTAACAATTTGGGGGCCAGATGTGGCGAAATGTTGGGTTGTGAAATGCGATAATTTGCAGCATGTTAGAGGTAACATCGGTTTATTGCTTTCATCACGGAAGATGATGACTTTTAGCATAGTATTGATTTGAAAGATGCTCAAAATCGAGACCACGACGCGGCTGTGGTGGAGAGGAAGTTATTTGCAACGTAAAAGTGAACTATTTACCCCTGTGGACAAAATAATGGAAACAGCTAATATTTTGCTATCATAATATTTAGAAATGTCTATGGAAGTGAAAAAATATTTTTATTTTAAAATGCATTCAAAATGAGCAAGCATTTTTAAGGGAGCAATAATAATAATACTAGTTTTAATTAAAAGTAATACTGTGTCACATGTTTCATTTATTTTTAACAAATCGGACAGAACTTATGAGAGACCCGGATGAATGAGAGTGTCATTCCATAAATTAAATTTAGTTAATCAATCGCTTTGTAAATTAAAATTATGAATTAAATTAAAAAACACTGACGTTTAATAACTATTAAAAAACCCGTCTATTAAGTCCAGACACGTGTTGCTAATTTTGTCCATAATTAGGCCAAGTATTTGTACTTTTATTTTAAAACAAATGCCTCTATTGTCACTTCTGGCAGTAGGTAAAACGTACACTTTATAAATATCCTTAAAATACATGCTCTTTTTGTAAAAAAAGTCATCGTACTTTGTAGTTTTGTTGAATTAAAAAAGACCGCGCTACGATCGATAGAGCCTTAGCTGTTTTCCATTCAACTGGACAAATCTAGACAAATCGCATTATCTACCTGTCGTATCAACCAAGAATTCACAATTTATAGGAATGAATACCTCAGAGAATTGTGCCTGAAATTACCACCTAGAATTTCTCTGAATTTTGCTTTAAAGTGCAATTAATTTTGCATCTGCTTGATTAAAACCAATATATCATCTATAGCATCACATCCTACTTAAAGTCCCTTTTCAATATCAATCGATTCCTTAATTGTGCTAATATTCCGCAAAATCGATAGTATTGATTTTTCATATCATTAAAATATTTCAAAATCAATTCAGGACAGTGATCCTTTCTTTCATTAATATTTCGCGGTCCTTTGTTTTACCCAAAAACACTTTCAAGGTCAAATTGCCCCAGCCATTGCGTCGATTAAAACAGTATAAATTACCCCCCCCAGGTCGTATGGAAGTGAAAAATTCGCGAGAACGAGGGAAAGATTTATTTACGTAATCCACACGAATATATATAACCCAGAACGCGTGTTTACGCCATTTAGTGTCTCCAGGTGGTTTGGTGGTGTTTCCACGTAAACAGTGCTAAGCAAAGTGGTAAACTCGTCAAAACACCATGTCATGAGATCGTGGGAGGGGTGGTGGTCCTGATAGATGTTGAGCTTCCAAGTGTGGTGAAGGTGTAATTTCATTTTAAAAGTTAAAATCATCCCTTAACCTTTCTGAAGTGATCAATCATCATCAATGGGCTTTCGTTGCCACAAATATTGATAATTACTGTGTCGATCAAAATTTCTTTTCAATAAAATTTACCACCCATTTTTCTCTTCCAATATTCAATCGATATTATCGACAGATTTGTAAGCACACGACACACCCATCTCGGACTAGGTAAACATTGTCCACAGGTAAAAATAACCTTTTGTAACCAAGGCAATGCAGCGTAAATAAACTTTGGCAGTTGTGACAGCTACGATGACTCATCCAAGTCACACACACACGCACACACGCCACGCTAAACCCGATCGATAAACGAATTGGAACCTCACGTTGTATGAGATCAGTTTTGCCAAGATATGTTTGACTTGCGACGATGCCAAATAGGTGAGGGCTGTAGTAAAATCGAAGGGAGTTTGGCCGCCATCTTTGGAGTCACGTGACCTTGACAGACTAGTAACTGGACAGCTTCGCGGGCACGCATAAGAACCTGTCTAGACACGTCTGGAGTGTTTTTGGGAACAGGGGTGGTTTGGTCCAGCCTTGGGTCCTGTGAATTAATAATAGTAATAATAAGCTTTTCAATAACTGGAAATAATTCAAAGGCAACTGAAGGAAATATTTTTGATGATGTTATCTTCAATTAAATGGAACTCGTGGTCTGCCTCAGCCATCACTTCTGCTGCTGCCTCCTTGTGGCTTCGCGCATTCCATAAACAAAAGTAGGCGAGGCCTACGGTCCCTCACACGCACACGTGCGTCACACACACGCGTGCGGGGGGCGGCAACAGTTTTGTCCGCGGCCGCGATGATGACGTTGATGACTCATTCTATCTGTTGTTCTCTAATTCCACTATAAGTGAAGCCCAGCTGACAGGAATCATGTGTGTAAAAAATTTTGCAAAAAATGCCAACCCAAAAACTGTAATTTTAGCTTCAAAATTGCATCCATAATGGTTTAGAATCTGCGTACATTTCGTATCGATTTTTAACAGCTGACGTGAATACTGTTCAGTGCGTTTTGAAAAATCGATATTCTTGGCGTAATTAAGCGTAGCAGTGCTAAGAATGAAGGGATTCTTGAAAGGGCAATGGTTAGCGTATGTCTGAGAATGATTTATGGAGGTGTGACCTGACATTAGGGGAAAAACTATTGATCAGAGTTGTCCATGGAGGAATTCATTGTTTACATGAACAGTAAAATGATTTTGCTGGCGACGATCTTTGGGGTAACGCCACCAGTAAGGCTTGAACCGACAATGTTTAACACCCCGGTGTAATTATCGTCTTTGAAGTGGTGATTAAAGGAGCATAAACCACTCCTGGTGTTGTTGGAAAGTACCGATTTTTGAATAATCCGCGCAGCTGCTAAAAAGCCACAAAAGTCCATTAGTTTATAGCTGACAGAATTAAAGCAGCATGCAAATGTTGACCTGGAGGAAGTGGGACTCAGTTCCAGTCAATCGATATTACTGGTATGGATTAGCATTTTATCGATCAATTTCAACCTAGCAAGTAGAGCAGCAATAACACGGCTATTATTATGGGGCAAAAAAACAGTACAAATTGTAGCTGAATGGGGGAAAGGGGAGAGGCGGGGCACGAGGTTGTCATAATTACACGACACAATGACTGCCTTGACAACCAAGCCCTCCTCTTTGTTCCTATTATGATGTTTCAGTCGTAAATGACAAAAAGCGTAGAGGGAAGCAGAGTGCCTTTAGGGTTAGTTTTGCCCAAAGTTAAAAATCGATATCTTATTGATCTTCAGTGATATTAGAGCGATTTTACCCCCAAGATACTTAATTTAATGGTATAAGTGATGGTTTTGCAGTTTCTCTAGATTTGTTCGTATTGTTCTACGCTCAGACAAAGTAGAAAGTCGATTATTGATTTTCGATATTTCTACCGCCTTTATTTTACCCTTGCCAAACGCTAGTGACATCTTAAAGTCTGAATTTCTTTGTTTGTATCGTCAACATTCAGAGTGCTATGAAATTAGGATATTCATAATTATTCAAACAGTAACTTCCTCCTAACTGCTCCAAATAATGGTTTAATATCCGTTAATAAACAAGGCTTTCATTCAATTGATCGATGGATCGATTTTTTTCACAACGAACTTCAGTCGAATTTTAGGCTATCAGAAAAAGGGAGACTTTGACCTCGATTGTGGACATATTGATCGGAATTCCAGACAGGGAGAAAGAGTTGTGTGGACCCCTGTCGTGAGTCAATCGATTCAGTGTGTCCAGAAGACAGTAACTTGTCTCTGATCTATACCGAACATCCTGACAGCATGATTTAAGAGAAACTAAACTTTCTCAACCTCTATGGTGAAGATACTGATACTTTAATTTTAAAATAAGTGAAAATTTTAAAAAATATGGTTCCACTAATGGGCTGAAAATTGTCATTTATTTCAAATTTTTACACGATCTGATACAGTCTGAAACCAGCTCCAGGTTACTAGATGATTATTATTATTGATTATTACTAAGTTATTGATTCCCGATAATTGTGGGGTATCATTAATACGACTCCCCCAGAAATGATTAGCTCTTACATAATCAAAAGTGTTATAATTAGTAATTTAGGCCTGTTTATAGAAAAAAAGCCACAGTCGAAGACCACTTACAGACCTCTAGAAAGGTCATTATCGATTAATCATAGGTAATCGATAGATTGAACATTGTAGATCGAAACTATGTTCAACTGATTCTACTTTTTACTGAAAAGCCTCAATGTTGTATCTAGAAGGTGCTTTATTGATTTCTTATACCTAAAATCGATTGCTTGCAGTGGCCACCTTTTTCTCCTCCTGGGTTAGAAGTGTGATTGTGTTCACGTCGAAAGTTAGTATTAACGTGCCCACAAACGCGTTTATCTGGCCAATGTTAGTGGCTGATACAAGCCAATTTCTTAATAATAAATAAATAAGATTATCCAATAATATATGTGATATAAAACAAAAAACATTAAAATATGTCAAAGATTATGATGCTAAAATTCTCGGTGTTTCCACTTTCGCAAAGTAATCAATAATCGATCAGGCGGAACTTCTAACGTTTAGCTGCTCCCAGATCGTAGATTATTAAAACTTCATAGCAAGAACAGGTGAGTATTGTTTTTTAGATGTCGTTTATAGCAGCTGTGTACAAATCGAAAAATAATTTGTTAAACTAGGTCTCTGGAATTCACGCTTATCGATTTTATCGATTCAGGTGCGAGATGAGCCCCTCGTGCGAAATAACCACTAAAAGCTAGAAAAATCGATTAGGATTTTTCCGAATTCTGTCGATCGAAAATACCACAATTTTAGTGTGTTAATACTCCTTCAAAATCGAAACAGGCAACTATCGATTAATAATCGATAATCATTTAACAGCATTGGTAAATAGCTGTCTGATTCAAAGGACTGTACGAGATGCTTACACATAGTTGTCATGACAACCCTGATATTTATCGATTAATCTATGTGTTTAATAGGCCTAACTCATGGAAAATATTAGCTAAAGAGAATTCTCACATTGATACGATCGTGAGAAACTGAGTAACGGTTACTAAAAAATTGGGAAAGCGGTGGGAACATGACTCATTTCACGTGCATTTTAATTAATACAAATCTCAATAATATTTATAGGAATTTCAATAAAATATAATGTAAAAATATCCGTGGTTTAAATTCAGGCTCTTAGATATCAACGATTCGGGAATGTGGTGAGCCCGTTAGTATGTAATCGATAATCGATTAGGCAGCTGCCTCCAGTCGTAAAATTTTAACTCTTCATAGGACAAGCAGGTAAATATTGATTTTTAAATATGAAAAATCAATAGCAAAAATAGTTTATCTAAATTCTAATAGACTGTGAATCGGGCGAGGAAATCCTATCGATCGAAATCTGCCCACCCTCTAATGGGTTCTGTGGGTGTAAGGATAATCGATAATTCTGTGTTTTAATCGCCAGAACATGATAATCACCGTTTCAAAATATTGAGCACAATATTTAAGCAAATTTTACTTCGAGAAAAACCTAAATTCGAAAATGCGCACTTCTCAGAAAATGGAGGAGACAGAATTTATCAGCCTTAAATTTGTTTAAAAAACTGTCTAGTTTTAATTTAGACAACGATAGAATGGAAGAAAAAATCAATAATATTTCTCCTGGGATTAAATCTTCTCTCGAAATTCCCATTTTTATGGGCAATTAAAATCTACATTTTTATGCGGACATTTTATAGCTCTTTTCAAAGATGTATAGCGATAAACCTAGAAGAGGCTGGAATTTCAGATAAGTTATTTTTTTTCGGCAAACACACACAGAGAGAGAGAGAGAATTAAACGCTATTTAGAAACTGTTTGTTATTAATTTTCAGCTTCAATGACCCAAAACAATACTCTGTGGGCAAAGTTGGAGCAGAAATTTTCAACACCATCAACAGCAAAATGTGCAAATTTTCATGAGAGAAATAGAGGCCGTACCAAGCTCGGGTGAGGGTTTTTGGAGAAGGAAAAGTCCCAAATTCGATTTTGGAATCGTGGAAAAATGCGCGTCTCCCCTCACTTACTCTGAATAGAAGTTTCGAAGTTGTTTCGTTTGAAATAACTACAGACATTGGCCGCTAACCACGTTAGTTGCATTGGTCAGCAATTTCCAGTGTCACGATTCAAATTATTCCCTTTTTCATGATTCATTTGGGCAAAAAACTACCAATTTGTTATTTTTAACACCTTACAATTACCC
Source organism: Anomotaenia brevis (assembly GCA_030710315.1). NCBI lineage: Eukaryota > Metazoa > Platyhelminthes > Cestoda > Cyclophyllidea > Dilepididae > Anomotaenia > Anomotaenia brevis. The sequence goes on from JAUOZQ010000039.1 coordinate 121,107, forward strand.
CCTCTGTTCTCGTTTTATTACAAGTCCATAAAACCTAAAATTTGAGACAACCTTCTATATTAAAAGTACAACTTTCCTGGTAATTTCCAGTTAAAATTAATAATTTTTGTTAACAAAAACTGTCCTAATTGATAAATTTCCTACTGAAAAATGCATTTAAATTTAAAAGAAAATGACCTATGAAGCCGCCCAATGAAATCGATCTTCCCGCTAGAAAATTTCGATCGATTTTTAGTAGTGGACGCGTTAGTACGATCTTTGTCATACCCTTCCACGCCCATAATACAAAGACTACAAAGACGATGGACCAGGGACAAGACATATGTGTGGGACATGTGTGTGTACATGGTGCGGACGTGCTACCCAACCTAACTCCCTCCCCCTTCCAACACCCCAATTAGCCAATCAGTGTGCTCCACTAGCTTCGCTAGTGTACACATGTCTGCTCTCACTGGCGAGAGGGCCGTGTGTGTCATAGCTTTGACCAGCTGCACGCCCATTGGTTACTCACTGAACGGACCAATCAGCACCCAGCTACCCGGCGGAATATAACTTAGAGGGAGCCTACTGTTTGCCAAATTTGGTAGTGAGTTTATCAGCGCTCTCACGCACGTAATGGCCGAAGTGGAAACAAAGACCCCCGAGGCAAGTCCCTCCCCTTCGTTGATTATCGATTTCCTTTATGCGTGGATATTGAGTATGTCTTTGTGGCTGTAGGTTAATGCTGAGGAACAAGTTGTGGAAGCCCAAGCTGCTGAAAAGCCAGCGAAGGAGGAGGAACCCAAACCGGTTAGCCCATGATGGTTGCCATGATGATGAGTCATCACTTTTGGAGTTGTTGGACTAATCCATAATCGATTTTTAGGCTGACGGTGAAGCTAAGGCGGAGAAATGCAAGGTTTGTGCACATTTTAACGGCGTTTTTTGTCATTTCCCGAACCGGATTTAAACGTCCGTCTTTTGGAATGTTCTAGAAGAAGAGTTCCACTAAGAGCTGGTTGAAGAAGCTCGGTGACAACCTCCATATTGTGAGTTTCTCTTCATACTCCTCTCGAATCTCAATGGATTATTATTATTATGATGTTAGTTTCACGAGTATTTCTTTTCTAGCGGTCTCCAGGAAAGAAGGTGAGCTCCCATCGACGATTAAAAATGGATTTTGTTTCAAAAGCGGTACATAAAATGCGATTATTTTTCTACAGAATGGGAAAACTTCAGAGGCTGTAACTACTAACGGTAAAGACGAAAAGAAGAACGGGGAGGCTTCTCATCCCGAAAAGACCGAGGAAACCGGTGGTGAGACACGTGACATTGAAAGATATCGATTTTTCCCAACCTCCCCTAATTTATCGATTTTTTGCTCCAGGAAACGAGGAGCCCAAGAAAGAGGAGAATGGTGACGCCACAGCAGCCCCCGAGGAGACTGGAGTGAAACAAGAGTGAATAAAGATCTCTTTGTTTGAAGAATCGTCGTTTATGTGTGTCTAAAACAACAACATTCATTGTACAAAGCTGTGGGGGGGTTTCTTTGTCTCACACGTGTGCGCGCGTACGTGCGTGAGCGCAACTCCTCCCCTCCGTCCATCCCTTGTCCCCCTTTTAATTTTCCTCCCCCGTCTTTGTGTCCAGTTCTTCATGTGAGCACTCCGTCAAGCAAGTCTAACTTCGTCCTACGTTGCCCTGTCCCACCCCCAAACCTGAACACACGCAAACTTGTTGACTTTGTTCTAGAATAAAGCGCTTGATTTTACCCATCGAAGAGCCGGGAAGCGGTGAATTAAGTGGCCGTTGAGATGTAGGCACGCGGGGGTGATTTTGGTTGTCGAAAAACAACGGTTTAAAGCACCTCATTTCAACGTAAACAAACCACCGATTACCGTATCGATTAGTTGCTGATCTTGGAGTGGCTTTTATACTTATTACCGTGACTGAAATTAGTCTTTAAAGTAGTGTGATTAAGTGTAGACGTCAGGGGTCCGATCAAAAAGTATTTTCATCTGACTGGACACATGAGGTTGGCGACACGTGAGGTTAGAAAATTTGCTTCATGCTGTTTCAGAACACTGGATTCATTTTTCGCGAGTCTGACGGCTAAATGGTGGATCCGCCTATTCCTGAAGAAGAGTGGGTAAGATTTTTTTAATCCATTAAAAAAAATCTAAAAGAATAATAAAATCACGTCCCAGTGTTGAAAATTAGTATTTAAAAAGTGTCTAAAGTCTTAATTTTAAACTAATTCATTTTGTAATGCACCAAGATAGGTTTATATTTTATAAATCGATATGTATTGATTTTGCAAAACGGCCATTTGAAACGAGTAGGCTCGTTTATTGGACTGGCAATCGGTAAGATTTCCGCCTAATCGATTATCGATTACTTTGCAAAAGACTTATATATCTGATATCTATAAGCGTGAATTTGTTTTTTTTAATTTTAAGACTAACTTCTTTGTTTATCGTCAAAAATCTTCAAAAAGAGATATAAATTTTCTCATACAAATGTAGGTCTTTTGACTTCGAATATGGATGCTTTGATTGCTCATAAAAATTGGAATTTCGTATAAAGGAATGGAGATATGATTGTAAGGAAAAAGGATTATTGGTTTCTTGCACTATTCCATCGATCGGATGAGTTTCACCCACTGTTTCTCCTTGTCTGATTTAAAACCATGGAGAGAGGCTTTTTCCGACAACTTTGACTAAAAAGTTCCACATTAAATCGTGGGATGGGCATTCGCCCATGTTTTCATGATTTAGGGAATCAAATTTTCAAAAATATTGAGATCACTATTTAGAAACGCTGATTTTCAAGTGCCGACTATCATAACCTAGACTTATCGATTATCTTTAAGCCAGCCGAACCATTGTTAATCCATTTTTTACCTGTTTGGCCTTCGAAAAAGAGTTAACTCCCTTAGTTTGGGGGTGCTGTCGATTGATAGAACCCCGACAATCCCTAGTCAACTGTTCTTAATAACTTTTATTGATTGCTTGACATCAGGGCTCTCCCAATATAAGAATAGATAAAATCAATAAGCATGAATTCCAGTCACCTGACTACGCTATTGATTTTCCCAATCTAGTCCAACATTTAAAAATCAATAGCCACCTGTTTGTGCTATGGGGAGTTGGAAATCTACGATAGAGTGCAACCAAAGTTCAGTCTAATCGATTATCGATTTCTTTGCCCCAGGGCTCATCTCATTGCTGAACCTCTGAATTTAAAACACGGATATTAGCTAAATTAGCTGGCATAAACCGTCATTAATTTCGATCAAATGGAGGCAGGATTAAGCCACCGCGTTTATTGGAATGCCGCTAGGAAACATTAACAAGTCAAGTTCCCACAAGGTAGAATTCTTTTTGTATATCTCAGGATTTTTTTAGTAACCGATAACCCATGTGTCAGTATCTCGCGGTTGGAATGCGTGGAACACCGCTTTTTTGAGATATCCACCCAATGGAGGTTGGATAATAAGCCATCTTCCGAGGTGGTTGTAGCTAATCGGATAAAATGAGCATTACCCCTGACTCTAGCTCAGAGCAGATTAATCGATAAACGTCAGCGTTGTTGTCATGCCAGCCGTATCTTGTCATCTCTATTAATCCCTGCTTGAATAAACCACTTACACTGGCTTAATACAAGAGTTCCCGTGTAACCTGGTTTGTGGACATGTTAAACCAGCTTTTGACGTGAAGAAGATGCACTTCTAGCCCAGGCTCTGGATAGCCATCGATTTTTTAAGGCATATTTTAACAAATATCTTTAAAAGTCGATAAATTCGTGTTGATGGAATCGATTTTAAGGGGAGTCTCGTTCATAACATGGAAAATCAATAATGTACTTTATACACTCCGGCTGTATTATTTTACATACATGGTTATTTTCTGAAAGCGGAAATTTTCATGTATAATTTTTGTTAAATACATTTTGAGAAGAAAAAAATTTTAGGACTCCTAAAATTAGACAAAAGCATCATTTTGAACACAACTCGAGAGATCCGTGCTAGCAGAATTTAAACTATACCTAAGGCCCAGTCACAGACATGCGTACTGTCTGCCGGACACGCGGACAGAGCCATTTGGTCAATTCCTATCGATTGACATGCGACAAGAGGTTCGCAAAACTCTCTCTGCGCGTCTGGAATTTCGATCAGGTAATCCACATTCGAGGTCAAAGTCTACCTTCTCGGTTTTGTTTCAAGTCACATTGTCCAGAAAAAACCCTTTGTTGTGGGAAAAAAATCGATCAATAGTAAGTGAAGATGGATTTGGCTATTTGTCCAAGTTTCATTTTATCTTTAACGGTTTCAGCGACAAAAGAGAAGAAGCGGTTTGAAATGACCGGAAGCAGACGGGTTTTTTGCTCATTATCCGAGTTCTCAATCGCTCTACTCATATTGATTTGTTTCTCTTCGCGAAAACGCATTAATAATATAAAAAAGTGCTACTTGTTCTGATTAGAGGAAATTGGCTCTAGCGATGGATAACTTTTTGTTTGACTTAAGGTGCAATTACAGGAATGCATGATTATCGATTAATTTTTGTTTAGGGTCAAAACAAAGTATTGGAAGTAGATAATTCACATTTGTGTAGCCCCAAATTTATCGGAAATCAATAATTTACTTTCCATTTAGCCTAAATATGGACAAAACTTTCCATAAGTGAATTTCCAGACAAAACAAAAATCAATGCTGACTACATGTAATTGGATAGAGTTTAGCGTTTATGATGAATTCAGAAAACATGGCTTCATCGATCGATAAAAGGTAAAAGTGCAATCGATCGATTCTTTCTCTATGAAGCCTTAAAAGCCTTTCTCGTGGTTTGAAAACCATCATATTCCCAACCAGGGCCCTATAAATTGTTAGATAATTCAAGTATATATTTATGATCAGTTTGGAATGCCTTTCATGTAAACTAAGGCATACTCATGCAGGTAACAATAGTAGCTACTGCATTTACCGTTATTCGTCAGACAGTCATGGTGAGAGATGGTAGTAAAATTTACTAGAAATCAAAGATATTTTTCACATTGTTTTAATTGATGAGTTTACACATTTTGACATATTCATAACATTAGACGAGCAGTTATTAATCGATAAAATTTATTCTATATATTGTGTCGGAAAATTCTTGATAAAATATCTTTTATTTATCTTTCCCAAGGAAGCAGAAGAGGCCCGTCGGGATAGAGTAAGTTACCCCAGTTTGTTTAGACTTGGCTTTACGGTCGAAGCGTGCCTTATCATAGCCCAAGGCGCATTCCTTGATAATTGGCAAGTGCCAGGGAGTGGGAGAGAGCCTGTGCAAGAGCCCAATGGTCTATTGTGCTGCTTCTGCTGCCCTTTAGGGACCAGTGGTGAACTTTCTGCAGAGCGCGTTGGACCGCGTGAAGAAGGTAAGTGGCGTTGGGTTTTTGTGCGCCTCTCACTTACACGGCTGACTTAAAAGTCGGCGACTTTTGCCCATAAAAGGAGTCACTAAAGTCCCACGTGTTCCCATCTTCATATTTGACCCAACGGAAATCGATATATTTTCCCTTTAAATTACTCGCTTCCAGTAGAATCGATTTTAGCTTAAAAATCGATTAGTATCCTCCCCCCCTTCAAAACTCCTGTGGATTTGCGTTTACAGCGAATTCGATCAATAGTATTGATTTGTAAAACTTCTCTGCGCTTCAAGCCTTTGAAAGTTTTGGTCTACCGCAGTCGGGGGTTATCCGCTGATTATATATCTGAAATAAATTGCAGTTACAAAAAAACAGCAATGGTTTACTTCGGTTTCGATGTTTATGAAGGCGATTGGGGGGTAAACCACCGACGTACTAGTTACCGATTGAAGTGGTGTAAACAAGTTCTCACAATTTTAATTTAAAGTGAAAATAAATTAATCGCTTCATTGGAATGTAACAATTGTACCCTAGGAAACTCTGCTAAAGCACGAATTCCCCAAATGAATTTAAAATTAAAATATCTAAATGAGCCTGTTTGTCCTAAATTTTCATGCCATACAAATGAACCTATTAAAAATTAGCCAATTCCGATTCTTAGATTTCAATTAACCTAACTACCGTCACCTAGTGTTCTTTGGAAAAAAAATTGCGTGACATTTTAGATAATTCCGGCACGCAAGAAGAACAACGTAAGTGAATACTTGTGACCTGTCAGAGCGCAGGCAAAGCTGACCAATTCACCAATAACAACCGCTTTTCTGACCTTTAGAAGAAGCTGAAATGTGAGGACTGTGACAACGAGGTGAAGGGCTGTGCCTTGTTGACAGTCTGCCTGGTCAATTGACTTGTCTTTCATCAAAATAACTTGACAAATAAAGTACTACTAATAATAATAATACAGTGCAAGTTCTCGAACATTCTAGAGAGAATGAGTAAGCAGACTAGGGGCTAAAACACTGCGAATTTGGTCAAAGCGTAATGCTATTACGCGCGCTGGGCGAATCAGCGCTTGAGTCATCCCTGAAAAAGCGCACGGCCGCATATTACCTAGGCTGCTGATTGGTTTATCGATTTAGCCCCTAGAGAATGACTGACCAATAAGCAGAAAGTATTGGTGGAATGGTAGCGTTAATAATTACCATTGTTTGCTCGTTTGCTGATGTACTCAGCTGGTCTGGTTTTTCGGTATTTCGATACCCTTAAGATTCTTTTGAAATTTCTAAATTGTTTGTTTGCATTTTACTAATACTCGTCTGAATATCCTATTGGAATACTTGACAGTTATATTCTTACTTTCTGCTACGTACTGTGGTGAAATAGGTGTAGTTTAAGTAATTATTTAGAATGTTCCAATCAAGAATGCGAACGTTTTTTAAATGCCCACCAAGGCTATTTTCTACTGTCTGGCGTTAAGCTGTCTAGAGGGAATTCCGAGTTTTGGTTTTGAGAATACAACAGATGACTATTTTAAATACGAAAATGATAACGCAGACATGCGGAGCAATGAATATGCGCATTAACTCATTCTCTGGGCTCGGATTTCGCCTACTACTTTTGGAATCAAAGTAGCAACTAAGCGACTATGGATATGAGCTCGTTCAGTAACATGGAGGTTATTTTGGTGCTAGAAAAAATTAAATGCCAATTATTTGGGCTAATTAACTTGATTAATGGGAGAATTATTGGCATAATATTTGCATAGGTCTAGGTCAAATGTGATTGGTTGTTAGGCGACCTTGAAGAATAAACATTTCTAAATAGCCACAAAGTACAAAATTAAGTGAATAAAATTTTATTCTTTCAGAAATACTAAAGAAAAAATTTTTGTTTCTTAAAATAATAATCTCATTTAAAGAAAGTCCTCAACCATTGTTAACAACTGATGACTAACAGAGCGCCCTTTTCTGTCGGAATTAACACTGTCAACTTCCGGGTGTCTGCTTAGGCAAAAGAGGTGATTTCGAGGTGTGCGCTTAAGTGGGTGTTGCCAAGGCCCTGAAAAGGTCATTAAAAATGGCACGAAGGCAGCTGACACGGCCGGAAGCAGCGTATACTGCGTCGCGAGTGTTTTATTGGCTGAAGCGATGAGTCATCCGCGCATTCAGAAGTCAACTTGCAAATTTCGGCCAAGTAAAAATCGATGCCTCACGCGAGCCTGCTTCTCTAGGAGCATCTTGATTGGTTGATGAATTAAATATGGCCTATAGGGATATTTTAAGTCATTTTCTGCAATTAAAATCAGTAATCCAGTTAGAAGACCGGAGAGTCTTCGGCTGGGTTGATTGGAGTTGCAAAAATGCTGCAAAAGGACACTTTGCAACATGCTTTCTCTTGATTGGTTGAAGGAAATTTGTGACCTTACGGTCACCCAATCAGGGGTTGGCCTTATTTGGTGAAAAAGCTGCCGAACATTTCGTGCGTGGGTTGGCAAATACCTTCGCAATTTTTTAAGCAGGAAAAGTAGCAAATGTTGTGAAATTATGATTTTCGATCATCGCCGTCATTTTTAAACCCGGAAATTTGTATATTGTCATCCGATTCTTAGGCTGTCTAAATAAAGAAAATTAACCTACTAAATAATAAGGCAAAAAGTTCTTCCTATCCTTTAGTGGTCCATTTCTATACCAGTCATAACAATGACAAAAAATGCGGAAAGAGAGAAATGTTTCGAAAAAATATTGAGCGGCAACCAATCGAAATTGAGCTAGGTGTCTACATCTATCAACCAATGAGATTTTCAAGCATCGATCCAATAAGATTTCAATTGTAGATAGATAGATTGAAAAGAAAAAAATTTAAAAAGTATTTGGTGATGTAAAACGATACCTAACTATGCTAAAGATTTTAAAATAATAGAATTACTAGTCGACTTATGAATTTTTAGGTACTCGATTATTTCCGCTTATCTGCCAAATTGGAGGTGATCTGATCTCTTGTGTGTGGAATTCGTGAACTAGTTTTAGGAATTTCACAACGACTTCCTTCCTTTGTGAGCGATGAAGTCAGGTAGGTGATAAGATTATTTGAAAATCCAAATTTTCATTCACGTTGAAAATCCTGTGAAAACTATTTTTTCAAACCTGATCACAAGTTTATTTTCAGGCCCTTGGGCGTGATTTCTTGCGGTGCTTTGAAATTCACAGCTTTCTCTTATTAGAATCCAGCTTTGAAGTATTCGGGTAAGATTTTACCATTTCATAACTTCGCAAAAAGCCAAGGGGGCTCGAAAAATGTCTTAAATGAAGCATAAAATGAATAAATATTTCTCAAAGTTATTAAAAGTACTTTTTTATTTCCATTTCCACCAGAAATGCACTCTTTATTGATCTTCGCGTACCATCCTACGTAGTAAGCTCAGAAAATCGATCATCGATTTTTGTGTGGTTGGTCGAGCTCGAACCAAGCCTAATCGATGATTAGGGTAATATATTACCTTACTCGACCACTTCAAGGTCATCTGATAAAAATAAACAAAGAAACGCCTTCATGAATAGGTTGATAAAAAGCCCATAGGCTCATACAGACTCGGAAACAAAAGTTTAATTTTATAAGTCTGTAGAGAATAGAGTGATTATTTTTCCCTAAAAAACGGTTTATCATCATGTTCTATTATGATTCCTGAAGGATATAACATTTCCACAAGGTTATTGCATAAGTTCTGTCCGAATTTTACCTTGTTTAAATTAAACGAAATTTAAAGAGTATTCCATTATATCTAGTTGGACTTAACATTTCAAGTGATTAAATTTAATTTTGAGGGACAATAAAGCTAAGACATGATTGATTAAAACACTGCTAACATGTTCAGCTCCATTCGGAATAATAAAGTACTTTTAATATGTTACCAATAGGGAAAAATCGACAATGATCACCCATGTAATCGATCGCCGAAAGCACTGGATAGGTCAATTTCCAGTGTTATTGTTAGTTCATTTATAGAAACGGTTATACACCATTATCGATTTACGAATACTTTTTCAATCGATTTTGGGAATCCTGGTTTCCTTTGTCATCTTTATAACAGAGGACTGTAAATTCGCTTCCTTAAGAGCATTCTAGCATGTTCTGACGTCGTATTAAAGCCTCAGGCAGTTCCTGAACGGTATTATTCGGTTCTTTGCTCAGGTGAGCACGATTGGTGAGTTTATTTTGGTAAAATTCTGAAGCCCAGTGTCAAATCACCTTGCTACAACTGCTCCTATCTTATGCTCTGATTTAAGAACAGGACCACGACAAGCGATCGAATTCAGCGATTATTTCCAGCCAAAAAAACATTAAACAAAAGAAGGGAGACGGGGTTAAGGCTACTCTTCCTCAGTTCTCACGAAAACCCATATTCCTTCAGGAGAGCAGAAGCTCGATCCTGGTTGGCCTTGACAATTTTCAGTTCCGCTTCAACTCTTCTACTATCCTCGAGCAGCTCTTGCATATCCGCCCTCAATTGATCGCATAGGGGACTCCTATCGATCGGTTCGGTGTCCTTCAGGAGTTGGTCCAGTGTTCGATTACACAGATACGCGTAGTCCTTCACGAATTGAACCACTACATCAAAGCAGAATATCAGAGTAGGTTATCAAGTCCAAAAAATTGATCGATAAACATCTGGGTTCCCTCGGATCGATAGCTGCTAACACACCTGAAAGAAATCGATCGATAGTACTATTGATTTCTATGGCTAACATGGCTTGCGGCTTACTGGTACTGATATGCAAAAAAAGACTTTTAGAAATAATGGAAAGGAGATGTGGAGGCACTTTTTAAAGTGAAATTCTATGACTAGACGTCCTTGACTTGTATTTGGGACTGAATTTAGCTGAATTACGCTAACCAGAGGTGTGAGAAATACGTTGTCTAAAAAACTCGCGTGTACGAGTAGAATCTTCGATTACGCGCCACCTTGTGGTATTTCGGTTAAATTTGGTGGTTGAAATAACACCCTATTGGATTATTACTGTGAATTTGACATCAATCCATCAATTATCTCTTATTCACCCCTTAAAAGGTGCCAAAATTACGTATAAGTCATTCATGGTGATAAGAGCGAACCGCAAATTTATCGATCGATACCAACCTAGAACGCAAATCGGGCAAATGTTAGGCTAGAAATTGCGAACGAAAAATCCCAGATACAAAAGCAAGGTAGTGCTCACCCTTTTTGACACCCTCTGAGGTTTCAGCCATGTCCTAGTACAAAAAAATCAGATAAATTTCATTCTAGTCATAAAGATTTAAAAAAGCACCAGTTGATGATCACAGAGGTAAAGTTCCTTTTTTATTCATCAACGCGAGATCAAATTAACAAGCGAGAAGCATGAAGAACAAGTAGTAAATGCACGAGGCTACATCACGATTGTCCTGCTACTTAGGTTAGAGAGGGGGGAAACAAAGAAAGAGGGTTGAAATCACTACTGTGGTTGCGGTGATGGCGATGGAAGGAGCCCCATTCTCGGCTGAGCTCCAGGATAGCGTCTTGGGGCAGTCAGCTGTTCCTGACTACTTCTCCGTAACGGACCTCCGTCAGTACTCCAACCAAACGAGGGAAGAGCCTCCGCACTGGGAAATCTGGGTCCTTTTCGCGCCGGCATCGGTGCAGGGAGACGGGAACCGGGTTTTCCAATCGATGGACGTCCCACAATCACCGCCTGCGGCATCCCCAGCCCGAAAACACCTTCCCCTGGCTCTGGGGAGGTTATACTGGCTTCCCCTCCCACTACAAGATTCTCATCACTCTTATGGAGGAGATTTTGTCTCTGACTGTCCAGCGAGAGTCGGAGAGCCGCCATTTGTTGTTTGGCGATGTCAGAGGGGGTGGGGGAAGAGGAGATGGTGTTGAGACGGGATTGGCTGGTGTAGGGACTGTCAGGACCGGATCGATTGAGGGACTGCTGTGATCCCCCAATGCGAGAGGCCTGTTGATGTGCTGAAATGGCGGCCACTTCGGCTTTCAACTCGTCCGCCTGTTTGCGGGCTATGCTCTGCAGATCGGCGACGTTTTGGAGGTCATCTGAGGAACTGTTGAAGGGGATTGGAGAGGAGCGCTGTCTTCCTTGGTGAGAGGGCTGTGGCAGTTGCGACGGCTGCTGAGGCTGAATGGAGGGAATAATGACGTCGGAAGTGTAGCGTTTAGGACGAACAAAAGTGGCGCTTGAACCGGGGCCAAAGTTTTGACCACTGCCGCCGTTTGAGGATGTGGCAGATGTGGAGGAAGTATTGAGAACTGGAACACTTCCACCGAGGTTTGGAAGGCGCTTGGCCGGTTCGGTGGCTAAAATAACCTCCAGGCGATGGAGTAGATCCCATCTACGATGGTAGAATTGGGAAGAGGGAGAGTCGAATATTTCTCGGACCCAGGCGAGGCAGGAACCGGCTGCGGGGAAGAAAGAACCCGACTGGGGTGCTTTGAAGAGCCAGCATTCCTCCTCAGGAATATCGACGGGAGGATGGGAAGAGGAGTTTCCATCATCTTGGAGAGATCCTTGGGAAGGTTGGTAGTGATTGCCAGAATCAGCAGTTGTTTGCATGTAGGCTGCGTCATCATTCGATTCGACTGTCATTGCAGCCATTTCGCCAACAGGACTAAAAAATGCAATAAATCAACGTAGAAAATAATAGGGTATGCATTCACTGAATAAGTAAAGATTCAAAAAAGTCAACGCGAAATTACCCGACTGAAGTAATGGCAGATAATAGAAAAAATATAAGCCAAATAATATCCCAAAATCTTCAAGTAAAGCTAGAATAATTATCAGAAAAGGGGATATTGAGCATGAAATGTTCTATGACTTATTCAAGGGTAAGAAAAACGTTTATCACACGATGTACACTGACATTAAAAATCTTCACGACTAAAGGCAAAAAATCATAGCCAGAAATAGAGCAGAATCCCGACCTACACAAGAACAGGGGGCAGCAGAATTTCCAAGGTTGCCCTCCAGCAAGCTGAATATTATCCATTAAAACAGATGAATAGCAAATAAATAAAAACCAGATCCCTCCAACTCATCGATATATTTTATTTTTTCTACAAACATATTTCATTACATTAAGACGAATGGAGATATCATAGCCTTACTTTATCTGTACACAATACTGGTCATCAAATAAAAGTTTACAGTTGACACCTATTATGCCATAAACAAACAGTCTTTTTAAACGCTCTTCAAAATAAATAAATAAATCAATCAATGGCACAATAAAGAAAATAACGATACATTTTTCAAGCTTTTTCCGAAGTGCAGTATGATCGGTAACCAGGTGTCCCGTATAGACTAAGCTGGTTGAGCCAATTTTATACCACTAAGTCCTAGAAAGTCAGGCGGTATAGTCTCTGGAAATGTTACTTAATTTAAAGAGAGGCGGAAGTGGTCAAAATTAAAATGATTGATGAGAAGGCTACTTGCATTGAACGAGTTTATTGACTAGTAACGCAGTGAGGAAAATTCCAACTATAAATTCACGAACCTATATCAAAGATTGGAGTCAATAATTGGAAGCAATTATACCAATATGCTTATTGATTTATTGAATTTCAAGACTTAATTTTGGTTTTATAAGCAAGGGCAGAGCAGTTAAAGCCTTAGAGATGTAATGTGTCTTCGTGAGCCAGTAAGAAATGTGATCAAGTACTAAAGATTAGTAGTACGATGTCTAGAGCATTATAAAGTTAAAGTTATAAAAGATAGCTTGAAATTAAACTAATAATTTTTCATGTGATGAAGGCCAATTTAGTTGCGTATCTATAAAGCATTTTGTCATGATTTTTATCCTCTCGTTTATAATAAACAAAACGTCCTAGTTTTTTTTAAAGATATTTAAGAATATATTAAAATTTAACCTTATATTTAACATTACTTGTTTGTTTCTTGTGACTGAATCAAACAGGAGCTTTTCGCCTGAACTTGTCTGTGGTTGGTCTTCTAGCGACTGTTTTGAAGTGGTCTACCACGGATGTTCGGTTTCCTTTTCTGCAGTCAGAAAAATCGCCATTAAAATTGTGTACCATTGGAAATATTTTGTACTACTTACGTAATATGTTTAAGCAATGAACGCTCTCACACCTGATCCCTCCGAAACAGATTCCGATTGTGAGTACAAGTATGTCTTTCCACTGCGGCACGAAGTTCCTTCCCGCGATTATCTCAAGTTCATCCTGACAGTATGGTACTGCCCCGAAACAAGTGCCGAAGTCGCAGGTATGCGTTTTTATCTTTACTGTTTTTAATTTTGCACGTGTAGATTTAATGGTACATTCTTACGGTGAGGAACAGCTCAAGGAACTTCTTGCAAGCCCTATGGAAGTTCTCTACTTCAAATCCCGGAAGTTCTTTCTGGAACTAAACATCTGAAAACGTTAACCCCCACTCATTGTTGAGACCCATGGATCCACATTACATCTTTCATGCTATGTATTCTTCATTTTGTCCTCATTTACAGGCAGCCCAACTCCAAAAAGTGCCTCCTTGGCGCCCCAACAACCTGAATGTTACGTTTAGATAACTTTAACTTTGTACATTAACATGCTTTTGTCTGGAAAAAGAACCAATCTCGTATGCTTTCCCTGATTGATCACCTACTATTAGTTAATTTGAGGTCATCGTAATTGAGTCCTTCAAAATCAGTGCGCATTTATAAGTTCAGGAGTGCGACTAACGCAGTTTCACTATGGCAGCTCGATTCGTGTTCTCAACTCGCTCACCGTCATATAGTCGTATTTATTTGCTTTACCCGTGCGGTGTCTTGATGGTTCGTTTGATTTTGGGCTCCTTTATTTTCCTTTCTGATTATTTTCTGCTCGTCAGAACAATGAGTCCTCAGTTGGAGGGGAGATGCTATCGTTTACTAAGATCGGGTAATTTTGTGTGAGTGCCTGTGATGTGGATGATGCCAGTGACACATGTAAGCACGCGCCGCAATCTCGGCGCGAGAACGTCAGAAGCAGTTCTCAGGGTGTGTGCGGTTGCACCGAGTGTTGCTAATCGATTTAAGGTGCCACTGAGAACCTCTCAAACTCGCTCAATCAAGCGGGTGTTTAATTTACCTCGGTTTCGAGGTCGCGCTTTTCTTTAAGTCGTTCAAAATATTCAAGGCAGATGGTCGCTTGAATTTTTGGCACTCACAAATGGCTGAATTTATCAGTGCCCTTTTGGCTCCCTTGTTCCTCTTAAAACTACTCCGATTTCATGATATTTCCGCATTTCGATCGATAATAATGACCTTGAATTTAAGCTCATCAAGCTACACATTCATATCACCTCAATTTGCCAATACCAAGGTCATCTAGAAGGAAACCTAGAGTCTGTGATTTATGTTCTCCAATTACTACCACCGTGTTGGCCACGATTAAAAGAAATGCCTTTGTGATGAAGTTTGAGTTCTTTCCGCTGGCGAGCTTTCAGCTGCTCAACCAAATCGAACTTAAATCAACACCCTAGGATCAGATCGAAACAACACACTCCAGTGGTGAGAAGGAGGAGATTGGAGAGACTAGATTACTAGCAGTAAGGCTTATCTGATCATGAATAGATTCCCCCACGATCTACTAACCCATTCACATGTTTCAACCACGGGGAAGTCAGTAATGAGGACATTCGCTAATATTTCTGCTGATTTAACGCCTTAATTAAGACATACTATAGGGTGGGGTGGAATGCGAGAAGCTGTCATTAAATATCTCTCTTAAATAAGCCACACATTGTGGTTTATCACACCCAGTTTTAAAATCACCATAATGTTAAAACAGCAACGTCCTCTGTTTGTGCGCATTTCAGACTAACGAACGCAGAGTTGAACACCTGCAAGAAATCGATCAATAGTGCTATTGATTTTTTGCGACTTCGTGACTCACGCCTCACTGATACTGTGATGCACAAAAAATTTTAGGTGCTAGAAACAGTGAAAAGGAGGTTTAGGGGTAATTATTAAGGAGAAATACTCTAATTACATCCATTTGCCTTATTTGACTGACTATATTTAGCAGAATTGCTCTACAAAGGAGCCGTTGCCTAAAAAGGCTCCATTTTCTGCGTGTGTGGGTGTGTGTGTGTGTTTACGAGTAAAATCTTGTCTTACACTCCCTCTGTGGTAGTTTGGGTAAATTCCCCTCAAGAGCTCAAGTCAGCTCATTCGAGCGCCAGCAGCAACAGTAGCAGAACGCCAACGGTACACATCACACACACACACACACACACTGATTTATCTCACTGATTGTGAAATTTCAAACTCAAGTTGAGATTCAAATAAAAAAGGAGGTAAGGGCCTCACGCATCGAATCAACGTGGAACAGCTCCGTTCAGTTTATTATCCGAGGATTTGAAGACTAAAACAAGGGTGGAGATCAAAATGGGAGCTCTCCTGCTACAATGCTTCCACGATTACAATGTTGTGGAGTCGCAATTAATCTCGTACAAAACACCCAGAGTCAGATTTCTTGGACTCTCAGCTTCTACGAATGGTGTTAGTATCGGTATCAATGAGATGAACTTTGAGATGAGAAGATGTGAGTCACAGACACTCATTGATGGCAACAGTCTGTAACCAAATTAACCCTCAAAAAGCAGGCATTTAAATTTAGAGCCACGCTTTATCGATTGAGTCAAAGCACGACAAAGCAGACAAGGCATTCAGACGATGTTAACTTCAAATGTAGTTCCATCCTTGGCGGGGTTTGATCAAGCAAATCTCAATGCTACTTCTCTCTAATGCATCGATTGGCCGTTTTTAAAGCACCTCACTACAAAAAGTAATGTTGAGATTCGCTGGACACTGCAAAATACAGTTGTTTATAGCGTAAAATTGAAAGAGGGCAAAATCGGACATAACTTATGGAATGACCTGAAATTACGCCACTGCCACAGCCAGTAGAGACTACTATAGCAAGCTGATTCCGCGCTTTTCTTTGAATAATCCTCCTGTCAAATACTGCCTTCATTCTGTCCACCGACGACTAACTGGCATCATCACGGCGCCGTTTTTGTGTGGGTGGATTAAGACGATCATCTGAGGAGTTCTCGGCAGAAGTCGGCTGACACGCTCTATTTGGCTGCTCTTCTCTGAGGACTGCCACCGAATTCCTCGGCCACACACCCACACACACACACATGGCTGTCCGCCTATTATTGGCCGCCTTAGTCATCATGGTGCTAACTACACGGTTGACATCAACAATCGGAATTCCTCAACCCAAGTCCCTCCAACCCATCCATTTTTTCTGCAGCCTCAATGCTTTCAGTGGACGGTGTCCATAACACCCTCCTCCTCCTCCTCCTACTCCTAATTTCCTATCATATTCCAATTTATTCGCCTCTTTTATCGTAAATTTAACTACACTTTCATGAAAATCAACAATAAACAATTTACTATTCTTCCTAATATGTCCCTTACATCAATTACAAGACGCGATCACAAAATGTGCCTTCATCAGCTGCTTTTAAGTGGGTGAACTCCATGATTGCCTCACTAATTCGAGGATAAATAAGCGTGTGTTATCACTCACTAACTCAGCCCATCTAACCAAGCAGGTCTATCAGACTAACTGAGCACAACAGTCTCATCGCGGAGACTGATTTCAGCGTGTTTCTACTCAAATCGGTGTCCTGAATTGAGTTCATCGCGCCACCAGAATGCATGAGCAGTGGAAGCACAGAAACCCTGGGTACTGGTGGTGGGAACACAGTTAGTTCTGTTCATGATATAACAAGGTTTCGTCACATAAACCCCTACTCTATCTCACTTTATCCCTTAGTGGTTTAAAAATTATTTAATGTATAATATTACACAGAATATAGAAAATAAATATGAATATGCTTACTTTATTATAGTTAAATCTCTAATATATATTTATATATCTCAATAAATATATGTATTTATATTTACATTTACACAGCATTGGGTACTTATTCATAAATAAATAAATATTTATTCATAAATAAATAAAATATTAGAAATATAATTGATGAATAATAAAGGCAAAATAAAATATAAATAAATATTTGTCATAATATTCCTGTTTGTCTTCGCATTTCTAACTATCGAAAGTTCAACATTTCTAGAGCCATTAGTCACTAAATGTAAGATTAAAATTGGAGTTCAATAAAAACATCAACAAAATAATATAAAATAAATATTTACTATTCTAAATGCTCATGTGCCATAATTCTACTGTGTGTATTTAAATTTCTAACGATTGTGGTTCCAACAGTTTCAGAGTCACTAACTAGTGAAACGAGAAGTAGGAACTGAAGATTCCTCAGGTTCTCACACTGATTATTGTAATTAATAGAAAATCGTACAAACCGGAGTTAATAACTAAGGCAGTACTAAAAGAGGCGTCAATTCTGTCGGGCAGAGTGTAGAGCACTGGGATACACTGATTAGATGTGAGTATTCCTGGGTCGTGTGTTCAGCCAAGTTGAACGAAAATCAGATGATGATCTGCGGTGTCATTACTTGATGTCAAGGGGGGAGCTATAAGCGGGCGATAATCGACGTACAACCGGCTAAACGCTGAAAACATGTCAAATATTTTTAAATTTGATCTTGGAGACGAATCCTTTAAGGAAGATCTCTCATGTGCTAGATACTTATGCGCGTTCTTTAAGTGTACTGAGTTTCTCAAAAATGGAAAAAATATCTTGAATTTGAATTCCACAAAAACTCTTCCTCCAGTTTACTGCGTGGGTGAGAGCGTAGACCTCCCGAAATTAAACGTGTTTAAACATAAAAGAGCACTTTAGTGAGTGTGTATCTTGCTTTCTGTAACCGGCAAACATTTTCAGGCATGCCTTTGAACATGGAACAAAGAACAAGTTCTAGAGAAGGAACCAAGGTCACTGAGGAACTCGTGTTCACCCCAAATGGAGGAGACGCCAACTCTGACGACGACGATCGTATGGAAAACCGGGAAGCGTCCCAAAAAATGGCGGAAACATTTGTAAATCAGATCGCTAGACAGTTCCTATGGGTCAGATGAATCATTTTTCCATGAAATGAATTTGGAACCCAGAATGTTTTCAGTTCGCTGAGGTGTTAAATAAGCGAAGACCTGGGGCTTTGACAGTAAAACAGAAAGGGAAACATCTCCATCACCACGGCAATGCATCCGGAACATTCTTCTAGGGTTGAAGAGCACGATGTTGGTTCCCTGACAAACTTGCAGTAGAGGTCCAAGTTAACTCCATCGTACTCACAGAAATCGTCATAGCAGAAACCTATTTTAACTAAAGGAAGAGAAGAATAAAAAAATCTGGCTCTGAGAGCGCCCTCCAAAACCTGAAAACATGGAATTGAGAAAGCGGACTTTGTTTAAATGTTCCTTTTGTAAAGGCAATTAATGCCTTTTAATTTCATGCACATTAGACCCATTCTGAAGCAGTAATCTGTAGGGGGTTGTTATTATAGACTGCTAGTCAATATCCTCGTATTTGTGTCAATATTAATAACCTGTCAGAACAATCCTATGGGTGTCTACAGAGCTCTTGAGTACCCGCAAACAGTTTCAGGCCTTGGAAAAGTAGAAGTGTGAAAATCAATTTTTTATCTGTGTGAACGCTGAAAACGTGTCAAATATTTCTAAATTTGATTTTGGAGACGAATCCTTTAAGGAACATCTCTCATGTGCTAGGTAATTAAGCGCGTTCTTTAATTGACCGGAGTTTCTCAAAACTGTAAGAAATATCTGGAATTTGTAAGAAAAATGTGGAACAATCTGAAGCTACTTTATTGTTTGTTGAGGCAATAAAACCAAACTTTCCGTAATATTCCATAACTTCCGAAAACAATGTTGTAAATACGTCAAAATCCCTCTTTAGTTAAAAATTGTTAGTTTAAACAGTGTAAAAAACAAAAGTTACGTTTCCAGTGATGTTTCCAATCAAAAAACACCAATTCTGTCTTAAAAACGTACAACAGACGTACATTTTATCCTGCAAATTTCTGCGATACTGTTCTGATGAAATGAATGACAAAAGTCAGAATAGGGGGTGCTTAAATATGCCAATAGTGACTCATTGTCTACTCATTAGCATCTCTAATCGGTAAACGATTCACTAGGTAATAAACTGTTAAATTTTTATGTTTGTCCTTGAAGGGTATGTACAGCCTATCTTGACTAGTTTTGATGCCATGAATTGCTAATTTTTTCATCGAAAAATAACCCTTAAACTTGGTCAGTTCCTTTTTAAAAAAAAATATGAATGGGATTAGCCATTAATGCATAAAACTTAAATTTCTATAAAAATAGATCAGTTATTGTTTGGAATAACGTTGTTTAATACAATGCAAATTCGACTGGCTTTTGTAGACAATCGGCCTAAGGCAAAATTTTGCAGAAATGCTCGTTTTTTTCTAAATTAAATTATTTCAAATCAAGTTGAAAATAAGTACAAAAATCAGTAGAAAAGTGCTGATGGATGCGACGATTTAATGTAGTAGTTCTCTTACACCTTTCACGGTTAAACCGTGTGGTGTATTCTACTTTAGATAAAGCTGTATCACAAAAGAGAAGAATTAGAAGGCACTTGAAGGTTTTTAAAGAAATGGTCCACAATCCTGAATAAGTGAATTTTCTCACCCTTAAAAAGAGAGAGAGCCTTTCCAGACAGGGCTTTTCCATTTACATTTTGAGTCCACGCAATTTTTTGGCATTTTCTGAGGTGGTTCCTGGCCTTCCATGCTACCGTGGGGTCGTCGACGTCTCTTCCTGCCATATTTGTTCTGCTTTTTGGTGGAGAATGATTTCCATAAATTTCTCTAAAGATTCCATGATCTTTGTCCCCCTTCTATTAGTGTTTTTTGTCCAAAAACTTGATCGCATTCGAACCTAAATTGATTGTGGGTAAATTAAACAACCTTAACACCAATTTAAGTGGCCTAAAATTTAATAAAACATTTAAATGATACAAGTTTAATTTCTTACAAAATGCCGCGAACCGTTTGATCCAGTTTCGTGTAGAGATGGCATCACTAAATTACACTAATAGAGGATTCAAGTCCGCAAATCCAAGGAGGGTTTTCTTGTGACTGACAGGAGATTCTACCTGTATTTTGGCATCTAGCAATAAAAATATATAAGATAATTTTTAAACCACTAAGGGATAAGGTGAGATAGAGTACGGGTTTATGTGACGAAACCTTGTTATATCATGAACAGAACTAACTAGATAGGTGTGTACCCAGGGTTTCTGTGCTTCCACTGCTCATGCATTCTGGTGGCGCGATAAACTCAATTCAGGACACCAATTTGAGTAGAAACACGCTGAAATCAGTCTCCGCGATGAGACTGTTGTGCTCAGTTAGTCTGATAGACCTGCTTGGTTAGATGGGCTGAGTTAGTGAGTGATAACACACGCTTATTTATCCTCGAATTAGTGAGGCAATCATGGAGTTCACCCACTTAAAAGCAGCTGATGAAGGCACATTTTGTGATCGCGTCTTGTAATTGATGTAAGGGACATATTAGGAAGAATAGTAAATTGTTTATTGTTGATTTTCATGAAAGTGTAGTTAAATTTACGATAAAAGAGGCGAATAAATTGGAATATGATAGGAAATTAGGAGTAGGAGGAGGAGGAGGAGGAGGGTGTTATGGACACCGTCCACTGAAAGCATTGAGGCTGCAGAAAAAATGGATGGGTTGGAGGGACTTGGGTTGAGGAATTCCGATTGTTGATGTCAACCGTGTAGTTAGCACCATGATGACTAAGGCGGCCAATAATAGGCGGACAGCCATGTGTGTGTGTGTGTGGGTGTGTGGCCGAGGAATTCGGTGGCAGTCCTCAGAGAAGAGCAGCCAAATAGAGCGTGTCAGCCGACTTCTGCCGAGAACTCCTCAGATGATCGTCTTAATCCACCCACACAAAAACGGCGCCGTGATGATGCCAGTTAGTCGTCGGTGGACAGAATGAAGGCAGTATTTGACAGGAGGATTATTCAAAGAAAAGCGCGGAATCAGCTTGCTATAGTAGTCTCTACTGGCTGTGGCAGTGGCGTAATTTCAGGTCATTCCATAAGTTATGTCCGATTTTGCCCTCTTTCAATTTTACGCATAAACAACTGTATTTTGCAGTGTCCAGCGAATCTCAACATTACTTTTTGTAGTGAGGTGCTTTAAAAACGGCCAATCGATGCATTAGAGAGAAGTAGCATTGAGATTTGCTTGATCAAACCCCGCCAAGGATGGAACTACATTTGAAGTTAACATCGTCTGAATGCCTTGTCTGCTTTGTCGGCTTTGACTCAATCGATAAAGCGTGGCTCTAAATTTAAATGCCTGCTTTTTGAGGGTTAATTTGGTTACAGACTGTTGCCATCAATGAGTGTCTGTGACTCACATCTTCTCATCTCAAAGTTCATCTCATTGATACCGACACCAACACCATTGGTAGAAGCTGAGAGTCCAAGAAATCTGACTCTGGGTGTTTTGTACGAGATTAATTGCGACTCCACAACATTGTAATCGTGGAAGCATTGTAGCAGGAGAGCTCCCATTTTGATCTCCACCCTTGTTATAGTCTTCAAATCCTCAGATAATAAACTGAACGGAGCTGTTCCACGTTGATTCGATGCGTGAGGCCCTTACCTCCTTTTTTATTTGAATCTCAACTTGAGTTTGAAATTTCACAATCAGTGAGATAAATCAGTTTGTGTGTGTGTGTGAATGTGTGTGTGTGTGTACCGTTGGCGCTCTGCTACTGTTGCTGCTGGCACTCGAATGAGTTGACTTGAGCTCTTGAGGAGAATTTACCCAAACTACCACAGAGGGAGTGTAAGACAAGATTTTACTCGTAAACACACACACACACCCACACACGCAGAAAATGGAGCCTTTTTAGGCAACGGCTCCTTTGTAGAGCAATTCTGCTAAATATAGTCAGTCAAATAAGGCAAATGGATGTAATTAGAGTATTTCTCCTTAATAATTACCCCTAAACCTCCTTTTCACTGTTTCTAGCACCTAAAATTTTTTGTGCATCACAGTATCAGTGAGGCGTGAGTCACGAAGTCGCAAAAAATCAATAGCACTATTGATCGATTTCCTGCAGGTGTTCATCTCTGCGTTCGCTAGCCTGAAATGCGCACAAACAGAGGACGTTGCTGTTTTAACATTATGGTGATTTTAAAATGGGTGTGATAAACCACAATGTGTGGCTTATTTAAGAGAGATATTTAATGGCAGCTTCTCGCATTCCACCCCACCCTATAGTATGTCTTAATTAAGGCGTTAAATAAGCAGAAATATTAGCGAAAGTCCTCATTACTGACTTCCCCGTGGTTGAAACATGTGAACTGGTTAGTAGTTCGTGGGAGAATCTATTCATGATCAGATAAGCCTTACTGCTAGTAATCTAGTCTCTCCAATCTCCTCCTTCTCACCACTGGAGTGTGTTGTTTCGATCTGATCCTAGGGTGTTGATTTAAGTTCGATTTGGTTGAGCAGCTGAAAGCTCGCCAGCGGAAAGAACTCAAACTTCATCACAAAGGCATTTCTTTTAATCGTGGCCAACACGGTGGTAGTAATTGGAGAACATAAATCACAGACTCTAGGCTTCCTTCTAGATGACCTTGGTATTGGCAAATTGAGCTGATATGAATGTGTAGCTTGATGAGCTTAAATTCAAGGTCATTATTATCGATCGAAATATGGAAATATCATGAAATCGGAGTAGTTTTAAGAGGAACAAGGGAGCCAAAAGGGCACTGATAAATTTAGCCATTTTTGAGTGCCAAAAATTCAAGCGACCATCTACCTTGAATATTTGAACCCAATAGGCAGCTCAAAACGACTTAAACAAAAGCGCGACCTCGAAACCGAGGTAAATTAAACCCATTAACTAATTACATTCTTCCTATACAACCCGCGTATCTTACATTTGGATGAAAAGTCACTTTTTAATGCCCATTTCCAGTGCTTTAAAGTCGCAAAGGAACCAGAGGAAAATGATAGAGACTACACAACCAGAGTCATCAAACTCTGATCCGAGTTCAAGTTCAGCCGTTTCTCAAATAATATCCTCCAATGTCGCATTTATATATTAGGCTTTAAGAGCCCCTAGTTATCTTCTGTTTGAGCCCAACTCATGTCTCTCCTAGACAAGGATCCCGACATGACAGTCCAAAAGCCAGCGAATGGCTTCGTTCGACGCTGATTTGGTGCTCAATAGAGGATCCAAATCATTTCTGGCTATGCTACCTAAACGGTCTGATTAGAGACGGGACGCTTGGTAAAACCTAACTTTATTCAACAAAGTGCAAGGCGTCATAGTAACGACTTAAACAAATCTACATATTGCACAGATAATAGCGAAAGGTAAATAAATTATAGTTCAAGATAATCAGGAAATTATTAATTTAATTTCCTGGAGATATAACGGATAGAGAAGTGGAAAAAGGGGTGATTTTCTCGATTGAATTATCGTCGTTTATCTTATATTCGAGCTCCGGTATGCTAGTGTACAACGTTTGGAGACATCTGAAAGAGGCATCTAAACCAGACTGTCCATAACTCATGATGATGGTAATCCACTAAACCCTAGAGTTAGAATTCTCAGAGATTGACTGCAAAAGGAATATTCTAATAAAGTTGAACATCTCATTTGGCTGCCGCCACCACCACAATCCCCTCAGACCACCTCAACCTCATCATTGAGGGGCATTTATGGCCATTTCTCTAAAAGAACTGGTTGAAGGTGTTTTAATTGAAGAAAGGGAGCTTAAATACCTCTGGAAACTACAATTCACAATTTGTATGAATTACTGCCTTGGACCTTCACCACATTAGAACACATTTTTTTGATATTTTAAGGTGTTTTTTGCTCTACCTTGTCCAACCCTTGTAGTCAAATCGATCATTTCCATGAATGGGACCTAGATATTTAGTCACCTTATAAGCACTCTTTGAATCATACACTTTTAATGTCTAGTGAGGCTGCCCATTAATTTTATATTAAGATTGAAGTAGCCGTGTGTGCCAGTGGCGACGACATTCAAAACAAAATATGAATCGGTCAAAGGATGTCTTTTAATGAAGTTGTTTATTTAAATCAGTAACTATTTTTTAGTACGCGTCCTTGAGAATTTTGATTGGCTGTCCAAGCTTATTGGTCATTAGTCAAGCTATTTTTGTATTAATTGGTAGCATAGATGTATAACTAAGATTTCACAACTTGCCGATGAAGGCTAAGAAGGCTATTTTCTGCCCAGAATTGATAAATTTAATAAGATTAAGAGAAATAGTTCAAATATGATTAATGATTCTATGACAACTTTGCAAATTTTCTTCCCAATTGAAAGGATTGCAAGATACTGACATTTTGAGCTACGAATTATAATTTCTAGATAAATAAAAGGTGATAAAGTAACATGGGCCTTCAGATAGACCTGTGTTATAGATTAAGTTCTAAGCAAAATACAACTAAGTAACTTGTCTAAAAAGATTAATAATTTAAGCGTGATAAGGCAGATGCGCAAATGCGAGGTCATAAAGTGAGCAAAACGGGTAACTTTGAAACGGTATAGCTTTAATGGAGTCTAGGTATTAAGTCACTAAACAAAACGATATAATGCGGATTACGGATTCCCACAGCCTCTTGTTTCTTCAATAATACCTAAGTCATTCATAATCAATGAATTTTTCGACTCTTATAAAATGGAAGGTTAAAAAGAGCATCTAGGTAATAGGTTCCGCCCATATACGGACCATATGAGTTTATTATCTACATACCAACAATAAGAAATAAGTTCTTGGTTTAATGCAGACTGAAAAATTGCGACCGTTTAAAATTTAGGTTGGAACAGAAGCAATGTTTCAGTACGTTCTGGTAAATTTATCTATAAAGAGCCATTAAAAATAATTAACACTGTAAGAACAAATTATTATTTGATCTAGGCATTTTAAACTTGACTCAACCCTTTGCAGCTAAGCCGTGTTTTAATTAAGCAAATTTTATGATTCAAACAGGCGGGACGTTTCACAATTGCTAATGAAATGGCTGATTTACGCAAGTTTATCAGGCAGCAGTTTTCGGAGACGAATTGGTCCAAACAATGTGATTTACTGAAAATTTCACGTGGAAAACTTTGCGATGTTGCAGCGACATTCAACCAACTGGATTTAAAATCTAAATTGATGGTCATTCTCACGTATTCGAATTCGCCCGTCCCTGAAGACAGCGAAGTAAGTCCCACTGTTCAAATTTTTGAAAAATCCGTTTAAATGGAAACTCTAAAAATATCTTTATTGTGCTTTTTTCGTATCATTCTCTCCTTCACTTGAATGGCCACATGCTAAATTCCAATACCCGGTTCTCCTTATGATCCTATTTCGTTACGCCTTTTATCATTTTGTAGGTCGAAAAGTTGGTTGAAAGTGCTATCGCTCAGTCTCTTTGTGAAGATGACAACTTCGTAAAGTGTATTTCCACTGTGCTTCATACTCGCCCCAATTTCGGTTATTTACACTTCGATCTCTCCGACACGGATGATACTTTCGCCGCTACGGTCCAGAGTCTCAAGGATTATGCTAAAAAAGGAAAGCGAAAGGCGAAATGCAAAATGCTGCTATTTGCTGAAATCGGCCGTGATAAAGGCCCAGCAGTTCCCAGGCGCAACTCTGCCAAGCGTAACAACGGATGCCTCAACAGCCGCCAGTGTTTCAAGGCGATCGATACGGCCCCATGGGAGGATTACCGAACCTCCCTTTTGGAGCGCTTGACGGAGGATTGTGACCGCAGGCGTGTCCATGTGCCCATTCCTGGTCGTGGATTGCGCAAGCGAGATGACTCCCTGGATCCCTTCCCGGACTCACCCAACCAACCGATTTCTGCCTCCCAGGGTGAATCTTTTGGTGGCTGGCGCCGAGCTCCCAGTTTCCCCCGTCGTGCTCCAGGGCCCAGCAAGGCGGTGAACGCGGAAAAACTCCCACCGACCTCCTCAACCCCGGCTCCTTCAAACGCACCCTCTGCTGCGGCGGCCTCAGCGGTAGGGACACCGTTTTCCACGCCTCCCACTGCCTCAGCAACCCTCAATCCTCCTGGTTCCGCCACCACACCCACTACCACGTCCTCTGGTGCTACACCAAACACCCACATGACTGCGCGAGCCAGGCTCCTAGCTATGCACATGAAGGGCACGGTTACCCCTACAGGAGGAGGATTAGGAGGAGGAGGAGGTGAGAAAAACGGTGGTAAGGACAGCAAGACCCCTGCCACCTCGAGAAGAGCCATGATTCTCTCCTCGCTGCCGAGCAGTGAAAACCCCGAGCGCGGAACCGCGGCTGGAGGCAAGCGATCGGGTGGAATTAAGCTGTTGGATTTCCAAGAACAGCCCGCTATTGGCATCCAGGCGAAGAAGCTGAGAAAGGGTACTGCTCTTTTTTCTAGTGGTTGTTTGCTGGCACCACCAGCGCGGTTCATGTAGCGGTTCTAGTTGACCTGGGGAATATCCACTATCTCTACTGAGCCGTAATCACCATGGGAGCGATGTTTTTAAACACCTAAAATGCACAGAGTATGCTTCCAGTTGGTGTGCTCAGTGTTGTGCCAGCATTTTAGTTGAGTAGTGAGGCGGTAATCCGCGGTATTTACAGTCTTGGGATATAGCAGATTTCATTTGAATCGCATTGCAAATTGAATGCCCGAGTTGAGTTGATTTGTGTTTACAATGAGTAGATTGCGTGAGTCGTAGTGGTGGTGGTGGTGGTGGTGGTGTTAGCATTGTAAAAGCACAAGGTTGTTGTTGTTGAACGCATGTAGTTCAGATCCCGGGAATAATGTCGAGTAGTAAATTCACCTAACTCAAATCAAGGGCACTTTGTAAATTGACGTGTTTGCATTGTCTCATGAATGATGGAGATGGGCTTTGAGTAGGCATGTGGCTCCTACGTAGCCCGCATTATAAAACGGCTTTGTTCTGAGGTGGTGCGGTAAAGCGGATTTTGACCTTCATTGGTGACCTCTACACATGTGTTATTGTCAGCTGGACTAGTTCAGCCGATTCCCAGTTAAAAAACGCGGGTTAACGAGAGATCGGTGTCTGTTTCGTGAATTCACGGGCGAACACTCGATCCCCACGGTTGAGTCCCTCTCTTTTTTGTTTCCGATTTCGTGTAGCGCAGCCACGTCATTTTGATTGAAATTCCGCATTACGAGTGTTTGTTTTTTTCTTCTCCCCTCAAAATTTCCGTTTAATATCGACGGACCAATTTTCTTGTCTTATAAAACTTAAAAACGTGTGCTATTGCCAGTTCTCCTAGAAATAGAAGGCTGTTTTGTGGGGTGACTTGTCAATTTCTGTGTTTACTAGGCGTCAAGAATGTTGTTGAGAGGCTTCGTGAAGGCGTGTACCACCTATGTAACCAGTCTTTGGTTGCTAACATGTGAAATAGCTTGGCTTGAAAGTAGACTGCTCGAGAACGCAGTTGCTAGGCGATTTAATCAAATCTGCTTTATCCGATTCTCCCGGTTTCTGGTGTTTTTTTTGCGGTCTCATTATCAAACCAACTAGTTCAACCGATTTTCCATTCCTACTTCCAGGAATAAATAGTTTCTTTGGTTGAGCATTGTGCTTCCAGACTGAATCAAATGCCAATCCATTTTTTTTACGATGTGTCACGAACGATGGAATTGGGCTTTGTGTAACCATGTAGAGAGGTTAGTTGATCTCTTGCGTTAATGCACTCGACAGACAAGCTCAGCTGATTCTGCCGTGAGTATCGCCTCTTTCAACCAATTTTCCAGGAATTATCGGGTTCAATCAATTTAAAATCTCAAGCCTAGATCAAATAAAAGGCGGTTTTTGAGGTTTACAATGTGTCAGGAGTAATGGAGAGAGGCTTTGTGTGGCCAGGCAACGCAGTTATAACCTAAACATGATGGTCTCCTTCATTAATGTAGACGTCTAGCATCATCAGACAAACTACTTCAACCGATTTTCCTGTGAGCCCAGACCAAATTAGAGGTCGTCTCGGAGACGCCTTTATGCGTTTATCTGGAGGTGATTTGCAAACTGAGGCTTCAAGATTGACAAAGAGCTCCTACATATTTCCCATTCGAATAACGGTTTAGTTAGTTGAACGGTTTAGTTAGTTGAACATCACAAGCCTAGACGTAATGAAGGGCTAGTTTTGAGGTGATGTGTCAGCTTATGCGTTTACAAAGCGTCAGGAATGGATGTAATGATGTAGCTCCTACGTAATCGAGACGAATAGGCACATCTGCTTTATCAGACAGACGAGTTCAACTGATTCTCCCGTGAAACTCCTCTATTTTCCATCCCCTCTTGAAAGAATTCCCAGGCTCTTTTATTCGTCATCGTAGGCCCACACCAAGGTGGGTCTATCCTGCCGACTTTTGAGATAAACTCCAAATTCCCTTTCACCATGCAGAGCAACAAGAGAAGGAGCGCGAGGAGAAGCGTCGCGAGCGTCTACAGAAGGCACAGGAGCGCCGTGCGGAGCGTGAGGCCACGCGTCGCTCGCGAATGCTCGCCCAAGCCTCCGCCACCACCGCCACCGCTTCGGCCGCTTCGGCCGCCAAAAAGACCCTCGGTCAGAACCCCCTGGTGCCCGTCTCCCTCCCCGGTTTGCGTCCCATCACCAGCGCTCACCTCCAACAACCTCCGATGTCTCAACAGCCAACGAAACTGCTCGCCTGGGACATCCAGCAGCCCTGGACACCGTTTACGGCGACTGTGGTGGGAGATGGCAGCGACCTGAATGGCCAGTTGAGTGGAGGTGGTCAGCATGCCAGGCAGCAACAGCTGTTGCAGCAAATGAAACAACAACAACAGCACGAGGAGGATGAGGATGAGGACTTTGAGGAGGAGGAGGAGCCCGTGATTGGACCGGACGGCGCCTATCACCTCACTGCACCGCGTGGATTCAGGTGAGTCTACAAAAGTCCGGTTGATTGGTTGATTGACCTCGGTGACCTGAATTTGAACTTTTGTGATGTAATCAGGTTGCTGGTTGTGAGATCAAAAGCAGGCCCTACCGCGAGTTTTGGTTAGTCGAAGAGAGGAATGCGTCAGATCCTGGAAATGAGACTAGCTAGTGGACAAAAATAGACACACTGGGAGATAATGAGCTGATTAGAATGGTTACTGGTGCTTGATTTGGCACGAAACACTCAATGGAATCTTGTCGAGATTAATTGAGTTGTAACCAGGTTTCTCCAGGCCTTCGCGTCTCGATGTTAGTTCTATAGCAAAGTCTACCACGAAAGTTCAGCAAGTGAAAAGACGTCTGGCTTAGGTAGCAGCTTTAGTTATTGGCATTTTCTCATGAATGAGTATATTTGTCGGCAAAGAAGACGGGAAAATTGAAAGAGGAATTTAGGATACCCGAGAATTGACGTGGCTGTTGAATCTTGAATCTCGTGTTCGGGTTTTATAAAAGGCCAACTGTGACTGCCTCTTTCACAAACACTCCCTGAGTCCATGAGTTGCAGTCACCTTTGTTTATTTACACAGCTAAAAGCGTATTTGGGAGTGCTTCAGCCGTAACCACATTTGCCGTAACCTAGAAATGAGCCATTTTCACACGATTGCGCGAATGGCGGAGAGAGAGAGAGAGAGAATGTGCCTAGGTGCGGGTGAGAGGGATTTTTGTTGAGGCGGTGTTTTCGGGTACACTCCGTATAGGCCACAAATTGAATTACCGGGTTTAATTGGTCTAAACTTGCAAGAGAAAGTCGGTGACTACTCTGGTTTTGTAAAATGCTGTTTAATCAAAGTCGTGATTTGGGATGGAAGGAAGGAAGGAGTCTTGTTTCCACCTGGAAAACTTGCCTATCAGCACTTTTGAAGTCGTATTTTTTTCAAGAATAGACCAATCAGTGGTGCAGGTCAATACTCAAGTGAAGGAAGGGGAACACACGTCCTAAAGAGTAACTGCGTCTACCTCTCACATCCTTTGCGATGTGAGTCAATGAGACATTTTGAATCTCTAGTCGACAATAGCATCGTGGAGACAGGGTTACAAGCATCCCTAAGTTATTAATGCCCATAGCGGAAAAAACTTGATTGTATTCAATCGAGGGTAGATGAATCGTAGTACTTGGTCTCTGCGTCTAGACAATTTAATCGATGTCATGGTCTCAAGCTCACACAAGGAGTTTCCTTTTGCCTTTTTAATGCGTTAGTTAAGGCCACGAGAAGTTCTTCAATTTGACGCGTATCCATTTCGTAAAGTAAGACTGAGCTATGCTACCTAGAGTCTCGACTGTAGACTGATCGCATTGCTTAAAAATTAACTGTCTACCTCCTATTCTTCTACTCAATGCAGAGGTTTCACGGAGGTGGTTTCATCAGGAACCGGCGTTCCGACACTGGTGTTTCAACAAGGCCAACGACCCCTCGGTCCAACCGCCTCCGCCTCTACCACAACCACCACGTCGACAACGTCAACACCCCTCCTCTTCCAACGACCCAGGACTCAGACTCAGCCAATCCTTAGCGCCACAGCTCAACAGCCCCAGACTGCGACAAGTGGCGGAGTGTTTCAGACAGTGTCTGGCGGTACCCAAATCCGTCTCCTGCGGCCATGGCAACCAGCCACTCAGCGGAACGGATCAGAGACTACCACGTCGAGGCTTGTCCAACTCCCAGACGGTCGATTTGCGCTGGCCCAGACACCCGCCCAACCCCAGACTCTGCTCATTGCCAGTCCTGGCTCGGTGAGTGCCCTCTGAGGTCTCCAATGTGACCCGCTGGAATCGGTGAGGGAGGAGGGAGGTTTTATTTTTCTCCGTCTCGTTTTTTTCAGGCGACAACCGGTCAGCCCGTCCTCATTCGTAGTCCCCTTCTTACCTCCACGGGCACCCCACAACAGCAGCAGGCCGCTGTGCCGCAAAACACCGCTCGTCTGCAGCCCAGGGTAAGTCCTCTGGTCCAAGAATCGAGGAGAAACTGTCAGTTGGAGAGTATTTGGGTGCATTTACGCTGACTTGATTGAGGTTGTCTTTGGGATTCTGTGATCTTCTCCCAGGTTCAGGTCCCTCTCAATGAAATCTAGAAGACCTACCATAGGCTTGCTCCTCGCGAGGTACCAAAATGGCTTTGAAATGAGAGTGGATTTTAATTTAATTAAATCGTTGTAGAACTGTCTCTGATCACGATTATTAATAATCCCATGTTTTTTCCAACTCTTCTAGCCAATACAGATCCATCCAATTAGTGAACCAGTCACTATGAGTCGGTGTAAATTCGTGCTCATTAGCTTAATAATGGATATACATCAGAGGAAGAGGGGCATGTGTCATTGTGAGACTCAAGACTGGTTTTGCCGCACAGGGAATTCGAAGTTGGATTAGCTACTGAGTGAACAGAACATCGTTTGATCTCGTTTTCTGCTTCATCTACGTCTTTTCCAGTTGATCCAGATCCGTCCACGTGCACCTGCGGTGACGTCATCTACCACGGTGCCAATCATCATGAAGCCGCTGAACACAAGCACGAGTGGAGCCGGCGTTACGGTCATTAATCCCTCTTCAACCGCTGCTGCTGCTGCTGCTGTTGCTGCCTCAAACTCACCTGCCCTGCAACCACGAATAGTCATTGCTAACCCCTCAGCTGCTGGTGGTACGCCGCAGCCAACGGTAAGGACGCTTTGGGGCACTGAAGAGCTCGTCTATTACGAGTTTTCGGACGACGTTGACTCATAGCATCTGGGAATGCTAGGATTGTCCCCTGGAAACGGAATTACCCTTTTGAAGTGGAAAATAACCCCAAAACATGTCAGTAGTCGTGTTGGGAACTTACGAATAACTGTGTGTGGTCGGTAGGGTGGGAAATACCCTCACACACATCTGTGATGGAATTGTGCCTTGCCTTATGTCAGTGGTGAAAATTTACCCCAAACAGGTCGCTGAATTTAAAATCAGTAGTGTGTGTGTGGTCGGTAGGATGAGAGACGTCCTCACATCGCCTTTCCATTGATTCGCTTCAGCTCATGCGGATAGTGCCACGACCAGCTCAGCAGACCCAACAGCAACAGCAGATCCTGCCCCAACCCGTGGTCCTGACTCAGACGTCCTCGTCTTCGTCGACATCGTCGTCGACTGCAGCTACCACGACGGCTGCGGCTGCTGGAGTGGCCAAGGAGGGCGTTCTGCTCACCAACACGCAGCTCAATTCCATCCACAGCCTCTTCCAGGGCGCAAATAGGCTCTCGCGGCCTGACAAAGCCATCATCCTCTCCTTTGTCAGCGGTGTTCGCGGTGAGTTCACGCCTCTAGACCTACGGGGCTAGTAGACGAACTACAGGTTTAATTTCTGACCTGTCTGCTATTGGCTGTCTTCCAGACAACCCGCATCCCGAGAACGGCAACGCCGTGCAGATCCGTCTCTCCGAGTACCGCGAATGCGTCGTCGATCGGGCGACAGGCAAAGCCATGGAGGTGGCCGCGGACACCTTCCTCCACCTCGACTACGCCACTGGGAAGTTTGAACGGGTGAAGTACTACCGCAAAGTGCCCCCCGAACAACTCCTGGCCCTGCCCCCTCCCCCCAAACCCACCACCGCCACCGCCGCTTTTGTCTCCGCCCCACCCTAGATCCTCACCTCACTCCCCCTCCGCCCTGCTTATGTTTCTACGTGTACACAGTACCTTTTACTATTGATACTACTACTACTACTACTACTACTACTATTATTGAATAACACGACTGGTATTTCTGATCGTTCTCCGCTTCTCCTCCTCCTCCCCCTCTATCTCAGATCGTCTGCCTCATTCTTGTAGAGCGAGAAAATGTCGCGGAAGCCGGGTCCGATGACCCGCAGTGAGTACGAGGAGACCTACCAGCGGCGAGATAAGCGGAGCCTGCAGGAGCTGCTCAACGAAGAAGAAGCCCTCATCGACAATGAAGTGGCCGACTTGGAGACGGCGGAGAAGGAGGCGATAGCGGCGGCGTCATCCGCATGGGTGCCTCTCACGCCGCAGTACATTGATGCGCACTTTCAGCTCTGGTCGGTAGCGAAGCGCCCCGGAGATGTGTATGAGGGAGTGCGGTTGCCGGGAGATGCGAACTGGAGGCTACCGGAAGCGAAGGGCCTCTTGACGAGGGACTTTAATCCCGACACCTATGAGCACGACTTGTTTGAGTTCAAGCATCGGGCGAGTGCGGAGCTGAAAGAGGGGATCGGAGAGCTGGCGCCGGTCCAGTATGCCATCCATGTTCAGTCGACACCGACCTACCATGAGAACCTCATAATCTCCTCCATGGCCGAGGAGTACTACTATCTGGCTGGTCACATTGGTTGGGTAGATCTCCACGACAGTGGACTGGCCTCGCGCCTTCGAACTCTCATGCTGGACCCCTTCCTCGTCGGCGTTCGGCACGACCTCACCGAGACCGACGCCAGCCTCCTTCTCAGCCCCGATGTGGACTCCGCCTTCTCCGCACTCGAGCACAACAACCTCCCCTTCGACCTACTGGTTGCTCCCCACCAACTCAAACACGCCTGCCACTTGGCCTACAAGCACCCGCGCCTCAAAATCGTGCTCAACCACTGTGGTCTCCCCCTTGAGTACACTTCAACGCACCCTGAAGAAGAGATCCACCTCTCCAGCTGGAAAGCCGACCTCCAGTACCTCAGTCGCTACCCCAACGTCTTCTGCAAGCTCACTGCCACCTCGGGGAAGATCGTGGATGAGTCCAACGCCCCCACAGTGACGGAATGGAGCCCCAAGCGAGTGCTCTCGGAGGCGATTGGGCTATTCGGGCCGGAGAGGTGTCTGTTCGGCTCTGGTTGGCCGGTGTGTCGTGTGGTGGCGCCTGCGACAACTGGATGGAAGGAAAGCGGGACCGGAGGGGCGCTGGCCGCAGCGGAAGCGAAGAAGAAACGAATAGAGGGACCCCCGGTGCCGGGCTACCGGGGTGCTGCAACGGCACGGAGACAGTTGTCCGTGTGGGAGGCGGCGCGACTTGTTGAGCACTGTCTGGAGGAGGCGGGATTCGGTGCGGTGGAGGATAAGAGGAAGGTCTTTGGAAGCAACGCACAGGCTGTCTATACGCTGAATATTAGGCCCTATGGGTCTAGTAGGGTGCTGTGATTTAGGCCTTTGTAGAGAGAGAGAGAGACGTTTGTACAGCATTTGTATGAGTTGATGACCAATAAAGTGGCGTATTTTAGAGAACTAGTGTTGGGTTTTTTGTCCGAATTGGGGGCTGCTGCGATCGATGCAGAATCGGCGGTATTACTATTTCATTGGTTATTTGTAGAACTGTTGGAACCTTCACAAAGACTAAACAAGTGGAAACTGCACTCGGGCTTAATATCAACTTCCATTTAGAGCTTCATGCAAAGCTGGATAAGTGAGCAACAATATTTGTAAAGAATGAAGAAATTAGATCTGAACAGACTTTTGATAAAAGGAGGAAATCGGCTGGAAAACCCTAGGTGAACCTGGTCAATACCGACTGAAACTTCGTGTACATCCTTGGTTAATAATTACAAAATACAACAGACATGAGAGATTCAAAAGACAAGGTAATGGCTCTAATGTCGTCGAGACGTGTTACCAATTCAGAGGAAAATGCAGCCAGCCTTTGATTCTACTGCTGGTCTCAAGCTGGAACATAGACTGCCGTTCTTGAGCAAATAAGCAGAATCGAAGGAGGATAAAGAAAAGAATATTTAATAAAATATTTGGATAAATTAGACATAAATAGTTTGTGATTGAAGGGTTGAAATTAGCTTTAATATTTAAAATATTAGAAAAAAGTGGCTGTTAGAAACAAAATGGATTTGTTAGAAATTCAATAAATAGGAAAAATTATGCTAATTTTCTGATTATTTTGAAATATATTTTACTTAAATTTTTCTTATTTTCAGTATAATATGTACTGTTGTTTAAGCCACTACTATGACGCCTTGCTCTTCGTTGAATAAACTTTGGAGTTACTACGCGTTCCGTATCTTGTGGCTGTTATCTAACGCAAGATTTATTAATCGGACTATTTAGGTAGCATAGCTCCTCTCTATGTTAGAAGATTAAATAAGCCTAAATTGAAACTATCTTGTGGTGTACTTCTAGTTTTATGTAATAATTGTCATTCTGAAAGGCAGGAAAATTGATGGAGAATAGGGGAAAATATTTCATGAAACTTGAATCCGTGAGCGCTGATGTGATATAAGTTTGAAGGACGGTTAACGGTCTAAAGGTCTTGAGAGAGACGGCTCAATATTAACTTAAATTTAATATACCAAATATGTAAGAATTAAAAGAAGCCCACACAGGACGAAATAGTTGAAATATTGTCATCCATTTCAAAGATTACAGCCGCCATCAAGCTGAAATTCATAAATCAGCATATAAATTTAAATTAAGATTGGAAGATGCTTTCAGGTTTCAGAAATAGATTGTCGTGAAATTTTAATGTAGCATAATGAAATTTGATGCATTATATATTTGGCAAACCCTGTCAAAATTAACGAAAACTTTTTTACGAAAAAACCGTTAGATTTTGGATAAACTCCATAGACTAGGTAATTACTGTAACTGAAAGTAATAATCGTAAATGTAATTTAAGATTTTTCACATAGACGTCTATTTTCAAATTTATTAAAAAATAAAATCACCCTCAAAGTTAAAAATCATAGATTCCACTTCTAGTTTCATGCAATTTTCTGCACAAAAAAGATTATTCCTTAAGTTAAACAAAAAATAGTTCATAAAATTTCATTTTATTAGTGTTAACTGGAGTGGTGATTGGACTAAAGATCTTTAGTAAACCGGGTCATTATTAAAGGTTATTTCGTTTAGAAAATATTGTCATCCGTCTAGCAGAAAATAACCACCGTTAAAATGTAGAAAATAGCATGTAATTAAACTTGAAAATCTATATATAAATATAAATATGCATTACAATTGGAGGGATAAAAATGGAATAATAAGGCCGGGTGTTTTGTACAGGATTCGTACGAGATGAAGAACAATTTAGGAGACAAGTATTTGAAGTAGGCGCTAGGGAAAGATAGCGATGGAGCCACCTTGTCTGGAGCTATGGATGATACGATGTTGGCTTTCGACTGGTGTTCTCATTTGTTAGCGTAAGCTTTATTCTTCCTACTTCAATCCCCCTCAATTCAAAACATCCTAGAGTACGAGATATCTGTTAATCTTGACCGCGTTCACTCAAGGTCGTTGTACCAATTGTATCCCTTCATTCACAAACCCAGTTAGCCTTAATTCATTCAAATTTCTTCTTTTATCATTTTTCATTAATTATAATCCGCTTTCATCAGTTTGCACTAAAAGGACAATTCATCGAATGAAGAAGTTGCATTCGTGAAGGATCCAAATGTGTTACCAATGATCGCTGAACCGATTCCTCCACCAACGTGATATTGTCTTCCCTACCAGACAAAGCAGGTCTAGCAGTTCCATCCCAAAGATCATTAAAAGTGATATTGGTCCTTCAATTACAGGTCCATTTTGCAATAATTTATTCAATTTTTCAACTGTAAATTTCACGAAGCCAGGAGTGTAAGTTGGTACTAAGGCTGAGTGCATTTTCAACTAGATTTGCAAATGACTTTGTCGTTGTGAGGGGATATGAATCATTTTAGTCACCGATCACTGAACCGATAACAGCGCCATTGCCCCATTGAATTTTGTCCAAGACAAAACAGCTCACCGAGTTTCTATTTCAATTTAAGCGAAAACCCAACACATCCTCTTTCAGATATGCCCACCACAAGCCTCCTTTATTCACATTTTTTAAATAAATTCTTGCACAAGTAAAATATCAAAAATTCCCGTTGCTATATCTTCAGAAAATTATATTTTTCATTTTCGCGTTATTTTGAATAATAATTCATTTACATTTCGTTATTGTCTGTATAATACGTGCAGTTGTTTAAGTCGCTTCTATGACGCCATGCACTTATAAATATAATTTTTTGAAGATACAACGCATACCCTCAGTCGAAAATCAGTCAGCGTTAATTTATTCAAATTATCACCTATTATTATTTAATTTCAATTTAAATGGTGGTTGTTTTCTGTAGGACGGGAGATGTTTCTTAACTGTATTATACCTAATCCAAGCACAATCTCTTTGGATTACATTAGGCGGTTTTTAAGCTACGCTTTCACGAACACCAGACTAATCACCTCGGCAGTAAATTTCACACTGCAGATTACCTCGATGAACAGAACACTTCCAGAACACCGCTTCCCTGAAAATAATTCCTCATCGGAACCTGCACAAATCCGGATTCAACCACGGAAACTGCAGACAGAAAACTTGTGCTCGCAAAGACGAACGACAGAAGTGGTGTGGAAACCCTCGAGTTGTGGGGAAAATGTGTAACCACCGCTGACGAAGAATTGCCGCTAACATCCACCCCTATTTCCTACCAAATCCACTAACGATTTTGAGACCACTTCCTTTCTCTTATTTAATCACAAATCCAATCAGGGCTTTTGTTTAACAACTAATTGTTCATTTAATGTGAAGGAAGAAGTGGACAAGCCGTAGATTTTCTCAAATCCGCAAATGCAAATGAGCTTTAATTAGTGCGGGCATAAATGCATAATCATGAATCACTGAACCGATAACACCGAATCAAATACGTCTCGTCTTTTCTGCCAGACAAACCACCTCCATTGCTTTCTTTCACAGTCGCAACTGTAAGGGAAGAACTCTCTAAAATAAGGCATCAGCTCACGTTTCTATCAACCGTCTAACAATTCGGACACGCCTTCCTTTGGTGAGAAATCCGCATGCTTCCGCCTTGAGAATTCAGTGTGCGTTGATGGCGGTTACTTTAAACTAAATTCTGACGTCAACCTCTCGACAATCGAGTTTATTTTAATGCTTATGAAAACGAAGTTCCAGTTGGCATTGACAGGGATCACTCAAGACATTTATGCCAATTTTGGCCCTTCAATCGCAATCAGATCAACGCCAATTTATTTAAATATCACATTTATTACTCTTCTTCACTTATTATCCACCCATTTCACTGCCAAAACAGCGGAAAGACAAACTCCTCCTGAATGAAATTGCACGAAAGTAGAAGTTGCCCTTGCGCTAGTTCCGATTTTCGCACAGAAGAGACATTGGAAATTAAAGTGCATTGTCAGATTTCACGAATAGGTCTGACCAGTAAACGCTAGGTTAGATCACGGCCACAAGAGACGGGACGCATGGTAACCCTAAAGTTTATTCAATGAAGTGCAAGTCGTCATAGTGACGACTTAAACAACTGTAAAACAATTTACAGATAATAACAAAAAATGAATGAATTATAGTTCAACATATCCCCAAAATTAGTAATATAATTTTCTGAAAATATAACGCTTTTTAAAAATAAGTCTATCAGCACCCTCAACAGTAACTTTCATGAAGTCCATTTCTAGTTTTATGCAATTCTCGGCGTAAAAAGGTTGTCCTTCTGTTGAATGGCGGCAAAATAGAAGGAGAGTAGGTGAATAAATACTTCATGAAAAAAGTAGTGAAATTATTAACTTAAGGTTAATTATAAATTAAAAAATAATTAATTATTTGATTAGTGGTAGATGATCTTTTGTTGGCATGAAGATCTCGAGTGAACTTCTTATACAAAATTTATGCGAATCGAATGAAATTCGATGGCACCAAATAGACAAAGTTATTACACTAGCGGCGTCACAGTCTAAATTAAAATAACCGTCATCAGAATTTAACACTACTGTAATTCTCCCTTCACGAGCAAGGCTGTAGGAAACTGACTGTAAATTTTCATTTCTGACGGCTCTTGTGCATGATATTTATAAATTGTAGAGGAAGAAGGGATTTTGTGCACCACATTAATCAGGAGTTTGTGCAGGGTTTTCGTTTAAAGAACCCGAATTCGCTAAATGTAAGACAATACGAAACTGGCGGTGTTATCGGTTCAGTGATCATAAACTATAAATTGTTGAAAAGTCAAATAAACTGGAACCGACTGGATTTATGAATGAAAGGCTGCAATTGCTCTAAAGATTTCGATTGAGCCGGGTCAATGTTAAAGGAAACCTCGTGTGGTAAATATGCAAGAACTAAGTGAAACTCGATGGACGAGATAGTCAAACTATTATCGACTTTCAAACAAAAATACCTGCATTTAAAATGTAGAAGGCGAATGAGTAAAATTTTAATTAATGAAAAATCGAATAAATTGCGATTAGAATGATGTAAATGGTCACCACGCTGAATATTAGGTCGTATGGATCTAGTAATGTGCTTCAATTTAATCCTTTATCCTTAATCCTTAATCCTAATGTGTTAAATTTTTATGAAGATTTAGTGGTGGGGAAAGAAACTGACGGAGGTGCTTTCTCTGGAACAAAAGGCAAATTTAAACACTTTGAAAATGAAAAATATGGTCTTTCTGATGATTAGCAGTAAGTGAAGTTAAATTTGGCAAAAATTTAAAAAAAACATTTGTAACTGAATGAATGAAATCTGTTCAGAGATCTTTGGTGGATCCTATCATTATTAACCGAAGATTTGTAAGCAAAATTTACTGTGTTTAAAATAAACTCAACAGAGAAGACAAGTACAATATTCACCTTTCATGAATGAGACTGGCGTGAGCAGATTTTACACTCGAATGGCAGGATAAATATAAAATGAGGAAAAAAGCGGCCGTGTTTAAAAAAAGACTTAAAGAGCTGCTTTGTCCGGTACCAAAGACAATACGAAGTGTTGTTGGTTCAGCGATCATGAAATAAACAATTTAGATCCCTAACAAAAAGCCTATTTACAGGTTAAATTGAAGCTGGAGTCAGCTTCAACAAGAACTTCCAAGTAACTCACTTCCAGTTTCATGTAAATTTGCTGCTTGAAAAAGATTGTTTTTCTAATGGAAAGGGAAAGAATGCAAGAAGAATAAAAGAAAAATATTTCATACAAATTTGAATGAATTTTCACTGACTTAAACTGTAACTTAATTCCTTTTATTGGTCTCTAGATCTTGAGTGATACGGGTGCAAATTAACTTGAATTTCGTAGGCATAATATTTATAAGAATTAAAAGAAACTCAATAAAAGAGGTAGACAAAGGTATTGCCCTCCGTTTAACGGAAAAAATATAGCAAAGAAGGCAAATAAGTGGAATTATGTCTTTTTAAATTTGAATATATTAGTGCTGATTGGATTAGGGATTTAAAGGTTAAAAATGGTCGAAATATTTCGAGGGTGTTTTGGATAGTTGTGACAAAAAATTGGTTGTTAGATGGTAAAGTTTTTAAAGAGGCTAAATTAAAAAATATATAATACTATCGCCAGAGACCAACTTAAAATAACCCCTATTAAAATTTAATACCTGAATGAGGTGGTAGCAAGCAAGTGATCCACTTCAATTTCTGGTGGTTTTTTTGTGCAAAAATTGGGATTATTTGGCAAGTGCCTTTTGTTAAGCACATTTTTAAGAGGCTGTATAGGGTGTTCGTTTAAACAACCAGAATGCACTAGATAACGAATCTGAGAGAAAAGACAATGCGAATTTAGTGGTGTTATCAGTTTAGCCATCATGGAATACAGCAATTAGATGATTCAAAAAGGCAATCCTTGTTAAATCTCCAGAAAAATTTATTAATAATTATCTGATTATCTTGGATTACACTTTATTTACCCTTGGTTACTATCTGTATGATATGTACAGTTGTTTAAGACGTTCCTATGACGTCCTGCATTTCGTTGAATAAACTTTGGGGTTACCACGAGTCCCGTCTCTTGTGGCTGTGATCTAACGTAACGTTTACTGGTCAGACACTTTAGGTAGCATAGCACCTGCGTACTTTGTGAAACCTAATGTACTTTAATTTCCAATGCCTCTTCTGTGCGAAAATCGGGATTACTTGGGCAAGATTCGAGATTTTCATACCAACTAAGGATCATCTACCACTAATTAAATAATTAATTATTTTTAATTTATAAATAACCTTATGTTAATAATTTTGCTACTTTTTCGAGAAGTATTTCCCCACCTACTCTCCTTCTTTTTTGGCGCCTTCTAACAGAAGGACAACCTTTATACGCCAAGAATTGCATAAAACTAGAAATGGGCTTCATGAAAGCTACTGTTAAGGGTGCGTATAGACTAATTTTTAAAAAGCTTTCTATTTTAGAAAATTATATTACGAATTTTTGGAATATCTTGAACTAAAATTTACCTATTTTTTTCTTATTATCTATATAATTATTTACAGTTGTTTAAGTCGCCACTATGACGCCCTGCATTTCGTTGAATAAACCTTGGGGTTTTAACCCGCGCCCCGTCTCTTGTGGCCGTGATCTAACCTAACGTTTACTGGTCAGACGCTTCAGGTAGCATAGCACCTCGGTACTTTACATTAGACCTATTCGTGAAATCTGACAATGCACTTTAATTTCCAATGCCTCTTCTGTGCGAAAATCGGAATTATTTGCGTAAGATTTGTGTACGTTTTTGAGTAAAACGGATGTTTTTATTAGCCTCATTCTAAAGAGGATTAAAGGCGTGTTTGCAGTTTCCCTGGTTGAATCCGGATTTGTGCAGGTTCCGACGAGGAATTATTTTCAGGGAAGCGGTGTTCTAGAAGTGTTCTGTTCATCGATGTAATCTGCAGTGTGAAATTTACTGCCGAGGTAATTAGTCTGGTATTTGTGAGAGCGTAATTAAAAAAAACCACCAAATGTAATCCAAAGAGATTGTGCTTGAATCAGGTATCATGTAATTAAGAAATTTCGCCCGTCCAACAGAAAACATCCACCATTAAAATTGAAATTGAATTATAATTGGTAAAAATTAGAATAAATTAACGCTGACTGATTTTCGACTGAGGGTATGCGTTGTATCTTCGAAAAATTACATTTATAACGGCCACAAGAGACGGCACACTTGGTAACTCCAAAGTTGATTCAACTAAGTGCAAGGCGTCATAGAAACGACTTTAACAACTGCACGTATTATACAGATAATAACGAAATGTAAATAAATTATAATTCAAAATAACGCGAAAATGAAAAATATAATTTTCTGAAGATATAGCAGCTGGAATTTTTAATATTTCACTTGTGCATTACTTTCCAGTATTTTTTGAATAATTTATTTAAAAAATATGATTAAAGGAGTCTTGTGGTGGGCATATCAGAAAGTGGATGTGTTGGGTTTTCGCTTAAATTGAAATAGAAACTCGATGAGCTGTTTTGTCTTGGACAAAATTCAATGGGACAGTGGTCAGTGACTAAAATGATTCATATCCCCTCACAACGACAAAGCTACTTGAGAATCTCGTTGAAAATGCACTCAGCCTCAGTATCAACTTACACTCCTGGCTTCGTGAAATTTACAGTTGAAAAATTGAATAAATTATTGCAAAATATACCTGTAATTGAAGGACCACTACCACTTTTAATGATCTTTGGGATGGAACTGCTAGACCTGCTTTGTCTGGTAGGGAAGACAATATCACGTTGGTGGAGGAATCGGTTCAGCGATCATTGGTAACACATTTGGATCCTTCACGAATGCAACTTCTTCATTCGATGAATTGTCCTTTCAGTGCAAATTGATGAAAGCGGATTATAATTAATGAAAAATAAAATAGCAAGAAATTTGAGTTAATTAATGCTAACTGAGCTTGTGAATGAAGGGATACAATTGGTACAACGACCTTGAGTGAACGCGGTCAAGATTAACTGATTTCTCGCACTCTAGGATGTTTTGAATTGAGGGGGATTGTAGGAGGAAGAATAAAGCTTAGGCTAACAAATGAGAACACCAGTCGAAAGAAGTCGAATTGGAAAATATGTTGTTTAAATAAGCTGGAAGTACAATAGATTTGAATGAGATGTGGAAAGAAGGCAGAGAATGTACATAGAGGCATAATTTTAATTTATTTTCGATTTAGGTTGCGATAAAATTCATGGGGTTGCTTTGTCTGACACAAAAGACACTATAAAATTGTCACTTTTATCGATTTGGTGATCAGGTTGAGAATAAAAATGCATAATATAAAAGACAAGAACTAGCCCAGAGTGAATTTGCAGAAGATGACGGAAAATATGGGTGTCGCTTTGAGTCAATCAAGTTTGCTGGCTTCCTATTGGCTAGCGCACACGACAAACCACGTGATTTCACTGTTGGTGATGGATTATGCCGATTTGCAAGAGCAATGGATTGGAATGTGCCAAAAAATTAACTAATTTGGTAGGTAAGGAATTCAAGCGTTCTAATGTAACCGAAAATGCGTAACTTGTTGGTGCAATCTCATTGGCTAATCCCGCATCGATCCATTTCGCTTCTTGCATTCTTATTGGCTGAAGATAATTAGAGGCTTAAAGATCAATATCTCTCGAAGTGCTTGTATGTGTGTGGTTTGGGGTGTGGCTTTTTCCCTCGCCAAGAATGCTACATGATGGCAAGCAGTCCATCTAAATGATTTTAAATTTTAAGATCGATCAATATTCAACAGACTAGCGAATGGATTCAACGACAGTATTACTGGTTCTTTTAGGCTGCTTTTGCGCAAATGGACTGCTTCTGTAA
Source organism: Anomotaenia brevis (assembly GCA_030710315.1). NCBI lineage: Eukaryota > Metazoa > Platyhelminthes > Cestoda > Cyclophyllidea > Dilepididae > Anomotaenia > Anomotaenia brevis. The sequence goes on from JAUOZQ010000039.1 coordinate 165,055, forward strand.
GTTTGTTGTGGTTTATGTAAGTATTTAGAAGGGAGACTTGATTAATTAATATCTCCTCCACTTGTGGTATTGCGATCAACTATGTGGCATTTTCCATTTTTTTCGCGGTCAATGTTACGAACTAGTTAAAGGACACACTTGAGCTGTATGACTACGTGGAACGCCTCTCGAACTGTGATTATGCTGAGTTAAGTTTATTTTCACACGCCTACAGCTAAACATTCGATTGTTGGGGTCCTAGACACGAAGATTACAAAATAAATGGTGTTTATTTAGTAAATTTGAACTGCAAAAACCGAAAATTTCGCATAGAAAATCGAATTTCCCATTTAGACGATTTTAAGAAAAATTGTTCACTTTTTCGCGGACGATAGAAACGATCCGGCACGAAGATCGATAATTTATTGATTTTCACAAGCGTTGCAGACAAACCGAGCAGTGGTAATTAAGCCGGATACCAGGTCAAATGTAGATAATCGTTTTTAGCAAAATTAATTTTTACTTGCATAATTTCTCTTGTATTTTTCTAAAATAGGGAGTTTCGATGTTCTGTGTTCTCCTAACTGCTGATATTTTTGCCAATTAGTCAAAAGTCGGAACCATAACAAATTTAATAAAGAGTCCCATTTAGAGCACAAGACCTATAATTTTTTGGAAAAAGTTTAAATTGATGCAAAGTTTTTAGTTGAAAAGGAAAAGTTTCTGAAACCTCTTAAGACCTTCTCTACAATCTAGTAGCCAGGAGGTAAATTTAACAAAACGCTTTAATTTTACCTACTTATTCACGACTTTTCATTTTTCATGTTTCAAACGTTTCAGGCAAATATTTACCCATTTGACCTCAAAGTGATGTGAATCGATCGATACTACCAACTAGGCTCATAAGACCACCCCCACTCCAAATAATCGATTAGCTACTCTGAATGGGTGAAAATCGCCGTGTTCTGCTAATTGCACGGATCCAAGGTCATTTGAGGAAGTAATTAGTGGAGTTGAAGGCCGCACGCTTTAGTAGATTCACTCACCATAAACTAGTTCATTGGTTTCTTGACTAGAAAACAGTGTTTAAGGCGGTTAGACACGGAGACTTTGACCCATAGGTCAGTTTGCCGTGTTTTTTCCAATAAAAATAGTTTAAATACCACTGGATTTTGTTCTCATTAAGCTGCACGCCTTTGGTGCATAAATATGGAGTCATTTCACGAGTTTTTTTCTAGAAAATTCATTGGTTACTGACTGAGCAGAGCATACGGCAACTGATCGTGCCCTCCTATTGGTTGATGGATAATGTTTTAGGTCCTTTGCTATTGGTCGATATCTTTACGATCGATGTTAAGCGGGATTATTAAAAGAAGGTGTTTATTCTCTGTTTTTACTCAAAAGTTTGTGATAAGACAGATTAAAAGGGAGGAAATTACATTGCTGACGCAGTTCTTCTGCTTTGGGAGGAAGATTGAGTAGGTGTGACATTGATAGACTAAAAATAATCCTTAACATCAAATTCGTGCGTTTTATAGAACAAGTGACAGACTGAAGCAACGTTGAGTGCACGGTTAAGTGTAAAGTTGCACCAAATATCGAGAATGAACCTGGTCATTATTAACTGGAAACTAAGGTACATAGACATTTAGGGTAACTTTGATGGTCTCTACAGCAACGAAAGTTATTAGGCTTATAAGAAATCGAATATTTAAGTTTAAAACACTATTTTCTTAAGAATCTAACCTAAAATAAATGCAAAAAAACAAAGATTACGTCGCTAATTCTCTCTTCCTGAATGAGAGTTGAGCAAGTTGAGTTTACAATGTGATTTTCAATGGTTCTTATGCATAATTTTTGGCATTTTTTACAGGATTTGTGGGAGATGTCTAGTAAATATAGCCGTATCTTTAAGAGACTTGAGGGAAATCTGTCGGTGTGTCTTTGTCTGGAGCCAAAGACAATACAAAGTTGTTATTAACGGTTCCAGAAATCATTGTCCACAGATTTGACTCTTCACGAAGAAAATGTTCAGTTACAAATTCAGTGAAAACGGTAGTCATTTTACCTCCGAATTCATGGTAAATGTTACACAATTACTCTCAGAAACAGGCTGAATCTTTGATAACGGAAGGCGAATACATGAACAAATGATTGATTGAAACCTTTGCTATTTACTTTTGTTATTATTATTTACACATATATTTCGAAAGATATACTCTATTTAAAGTAATATGATTAATAATATTGCGTTTAGTCACCAGGATATTAAGCCACCAGAAACGGATGCATAACGACCCAAAACATATATTCGTAGAAGTACAACGCGTCCTATTAACAAAATATAAACAACCGTACTTATTTAGCAGTCAATAGCAATATAAGATTAATTATAGCATGAAATAATTGAAAAATTATAAATACAAATTATATAAAACATAATTTAAAAATATAGTAAAAATACTTTACATATAAATATACATTTCAGGTCAAAATTGACTAAAAGTTCTTATACAACACTGCTTAATAAAAAAATTAAAAGACTTGATATAGCAGCTTCTACCTTCTATATATATATATATACTATGCAGTACATACTGTACATAAATTATAAGATATTCAATTATCAAATATATTTTTTATAACATACGCAATTAAGTAATATGATATAATTTTCCCAGAAAAAATTGAACTGTCTCGAAGTGCTAAAATAGGTAAATAAGATAATTGAAAATTAATTAATACAATATGACAGAATTTTTCTTGACTGGAGTTATGATTGAAGGGATTAACATGATCCAAAGATCATGAGTGGACGTGTTGAATGTTAACTGACAGTCGTTGTTAATTCCCAAAATTTTCACCAAAATAAAAAGAAATTTAATAGTCAAGCTAATTAAAGTATTGTCGTGGTAACGATACTAATTCAAAATCCTGAGTAAACCTGGTAAATAGTAACTTCATGGACTCAAAAAGGGCTGTTACTTGCTAAATATGAAAGAATTAAAAGATATTCAGCATGACAAGAAATTAAACTTTCACTTAACCTATATTTTCACTATTGTAAGCAATAAAAGTTATATATTTTATTAGGGAGGTTTAAAAAATGAGGGATAAATATATTGAAAAATTTTATTGAGGTTATGGTTTTTTAATGTATAAGGGCAAATTTTGTCTAACAGAAAAGCAAAATTAGATTTTGCTTAATTAAATCCCTGAGAATAATTTGGAAACAGTTGATTTTGACGATTAATTGGCAATTAAACTTTGTTTAAACCATACAACTGTTAATCGTCATCATCTTTAAGAACTTTGAAAATGAAATGATTACGAACTACTACCGTTAAATATAGAGAATGAGTCTCATTTACTCACTAAATTAGGATGGATGCAATATAATAGTACACTAACGTAAATCTGTCGTAATTTTAATTTGCTGGAAGATAATTTTTGTAGAAACAGGCTTGCTGGGGTTGAAAATTTAGCGTGATACCAATTAAAACAGGCTAATTTCAGTCTAAAAATCAGACAAAATTTGATTGGCAAACTATTTCGGCTAGACGCGATGTGGAAACCTCAGTTAATCAGACGTGTGCGAGGCAAATTTACACAGCAAAATTACCGATTTATGATATAATTTTAACCTCAAAATTTCTCTTAAAAACAAAAGTTATTTCATTCATGCGTACTTTGAGAACAAGTTTTGTTCTTAACGGAAATGGATCGAGAATTTAAAATTTGCTACAAATAAATTTATCTAACTAAGTTGCTTATATAAAGGATAATTCCAACTGAATAATTCATAATTTTGCCCTCGAGTTGCTTAAAATAGCTTCAAAAATGTGTTTTTTATGCGAATTTCCCAAGAAATACGCGTTGAAACAAATTAAATATTGTATATCCATTAATCAAGAGCATTCAGTATAAGAATAGAGTAAATATTGAAGAAATAAATTATCCACAGTAAGCTATTGCAAAAAATATTGTTTTATATACTTTTATTTGTTTAATTATTACATCAAACAAAACCTCATTCATTGCACTATTCATCTAAGAACAGTGTATTTAGGCAAATAGTTAGTTAATTTTTAATTTCTAAAAACAATTTTAAAATCCTTAATTTTGTTGTAATTTGCAGAAATTGTTGAGACATAACTTTAACGTTAGTGGCCCTAAATGGAAATTTAATTCACTAGTAAAATATACTCAAAAAGGGCTCAGATTTGCGAAAAAAACGTTCTGGTGCGCATGCCTCCTCTTTCCCTCTCCTCCCTCTGCGAGTGGAACCATCTCAAAGGAGTAGTAAATCCATCTTGTGGAGAACGTAAGTGTGGCCTATATTCTGATACGTTATAGGCCACCTATTTACAGCCTCAGTTATCCGAGGTATTGATTCATATAGTTAAAACAGCCTCCATTAAGCGCCGTGCCAGATTGTGCCTTCGTACCCACCACCTAAGTAAGCGACATGTACTGCTCGAATCCAGTGCCATCAATTCGGCCGTTTAAAACAAGCTTTCAGTGACTCGGAAAGGGGTGATGTTTCATTAGACCAATCCACAACCCTCCCTCATAGCAAGAAACACTTCTCAAAACGTCCAAGAAATGCTAGTTTGGAAGAAAAGTCACCCACCACCTTATTCTCCTCCATAGCACAACCGCTTATTTTGTAGATTATGAAATCATTTGGAAGAAGCAGCCTTATGCAACACAGCATGAAGAAGTTGAAACTGAAAATGTGAGTTTTTTTTTAATCAAAAAAAAGGAATTTTTTTAACAAAAACTTGCTAATATATTGAAGAAATTCATAGATAATCAGGCAAAGTATATTGATGATTGAAATCGATTTGAAATTTTCACGCTTATTTTACTTCTTTATAAAGCAGACAGAATTTATGGGACAACCTTATGCATCAAGCACTTTACAAAACATCAAACAACATAATACTCACCTTAGCTACTACATTACAACGACCTATTTCAATGCCATATTATTTCCGGCGTATTTATAAAGTCCATTTTGTTAATAAGCTAATTCAAGAAAATAAAATTTTACACTTCTTTAATTAAAATTTTATTGCTTATGATGGTGCATTCTACTACAGGTTTAAAGGCCCGAATATGGCTTCAACAGCTCTTAATGCATATTTAAATCATAAAAATACAATATCCATTTATATATTACATAAGTTAGTATAAGTGTTCATTATATGCTCTTTTTGAATTCATTTTTTCGCTTATGACTATCTATACGTGTTGGTTTATGCATCACCTTTTTATGACAAGACCGAGAAAATTTGAAAAGAATGACAAATTTTGAATATATAAGAATAATAAAATAAATATAAGGAGTAGTCTTTCTTTGAAAATAAGAGGATGCAATCGTACTTAAAATTGATCTCAACAATGGTACATTTTCAAAACTGTGCAGGTAGTTCAGAGGGCAAGGACGAACGACTAAATACATTTTTACAATTGAACTATTTATTCAAGACTAAGGTCAACATTTATTTCAAGCAAAATTTAGGCAAAGCTTACAAAATCCTCGGCCATTCCAATTTACCGTTTCTAAATTTGACGAAATTCAACCATTATTTACTATGTTTGGTGAGGCCGATAACTATTTTTATTTTTGGAATTATTAAACCTAATCAAATTTCATTGTATTACAGAGAAATAAATTAAAATTTGCCTGATTATAACTTCGCTGGTATGAAAATACACGAGAGTCGTTTGAGGCCAGTCAAAAAAGGAAACTCAGCCGATGGAGCTGGAGAAAATTCCTCATCCACCACAGAGACAGGTTGGAGTTGACATCTGTGAGTTTTTTGTTTTATCAGATCAAACGAATTTTACAATAGTAGAGGCACTAAAAAGCTTGTCAAAAGATGAGAGGAAGTCATAGATAACCGAGACAAGTTCATCGGTGATTGATATGACGTTCGGTCACTTTCTTTATTTAATTCAATCTCGGACAGAACTTGTGGAATGACCAAGTAGCTTGTTTTAATAAATCGACTCTAAATTATTCACTTTACTAACCTTTCCCTTCACAATAACTTCCTTTGTTCTGCTGGATATGCAATTAAAATATTGCCCGATTTACAGGAACACGCACCACCAATGCCCAACGAGACTTCGAATCGATCGATCGCGCACGTGAGGCTACAACCAATCACCTTTGTGATCCCTAAATCCCTAGCAAACCACGCCGCGTGAAGAAAATGGCCTCGTACGTCCCCAATGCCCGAAAACCCCTTGAAAACCTCCAACAAGAGATGGACTACTCCCGTGGTCGTCCTCTCAACCCCAATTTAGACATCGCTCTGCCCACCTACGTGGTCGAAAACGCCATAGTTTGCGCGGTGAAACGCGACAATGCTGCCTACGTCCTAGACTACCTCCGCAAGTGTCCTTCCAACGTTGGACGTTACATCTACCATGAGGTGTACACCTCTCAGAAACCCATGCGCAAAACCATCACCATCTCCTCCTTGCTGTACCACGCGATTAGGAAGAATGCGCTCGAGTGTATCGGTGTTCTCATGAGACACGGAGCTTCCGCTTTCCAACCGTCCTACGTTCTCGAGTGGGACAGTCTCCAGGAGGGTGAACCGGCCATAGAGATTGTGGAGAAGCCCTGTGTGGTGTGGCTAGCTGAGTTGATGGCCTCAAAAGAGGTTGAGTTCTCTGCTCGAGTGTTGAAGCACCTGAAGACGGCTGGAGTGGACATGACTCTGCCGGTAGAGGTTCGCGTTCAGCGATTGCAACAACCCAATCCGAATGGGACGAAGGCGATTCAGTACGCTGATGTCTGGGAGTGCATCGAGAAGACTATTGAGAAGATTAGCACCAAAGAGCAGTTGTCTAGTCACAAGGCCAATTTAAAGAAGCTGCATTCAGCGTACAATACGGATAAGTTGGAGACGATCTATGAACCCCAGAAGAGATCGAAATCGAGGAAACTGGTGCCCCCGTCGAAAGCTGAAGAATCCACAGCTGATGCAACTGCTGCTACTCAGCCTCCTCCAGCAGAAGGCGAGGCTTAATAACGAGTTCTGGAGCATTTTTTTCAAATACGTTTTCCTCTCCATCGCGAGAGAGCCTTATTTGTACCGTCTCAATTGTCTGTTCTTTCGTTATCTGTCCAACATCAGTTTCTGTAATTTTATTGGTGGCTTTTTGTAAAGAAGCTTATTTTAGTGGTTTACTCATTAAAAGCATACGTTAGTTCTATAGTATTGTTGAATAAATCAAAAGAGTATTACAAGGCAACTCTTCAAGGTTGTATGCTTAGACAAACTTTGAGCATAAATGCAAAACTACCAGTTCCAAAACATAACTGGAGGTCATTGACTTAGATAATATCCATTTAATATGTTCGATTTTCCTTGGTGCACTCGGCATTTTTCTAATTGGCTCCTAACCAACAAGATACTTAAACCCTCACACAAAACCATAAACAATTTTAAAAGTAATTTGTTTTCAGCGAGGTACGAAGTAAAAATGAATATTTTGTCAATTTAATTTTTTAAACTTTACTGCATTTTACTTTTATTAAAAAATGAAACTATCTTATAACTGGTAGATCTGAATTGTTGAAAAAAAGGGATGACGTAATCAATATGAATGATAAAATGCGGCATTTGATTCGCTGCCTCTTCTTCTCCAAGCCAGATATTATAACTAGATAACAAAATTACTAGCGATATAAACGTGCTGGTATTCGAATATATTTTCTGGTTACTGGACTAGCGCACTAATTCGATTCCTGGATAAAATAATTTTTGCGTTATTTTACGCACAACTTAGCTCTCAAAAAATATATCAACGTTGTGAGAAAGGCACATGAGCGAAGATTTCCAGAATTCCATTCAACCCACAGCCAACTCCTACCACATCACAACATTCTAACAAATAGGATAGCAACTAATCCCTGAGTCAATGGATCTCCACCAAAGCTCCAAACCGCCCAACCAATAAGATCTTTCACCTCTAAAACCACCCCAAGGACATTCTTGAATCTAATTCCATTTGTGTCAGGTACAGAGTAACAAAAACGGTTTTATATTAATCCAGACTACACAAGGACACGCATAGATAGAGGCAGCGGTAGTGCAGGGGGTGGTGTTATCGGGTAAAAAAAGACAGCGTGCTAAAATCGTCGTCCACGACTCCTTCCACGGCCCACCAAGCCTCCACCGCGTCTGTTGAAGCTCCGCTGCAGCGGGGAGCGCATTTTAACCGCCGGTGCTGAGCGGAAGTCCACGGAATCCGGGGGACGCTTCCCTCCGGTCGTCGTAGGAGGTGGTAGTGCCACAAGCGACGGCTTTTGCTGAGTTTGTGGCATCCAGGACAGCACGAGGTCGTTCAGGCAGTCTGCCTCGATTCGGTTGCGGAAGAGGACACGCAGCATCCTCTCCAGGTTCGAGAAAGCCTGGAAAATGGGCAAAGGAGAATCATGCACAGAACTAACCCCCATGAAGCCAAACCCAACCTCTTAACGCTTATTGGGGCGTACTAGCAGATGAGCTGTGCATAATGGCAGAAAACTATTTTTAACTACGAATTTCAATTATGTCGAGACACCATTGATCAAATGAAATTATCTTTAACTAGGATTTCCAGTTATGAGACCAGGAAAAGTATCCAATGCCCAATTGTTGTTAGTCAACTGCAAGGCCTAGCAACTGCTGTGTTAAAAGGATTCGAGTGTTTATAGGAGTGGATTTGAAAACCACCTCAAACCGTGATGGTTAAATAAACCGATCTTAGATTCGACTTGTAGCAAGAAGCGACAGAGCGGTTTCCTGCACGAGTCCAACTGTGAACTGTCATTGGGACCGGAAAGCCCAAAAGCAAAAAGCATTGCTACTGGCAAAAACGGCCATAGGACTAATCCCAACGCGCCAAACACAAGCTTTTGCCGATTTGATGGGCGGTGCATACCTTCAACTCCGATTTCGTAGACAGAATCGGCAATAGGACCGGATGTCTGTCAAGATTTGCATCGACGAAACGTTAGCCCGTCATTAGATTGGCCAACTCCTTATGCTCAGTTCATCTTAGGGCCGATTCAAAAAAGCGATAGCAGTTTTATTAGAAGACAGGTTGGATGCAGCCAACTAACTCACCCGCCTGGCCTGCTCCGCAGTTTCGATGGAAGTGAGTCCCTCAGCCTTGAGCTGTGCGAGAAAAGCGGCCAGAATTGCGGCTTTGTAGGACTGGAGGAGACGCGCGGTGTACTGGGCCTGTTTGCGAAGCACCTGCAACCGCCCTGAAGCCTCTCCACCTCCTACATCACCGCCACCACCGGCACCAGTCATGTCCAGGAACTGTGGGCAGAGTTTGAGGAGATTGAGGAAGGCGAAGAGTGCACACTCCAGACTAAACGCTTGTATATCCGGTAAATCGACCTCGGAGCTGAAACTCAGGTCCGTGACTTGGGGAAACAGGCTGAGTAGGAGGCTGTAGAGGGGTTCCAGCAGCTTGAATTGATCAGGCAGTGACGTGGACTTGAACAGATCCCCAGGATGGGAGCTGACTTCAATCAGAAGTTGGAGGAGGCTGAGTTGTTTGGATGAGCTTGGAACAGCCGTCAGAACTGGAACGACCCTCAGAAGGAGGTACTTTAACAATTCCCCTGCTGACACGTTTTTCTTAAAGAAAAAAAAACGTCAAATAGACTCTCAGAACCTACCGAAAATAACTTTGTTAGGAGTTTTCCGCAGTTTTGAATAAGAATTAGTGATGATTCATTCCTGGGTTGGAAGTGAGGAACTGAGTGAATGACGTGGTTTGTGATTGCGATTATCAGCTTTTGTCGTCCCAGTAAAGATGTCATTGACGGTAAGGAAGACAAAAGTGCAACGGTCTGAACGAAAGCAGAATCAGAAACAGCTTCAAGTAGTTTACTCGACTGCTCAATTATAAAACTCTCTACTTCTTGAGTGAGCTTATCTTTGGGGATTTCCTTTAATTTCTCGCTCAAAAATTTAAGTGAATGGGTCCTCTGAAGATCAGAATCGGTCGAGAGAATTTGATTGAAGACTCCTGTAAGAACTGTACCAGGATCGTTTACAAGTAGATTTAGCAGTGTTTGGTTGACAGCATGAAGTTCCTTGAAAACGAGTTAGAAGAAAGATAAAGTTCCTACCATTATGTTTTCGGTCAGAAGCATCTGACACAGGACATCTGCAACGCGTGCAGTGTAGCTGGGCTCTAGTTTACAGACATGCTGTAAATCACGAACCACCTGCATGCGAAGCTGTGGATCATCATCGTCACAGAGGTCTAGCATACAATTAAAAGCTTCGCCTTGAGAGCTTTTAAATTTGTTAAAAAACCGGCTGATAAATTGCGAAGCCAACTTTTTTTCGTTAGGCCCGCCTTTGCTGCCTAAAAGTATAGAATTGAAGGATTTCAGTTTCTGGAACGTAATAAATTTAAAATGGCAATACCTCGGCATCAGAAGAACTTTCAGAAGAAATAGTATCAAAACATTTGTACAAAGTCTCAACACTAACGCCCGACATCACCCCTATCACACCTAATTCTAACTTTGAGCCTGTACTAAGAAACTTCATAAGTAGTGTGGATAAACATCTAAAAGTTGTATTAAGTGAGCCGAATAATAGTACATATTAAAGCAAAATTTACTACTATTTGCAACATGTTGTGATAAACTGCATTCATTTTGAGACTGAAAATTGTTTCTAACGCAATATCATGTTACTAAAGAAAATTAGAGTGTAAAATATTCCAACATTTTTAAACTTCGTTTTTGATGCATAATAGCAGACATTATTTAGCAAGATCAATTTTTTTCTATAAATTAGTTTTGTGAAGGGGATTACTTCAAAAAATATGGTGGTCATTGAAAGTGTCTGAGAAACTTCAAATAATTGTGTCACTGTCATCTAGCAGCTCAAATTGTCTCATAATGTTCAAATCCTACAGTTTTTTGCCTCTAAAACGCAATATCAAGATATTATCTGATTTTTTCTATACGCTTACTCGTGCTCTTTCATGCAAGCAAATATATCATGCAATTATTTTTGTTTTTGCTCTTGATGATTTTGGTTTGATAAAATAAATTTATTCTAAGAATGCGTTAGCTTGGTTGATTTTTTTCCTTTTGGGAGGAGAGTGTTGGTGATTTTGCTGATGACCGACCCTAGGAAGAAAATTTAAGTTTGAATTATGCAGAAGGAGCTTTTATTGATGGAGGGGCTATTAAGGTTGCTAACTACCCTGGTTTCATAACGATTTCAGCATTTTTCTTCCGTCGATTGTCTTGCCATCCCTTCAGTGCTTATGCTTGCAATGTAGGCTATGACGCCCCTGATTTATTACGCACTCAAGTTATTTAGAAAAAAGAACAACGTTTTGAACAATGCTGAAATAGCAAAAAACAACGTTTGGCTTTAATTGGCATTAATACAATTGTGGCTTATTATTTGATGCAAAAGAAGTAATATCAAAAACAAATTCGGTGGTTAGAAATTCACACGACTAAGTAAAACAACTGCAATTATAAGTTTCCGTTTATAATTATAAAGAAAATGCTCTCAGCTTTGAAGAATCTGCTAAAGAATACAAATCTCCCAATGGCCTCACTGCTTCAAGCTATTGGAGATTACTGTGCTCAGACACCGCAATTTTACCTGTGTAATAATTTATCCATTGATACGGTTTGTCTGCTCCTTTATCGACTTGTAGATTCCACAATTTTGAACTCCTAATAACATATTAATCCTACCTCAAAGCAACATTTCCCTCAGATTTCCAAGTATTAAGGATTTCAAGTATTCAAATAAACATATCAATTTAGTACGTAAGTTGTACAGAGATAAAATTACATAAATAAGGAAAAAATATTAACTTTCTATAACAGTTGTGGGCATCTAGGACAGGAAGCGCATAACGAAAACAAATATGTAGTAATACACAAAGGGAACTAATCGTCATAAAATTAGCTGTAATAAACAGTTCAGGCATTCCTCTCTTTTCAATCTTGAACTTTTTCGACGCTTTTAGTCATATTGAGTATTCTTACATTTTTAAACAACAGTTCCATCATTAGAATCTCTTACTTCTGCCTATTATTTACCCATTGGGATAAGAGAGGAAAGTGCAGAAGATGCATAGGTCCTTAAACAATTTCCCAGCAACGATGCCAGAAAATTTATTTTAATATCCGTTTGTGACAAGTTGGTGATTATTTTTAAGGGTTCATTCAAATAATATGAACATTTCTAGAAAACAAAGGCATATTTTAAGCTGTTGTATAGCTTTACGAGACACACTTGCCGCACTGCAATTTAGAGAAATTATGTGGGGGATTTAAGAGGTTACTGAAAGAACAAATAAAACCAGAAACTGCTTGTTTTTATTGTAGCCTGGGGTAAGGATAATTAAAAAATAACAAGCAGCATGCAAAACTTTGATAGCATGCTCTCGATGTAGTTAAAATCACGAGAGAATGCGTAGTCTTGTGTTTTTCTCAAATACCCTCTAAATACGATTAAAATGGCCAAAAAATTTGATAAATAAACATTTAATTCAACATTTATTGAAAAAACTATCCTAACTTTTAATTGGTCATGGATCTAATTTATTTTGAAAAGATACAAAGAAAACAAGAATCGTTTATAAATTAATATTCATCAAGAATTGGCTGCATCAATTATGATTTATCTATTAAGATACCTTGCATTCTTTTAGTTTGCTGTAGAGTCTGTACCAATATAACTTATTTATTTGTTATCGCAGACAAATGGCATCGAGAGAGGGCAGCGTATATAATGCCAAATTGGCTGAGCAGGCCGGAAGATTCGATGGTGAGTACTATTTAATTTTTCATGGGTTTGTAGAAATGCTTACATATATGGAAAATGTCCTAAATATGGATGATAACTTGGGAGCTGAGGAACGCAACCTACTTTCAGTGGCCTATCAGAATGTCATTCTTCCTAAACGACGCGCTTGGGATCACATTTCCACTGCATTGCAATACGCTGAAAGGAATGGTTCGTCGGAAATCTCTTGTTTTTCGAAATACCGTGAAGTCGTAGAAGGTGAAATGCGACTTCTATCAAGGAAAATGCTCTCCTTGTTAAGCAAATACTTGCAAAAAGAAAACCAGGAACCTGAAGCCACTGCATTTTATTATAAATTGTAAGCAATCATGAAATAATTAACATTTACAGAACAGCAGATTGTTATAGATATCTCGCTGAATTCGAAACTGGAAATGATCGTAACGACTGTGCAGAGCACAGCTTAAGCGCTTATAAAAACGCAATGGAAATAGCTACAGGAAATCTCGCTCCCACTCATGTCCTTCGACTTGCAATCTCCTTAAATTTCGCCGTTTTTTACTTTGATATCCTTCACTCTGTTGACAAGGCCTATAAGCTACTCCAGCTTACTTATGACGACGCAATAGCCGAATTGGACAACTTATCTGAGGAGCCGTACAAAGCCTCGTCCCTTGTCATGAGTGTCATTAAAGACAACATGAGAGTTTGGCTGCCCTACATGCAAGAAGCCCAGAATCGGTGCAGTGAAGTCACCCACTGTTGATCTCGAAAGCAAAGAGCACAGTAAAACCGGCTCCGTATATTCAAATACGAGAAGATTAATAACCTGAAATATAAATGCCAGCTACTTACGTTTTGTTCCTCTTCAGGCCTTAGTTACGCTTAGAAATAGATCTTTTATTAGAGAGAAAAACAATAAAGAAAAATCGATAATAGCGTTTGTGGTTGTGACGTGAACGGACTTGATTTTGCGTAGCTGAATTAAATGGGTGGTTTCTTGATATAAGGGCCCAAAGAAACCATCGGTTTTTGACTATAGTGATTTCCAGGCTCAGAAAAAGCATCTGAGTTTGCTTTAGTTGGTGTTGGAAGCGTTCATGCATCAGTTATTTATTTAACTAAACCGCATATAAATAAATTTACAATACTCCTGATCGGAATTTCAAAAAACAAGTCAACATATCTATCTACAAGATACACTGTAGTACAAGAACATCAAGGCAAAAGCTGACCTCAATGGATTGTTTATGCGCCCTAATTTCATTAATTCTAGGATTTTTTGAATACGGCCAATTTTTTGAATATTTTTTGATATCACAACCAATGAAATCAGGATTTTAAAGATATATTTATTTATTCCTGATTTTCCTTTACTGATTGCAATTTTACACTTTTTTCACTTTATTTCCAATTTGAAGGGATATGTATTTTAGAGGTTGTTTAAAAAACACATTTTCACTACCATTAGCATCCATACACACCCACCTACATTTGCGCATTATATTCATTGGTTAGGCACGTTTACGACACACACTTCAATATCACTTTTCATTATTTTTATTAATAAGTAGTTGCAATGGGTCATCTCTTGAAGATGAAAGGGACATTTTAATCCATAATACCAAAATTTACCTCTAAAAACTCCATGCTCTGCATTCCAACTAACAGATCCAAAATTATTGCTATTTAAAACAAGATAAGGTACATGGAAAGTAGATTCTCTTTGTTTAATAATTCCCCTTCCATATACTGCATACTTTTACTATCCGTCAGTGACTACATTTCTATTAATTAGACTTTTTTTCAAACTAGACTAAAAGTCGATCAGATAATCGATTAAATATTTCACAACAGACTGACAAATATGTATAGACCAGCTCGGAGAGCTTCGCTAGTTGTACGCAGATGTTTTTTCCATCATTTTATGGACATTTTTAGGAAGTGGAAGGTCCTCAATTGCATCGTGGTAGGTCTCTTGAACTAAAAGTAAGCAATAATGTTTTTTGCATTTATACAAATACAGGACCGAATTTAAGGGTTGAATTGAGTTATTGTAAAAAGTAATAGTATTTAATAGACGAATTTTAACTAATTATCAGATTTCATACATTGAGATGTCACATGCAAGTATATTTTTGTTCCAAAAATGTGACGTCATTTAAAGCCTGTGATTTTAATATTACATCAACAAAAATACAAAAGAGAAAAACACCTATCTTTCTACAAAATTTATATTTTTTTAAAAACCTAGATTGAATATGCCCCTTGCTTAAAACAAAGCAGCATAAATGCCGATTCCAATCCGGTATGTTTGAGGAGTCGCGTAATCGGAGTTTCCAACGGAGTAATACAGTGGCATTTATAGCACATAACTAAGATGTTATTAAAATATTTTTGTAAAAAAATATAAATTTTGTGTCACATTTGATATATTGTATGCAATATAAAATATATATTTTATGTATTAATAATAGTTAATAATAACATTAATTGAATAGGCTGTGACAGTGACAACAGACTGCCTAATTTTTTAGAGTACAAATTTAAATCGAGATGATAATGACCACGAAGAGGAGGAGGAGGAGGAGGGAGAAGAGGCAGTAGCTCCGACTCAAAGTTACACGTCTAGAGCCTGGAGGAGACAAAAGGCGAGGTCAAATAACGTACCGTCCATTTCCATTTTAATCTATAACAATTATAACTTACTCTACTTAAGTCGGCGTTATTTCCCCCAACAGGCTGTTGAGGTGATCGATTTTGAGACTGAGATGTTAATCATCTCCAAAGCCTTCAATCAACTCTTTCAAAAACAAATCAAAAGCAAACCCACCTACACCCAATACAACACTACTCCCCTAGAGGAATTAGCTGATATTCACGAAAGTCTTGGCGGGAATGCTAACACAGTGCAACACTACATAATTTGTCTTTGGGAGGTCAATGGTCATGATCGCTGCAGAGACCACTTTGAGGAGAATTTCATCGACATGACAGGCACCAGGTACTGTTTGGATGCCATTCACGAGATCGAGGGCTCTAGGAGCCTCTCTCTTGCGGAAATGCGCCGTGAATACTTCCACCACTTCTTTCCCAGCGCAACCACGCCCAATAAGCGGACGTTTGAGCATATTTTCATTGGTCAAGTTGGCCGAAACGGTCAGGTGACGGGCATGCATCACGGCCACCGCATGCTGCACCAACTTGCCAATGGACGTGTGTACGGGTACATTCAACGACGGCACCCGGTCTTTCCAATCATGGAGGTAATGGTGCGAAGGCCCGATAGGGATGCCTTTCGCATCACTACAACATTTTTTAGTCTCACATTGGACTTTGAGGCACTGCTCTACTACGTGGTCTTTCGAACCTTCCTCAGGGGGCGTAGAAACAAGCATTATCTCAAACTTGAAGACCACTACCTGTCTCTCATAGTGCCATTCGTGGTAACACCACTGGATGTCATATGCAAAACGGGGTACTTTGTGCTGAGTAGGGATTTGGGCAATTGAACCGTCTGAATGCGTCCGTCCGTGTGTGTTTTCCCTTCAAATGTAGATGTCTTTTTGTATTTATTCCCTCCCTGGTCGCATTTGGGTGTGAACTTGGTTGTGTTATATGCCTAGACGCATATAAGCTGATCAAGTTTTGTGTTAGACAACAATGAGATTAAATTTGATTAAAATTAGAATTAGGCTTGTTACTGGTTGTTATGAAGTCGTTGGGTTAAATCTTTGGTGATATTCAAATAAATAAATAAATATACATTTTGTCCTACAACCATTCTTTTTCAAAGTAAGCGGGGAATTCTTCTGAATTTAAAATCTGTTAGAGTTTGCAGTTACTTGGTATTTCGTGCAAAAAGTGCTCATTGGTGGATCTTAACCCATTAAACGCGCTCCATCATTAACCATTAAAACAACCGCTTTTTCGAGGTCATGAAATGATACTTTTTACGAAGATATTGTTGGGAAAATATGCTTTTTTCTGATAGTTTCTGAAGGGAGCATTTTTCTATTACGTTAGCGCCAACAATTTGGCTCGAGAGGTCCGCCATTTTTGTAAGGTTATAACCATTTTTTAAAATATTTATTTTAAATAAAATATCAAATTACAAAAAAACAAAAACAGTAGAATATGTCAGGTTTTGATTTTTTATAACATATACCAAGACTATGAAGCGGAAATGCATACCTTCCATGACTGAAATTTCCACACCTAAATCTTAATGGTCCAGATGATGACCAATAAAACCGGGCAACCCATTCTCGTCACTTATTTTCCTGCATTTTTCCAGTGACCCACATGAGGAGGTTGTCAAGCTCTGGTCAGACGAATTTATTCATTGTTTACATCGTGTGTGGTGTGGTGTGTACGTGTGTGTGGGTTGAATTTTAACATCACTCTTGGTTTTGTAGGAAGTGATAAGCACAGACAGGATGGGCTAATCGAAAGTAAGCGGTCTTGCATATATTCTGGGCATTTTGCGCCTTGTCGATAGTCGAAACCATGTGTGAGGTTTGTGCATTGTTCTGGTGAGACAATTAGGTGGTGACAATTCAGGATTGAGGTAAGAAGAACCTTTTTCCCTTTGCGATTTCCTTCTCGTCTGTGTCTGGGGTCTTTCCCCTTCTTACAAAGCTGCCAATGTCTATGATCCTTGAAATTTCCATAAAAGAGACGATTAGCAGTTGGATCGCTTGAATTAAGCTTAATTTCCGATTCCAACTCAAGGGCTGCTTCTTCATCCACCGGTGGGTGAAATCTCCACCTCTGAATTTCGCAGATTATCATCTTCAAGTTATTTCATTACTTGCACATTCGTCGTCACAAACTGAAAATCGTTTCTGGTCGCTTCATTGGCTGTTACCGAGTTTCCCTCCTTTCTTGAGGTCTTAATAAAACAAATTCCAAATTTATGGCTCAGTAAAACAAAAATGATCAGATTGAATACATTTAAATCTAAAAAGTTATTAGAGCTCCAAAACTACGCCTTTAATTTCGTTTAATTTGTAAATGGTTAAATTCGGACAGAACTTATGAGATGAACAGACAGCACTAAGAAAACTTGTCTCTCTGATTCACCGCCGCCTCCGCCACAGATGAAACCACTTAGTGATGGATAGGGTATTCTGATATTTATTGCTCGTTTTCCTCTTGGGTGATTATATTACAAAACCAAAGAATGTTTACAAGATTTTACTCTAATAAGGTTATTAGGGGAGCTGAGGAATTCGTGAGGAATTCATGTCAGAAGATTCCTTCCAAAACTCACAAAAATCCCTAGAGGAACCCACTTTAATGACAGGAACATGACATCCTCCGTAAATCTATAGAGAGCGTTGCTTTTGCATGTTACTTTTATATTGTTGACTGAGTCCTTGAAAAGCACTGGAAATGTCCAGCTCTGGGTAGGAACATTCTCCAATTCTTTAACACATGAATTTGGAACTGAGCAACCGTTCAGCACGATGGATTCTAAGAGCGTTAACTTTAACTAGAACAAGAGAAAAAAGAAATTCTTGGCATAATGTATCAGCTGAAATAAAAATGTCAGAGTTTTCGAGTGTAATCCTTGACCCCAAAATAATAAGGCTATGATTTTGAGGTGAGATTATGGAGCTTTTGTTTTGATCCGTGAATCTTTAAAATGATTTCAGAAGAATGTACACGATCGCGGAAACAGGTACGACCTTGAGATATGGTGGCGCGCTGTTCAAATTTTTGTACAACTCAAATGCAAAGGAACTCAAGATCATTTTCAGCTCAAAATGGCTTTAAAAGAATTTACAGCCTGCAATTGGATACCGCGATTCAAAGAGAATAGATATAAGTTTGAAGACGACAAATTCGAGGAGATTTCCAGTTTAGTGGGCAATAAATTCCAATGAAATCTCAAGAAAACTTGGTCTTATTTTTTCTAATTTTTCTTTTATTGTTATTGATAGGAAAACAGAAGCCCTTTATTGAAGTCATTTAAAGCTCAAATGTCAAATCACATTTTGTCTAACTGCGTTATCAGCTCTACCAATTGCTAGTTTCTAAAATCATGAAATTTTTTCAAATTTCGTCCTGAAATAGAGGCTAAAATTTGATTATTCCTAAATCACGAGAAAACGTGTGTTTTATGGCCTAATTTAACGAGGTTATTTGAAAATTTAAATGACAAAAAATCGATAAGAAAATATTGAAGTTAACAAATTTCGATTCACAATCCACGAAAATGATGCGACGGGGCCGTGCTCATTCGCAAATCGTAAGAGTAAATTCTTTTTTCCTAATTTTTTTTATAAATAATTGTACGATTTAGGAAAAGCCGCCTTGTCATCTAAACCGGGCCAAATCTGTGTCGGTAGAAGTGAGTAGACACCTTTATACCGGTTCCTCTTAGCGGTTTTTCTCTTAATAAGTTTTGTTTTTTTTCTCCCAAATTAGAGTGAAGCAGCTCGATGCGAGAATTTCAGCAACAAATATGGCGTATGTTGGCTCGATCTCGCTTCCAAAAACACTGCATTTGTAGATTGGAAGTGCCTTTAACACGTCGTGGCTGTTACAGCCAATTAGCTACAACTATCATATGGGAGCTCTGAATTTTGGATTCGAGGTAATCCTTAATACCCTCAGCTACCATCTTTACTCTATATCACTTCTTTACTTCATCAAACACTATGTTCTGCCTCAGTTGATTCTTGTTAGCACGGTTTTAAAAGTGGAATGACTACCACCAGTGAAAGAGAGCGCCTAATTTGTTTGTTTTAAGGGAACCGTGCTAGTCGAAGAGGAGATGTGCATAATCTCGAAGGGTTTCACCCGCCTCTTCGACGAATATGTGCGTCACTCAGTGCACTACAGAAGACCCTGGCACGACCTGAATACCGCCAGCTGTCGTCACGAGGATGGCATTGACATTGAGACAGATGAGTGCTTCAATGTTATCTGCAGGTGGTACCGATGGGGTGAAAGAGCGTTGCAATGGCTGAGATGGAGCTTCCAGTTCATGCGATGCGTCGCGGGATGTGTGGAGATGCTCCGAGTGCTCCTATTCAATCCCAACTACTCAGTCAGCGACCTCCAGAGTGAATTCGACGCCAACTTCCTTCAAGTCGTTGACCCCGCCCGATGGAATCAGACCACTTTCTTCCATACCTTCATTGGAGGTGGTCTGTTCCACATCCCCTTTGGAATGCATTCGGGAATTCGGGTGATGCACCTCTTAAATACGCGTAGAATCGAGATAAGGCCGATTCGCCGACTCAAGTACTTCCCAATCTACGAGCTCCTTGTCGCCGGTGTGGGTTCGCCCGGTTTCAAGTTCACCTCGGTGTTTTTCGGGCTTCCACTGGACTTTGAGGCACTGCTCTACTTCACCATTTTCCGAGTAGCCAGGCCTGAACACAGCAATGCCTACTCTATGGTTTTGGCCGGGTTCATAGTCCACTTAAACGTGGCCATCGACAGGGCGCAAAATGCCCGGAATATATGCAAGTCCGCCTACTTTCGATTAGCCCATCCTGTCTGTGCTTCTTTCTTCCTACAAAACCAAGAGTGATGTTAAAATCCAACCCACACACACACGATGTAAACAATTAATAAATTCGTTGGTCACTGGAAAATGCAGTAGAATTTTACACACGTGTCTGTAGAAATAAGCGGTAGGTAAACTAGGATTCCCTCCGAGATGCATCTTAGGGATTCCAGTCATTGAAAGCAAGTAGATGACTATGACTACATCGCAAGATACAAGGGTGGGACAGAATAATCGAAACACCCAGAATTCTGGCATCACATTATGAACAATCAAAACTTGGCATATTTTTTATTATACCTTGTCGTTAATGTGTCTGTTTAAAACAGCTGTTTTAAGAAATGGTTACAGACCTATGGGACTACACAGACCTTAATCGAAGAGGCGTGTGTACATTCTTCAACAATGCCTTTTTAATGACTCTATCAATAAAATAAAAGCCGGAATAATCACAAGGTGGAGGAGGAGGTGGTGGTGGATCAGACACGGAGAGACAAGGAATGAGGCGACATAAGACCAGCTACAGCAACCACTGCAGCTCTAATCTACGTGGGACCGGATTCCATGGAGACCGAGACAATATTACCCACACTGCCCGTGATGGCAGTGTTGTTGTCGCGTTGCAGACCACCAAGACACTGCTTCAGGGACTTTATCGACGCCTGACTCGTCGCCTTGATGATCAGGAGGTTCTGCAACAAACACACAACAAGTCCACTAAACAATAGCAGGTTGACATTCCATAAGTTCTGTCCGAATTTCACCTCCACTAAATTGAACGACAATTTAAAGAAATGTAGCTGAATCTTTAACTTGATTATCTGTTCAATCAAAATCCGGACAGAACATATGAAGTCCTGTGGAGAGGAGAGCAAACGCACTCTGTAGACTTCCGTGACCTCAGGGCTCCTGTTGGGAAATGCTGCTGTCGGTTTGCTATAGAGGTTCTGCAAGGCAAGAGAACAATTAAATCCCCGTCTTCTTTTCCCATCTAATGCGTCACCGGAGGAAAGGAAAACCCACGTCGATTTCTCGCCCAAGGAGATTACCCTCTCGTTCCAACAGACGGAAGAGTTCGTTGAGCTGTTGGTAGGGGTCCACAAGGGCTGCCGACTCGGTTGTTGCATTGTTGGCACGGTTCTCGGAGCTGTGCGGGAGAGGAGGGGAGTCGGAAGTGAGTAGAGCGGAAATACTACTTATATGGCGCATTTAAGTAGTACCACACACACGCACCTGCGGTCGGCGCTTCGTCCACTTCGTGAGACGGCGCTTCGATTACTTCGGGATTGGTGGTGGTCTAAAGATGTTGGAAAATTAAATTATCCCGAGATTTTCCCCTATCAAATTGGGGATTGGACCATGTGTTGAGTGAATGCGATTTAGTAGATGAAAGGGAAACTTTAATTAGAGCTATATTTGCCGAGGTCTATTTCGGCTGATTTAAGTACGTTAGGACTAGGATTTCATTTTATAGCCGAAAATACGGGAGTCAGTGATTCTATAAGTGATTCTAGTCCCCATAAAAACGACCTAACATGCTAATCTAAACCTGTTTTCCACTGAACACATAATCTGTAGTTAGTGAGGATGATTCCTCTTCACTCATAAAGGAAACGGCGTCTAGTAGAAAGGACTCCTGGAAGAGGGATTTGAAGTCACGTCCTGTTCAAGCTGTTTTAAGTACTTTAAGAATAAAAATAATAGTAATAATTTTATTGCCAAAATACACACGCGTTCATTCCATACACCTACCACACAAAATTCCTTTTTTCCGGAATCACCTCATAAATAAGGCCTCCATTTAATAAAAACCACAAGCCCATTCTACGCATCAATCAAACGTTTTTTTTAACTATATAAATACATATTTTCTCACCGGAATTGGAGGCATTGAGCATGGGCGGTCGAACCTCTTTGACAGGCAGCAGGGAGGGTCGTTGGATGGAAGGGAGCTAGAGCACGGAGAAATCGGGCTAAGTTAAAACTCCCACGAGAGAGAGAGGGAGGAGAGGACTTCCACTCACCTGTTCAGCTTCACGTTCCGTGTGGAATTCCGCCACCGCTCGAATATGGTTCACCCACATCTGGCGATCTCTCGCGTCCGCAGCTGAAGTTTAATTAGAATTTTTTTGTAGAAAAAAGTTAATGACGATTCCTGGAACCCCGCTACAAAACTCTAGCTCTTTTTGATAGAAATATATGCTCCAGACTACTGGTTGTAGGCGAATTGCCCTCGATAGGGTTCGCTTTCATGACTGCGCGTTCTATGCCCTACCGCTATTCGCCTTCTGTGTGTGTTTAACGGTTGATTGGAATAGAAAGATATCAACGCCAAGTAGATACTTTCAATCCCCTTAAAGGCTCGAACGAAAGGTCAAAGGAAAACGTAGTTTTACGGTTGGATTCAAGGCTACCGGGAAATTGTCAGTGAATATACCCTTGAGACGAAGATTCTCGCCTTGGCAGGTGTTCACAACAAAAGTCTGTGAGTCCTCGTCTGACGGAGAGACTGTGGCGAACTGCAGGTGGAAATTGTAATTAAAGACTATCAAACAAAAATGGTAGTGGTTTTTTTTGAACTCACCACAAGACTAACGGAGGCGCGGGGTTTCTGGGTCTTCCTGTGCTCTTCCCTCTGGAAAATTAGATTAACTAGTACTAATTTGTGCAAAAATTAGGGAAAAAAATTAAAAGAATATGAAGCATACTTCATAATATTCCAGTAGGCCGTTGGCGGAATCGACTACGACCCACCTATACTGGAAGCCCTTCATGACATTGGTAAATTTTAGTAGTTGACCCTCAAGATTTTGTCTTAAAGAAGAAAAAAAATAAAGGAAACATTATTATTTTTAAAGACCAACAAGTTGCTAGATGAATCTCACAAGCCACAGAGAAAAGTTACTGGGATATCTCATGGAAAATGAACGTAAAGGGGATAAAGCATGTGAGCAGATTAGGTTCGATGTTAATAATTATGCATGTCCAGCTTATTCCATCAGCTTAATGACGATGATGTAGCGAGGGATACTTAATATTTGTATGTATTTAAATACCATAGAAACTTACAAAAAAGTACGACGATCCTCCTCCATTCGTAGATTCTAAATCAATACACAGAATCACAAAGTATGTAGGGAGGAAACCCTTTAAAAATATTTTCACATTGACTTTCATTTTGGAATTGTACTTAAACCAAATGTATACACATAGGAATTATCAAAGAAATTATTCCATGTAAACGGCCACGTAAATGAAATCACGCTCATCAAATAATCATATCACATTGTACTTTCACACAAGATATCAACATTCTTACCGATGTTACACCTATTCGCAGCGGTGCCGATTCCAACACGCCAATAAACACATTTATTTATATGAGTCTAGTGAGAGATTTGTTAGGAATTTACACTACCATTATAATCAAAGTTGGCATCACTAAAAATAAAAAGAAATAAATTTGTTGAAAATCGATGACACTACGATTTCTCTCATTGATAAACAAGGGATTCATATAAGATGTGCTGCCGGTTGCAAGAATCAATTAGAATTAGTTCATTCTAATGTCCAGATGGTAAGGCGTTATTTCATTTGACAAGTAATGTCTATTTAAGTATCGCCATCTCTATAATTCATGTTAATTTCTGAACCATTTCTATAAGTCACTAATTAAGCCTAATATCATCTCGAAAATGATAAAAATAGCATGTTTTGGGAGGACATAAGGGCATTTTCCAGCAAGTTGACACAAGCAGTTTTTCGCTCTGTTTTAATACCTAGCCCTAACAGTGTCATCTTTTCATTTTTTTTTCGGTTCAATCTGCTCTTTGAAATGTAACCTAAATGGCTCATAAAATGAGATATACAGTGAACTTGATAAGGCCCTATGAGTTACCAGCTTCAAATTACTTCACATGTTAGGAAACCCCGATGTAGTTGTCTATTAACTGATAAAAGTAACGTGAAAAAATCCGATAGTATGAGGTTTGCTTTTGCGAAGACAAAGCTCCTGGGTTCTAAATGTAGGCAGCGCAGTAAATGGACATTTACTAAAGCTTTAAAAGAAAAGAGGGATCGTGCAAGGATTTGGTGCAAAACGAATTGAATTGGTACAAATTTTAAAAACCATAATTGTGATTTGTAAAATATACATTAAAATACAAGCTCATCTGTTTTACAAAAGAGAAATCTGAGCTGGCAATCATAATAAATCCAGTTAATAACAACATAGCACCTACGAAGTGTACCATCGAGCACTGTATCTTAAAATCTCACGTCTGTTGGATAATTGGGAGCATACCAAAAAGATGAAACCACAAATCGTTTTTCACTTCATCTGTTGCTGTAAAAGAGTGGGTAAATGAAAAGTAAATTGGTCGAATAAGCGTTGCGAAAGGCCCTTACGCCAGCCAATAAGACGGTAACTTTCCTTGCTAAAGTGCACGAAATCTCCTTAAAGAGCATTTTGAAAGGGTTCAGTTACAGCCCCTATCATACTGGATTAGATAGGCATCGTCTTTTACCTCAGTGATATTTTTTCAGGTCCGTCAAATCTAAAATAGAAAACTGAAAAAATAAATTACCACTCAGCATTAAATAAAAAAGTCTGGCGAAAGAGGGCTTCAATTATTGGAAACAATTTTTAGTGACCTGTTCCTGTAGCGTAATATGCGTCACCTTATATAGTACGAGTTAAAATCCGTATCACCAATGGCTTGTTGTTTTGGTTTCGAGGCATGCAGCCTTTAAATTACTGACAACCTCTTTGTGTAAATTAAGGCATAACTATCTTTTTCAAGGAAATACACACGAAAAATTTTAATTGATTGCTTTTAAAAATTATTTAATTTCACCAGGCACCTCGCTGTAAGGACAGTATTTGAGTAATACATTACAGTTCACCAAAGAAGGCTCGTGAGCACTTAATCCAAAAAGTCTATCTTAACAAAACAAGTACTAAAATAAAATAATATATATTAATAAGTTTAAAAAGTTGTGTTTATTAATTTTTGCTAAAAAAGATTGAAGGTTATTTATCTTGATAAAATAACTTAAACAACGTGAGTCATTACAGACGCGCGTTGTATGTATAGTTAGCTATTGTCTGGAAATCCGGTTGATTGTCTCAATAATGCCTACAGTACCAGGTATTGAGGCCGATGACGCGAATTCCAACGACATTAAACAGGAAATTTCACGGTTTGAGAGCGTTCACCCTGCCATTTACGCAATGTATGATCTTATTGAATCTCTTGCCGACCGGCGTCAAGCTGAGATGTTTCGACGGCAGGTTGCAAGTGTCGAAGGTGCGTTTTTCATTTTTAACTTATTATTCGCCTTAGATGCATTCGTAAATAGCCAGGAATGGACTCTCGGACACACAGTTCCTCAGATTAAATTGGTAAGTTGATAATTGATAATTTTAATTTGAGTCTGATGCGATTCTAGGGTCTCCTTGGCTCAGTAAATAGCGGAAAATCAGCTCTGGTTCATCGGTACCTTACTGGAACCTATCTGAAGGATGAATCCCCAGAAGGTGGCCGGTTTAAGAAAGAGGTTGTGTTGGATGGACAGAGTTACCTACTGCTTATCAGAGACGAAGGTGGACCTCCGGATGAACAATTTAGCCGCTGGATCGATGGAGCCGTTTTTGTATTCTCTCTTGACAGCGAAGAGAGTTTTCGTGTTGTTTGTGATTACTATGAGCGCCTGGACACTTTCCGAGAAACCCACGACCTGCCCATCATTCTTGTTGGCACTCAAGACTCAACTTCCGATTCCAATCCCCGAGTTATTGATGATGCCAAAGCCAGACGATTGGCAAACAGCTTGAACAAATGCCCATACTTTGAGACCTGCTCCACGTACGGTCTGAATGTTGAGCGGGTGTTCCAAGATGGTAAGCCTTTGCTATCACTTATCCCCTCCTCCCATCTAGCTTGCTATAAAATCGTTCAGTCGCGCCCGGACCTGAGCTATCTGCTCTCCGCGAATGTCGCTCCACACCTGCAACGGGCTCAGCAGTTTCAGATGTTTCAGCAGCAGCAGCAGCGCTCTCAACCCGTCTATCCAATCCAACCTGCCTACCCCATGCAACCTCATGTTCCCGCCGCCAGTTATCGCGATAGGATGATGCCCTCCATGTCACAGGTAAGCCCTATTACCTCTCCTGATCATTTTGATGGGTTTTCTAACCATTATTGCCTCTCCTAAGGTCCATTCAGCGACTATGAGTGGCGTGGATGCGAATCTAGCGAACTGTATGAACGCGCAGATGTCGATGCAGTGCATGCACGCAAACACAACCGCCCGTGGGGGAAGTTACCAGCACCGACTTCCGCCTCTTCCCGTGGATAATGGCACCAATGGGACTACGATGGGCAGCCAACCCAGTGGTGACACGCGTCACTCCGACATGCACAACAATCCCGGGTTCGAACCCGACTTCGGCGATGTGAGTCAACCTGTGAGCGGGAGGGAGGTAGATAGATGGGCAAAAACTAGTTCTCTTTGTAGGTTTCTGGTGGGAGTAGTATTAAACCGCTTATTGTGCTTTTTCCCCCCTTCCTCTACCCCATTCTCTCATCCCCTTGTGCCCCTGTTCTCGCTTGGTTGCGTTGCGTTTGCGCGATCGTTTTGCGTTTGTGTGTGTGTGTGTGCAGCAGCAAGCTATAAGCCGGCCATGCTCATTCCTGCAGCCGTTGAGAGTCGATGAGAACGGAGCCGGTGGCAGTAGCACCCTCTCCCGCACCATAACCCCAGTTGTTCTAGCCCCTCCACCACCCTCCTCTTCCTCTGCTCAATCCGAGACCTCCTATTGGGGCATCCACCCCTTTATTGGAAGGGGAGGTTGTGATAACGGTGAGGAGGCTCAGTGGTACGCTACTAGCCACGCCTCTTGCACGGATGTTAGCAGACATGGTGATGTAAGTACCCCCCCCCCCACCTCAGAATGACCTCCCTTTGTTCCCTCCCCCCCATCAAGTTGGACCAGCATGCTGCATTATGAGGCTGCTGCTGCTGCTGCTGCATGCACCACGCTGCAAGGGTGTAGGGTAATAGCCTAAAAGGACATTTACCAGGGGTGCGAGTTTTCTTCTCATTCTCAGGTCATTAGCCTTAAAGTTCACCCCACTCCCCTAATGCTTCCGTTTCAGTACCTACCTCTCTACTTCATTCCTCTCCAACTGGTATGACGACACTGTTGTGTGCAGTGTGTGTGTTTGTGTGTTTGTATGGATGTGGTAGCCCATAGTTTGGGAGTATAGTTAGAGAAGTATCCTGTCTTAACGCTGAGTTCTATCTTTGTCTGTGTATTACCTTGTCCGCCTCCTCTCCTCCTCCCCCTCCCCCGCCCAGCCGTCTAAGGGAGGCAAGAAGAAACGGAAAAAGTACAAGAAGTACCTCTGCGTCCCCAAAAGGGTTTGCTACTTGCCTTTTTGTGACACAAACCCCGGCATGTGCACACGCACACATACACCACACACACACACACCTCTCACCAACCCAACCACTAACAAAAACAAATCGGCTCACTGTTAACTCACCGAGAAATTGACTCCCACTCTCTCTCCTCGGAGGTGGGGCTGGCTACTGCGATTGAACTGGCGTGATTTTTGTATAACCGGTGGCTTCTCTAACTCCTGCTTTCCTCCAATCGGATAACAGCACCCCTCCCCCCATCCCCTTTTCGGACTTTGTTTACGATTTCACCGCTAGAAGCGCGTGGCTACCTCTTTCTCGCTTCAAGGGAATGCATCTTGGTCTTCAGTATCTGTCCGTTTGACCTGAAATTCATGCTGTCAAAAGTCAGCTGCTAGCTTGTTGTTCACGATGTGTTTCTCTAAATCATCCTGTTCGAGGAAAGGTCAGGGTAGTAGGTACATTGTGATCGCCGAAGCTACCGAATTGGAATCCTCTATAATTTCATCTGTAAGAGTTGAGAGTCGCCTCTCTTACGATTCAATGTCCGTCTGCAGAGCACATTTAGTAGTATCTCTGGTCGGTAACCGAATCGAAGGAGTCCTGTCTGTAGATCGTTGTTGTTGTCTGGAAAATTTATAGAATTCAGCCTTTTAAAAACAAGTAATTGCCCTCTTTCTGCATTCGAGTTGGTAAATCTTTGTCTTTGATGTCTGACTGGCAAGCAGTTTAACTCGAAATTCCCGTCGTCAAAAACAGCGGCTGAGTCGAAAAAATTAGTCCTCTTGTTCATAGGTCTGTTTGCAGAATTTCACCTCTTGGAACAATCAACTGCCTTTTTTCCCCATTGGAGATTATAAATTTTGGTCTTAAGTGCCCCATCTACAAAGTATGGTAACATTTCTAGTCGCCAATCGTTTAGTTTGACATTCAAGTAGCTGAATCAAGCGAACCAGTCTTCTAGTTCGCTGTTTGTTGCGCTGGCAAGATGTGACGTCTTCCTCTAAATCCTCGTCCCAGTAAAGGTCAGTGTTTTCCCACTATCTTCCAATCCCATGGGAATTCAGAGCAGGAGAAGCATTTCCAGGATGAAGACTCCAAAATTGAGTTCTTAAAGGCCTTTATATGTATTTGTATTGCACCAGTAGCCAATCCAGCCCTAGCACTGCCTCAGTTTTCGCTTCTAACCACGGAGATTTGATTGGATCACACCTCCACCCTCAAATAGATTTTATTGGTGCTCTTTCAAAAAGACGCCGAACCGAACTCAGTGATTGGTCGCGTTTGCGTGCGTGCGTGTTTTGATTGCTCACCAATCCTATCAATAATTGAGTGCTCGTGTATGTGTGTGTGCATAAATCAATGTGTGACCCAGCAGTGGTGTTGGTCGTGTCAGCTTCTTCCGCATCGGATCCGATTCCCACACTACAACATAGAAGGGAAAGAGCACTGAGAATCCCGTCTGCTGTTGCTACTGCTGCTTGTGAATTCGTTGCTGTTGGCAAACAATTAGTGGTACAAGGGCGCATGCTCACGCGCTTCTTAAAAATGTTCGTCCCGTCACAGGAGCCTCGCCTTGGAGGGACTGATGGCGAAGCCAAGGACTCCCTGACTCCCAACAGCACTCCCACGCAGTCTCGCAAGACTAGGCCCAAGTCCAACCTCTTTGTGAGTCCAGTGTCTACCCACTGAATCGATTTTTTGGCCTTCCAGTTGTCTAATTCTTTTGGTTTTTCCGTTTTAAGAGAAAAACCGATGACAATCGGGAGAAGGAGAAAAAAGTTATCGACGGAATCGGCAGTGGAAGGTCCATCCCTATCAAACAGGTTCGTTTCGACGGTTTTAATTTCAAAAAAAAAGAATCAGTAAAAGTGTTGCGGGTGGTCGGGGTTAGATGCCCCATCCTTCAGGGTGATATCTTCTCTCATTGCCATGGATAACAATAAAAAAGGCACTGTGGAGTCCTTGTTTCTATTAGCACCTTTACTACATGAGCCATGGCAACTACGGGGTCACGCAATTAGATAACAATTAAAACAGTCGAGGTGGTCGTAAATATCCCCGTTTTGTTTTCCTAGTTATCCTGACTTAACGTGACACCCTAATTGACTTACCAACCGCGTGGGTTATTTATTTATTTATTGCTTTTTCTCTCTCTCATTTCAAAGCCCTTTCGTAGCCAATTGGAGGATAAATGGATCTCGATGTTTGAGACTGTCCTGAGGTTGATTTTTTGTTAGGTGCCAAAGGACCAAGTTGCTGAGACTAGGCGGCTTGCATGTAGACGAGATATCAGACAGACTTACCCATAAATTCAACCGTATTTTATTTCTCTTTTTTCCTTAAAAGATGTACGAAATTTAAAGAGTGCTTTACATAGTGTCTACTGGAGCTGGGAATTATTTTTGCTTTCAGGTGCATCTTTTGTTTTGCAGAACAATAAAAAACTAACATTTTCTTGGTTAAAACCACTTGATGCACAGAATGCTTAATGAGTTGAAGAAAGAGGAAACACAGCAGCCGACGAAGTGGTTGGAAGAACCACTCACACGTGTGGGTGGAAGAACTTCCAGAAGAAGAAGATTTCAGCCACCAGGAAGATGAAGAAGAAGACCGAACCAGGCGACGTTCAGTTGAGTTTGGCGATGAACTGCTCTATCAGTGTTGAGTTTGAATTGGCGATCAAGCAGCTAGTTCAATTCACACAACTGCTCATCGTTGTCAACTTAGGATTTCTCGAAAACAATCAACTCAAATCTCCTCCCTCCTCGATTCTCGCAGACTCATTCCACCTCTTCTGGTGGGTGGACAACGACAGTGGGTGTGGATCAGCTTATGGGGAGACGCAACCACAACTGAGAAGGGAACTTTGTGGCAACAAGGTTCTTCTTCTTTTTCTTCAAACATTCTGGTGATGGGATCGTGAGAGACTCGTACACCTCTGAATTGTCACCACCAAGTGCAGCAGCCAAATAATGCTCAAATCTACTGCCAACAACGAGGGTGTCTGAACCAAAAAAGCTTTGAGGAGGTGACTTAGACCTCTTATAGTGATTCGAAAAGGTGTGTGTTTCATCAGGACAATGCAGCACGACCCCCCCCCCCCCGACACAGCGAGAATCACGTCACGAACTTGGCTCGAGAGGAAATGCCTCATCCACCACTGGTTTCGTAGCTGACAAAACTGACACTTTTTGGCGATATTACCAAGCTAGTTAAATGTAGAATTTGGTCTCCTGCATTGTCCAAAATTCAAACAGAATTGATGGGATTCATGTTTGCGGTGTTTTTAACTTCTTTCGCATCTTTTTTCTCTTCACCAGGGCTATCTGTACAAGCGGACGTGCAAGCCGCTGAACAAGGAGTGGAAGACGAAGAAGTACGTCGCACTGACAGATGACGCGCGTCTCATCTACCACCCTAGCATCCAGGCAAGTGTCTCCTAACCCCTCTTCTCTGTCTCGCTCTCTCACCTCTCCCACTTTCTGGTTTATACTTTGCGCTGCTTGCAGGACTACGTGCAAAACGCGCACGGCAAGGAGATTGACCTGAGTCGGGTGACGGTGAAGATACCGGGGGTGAATTTCCGTCAGACTGGGGGTCAACAGGTCAATAGCTGCTCCTCTGCCGCAGTCGCAGCCTCCGCAGCCGCCTCCAACAGCAGCAGCAACAATAACGGTGGCGGTGGTGCTCGCAGTCAGGGGGATGTCTCCGGTTCTGGTGAGTTGGTCACTCTGAAAGTGCTTATTTCATTCAGTGGGTGGGTTTAAATTTGCCTGGCAGACTTGCTTCGTGAAGGTTGAGGAAAACGGGTCTAGTCGTGCTAAAATTGAGCTAAATGTGTTCGAGTGAATAATAACTCTTCTACGACGGTGTTTGGTGGTCAGTTAAAAATGCTTAATTAAAAAAAGGAGGGAAAAATGAGGAAGAGATTGTGAAAAACTTGGTGTTCTTTACAGTAGTCGTATATGAATCTACAGATTCGAACTGGAAGACGTTATAGGCAAAAGACACTCTCCAAAATTTGGTTGTAACTCTTAAAAAAAAGCATTCGTCGATATTCTAAGCTATCCCCTTTTAAAAGGCTCCAAAATGATTTTAGACGTTGGGATAAATTGTAACTTGAAAAAAAGGGATTCACAGGTCTGTCAGATATTCGTCGGATTCGCTTTTGAAGGTGGAAACAGAAAGTAGGTAATATTTCTCATAATTGTACAGAAAATTGTTAGAAATGGTGAGGCGGTCTCTTTAAAAATGCGAATTCTATTTTGTGAGTGGCTCTAGCTTTGCCAATAGGAGCTAAAACTATAGGTCGGAAAACTCCGGTTCTAGATTTGCTTAAATCTTATCTAAGTGGATTAGAATAATCAAGAACTCTTCTCTAACTTGTTAAAGGTGCTGTGTGGTATGTTAGAAATTCATGAGGATGGTCTTGGGCTCTGTAAACTGTTCTCATGTACCATGAATCTAGAATTACGTAGGTGTTAACTTAATTTTTTCTTGAAAAAATTGAGTTGAAAGTGAAGATATTTTCGATTTTGATGAGGTGGTCTCTGAGAATGCTTATTTCATTCAGTGGGTGGGTTAAATTGTGCCAACGAAGGACAAAATCGGTGACTTACTTCGTGTAGGTAAAAAATAACGAATATGGAATTGGGTTAATTGTGTTGAAATAAGCAATAGCTTCTCAGTAACTTGGAAAAGGTGTTAAATTATGATGAGTTGGTCTCTTTGGAAATGCGCCTTTCATTCAATTGATGGGTAAAATTTTGCCTGAGGATGCTGAAACAGAATGACTTATTTAGTGTACGTTGCGAAGAAGACGAATCCAGACATGCAAAAATGATGTTAAATGTCGTAGAATAAAGAGTAACTTGTTGGTAACTTTGAAAAAGTGTTTGCAGGTCCCTTAGATCCAATTTCCACATCCCACGAGCATCTCCGATGAATTATTGAAAAGTGTCGTTGAGCGAAAAACAAAACTTGTTCGCAGATCTGTCAGAAATTAATTTGAAATGCTCTTGACTGGTACCTGTGTGTTAGCTATCAGTATTGCTGAAAAAAAGTTGAATTGAGCATGTTTTCGTTTATAGTGTGTTAATCTTTTTTGAAAATTTCACACCTCACTTACTGGATTAATTAAATTTGGCCAGCAGATGCTAAAACGGATTTGGACCTGCTTAACTTATGGCTGAATTCGTTGGAATAAACAGTGAAGCTTCACTGGTCCGTCAGTAATTCATCACAGTTGCTTTTGGCAGTGAGAACTAGTCTAGAATCGAAAAGCACGAAGGTTACAAATTAGGATGTGTCCGTTTCTGGTGAGTTAGTCTTTCTCTCTCTGAAAATGCGTATCTTAGTGAAGGCTATAAAAAAGGCATTTGGACTTGATACAATTATGATAAATGTGTTAGAATGATTCATTCAACAGAGAACTTGAAAATCTATTCTTATTGAGGGAAAAAGGTTGATTGATCGGTGAGGAATCTAGCGTTCCTTGCAATTTTTGGTGTCTGGGAAGCGTTGAGACTCGATTTTGGTATCCGTTGGGTTCGGAAATTGCGTGAATAAGGAATTCTTCACTAGGCAAAGACGCAATCCTCAACTATGTGTGGGATAACACTCTGTCCGCGACTTACCTTGTTTAGGTTAAAAAAATACGAATTAACAATAATTTGAAAAGGTGTTCGCCGGTGGAGCCTAAAAAAAGTAGTCATAGATTCTTGCTTCTAGTCGTTTAGAAATCTAGAAAATTCGGTACTCGAACTTAGAACCTTTAAGTGTGAAATTACATTTCAAAATTGAGTTGCAAACTCTTAAAAAGCGCGGGTTTTTCTATTCTAAGGTGTCTCTTAAAAGCAGCCCCAATCTTCAGGCTCTAAAGGTTTCTGGTTATAGGCTGTAGACTTGCTAAATTTAATTCCAATTGGTTAGAATTAATAATGACCTTAAAAAAGGCGTTCGCTGGTCTGTTAGAAATTTAGTGGAGTTCCTTTTTTGACACAGAAAGTTGGTCTCGTGAATCTAAAGGAATGTAGGTGCATACTTTCATTCAAATTTTACTCTCCGGGTGGGTTAAATTTGACCAGCAAAGTGTTGGCCAAGTGCGTTGAAATAAACAAATATCCCCCCTGGTTTATCAGAAATTCACCCCAGAGTTGCTTTTAGACAGTGAAAACGGTTAAAATATTGATGCGTCCGGTTCTGGTTAGTTGATGGCTCTGAAAAGGCGTATTTCAGTCGGTTGTTGGGTAAAATTTGGCCAGCAGGGACTCAAACTGGTTACTTGCTTCGTATAGTTTGTTGTTGACAAACTAAATTACCTAAAAAGATGCTCACAGGTTTGTTTGAAATTCATCTGGGATTGATTATTGAGAAGTTTACTGCTCCTTCAGTCTTGGGACACAAATTTGAAAAAACATTTTCAATGCAAAATTCATGGGAGTTACTTTTGGATAGTGAATTTAAAAGAACGTAGGAAAAAAGTTTAATATGGTGCGTATTTCACTCATTGGATGGGTTGAATTTCACAGCCTTATCTCGTTAATATTGAAAAGTACGAATCTGAACGTGCCAAAATTAACCTAAATACGTTGGAATAGCCCACGACCTGTCTGTAACTCCTCTAAAAAGTTGTTCAAGTCTCTTGGGAATTCATTGGACAGTGAAAATTGGTCTCTTAATACCTAAATCTAGGGAAAAGTTGCATTTCTTTGGAGCCAATGCAAAATGCGAAATTTCCATGCTAATTGGTAACTGGAAATGCTGCAGGCCGTTAGGTAGTATCATTTTTCGAACTCAGAGTAAATTGACAAAGCTATCAAGTACCGGGCTCTGTCCTTATAACGTGACACTGACTGGCTGTCTGTGTGCTACACAGACTCAGACAAAGACGTGATGCAGTTCTGACTGTAAAAGTCCCCCAATCCCTTTGCCATTATCCATTCTCCCAGTGATTGATGGACAAAGCCTGTGTGCACCCAGCAACCAAAGTGTGGGGACATTTCTCATCAGTATATGTTCTCATCATTGGAACCTATTGATTAGCTGTGACACCTTTTAGTAGGTCTTTGACAGGAATGACATGCCTCTGTTCCGCCAATAAGTTACCGGGTTACCTGAGAACCTGTCCGAGCTAGACAAGGGGCTTTAGGCAGGACCCTGGGTCACTGTTTTCCTTTCTTACTTTTCAGACAAGCTGTCTACCTCCCTGGAAAACACGGCCGGTGGTGGTGGTGGTGGTGGAGTGCTCGATGGGACTCAGAGTCCCAGTGAAGGCATCATCAACACTGGTAAGCCTTCCCTGCCTCCTCCTCCTCCTCCTCTTCTTTCTCCCCCTCCGCCCTGCTAAATTCGTGGGTCCTTTCACTCCTCTCCTTTGTCTGTCTGTCTGTTTGTGCATGCTCATGTATTACCATCCCCTTCGGCGTCGTCGGAGGTAACTCGGTTGCTAGGCTTTGGCTCGCTATGCTCGAAATGCCCTGTTCTTGGGGTATTAAGGGTTTCTTTGTTTGTTTGTCCCTTCTATCATGTAGGCAACCGGTTAATGAGCCAACAGGGCTCCAAGGAGACCTCAAAAAAGCGCTATCGACGAGTCAAGTCCACGCAGAAAACCGGGGCTACCGACGGTTATGGTGAGTGCCTGATTTTTTGTTCTCTCTCCTTTATCGAGTCTAAAATCCAATGCATTTTACTCGAATCGGTCGAAATTTGGCGCCTATTTGGAAGGGCATTGTAAGTCACTGTCGCGTTAAACGTAGGCACAGCTACCAGTACTCAGTGCCTTTGGGTTTGCGCAGTTATCCTGGGCCTAACTAGGTTTCACCACTTGACTCTTTATCTGGAATGAAGGGTCCTATGTTTTTGAGTTTGGTTTTAAACTTAATCGAGGTAGACACGAGAGTGTGGTTAGCATAAAAAATTTACTGCTCTTTCCTTTCTATCATGTGGGTATACTTGCCTTGAGATGCCTGAAAATGTGTGGGTTATGGGGTCATCAGTTTATGATTTTCAGGTAACCCCTGCAGAAAATCGGCTAGTAAATCACGATTGAATTACAAGTGTTCTTTTCATTGGCACTAAGCGGAGTATAAATAGGTCGTGGTTTAGTGAAAATCGAAAGTATTAGGTCTCATGGTAGTTGTAGAGCAAATCAAATCAAGAAATCGAATAAATGGGCATTTCACTCGAGTCTGAGCTTGAGAATCTTAGAAAGAGCCATTCTAAGGCTGTAGATGCTTTCCATCTGTTAAGATACCCCAAGAATCAAACTGTCGTTCTCTCCCTATGATTAAGTTGAAAAAAAGGAATGTGGTTAAAGTTGGGTGACTCGGCTCAAGATTCCGGATGAGAGTAACAGAAAGAACCACGCATTCCCTCGAAGGAATTCTCTTAAGGTCTCTGATTGTCTCACTCCATCAAGAATCTGAAGAAAAGTGACAATTTCACTCTTGTCAGGTTTCAGTTAAGCTTGAAAGGTCTGAGTTTGAGGATGTAAGTCACTGACTTAGCATCTATCTGCCCCCAAGACTCGTTCGCTCTCAAAGCCGCCAGCGCGATTTGAGAGTGGCATTAGTCATCATCACCATCTAAGCAGCAAGCGGAGGAGGAATGGGAAAATCCCCCAACTAGTCAGTATTTGAATGTGAGGTGACTCCTGCAGCCTTTCAGAGGTAAATGTCAGACCGAGCTGATCTAATCACTCATCCCAACACACCTGGATAGACAATACGTCGACACGGCATCTATCTGGAGGTCAACACTCGAAAAGGTCAAGCTTCGTACGTCGATCTCCTGAGCAAGTTGCGATCTGCGGTGTGTTTGGGGAAAGTTGTCGCTGACACCAGTCGAGATCTGATTATTGAAGACCTAAAGCATCGTCGTCTTGGAACCAAGAAAAAAAGAGTACCTGTACCATCTAAATGTCATTGGATGTACATGGACAAACCCTATTAAGTGGATAGACAAAGAGGTCCACGCTTAGGGAGGTTTTTCTTTCTAAGTCAGCATCGATGGCTGATGTAGGGAATGCATAGAATTCGGTCATTTTCGCGTAAACAAACCCACGTCTTAACTTGTTTCCAAAAGAAATGCTTTCTTGCTATATATCTCAGTTTTTGCAACTTTTGAAAGTATTCAACCACGGGGTATTTGGAATCTCGTTACCTGGTCCATATTCTCAGCCGCTAATCTTAATAACACACTAGTTAAATTAATCATAATGCCACTCAATCACATTTCAGAATAGGGTGACCCCGCTGAACCCGCATCTTTGGACATTAAAGATGGTTATGAAGGGAAGGGGGAGGTTCATTACAGCTCACTACTTCATGTTCATTAGTTGTAATTGCGGAATGTTTTCGAAGGCTAAAGGAATGTCCCTAATAAGTAAAGCACGCTGTAGGAAAAAGATGACGGGAAGAATTTGCAACCTCGTTTGAAAAAAAAGCTTTCTTCACCAGACAATTAGGTAAATTTAGAGGAATTTCAATAAAATGGGAGATTTAATTTGTGAGTTTATGCCAGTGGATTGTCTTCAGTGTTCACACAGAGAGAGAGAGCAGAAAATGGTGGTTGATAACGTCTAACTTAGCTGAGATTTAAAAGAATTTGAATGGACAAGGAAATTGGAGAATCTGGTGTAGTCTAGCGTCGGACCTAGACTGCCCGTTGTTGGCCGAAACAACCAATGAAAACGCTTTCTCTTTTCCTAACCCCCCCCCCCCTCCTCCTAGAATCGGAGGGCTACGAGTTCCAGCTAATCTCGATGGACCGGGCGTGGAACTTTGAGGCGCACAGCGCCGAAGAGCGCGACGAATGGGTGAGCCACATCGATCGAGCCATCATCACCCGTCTGCAGCTCCTCGAATCCAGCAACTCCTCCAACAGCCGTCAGCAGCAGCAGCAGCAACAGCAAGGCGGTCACTCACTCCATCCCCACTTTCATCCCCACCACCACCAGCAGAACCAGTCGGGACATCATCAGGAGGCAAGTGGGAACAGCGGCTCCGGTGGTGGGGGTGGTTGGGGCGGTGGTCATGGGACCACGGGCTCCGATCCCGGTGCTGCTGCTGCTGGTGGTGGTGGCCGAGGTGGTGGCGGAGGGGGTTCTGGAGGTGTGGATGAAGCGATGGCGAAATCCCTCCGAGCGGTGGCTGGAAATGATGCCTGTGCGGATTGTGGAGCTCCTGGTGAGTACCAGGCGTTACTTTTTGTGCTTAGATGCATTCAAAACTGATCTAATTTGGTTTTACGGAACAGTGGAGTCAAAATTTGCTTGCTCAGATTTGTTAAACTTATGGCTTCCAGAGAAATCTCGGTGATGTTTGCTTTTCTCCAACAGTCTGGGTGTTTATTTAGCCACCCGCGTGATTTCAAAACAGCGTTAGTCATCACCATCTCCTCCTCCTCCTCTCACCGTCACTAAACTGCAGGGGTAGGAAAAGCCTCCTAAAACAAATTTGACAGTTTTTTTGGGAAGAGAAAAAAGACCTTTGTTGGAGGTGACCATTCTTAGAAAATCGATGAGATGTCTGGTCAATTAAGTCGTGGGGAAGTTGGCAGCTTCCAGACACTGGGATAGCGCAATCGTGCTTTTTTTCCGATCTGTCTGATTGGTTATTAAGCCTAAGTCGGTTTTTAGTCCTGTTGTGTCATTGGTTAACTGAGCAGCTTTTGTGGTGATGGCTGCGACATCATCCAGATGATCTGGGGAGGTTTGAAAGGGCCATACCCCAGAAATCGATGAGATGTCTAGTTGGTGGGTTCCAGAGACTGGGATATCCACGAAGAAGGTGTGTTTTTCTCGACCGCTCTGATGTGGTGTGGTGTGGTTCGGCCTTGTGCTGGGAATCAACCAGATGCTGACGCTGTCGCTGCTGCTGCTGCTGCTTGTGTGACCCAGTACTACGGTCATAAATGCGTGCCTGTTTTTCCCTGTTTGGCAATAAAAAATGCGTACAGAGAGAGAGAGAGAGTTGCACCGATAGCTACACATTAGATTTGATGGAGCGCAATGTAACAAATGGGTTGACGAATTTGTTCCCTCTAATTTATCCATCAAAGTCATGGATTGTGCGATGGAATTTCAGGATACCAGCTTAGTTTTAAAATAAGCTTCCTTCTCAGCATCTTTCACTTCGTCTGTGCGTTTTCTAAGCCTACTTAGTCCCTAATTGCGATCATGAAAAAACGAGCAATTCGCTGCCGATCCATACGAGGAAATGCCCAGGGATTGGCATTCATTTGACGCTGTTTTTTAAAATTAAATTTTGAGCGGCCTCGATTTTGTCGTTTTTGGAGGTTCCTGGTTGTCTTTAGAGAAAGTAGCTTCTCTTTTAGGCGTTTTTAACTCTGTTTGCGCCAGAGGAACACCCAGCAAAGTGTTCTGGCATGTTTGACCTGGTCATTTTATTGTTTTTTTTGAACAAATTTCGCCAAATTTTTGGTCCATCCTCGACGTGCTATCAGTCGACGTAGACGTGACAGTTATATAGGCTGGAAATACTTAAACTTGTGGTTGGCGTAGAAATTTTATGATGTCAAGATACGCAAATACAAGTTCACGCTATCCTGGCTTTTTTCGTATTGAATACGCCATTCTGCAATCTCATTACGAGTGCTTCTTGTCGTCAACAAAATTGGCGTGTATCGCCACTATGTGCTGACATTTGGGTTTGGGGGCGTTGTGGAATTCCACAGAAGGTAGTCGTCTCTTCTATGAATCACTGAATTCACTCATAGACTGGAGCACGACCGTATTCCTACTAGTGCAATAATTACGACTGCTTTTTGTCGTCAACGCAAAAAAGGAGCCTATCACGCCTCTGTGCTGACATTTGGGCTGTGTGTTTAAGTATTCCACTCGAGAAAGGTCAGTTGCTCGGTGTCATGTATAGCACATCACTATTTCCTCATAAATGGTAATAATCACCATTTATCATCACCATGACGATGGGTGATTGTTAGTGCTTCATGGTCTACTCTCTTTTTTATATTTTGTGCGGAGATAAGATTTTTGGACGGAGGCATTATGTCACTCGCAGTAATGCGGGAGGTTTTTTATGACAATGTACGAAGAACGGGAAGGAATTAGTCACTGATTGATGAGTCATTACCGAATAGAAGCGTGGTAGTGCTCTGTTCTGGTGTGATGTGGAGTTTATTGGATGCGAATTCAAAATAGGGCATTTGAGGGCTATTTAAATGCGTTATTGTCGAACCTCAGAGGAGCCACGTCAGTTCTTAGCCACGAAGTCAGGAAGAACAGCCTATCGAAAGTCATAAAATGCTAGTGGAAGCCACGCCTCTGACGTCTGTTCTCCTGTGTGCTGTGTCTTGGTGTAGATCCGGACTGGGCGAGCTTGAACCTGGGTGAATTGGTGTGCATCGAGTGCAGCGGAGTGCACCGACGCCTGGGCACGCACATCTCGCGGGTGCGCTCCCTCCTCCTCGACGATTGGACGCCCGAGGCCGCCGCCGTCATGCGAGCCATCGGCAACACCCTCGCCAACTCCGTCTGGGAGGCCGCTGTACCCGCCAACCTCAACTCCCGACGGTACGTCTGCAATTCACCACCACCACCACCACCTACTTGTCTGACCCACACTCTTGTTTAAAAGCCGGATAAAATTTCCCAATCACCATAAAAAATTTTGTTCACGAGGTCATTGAATGGAGATTCATATTAATGGACTCCATGTAGGTGTGTTTTAAAAGCTTAAGATGGCCTATCTAGGTCTAACTACCTTCATTCACAGCGCGAATGGAGATAAGAAATCGCCGATACCAACAAAGAGACGAAATGAGGGCCTACAGGTGTGCTGGAAGCCTGTTGGGTGGAGTTGCCCAAACCCCAATTGACTGAATGGAGCCTGATATTAACCCCGCATCTCATTTCCACCCTAGGCTCTAGATTTCCGCGTTTTTAGGAGGTGACACTCATTGAAAACCTCGGAGAGAACCAGAGACTGCTAGGGCTGATTTCACAAGTCCCTCTAAGACTGACAGATCCATTTTAGAGACACTATCAAACTGTCAAGCAAGCCAAGCCTAAAGAATGGCAATATATATTTTTTTTAAGTGACAGCTTTCGATCGGTATGTAGAGCCTTTAAGAATGTGAATGAAGGAACCTATCAAACCCTAATCGGCGTCCCAACATAATTAAGGATACGCTTAATAGGGAAATCCTTGAACACCCGTCTAGGTACTCATAGAGAGACACAAGACACGGACCCAGCTATGCACTTTAGGTGTCCTAATTGACCAAATGTAAATCAGACTGAGGAAATGAGGGATGACGTGTTCAAGGATGAGTTATCAGGTGAAGGCCACCCCCACACCTAATTGTGTGCGGACATTATTAATGAAACCAAATTTGGATAAACACTGGGGCACAGACGTATTCACTTCTCCCAGCGCTATTGGTCTCCTCATTGGTTGTTTCTCTAAAGGCTAGAAATCAGACCAAGTGCGGAAAAAAGTGTCAATCTCAGATGTCATACATCCATTTCATAGTAGAAAACCCATAGGTATCTATAATAGTCAAGAAATCGACTAAAATTTCAGTCTGAAAGAAATTTGAGGACTAGTGATAGGTAGAGTCATCTCCGAGTAGCAGTTTTAGATGCTCCTACGATTAATAGACCTATTCTTACGAAGAAGGCACAAGTGAAAGCAGGTAGAAGACAGGAAACAAACTCTCTCTCTGCCGACAGATGGATAAACGGATTTAGACCAAACGACCAATCAGGAATCAGAAAGACATTGAATACGAAAATCGACGCCTTTACAAACGAGAAATGCACTCTATCTGTTGCCGAATGGCTAATTTAGAACCCCGACCTACAGGAAAAGCTGCAAAGGTTTGACAACTGGAAGTCAGTTTAGATTTTGTGTGTTTGGGTGGTCCTATCCTGCTCACTCGTAGTTGATTCAATTTCACAGCTTCAAAATTGGCACGAGATGTTTCATTTAGATAGTGCAAAGATCCGATTCCCTCTGAGGTCAATTTTTTGCGCCAAATCAATCCTAGGGTCGAAAGGTCGAATCATCAACCACTCTGTCACTCTCAGTCTGTCTGTCATTTCCACTTCCCTGCCTCGGTAAATGCCACCTAGGCAGTAGAATCTCCCATTTATCTCTGCATCACACTCCAGAGTCCGGTCTGAGAGTGTGTTGATGGAGGTGTGCTCTAGAACTCAAGGCCACCACCTTATTGGCGGAAGAAAGTCTTGAAGATGCCAGCCTGCAGAGCCGAAGAGAAGTTTATGGCCACGAAGGCGTGTGGGGTGAGGGTGAGGGAGTTAATAGCTCCTCCAAGGATTGCGACCCAGGCAAGGTCACACACACACCACCACATATGCTCGCTCGCGGGTGTGGGAAAGTAGGTGGCAGAAGCAGAAGTAGAGGCAGCGGTAGCGGCATCACACTGCTTCCACCACCAGGTGGCAGGAGTGATTCATCACATCGATAAAACTCGCTCTGCCTGGTGATGAGCGAGTTATGCCCAGGCTGATGGATGCGAGTGTAAAAAAGCAAAGAGTGGGGGGGGGGTGGGTTAAGTGGTGGATTTGTGGGTCCGAAATTGCTGGAGTCGTAAACAACTGCTGATGATTTCGTGTGTTATTCAAGTCAGAGTGTTGCGGTGGATGGTGTATTGGGTCTCCATTCGTGGACTTTTGGTGGAAAACCCCATAACATTCTTTTGATTTTGAATGGGAAGACTCACAAATGTCAGTTTCAACCTCCTTCCAAATGATTTTGGTATCTACGAAACCAGTGGTGGATGAGGCATTTCCTCTCAGCCAAGTTCGTGACGTGATTCTCGCTGTGTCGGAGGGGGGGGGGGGTCGTGCTGCATTGTCGCGATGAAACACACACCTTTTCGAATCACTATAAGAGGTCTAAGTCACCTCCTCAAAGCTTTTTTTTGGTTCAAACACCCTCATTGTTGACAGTAGATTTGAGCATTAATTGGCTGCTGCATTTGGTGGTGACAAATCAGAGGTGTACGAGTCTCTCACGGCCCCATCACCAGATTGTTTGAAGAAGATGAAGAAGAGGAACCTTGTTGCCACAAAGTTCCCTTCTCAGTTGTGGTTGCGTCTCCCCATAAGCTGATCCACACCCACTGTCGTTGTCCGCCCACCAGAAGAGGTGGAATGAGTCTGAGAGAATCGAGGAGGGAGGAGATTTGAGTTGATTGTTTTCGAGAAATCCTAAGTTGACAACGATGAGCAGTTGTGTGAATTGAACTAGCTGCTTGATCGCCAATTCAAACTCAACACTGATAGAGCAGTTCATCGCCAAACTCAACTGAACGTCGTCCGGTGCGATCTTCATCTTCATCTTCCTGGTGGTCGAAATCTACTTCTTCTTCTTCTTCTTCTGGAAGTTATTACACTCACACGTATGAGTGGTTCTTCCAACCACTTCGTCGGCTGCTGTGTTTCCTCTTTCTTCAACTCATAAAGCATTCTGTGCTTCAAGTGGTTTTAACCAAGAAAATGTTAGTTTTTTATTGTTCTGCAAAACAAAAGATGCACCTGAAAGCAAAAATAATTCCCAGCTCCAGTAGACACTATAGGGCACTCTTTAAATTTCGTACAATTTTTAAGGAAAAAAGAGAAATAAAATTGGGCTGAATTTATGGGTAAGTCTGTCTGATATCTCGTCTACATGCAAGCCGCCTAGTCTCAGGAGCTCGGTCCTTTGGCACCTAACAAAAAAGCAACCTCAGGACAGTCTCAAACATCGAGATCCATTTATCCTCCAATTGGCTACGAAAGGGCTTTGAAATGAGAGAGAGAGAGAAAAAGCAATAAATAAATAAATAACCCACGCGGTTGGTAAGTCAATTAGGGTGTCACGTTAAGTCAGGATAACTAGGAAAATAGAACTGGGATATTTACGACCACCTCGGCTGTTTTAATTGTTATCTAATTGCGTGACCCCGTAGTTGCCATGGCTCATGTAGTAAAGGTGCTAATAGAAACAAGGACCCCACAGTGCCTTTTTTATTGTTATCCAGAGGGACGAGTTATCTAACCCCGATTACCCGCAACACTTACGTCTGCCTC
This sequence comes from Anomotaenia brevis, assembly GCA_030710315.1. Taxonomy (NCBI): domain Eukaryota; kingdom Metazoa; phylum Platyhelminthes; class Cestoda; order Cyclophyllidea; family Dilepididae; genus Anomotaenia; species Anomotaenia brevis. The sequence goes on from JAUOZQ010000039.1 coordinate 208,886, forward strand.
AAATGCCCATCTACTACTCCTTTAAGGGTTTTCTTAATTAAATTCGGGCTGAACTTACTGGATGATCCGCTAGTTTTGTGGCGCTGAAAGCAGGTTGAAAGGCTTTAGGAAGCAGTTAGTGGAGACAGCACATTGATATCATCTCCTCTCTCTCTCCACCGCGCTACAGGAAGCCGGACTCGCGGAGCTCGAAGGAGGAGATGGAGGCGTGGATCCGAGCCAAGTACGAGCAGCGCGAGTTCCTCCCACCGCTGCCCTACCCCGAGGCGCCACTGCAGCAGCAGCTCATCGATGCCATCGCGAGACAGGACACGCGACAAGTGGTGCTCTGCTTGGCGCGGGCCACTCCTGAAACGGTGAACGCGCCCTACTCGAGACAGGACTCACGCGCTGCCATCCACATCGCGGCAACGCTGGGCAACATCGTCTACCTTCAGCTTCTTCTCTGGGTGCGTCCCACGACTTCCCTTGATTTCCAGTCTTTTTTGCTGGAATTGGCCGTCAGAACCACTTGGAACGCAGACGGGGTCGACAATCAGACATTCGTAGGAATTGGCATCTAACATGGCACCAGACAGCGTTCGCTTCTTGACTGCACTACAGTCTATAATGTCCTTCTGAAGTTTTATTGGTGGTTAGATCTGAATTGGCTATCCAGACAGAATAGGTATGACAGTCGTAGGATTACCTAAGGCAGACTTTGCCAATGTAGCCCTTAAAACTCTCGTTTTTGCTTCTGTCGTACTAAAATTGCCCTTGTGAAGCAATTGGTCCCCTGTGGCTACGTCTACGAGTGTTGGCCTGATTTCTAGCACTTAAATCCTCTCATTCTTCGCTTCTACGATTTATGGTTAGTTGGGAACTTAAATTGATCGTTCTTCATTCCTTCAGGTTGAAATCGGCCTTCGGGGTTTTGAATTAGCCATTCGGCTGCAGATGGAGTACATTTCTCGTTTGCAAAGGCGTCGATTTTCGTATTCAATGTCTTTCTGATGCCTGATTGGTCGTTTGGTCTAAATCCGTTTATCCATCTGTCGGCAGAGAGAGAGTTTGTTTCCTGTCTTCTACCTGCTTTCACTTGTGCCTTCTTCGCAAGAATAGGTCTATTAATCGTAGGAGCATCTAAAACTACTATTCGGAGATGACTCTACCTATCAGTAGTCCTCAAATTTCTTTCAGACTGAAATTTTAGTCGATTTCTTGACTATTATAGATACCTATGGGTTTTCTAATATGAAATGGATGTATAACATCTGAGATTGACACTTTTTCCGCACTTGGTCTGATTTCTAGCCTTTAGAGAAACAACCAATGAGGAGACCAATAGCGCTGGGAGAAGTGAATACGTCTGTGCCCTAGTGTTTATCCAAATTTGGTTTCACCTAATTCATTAATAATGTACGCACACAATTAGGTGTGGGGGTGGCCTTCACCTGATAACTCATCCTTGAACACGTCATCCCTCATTTCCTCAGTCTGATTTACATTTGGTCAATTAGGACACCTAAAGTGCAAAGCTGGGTCCGTGTCTTGTGTCTCTCTATGAGTACCTAGACGGGTGTTCAAGGATTTCCCTATTTAGTGCATCGTTAATTATGCCGGGACGCCGATTAGGGTTTGATAGGTTCCTTCATTCACATTCTTAAAGGCTCTACATACCGATCAAAAGCTGTCACTTAAAAAAAATATATTGCCATTCTTTAGGCTTGGCTTACTTGGCAGTTTGATAGTGTCTCTAAAATGGATCTCTCAGTCTTAGAGGGACTTATGAAATCAGCTCTATTAGTCTCTGGTTCTCTCCGAGGTTTTCAATGAGGGTTACTTCCTAAAAACGCGGAAATCTAGAGCCTAGGGTGGAAATGCGATGCGGAGTTATTATCAGGCTCCATTCAGTCAATTGGGGTTTGGGCAACTCCACCCAACAGGCTTCCAACACACCTGTAGGCTCTCATTTTCGTTTCTTTTTTGGTATCGGCGATTTCTTATCTCCGTTCGCGCTGTGAATGAAGGTAGTTAGACCTAGATAGGCCATCTTAAGCTTTTAAAACACACCTATATGGAGTCCATTTCTTGTCTGTTAGGAACTTAATATGAATCTCCATTCTCTTGATTGAGGAATACTTTTACCCTTGCATACCGAACCTTGGCCCTAACAAACTTGGCAACTAGTACAAAGTCCATTTCTGTGCCTCTAGGGGAAATCACTGGTGTCTCTATTGTTTTCCGTATCTCTAAAATGGATCTGTCAATCATGAAGAAACCTTTGTAGTTGTCCCCAGCAAAGTATTCAACTCACCAGCACTCATAAAACTTGTCCTAGAACCAGTTTCGGGTTCTCTTTGAGGTCTTCAATGGTAGTTGCCTCCGAAAAACGCGACATTTTAGATTGTGTTTGTGATAAGCGTACAAGCTAGAATCTGATAGCGGAGTGTAATGGGAATTTTACACAGATTCTCATGCGAATAGTGGATTTTTCGGTCGATACAAACGCCCTACTTACTGAAAATACATGAGGAAATGAGGTGAAGCTATTGTTGAACTCCATTCGATCGATAGTAGGTCCACTAGTGGTTCTGACTGTTCTCAAAACACACGTAGGCTTCCAGAGTCCGTTTCTTGTCTATTGAAGCTTTGATATGTATCCACTCATATTCTCTGGGTTGGGAAATCACTGATTTATGTTTACCGTTTCTTTGCCTTGACAAACTTGGCAACTAGTACAAAGTCCATTTCTGTGCCTCGAGGGGAATTCACTGGTGCCTTTATTGTTTTCCTTGTCTCCAAAACGGGTCTGTCAATCATGGAGAAACCTTTGTAATTCTCCCCAGCTCTCATAAAACTTGTCCCAACAGCAGTTTCTGGTTCTCTCTGAGGTTTTCAAAGGGGGGGGGGGGTTACCCTCGAACACTCGGCATTTTTAAGCCTGAGAATGAGATTTTCGCAAAGATTTCCCCGCGGGTGATAATACCATGGAGAAATGAGGTGAAGCAATGCTTAGGCATCATTCGATCAACAGGAAGGCTTGCATTCCGTGGTTCGTTTGTTTGCGTCAGAGATTTATTATCCTCGTTGGCATAACTGGAGCATGAAGTTGCATTTTTATGGCCCTGTGTTTTTTTTCTTTCGCTGCGAGTGATTGTTTATTCTATGCGGGCCATCCTTGACTTGCCATAGAGCCCACATAGAACTTGATTGGGGTTAATTATGTCTCGAAAATGGATCTATCAGACTTAGAGAGTGAGAGAGATTTATGTGGTTGGCCGCACCAGCTCTCATAAAACTTGTCCCAGAAGCTGTCTCCGAGTCTTTCTGACGTTTTCCATTGGGGTTTCCTCCTAAAATCGGGGAATTTTAAAGAAATCATTTAACAAAGACTGCAATCCAGTGCCCTGGGGTAGGAGTTAGATGATAATTTTGGCCGTTTCTGACTGCTCGCACAAATCAGTTTTTTTGTGTTACAATCAGAGATTTCTTATCTCAGTTCGCTCTGTTTTAACATGAAGCTGCATTTTATGGTCGTGGTTGTTGTTTTTTTGGTTTTTTTCGCTGGCAGTGACTGTTTACCCTAGTGCAGACACCAAATTGTAATTGGCACTGTCCAGTTTCGGTGTTTGTGTGTGTACAAACAACAAGGGCCTTTTACTCAAAAATGCGTGTGTTTTGTGTGCTCGCTCTTTGTACCCAAGTGTCGATTACGCTAGCGTGTAAACGCTTTGCTATAACCTCCAAGGTTGAAGCGAGCAGTTCTCAGGATATAAGGGTAGCTGAGATAAGTTGTCCAATCAGTTGGCGGGTTGTAGCCTGTCATCTCATTGGCTAAACGCATTCACTGCGGCCACATTGTGAGATTTTGTCGAGATAAGCGTTGAATGCTTCCTATCGAGTTGAATTTCGAAGCTCATAAACGATTTACGTGTGTTGAGAAGCCTCTATCACTACTTCGGGACTCTACGATTCCCCTAAATGATAAATGTGAAATTGGAGCTAGTAAGGCACCATTCAGATCCCCGTCAATGTGGCCTATAAACTCAAATGTTAATACGATTTAAAGCGCCCTCGTTGATTTGTTTTCTTTCTGCATTTTAGGCAGCTTACTTTTGAAGTAAATGTCAAAGCTGTCAAGCTTTAGTTATTTCCTCAAACGACACCACACGGGGTCATGTTTTCCTCAAGATGTTGTGTGCAGAGGCTTCTGTGGAATTCGAGCTTATATTTTTATTCCACCGCATTCCCCTGGGCCTTGTTTCACATGCAAAGAGCCAGAACGATGCACTTTTAGTGGGAAACGAAAGAGTGCGTGTTCGCAGTAGTTGACTACTTAGTAAATTAGTTCGGTGTTTTTGTCCCTATGCTGTTGTCCAAAATCGCAAAATATCCCTTTCACCAACAAAACACTCGTTTTCCTAACGGTTTAGATGTTTTTTTGTTGTATTTTCTTTTTTCTTGCGGAATGGTTGTGAGGTTAGTTTGCCACGGTGGACTAATAAATTATGGTTGGGGTGGTTGTCTACATCGAGTCTAAGAAAGACTCGTTTAATTAAGATATCTTTAATTTTCCATAAATCAACTTTAGGGGGTTTGAAGAGGAATTTACAAAAAAAGTTAACATCAAGGAGGATTTATTTAGTACTATTCGTTTAAAATGTGGATTCACCGATCTGATTGCCGACACAGCCAGGACACGATATCTTCCATTGCTCTTATGCTAATGAGCAATTGGATTTAATTTTACCTTTTAATGAAATTGCGGTGAATGTGAACGTCCGAAAAAAAGAAATGTGCAAAGGTAATCTTGGACTTGGATGTCCACCTAGAGACGAGAAATCGTTAGTGTGAAACCAGCACTCATGTTCTCAAGGGAGCAGCTGAGTAACCTTCGGTCAAACTTTTCAACGTACGCGATGTGGTTTGTTTACCAAAGTAGCCTAGTTAGTGAGTTGGGGTGTTGTTTTTCTCCCAGTGTTTGTCCAAAAAACTAAGCTAAGGCAGACAGTGCAAATTTAGCCCTTTTTTCCCTTAAATAAACATCCCAGTTCATGGCTACTTCACGTGCCTTCCTGTGAGGAATTAGGGTCACCTAATGCCTCTTTTTTCGTCTCACGTGAGGACATGATACACCCACAGTAGTTCCGGCGTTGTAAGTGTAAATTTAAGCACTTTTAGAGGGTGGAATTACTAATACTCCCATACAGCTTTGACTTTGGTTGATTTCTCGGTGTCGTGTCGCGTGTCGTCTTGCAGTACAACGGTGACCCGAAGGTGGTGGACTCGGAGGGGCGGAACGCCTTCTACTACGCGCACTGCTCGTGCCACTTTGACTGCGCCAACTTCCTCGCGCGCAACGGCTGCCCCCGCCAAACAGTGCCCGCCCCGGCGCTCGCCCACTTTGCCGCCGCCTCTCAGCAACAGCAACAGCAACAGGCTCTCCCGCCCACCACCAAGTCCCAGCAACAGCAACAGGTGGGCATGACGCCGAAGCACCACTCCGCGATGGCCTACCAGCAGCAACAGCAGCAGCCGCAGCCACCGACGCCTCAACAGCAGCAGCAGCAGATGGTGATGGGGTATCGGGGAGGACCGGGTGTGCCTCAGCCGCAGCAGCAACTACCGCCGCCTACACCGCAAGCAGCTGCTGGTGGATTCGCTCCAGGTGAGTTGGGTGGTCTCAGCGTGTGTTGTAGGCCCCATTACGGCCTCATTCAGTGGTTTGTCAGAAAGTAGTACGGCTCGTAGTTGAGTGACGGTGATGCCTGTTGGTCTTAGTTGGCACACACGCTTCATCTGCCAGTCGCTCTCTCTAGGGCGCAGGATGGGAATGGCGTGTTGTCGACACTGGCAGCTGGTCTACCAAGCCGCTTTCGAGAGATTTGCCGAGAATGAAGATGGTTACATCTTTCTACTTGGGTGCAAGGGTGGTTCTAGTTGTTAAATGGGGCACTACCCAGCCGTGATTCCCCGATAGATTTGGACTGGAACTTGTGATGCACTTTTAAGGGGTCTTTTTCGCTTTTTGCGTTCGCTCCACCTGACGTGGGCTGGAATTTATAATTCGTGGCGTGACGGAAGCAGTGAGAAATCATGGGGTTTTGGTTCTTTTTTGTTTCTACACATGACTGACGCCTGTTATGTTAGCGTTAGTTGGGTGTCTCTCAAACCTGTTGGACACACGCGATGACTCAACTTAATTGATGGGAGGCGGGTAGATGTCAACGAAATGACACACCTGAATGCATTTGTAGTGGGTGGCTACACTGAGGAATCTCTCTAAGACGGGGTTAGGTCAAGTGAATCAGCGTGAGAACGCAGGCCCGACTTCAGAATCCAGGTTCGGAATGTGGCTACTTATATCGCCAATAAGTAGCAAGGACCCCACCCAATCATGTCCTCTCCTTTTCAGTCTTTATGCACAACATAATGCCCGGATCGGCGGGAAATCACCCGATGCACGGAACCATGGGTGGAGGCGGCGGAGGTCTGGCGTCAGGAGCGACTGTAGCGGCCGGTGCGACACTTCCTCGACGACGAGGACCCTTTGGACCCCCCGCAGCCACCGCTGGCGGGGCAGGAGGGATGTACCTCCCCTCCCAGCCAATCCCCACGTCGTCCACAACAGTGGCGAACAGCATGGCGAATCGTCCGCTGCCCGTGGCGGGCGCCTTTGATCCGTCGACGATGGCTGGTGCGACGAATCAGGCACAGAACGCCAAGCCGGGCGATCCCCCGGAGATCAGCATTTAGACGTCCTCGCGTGTACAGAGCTGCTGCGAATCCAATCAATCATCTGCTCCCCCCCTCCCCCGCCCCGCTTCTTGCGTCGTCGTGGGTGGTCGTCTCACCCACTTCATCTCTCTCTCTCTGTCTGTGTGTGTGTGTCTCTCTCTCACTGCCTAGCTCGCGCTATTTCTCTCTTTGTCTGTCTGAGTGATCATGAATGTAGTTGTGCATGTGTGCATACTATTTTCGGCTACCTTCGTAGGTGGGGACGAATCTCTGGGTTTGCACATGGGGTTTACAAAATAAGATTACAATGATTGGGCCATCGACAGTCCTTTTGCTACAGGGTCACACCTACCATATGTGGCATCGGCAGATTACGGATGTCGTGTTTCGGGAGCAAGTAGAACCGTTCAGACAACATTGGTGCTTAAGTTGTCAGCTCAAGAGTGGAGTAACGTGAACTACTTGCGTCTAAAAGATAGGTCTTGGGAATTCCAGGTCCTCAACCCCGTATACCTTGTTAAACATTCAGTCTGTTTTAAGGAATCTTGACTAATTCATCCGAGATGTGCGTTTCTATTTACTTGGCCTGGATTATTGCAGATAAATTAATAAGGTTTTATGTAAAGCGTATTCAAAAACGTACAAGTTCGTCGTTTTCTCTAGGAATCTAGAGTGATGTGGGAGGATTTCTTTCCAGACTTACAACATAAAATAAACATTAAAATTGCAATTAGAATAAAAATGCTTTACATAGATTTTCACAATTACTATTATAAAAAATATTTAATTCAGGCTACTATTCAGTACAGGTTATTATAATTAATTTTATTATCGCAATATTCTGGAGACGAGACACACATCCCGACTCAGCATCTGTGATTGGTCCGTGGTCGTGAATGTCCTGTCCTTGAGAGGCGTGTGCACATCAGCACAGTGCATTAGCGCTACATACGTACGTGGTGGTCTTTGATGGCGGAGGGGCTGCTATCTAGAAAAGATGGTAATTGTCAAAATGTTTGGGGGAATGTACGTGTCGTCCGTTTCGGGTAGACTTTGGCTTGGACGTGGGACAAGAAGGGCTCAAAATTGGGGGTTCGGGAATACCGTTGGTCATGGGGGGTGAATGAGGGGTTGGTTGCCAAGGCTGGGAAAAATGGTTTGAAGGGTTCTTCGAGCTGAGAGAGTTTGTTATCCTCATCTTGACAGTCTTCCATGAAATCGGCTTTGGGTCTGTCGATGCTTACCACGGTGTCCTTGTTATTGAGTAAAATATTGAAAGTTTTCTCCGTACCGGAGGGGGATTCCATGGACCAGTTCCGCTGGGCTGGTGCCCAACCAGGTCCAGGTGGACATGAGAAAATCTCCCCCCTGGTTGTTTTTGGAAGTCGACCGGTGATTCATTATGGTGATATATCTTTGCACGCTGACAAAAAGTGCAAAGATACATCGCCACAATAAACTCGGGGTCGACCCTACTCTGGCCAGCACAATTAAAGTGGTTTACATCTTAAGTTGAATTCCCAAAAAAAGAACCAAGTAAGGTGAAATAACAGGCACGAAACGAATGTGACGTTGCTTGCACGCCGTGCTACGATCTTGCGAATGCTTAACCTGGCGACGGGACACAAATTCTGACTTTGCACTTGTGATTTGTCCGTGGTCATTAGCGTCCTGTCCTTGAAAAACTCAGCGCATTAGGGCAACAAAATAATATTAGTGTTATTTACTTTTAAGCTGTAGAAGAAAATCATGTGTTATATTTTAGATAATAAATGATATTTAAATTATATTATTACAATTCGTAATTATTTGAGAATCTGTTCTGGTAATGATCATAATTATGAATTATCGATGACAAATTAGTACTTTCTCTACTCTCATTGGCTAATTAGTTAAACTAACTGTTGCAGCATTTGATGGAGCTGTTTGATCTAATATTCTTAGCAATGAGTTTTCTCAATGGTTTGGTGTCATCGACTGTTCCTTGATATCCTCTTATTTGTCTTTCAGCCTTGCCTATGTCACAAGATTATCGACTGAACATGCAAGTCGAATAGCGATAGAGGGGAGGTGTATTTGATCAAACGCAAATATAGCTCTGCGTTGACCCTAACTGGTCGGCCGAAAGTGAGTAATGGCTGTTGGTGAACGCGAGACCACTACCATTTCTAAAAAGTGGCAAGGGCTAGACTATCGGTTCTCGTTTAATGGCGAGGAATTATCAAGTTCCAGCCCATACAAGACATTAACGACTTAATAACATTGCTTCTGGACCAATTAAATTCCTTGGACAAGTCTCATATAAGTAAGCAGGTAAGTCTAGTTAGTGTGTCCCGTTGTTTTAATCAAGCGGTGATGCCATTAGCCAATAAGAAGGAATTTTAGAATCTAAGGTAAAGTAGAAACTGTCTAGAAACTAGGCCGATATACTCGTAGATGTAGTCATAGTAACTGCACAATTTCTTCTCTGGTCGCTCACAAAGATTCTAGGAAAATCAAAACAGGTTTTTAAATTTCAGAAGTATTAATTAAATTAGGAAAAGAAACCTATGAAGTAACGCCTCTACTCTGAAACTATCTACTACCCTGATAAAGGAGGCCATGACGGTTCTTCATTCAGCCCATTTCAAATGACCTTAAGGGATTTATATGAAATTTATGCGCTAATTTATATGAAATTTATGCGCTAATTTACTTCCAAGAAACAATGTGATGACTTCAATTACTTTCTAAAAGCATCATTTAAGTCAATTTTATTAAAGTTTGCAACTATGGAGTTCAATTTATTAATACTTCATGCATTTGTGCACTTTTTTAATTTCTACGAATTTTTTTTAATTTATTTTTGTCTTTTATTTATTTGTTATACTTTTAATTTATGTTATTTTCGGATGAAAATGTCGAAAAGTGTTCAAATCGATTTTGAAAATATTACATTTGTAATTTTTTCAATATTACTAGAAAATACTTCAGCAAGATCATTTACACCAATCTCGTCTGACTACAGTAATGTCGAAGGGTGAAAGAAATAAAATTAAAAAACAAATATTTTTCCCAATTTCGACCTCAGCTTGGAAGTTTAGATTAAATTAATTTTAAAGTATTACGTTTATAAATTTTGTACATATTACCAGCGAATATTTCAGTAATATTATTTAAACCAGTCCCATTAAATTCTGGCGTTGGTCAAGGGAGAAAGGAACAAAATTAAATTCCAATATTTTCACAATTTATAGCCTTTACTACGGATTTTGAGCAATCATTTTTAAGCAATCATTTGGAAGTCTGCTTGGTAGTTAATCGAAAAAACAAAATAACTTCTACAAACGACCGAGAATATTTTGATCTTAACAATCTCTTATACGGGACTACCTTTGCTATTTAATCAAAGATAACTCTGCAAACTATAAGATTTCTGATTACAGTTTTGTGCCACCAACATTGACTTCCTCGAAATAAACCTTTATAATCCTATTAGTAGCGACGGATAGCTAAACTAAGATTACCTCCCCAAGCTCTATCGTTATCCCTGGTAGGATAAGCAGTACCGTTCAGATTACGAAAGAAAAACGTTTATTAGAATTTATGTATCAACGGGAGAAAAAGTTGCAATTTTCGGTGTCGAAATCATATCTCACCGGATTCATTGGTTAACAGCTGAACCAATAATCTTGAAGATCGATAAATGCGATCAATGCTTAACTTGCGGCATCGCTGAATCAGGGAGGTGAGTGCACGCAAGGAGCCCAAATGCGGCCGTGCAACTCACTGAATAATGCGTTGAGAATTGGGTCTTAATATGATCACTGTAGGATTAAACCGGATCGATTTAACCGAAAAAATAAGATAAACTCGGCGCTGAAGCTCAATATATGCGAGTGTTTCTTGTCTCGATTGTTGAGTTTCTTCAGATCGCTACCGTCTGTTCCGTGGAAGTTTACATAATCACGAGAATAGGTTGAAAGTGACATTTGGAAGTTCTTCGAATCAAGAACAAAAGTGTTTAACAATAAAAGGTATTTATAATCTCATTGATAGGTGAAAGGATGTCATAGGTAATCAGAGAAAGTACTATGTTGGTGAATGCATCCCTAAATAAATGCCCCATTTGTTCGCTTGTTTTAATTATTCAAAATTCGCGTAGACATTATGAATGATGTTGACTGTTCATTTGTGGTGTTGGCTATGCTACCGTCCTCTGCACCGAGATAGCTGTCAAATTAAGAATCAAGACATATTTGACAATTTTTTAGGATAGAAGAATGAACTTGGGCGCGTGGTAAATCCCAAGTTAATTTTAGGCAATGCATGCTATACATATTAAACAGATAATAACAAACGGTAAATAAATTATAGTTCAAGATTATCAAAAAATTATAAATATAATTATCCAAAGATGCAACTGAATAATAATGATTTCACCTATTCAGAATAATCTGTTCTCAATTCGTCTATGTGCCTATAAATGAGGCATTGGCTCAGCCAATCATGTCCACGCTAGTTTATCGATACTCTCTGTACAAACCAATTAGTTTCGAGTTGTCATAAACGCGCAATGATTGGACGACTGAGGCTGCTGCTGACCAGAATCGGATTCCCAATCTCCTGGCCCAGTGAGCCGTATTTTGGATGTCGAAACGAGGATTGAGAAACCTACTCCACCTCATCATCTCTCCCTCCGATAGCGTGGTGGATTGATGTCGTGTTCGAGGTCGTCGTCGTCGTCGTCGTCACCGTCGCAACCAGTCTACAGATCGTCTGCTGTCTTGTCCCGTTTTTTTCCCTCAAATTGGCGAATCGGAGGGACTGTGATACTTTTGTAACGGAAGCTTTGTTAATTAAAAAATGAACTTAGAATCCTATCGTATCTGAATCGCAACAATTTTACATGACTTCTACATTGGCCTGGTAAAATCTCGAGGCCATTGTCACGATATCGTTAAAACAAAACATGGGTCGAGTACTAAGCCAATCAGCCAAGATGGAAATACGGAGTACTGCGATGATTGTGGCACGTACCGAGTACACTGACCCTGACACAATCGTCCAGGTCAACCCAGTCTCACCACACAGCTTCCTAACCATGACCCTGGCAATGACACCACCTCTACCTGAAGTCTGCTAGGAGCCAAACATCATAATGAGCATTTTATTTCATACACTCTCTGCCTTTACAACAGGGGAACGTGAATCAAGCATATTTGTTTCACAGATTCAGTCATACCCTGATTCCACTGAGGCAAAAACCAAGTGTACCACGTAGAGCACTGGGTTGGCATCATCCACTTCGCTGAAGCCCACGCCGAATATCCTGGAAGTGAGGAACTTCTGGACAGCGATTAGATATGGGCATTCCAGCGTCGTGCAGAAGGGAGTTGTGTGTTCAGCCACCCTGAATGAATAGAAGAAACGCACTTCTCCTTGAGCACATATCGAACACTCCAGTGAACCAACGCGCTGTCGCCTTCGCAGGGACGCAATGCGTGTTCTTCCCTCAGGTAGTCAGGATGGGTTGTGACTCCATGGAGACTACGTACGATGGACCACGGGTTCTGGGCTTCAGTAAAGCCAGTGGCACTGCTGGGTTTGCGGTGTCGTGCGATGCCGGCCTAGACCGCCAATTTCGACGTATGTTTGCCAAGATTAAGGAGATGAACAGGCATATGAGAGTTGTGTATGTGACACCTGGCTGGAACAAGCGTTGGCTGGTTCAACGTGTCGAACAATGCCACCCAGGTTCCGCGTCTGAAGCAGAGGTGCACGCACTTCGCTTGTCCGCCGTGCCTAAGAAATTGCCAACTCGGAAGGGCGCAGTGAACCGTTGTTGCGTGAAACACCAGTACAGTTGAGCAAGAGGAAGGCAAGTGAATGAGACCAGTGCTCCGACGTCAACAGCGTCGACCTCCTGCGCAGTTGCGCAGGGCTTCTTGAAGAAGCTTCGGTTATGCATCATCCCCTCAGTTGGTCCCAGGGATCATTGTAGTCTGATTCCACTGAATCGGTCAAAAGACCGAATCGAAAAAGAAGACGACGACTTCGAAATCCACGACTAAACTTGCTGATTGAAAGTCCCTAGTTCGCGTCAGGCCTTAAATACGGCCTTCTGAACTGAACAAGGCTCAGTCCTACTGATTTCAACTCACTGTAGCCCAATCAGCAGGCTTATCGATTTTTGGCCCAATATAACCCGAAATCTCAATGGACGAATTTAAACATCTAATCTGTGTCCTGATTAGGACTCGGTGATCCTATGAGCAGAAAAACGGAATCGGAAAGAACGAAGGGATCGATATCGATTGATGTCGATACTTGTCGTCTTCTGATAAGTAGATATCGACGATATTGGGGCACTGTACCACTTCTCCAGGGAACACGCTCTTCCCTTTACAACATGGTCACTTGGATCAGCTAGAATCTGTTTCACAAATTTGATCACACCTTTCACTGGTTTGAAATGCCACTGCGAGGCATCGAGGAATCCCACACATCTTTTGCGGCATTCCTCGTCTTCTTGGAATAACGAGGTGTTGATAGTTTGATCATCCGTTTGATGATTGTTTTGCCGAATATTTTCAAATGAAATTCCTTCTAAGAGCAAGCTGGGTATCGGCTATTCCTCGTATCTGATTGCGAAAGATTTTTTGCAATAAACATGCCTTTATTCGGGTTTCGGTTGCCTCATGTTTTGTTTTTACTGTGTAGATCACAAAGGGATTCGCTCAGTCATAGCAGGTCAATTTTACAATTTACCAGCAGTTAGATGCTACGGCTAAGTTAATGGCATCAGTTTTACCGTGGTTTCCCGGAAAATTGACTTCGATGTCAATCAAATGGCTTTTTGGTAAGAAGCAGCCGTTTCATCAGGTGATGAAATACCATATCTGATTTTTGATTCTTCGGATTTCAAGGGAAATAAGTAAGTGCTTTTTGTAACGATAGCTTAAACTGCGTCTGAGATTTCGACTCAACTTAAGCTCGCAGAAGTGGTAAAATTATCCCAGTGCTTAAAATCACACAGGATTACTTTTAAGATTTATATAAGATAAATCGAAAAGGTGAATCAAATACTAAATACTAAATGCTTACCATGTACATTATCACCCAAAATAAAGAAACAAATAACCCAGCCTTTACTGAATGGCCAGTTTCTCCTCGTCCTCGGGGGATTAGATCAAGAAAAACTCTTTCAGTCCATTAGGTTTCTTGGCAATGATAACCCTTTATAACACAGCTACACCATTCATCATAGTACTTAAAGTCTTGTATTATACAATTAAACAGCCTAATTAGCTACTGATATTAATCAAATGTGGTTTTTCTTCAAGAAACCACATCAAATGACTGCTTAGCTGTATGAAATCAATAGAGAAAACTGTGAGGAAATCCCTATAGAATTTATCTTTCCTAAGTTACTTATCAATACAGAAAAGAGGGGATATTTTCTTATTTTCAGGAGATTATATCTGGTAGAACCTTGCATAAGATTATCAAGTGCTTTATTTTCCAATGAGTGTTTATAAAAATCTCTATTTTTCACTATGATTTCACAAAAAAATCGAGCATGTGACAATTAACTATCACATCTGTTGTTTTGATTCGTCAGGTTCTGGCTTGAAAATTTAAGATCGAATCAAACTCCTTTCGTGATTAGGACTCAAGTTGATCTCTAAGATGTGGTGAAAACTACTCCAGTGTTTTTAAATCAGGCAAGATTACTTTTGCGAGTTTCATAAAAGACTAACGGAAAAGGTGGGTTAAACTACTCTATGGCAGAAATCGAATTATGTATTTGGAATATTCAAACAGCCTCTTAATAGCTACAAAAATAGGCAACATTCCTGCAATAATGCACGTTAGATGGCTGAATTCGAGATTTTCTATGTGCGGAAATCCACCTACCGGGCCGGTTTATGCCGTTTTCAGGTGATTAGACGAATAAACTCTATCTCAGCTTGTCATGTGCCTCATCTTCCGAAGAAAACCACCACAAAACCTGTTATATTTACAGAAAATTAATAATATAATTTTGAATATAATATAATAACATAATAATATAATGTATTTTTTCTAGATCTATAATTTATTTGCCTTCGGTTATTATCTGTATAATATGTACAGTTGTTTAAGTTGTTATTGACGCTTTGCACTTAGTTGAATAAACATGGAGTTACCACGCTTCCCGCCACTTTAGGTAGCATAGCACCTTCGTGCTTTACGCTATGACCCCTCCAAGGTTTGCGAAAAATGACGCCATTCCTCTCAGATCTCGAAGTCACGGTCCCTACAGAATGACCGCTTATTCTCATCAAAAGTTGATCACATGAAGAAAGCTCTCTCGCCATCATTTGAATCCTTCCAGTCTGCGAAAAAAAGACATCATCCTTCACTGATCTCAGTGTCACGTAATTTACAAACAGACGCGTTACCACTTTGTCTCTACCTATGCAGTGTCGTGGAGAATTTGAAAGACTATTCAGCAATTTTTAATCTCCCATTACTATTTTAAGGCACAATGTAACCGTTTTTTCATTCCTATGAGATTAAATGTAGCGTAGCTTGTCTCAGTTCATAAACTGTCAGTAAAAGGTCCTAATAACCGCTTATAATTCAATGAAACCGTAGCAAATTAGCAACTTTCTGGAGTATTTGACTATCCTGATATTTTTCCGTCATATTTTGCAAAAAAAAATTTTAGGAGTTTTTTAAGCTAAAAATTTAAAATGGAATACAACTCGGTTAGCGATTTGTACTCAAGTTCACTCCTAAAAGATGTGAAAATTAGTCCACTGTTAGGAAATTCTTAAAAATAGGGAAATTGAAGCACTTACTTTCTATATGACGGAAATCGACTAAAAGGCAGCCAGATTTCTCCAAAGACGGTCTTCTTTGAACTTTGAAATGATTTGAGACTTAACTCGTAATCGAAGAAATAAAAAATGAAATCAAAGTTTGATAAAAATTGCAGCATTTAAAAAAACAATGGATAAGTTCGATGAAAAGTGAAATAAGTGAGGGCTATAGGATAGAAAGTGGATTCCATAGAAAGAATTTGTAAATGTCCTCTCAAAAGCTATGGCAGTGGCACTAAACCACGAATGTGTTGACTCAACATCGTGGCCAGAACCATAGTGAAATTTATGCAACAATAATGGAAGTTAGTCCGTTTCATATTTTACAGTTGTTGTTTTCACTTCAATCAATAACATTTAATACCACATAAGCAAGTACAAAAATATGCAAATATAGCGCTATAACTCCTATTTATTACAAATTAAATTTCGCTGTGGTGTTTTGAAGCTAAAATTATAAAGGGAAACTCGGGTATTTTTAATAAAAACTGCTTATTTACTTGCTCTATCATCTCCATACCATTCGTCACCGAGAATGCTAGAAGCCGCGTCTTTAGGGATCATATATCGCTCTTTGCCATCTCTTTTACGCAGATATATTTTCTATCTAATTTAATAAACTGGTATTCTGCAGTACGGCTGAGTTTTACAAATCATCAAAAGGCAAACTAACCTGCTACATTAAGATTTGAGGAAGACGACCCACTCCAAATTGTAACAAAAAGCATTTGCTCTTCTAATTTATATTAAAACGAATGTTACTGCCCAAGTCAGTTAATTCTCAGCGATAAAGCGTTTAGCGGAGTGAAGGCTATTTGAGCTTGTGGCAGCAGTTTGAATTGGTGTTTTCAGGGACTGCGAATCCGTCGTTCCGTATTGTAGGTTAATCACATCTGTACTCCTCTATTCAGTTATTACTTTTTCTCAGAATGTTAAAATCATTTTAGATTTGGTTTTTACAGATATTTAAATTTCTTTGCTTTCACTATTTTTACGAAGTCGTCTTCGATTTTAAATTAATGTTCTTTCTTATATAATTGTTGATGTTATGGATGCATTATTTTCAAGGTTTTAAAATGGTTGCAAGAGCATTACATTTTGTCTTCAAAATTCCGAATCGAACCGAAGATGTGAAGTTCTACAAAGAAATCCTTGGAATGAAGGTCCTTCGTCATGAAGAATTTAACGAGGGCTGTAAAGCTGCATGTAATGGGTAATGTGTAAACAATATTTCATCGCAAAAATATGCAGTCCCTATGACGGAAAATGGAGCAAAACCATGATTGGATATGGGCCTGAGGACAATCACTTTGTTCTCGAACTCACATACAACTACGGAATTGGCAGTTATCGTCATGGCAACGATTATATCGGTATTCACATCTTCTCCCCTGATGTATACACTCGTGTTGCTTGTGACGCCAAGTTGACAAAGAGACAACATGAGGATATAGTAGAGGTTGTCGATCCCGCTGGCTACACCTTCTTCATTCACAACGAGCAATCGGATTCACACGACCCAGTTCGTAAACTCGAGCTCGCCTCCTCCAATCTCAAGAGGTCAATAGGTAAGTTTGAAAGTCCGCTTTATTGTGTAGATTACTGGAGGAACAAGTGTGGAATGACGTTGTTGGAATCGGACGACAAGCACGCTCTTTTCACCTTCGGGGAGGGTCAATGTCAACTTCAAATGACCTTGACAGAAGAGCCCATCGATCGAGGTCAGGCTTTCGGGAGAGTTGCTTTTGCGTGCCCAAGAGAGAAGGCAAGCTTTCAAGTATACCCTATTTACCAGGTCTTAAATATTGTTTAAAATGCAAATGCTTACAGATCGCTAGGGTCCAGTCGGCTAATTTTCGTCTTTTATTACCATTTTTCAGCTAGCACCACTTCAGGAGAGGATGGACAAAGACAAGGAGACCATCCTAACACGATTGGTTAGTTTGGACACCCCGGGCAAAGCCACTGTCGAGGTTATCATTCTCGCCGACCCCGTGAGTGTTTTTTTCCACCGATATTTTTTCGAAAAATTTGGTCTCAGGCAGTGGGATTCGTGCTATTGGTGCCACTCTTATGCAATTAAGTTTCGCGACTTTGATGTCACGCCTCAAAAGATTCGCATATGAGATGTTTTGATTAGGTTGTAGCATTGCAATATATTGTAGCCTCTTGTGCTCTGTTTGTCTTGTGTGAAGCTTGACACTTTTGTGTGTGTGCGTATGTGCAAATTCATGTCAATTCACGTTTTCTAGCTACTCTGTGTCATAAAGCTTTAAAATAGTTATCCCAGTTCTTTCTAGCTTCCTACTTTCATAATTTAAAATTATACTATTACACATAATTTGTTATGCAACTGTATTCCAAATCAATACCGGTTTTTAAATATAAAATTAACGTACTACGCATTGCCAGAATGTCAGTATCGATGAATTCGTTCAAAGATCAGCAAAAAAATTCGGATTCGAAGATTTACATCTGGTAAAGAGCTATCATTGGTAAATTTTCTATAAAAGGGATAAAGCACAGCTGATTTATGGGAAGAATAGTAGTTTGGGATTTATCTGAAGTAATAAAATTCCAAGAAGACGTAGGCTTCCAGAGAGTGCAAATGGTTAAGTATTTTAGCACCAGAAGAGCTTATAAAGATGGATTATTCAAACTAATTGTCACAAATGTTGAAATATCCGTATGGAGGAAGTTGAAGATTAGTGAAATAGAAGAAGTAGTAGAATTGCAGTTATTAACTGCTATATCTGCAAAAAATTATATTAATAATTTCTGATTATCTTGAAATGAAATCTACTTATCCTTCGCTATTACCTGTATAGTATGTACGGTTGTTTAAGTCGTTACTATGACGCCTTGCACCTCGTCGAATAAACTTGGGTGTTACCACGCGTCCCGTTATCTAATTTAACGTTTATTGATCAAACTATCTTAGGCAGCATAGCTCCTCGTACTTTAAGTCAGATAGTATCAATATAGTGTGTGTAGAGTATTGAGTTGGCATCCGCCTTGGTGTATTCTCGCCGAAGTCCGCTCTGAAGTCTACACCGAATGTTCTGGGAGAAATGATTTCAGGACACATTGATTAGTTGAGAACATTCTTGAGTCGCTAGTAGCAATCACTGCTGTAAACTTAAGGGCACTTAATTAATGGTTCCAAGTTCCAGAACTCGATCGATTTTGATGTCGACATTCCGATTGGTAGGACGGACACGAAATCTGCTTCGTTGGCGAGGAGGCCTTCCGGGAATTATCGCGGGTTGATCCCGAGGGTGACAAACTGCTGACAACCGCAATAGCTGAGGACCACTCTGACGCTTGGTTCGAAAAACATGGCGGAAAAAAGACCGCTCGTCATGAATTTTGATACTATCAGACTATTTGACCCCCATTTTCATGATTGGCACTGCGTTTTCCTCATTTTCGACTGTACTAAAACCTTTGATATTGCGAATAAATACGAATTGCAGCTGTCTAGAGCTTGGTATGGTATTTTTATGTTGCCTTTCCCTTATTTAAAACACCGGTATAAAATGCATGGAAATGTACTGAGCCTAGATTGGAGTTTGACGGACATACTGGTAACCAATAAATTCAATTTTTAATTCTAAAGGAAGTAAATTGCCAACTTTTATGTTTAGGAGAACGAAAATAACAGTAATAATCCCATAATATAGTAAATGTTAGTTTTAATAAAATCACCCCCCCCCCAGAATCGAATTAATATAAATATAGTATTCAGTTGATTCTGGTCTTGCTAGCGAGTACAATGGCGTATTCTCGGTAATTAATGCCATTCTTGTGGACATCGATGGCATTAGCTAGCATCTCGTCCATTTCATCGCGTGTAAAGGGCTCGCCTTCTTCCATTAGATGCTGCTCTAGAACATCGGGATCAACGATGCCTGTCTTTTCAGGATCAAAAACTTGGAAAGCTCTGACAATATCTTCCTCTGGGAGAATTGAGTAGGATTGATCAATCATAATCTGTCCCATGGCAGGAAGGAATTTTTCGTAATTTATGTAACCATTAGGAGGTACGTTTTCAAGCTGAAATTTAAACTAGTGATCCTTGCGTACCTTTTCGGTAAGTTCCTTCACCTCGGCTTCTGTGGGGCAGAGACCAAGACTACGGAGTATTGTACCTAGCTCACGAGTATCAATGGTTTTATTTCTTTCATGATCAAACAAATCAAATGCTTCAAATATTTTCTCGTCGATATTTTCGAGACCTATAATTTAATAAAATCTTTGTCTAACATGTACTTGGATCAACCATTGCGGCAAAATCTTCTAGGTTATGCAGTAGCTATGACAACATATAATGATTCACATTGAATCATAAATAGTCTTATCTTTCCTTAATAAATTACATAATCCCAAAAGAATAAATCAGTAACATTTTCTCAATTTCTATTTTCAATTTAAGACCTATTTATAGTGTAAGTCAAATGCTAAGAAGATATCCCATTTTTGACTAATGCATGAAAATTCTGCCAAGGTCAAGAAAGCCAGAACTGATTGGTTCTTCCACAATAGACCCGCCAGGTAAAGATTGGTGTTTTCTCTGATAGGCGGAGTGTGGTGGTGTGCAGGCTGATTTTCGATTAAATTATTCAAATATTCAATGTTAATTTTCACTGTATTGCCTGATTTGGACTGACATAATATTATATCAAAATCCCATCTTCCTTCACTTCACCACTAATTGTTTTCTCTTTATTGTAATTAGTTTATTGACTCCATGTATAGGCCAGCTCTACCGTACCCCGCTCCAACATCGTTGGCTGGATTCCTTCTTGGGATCATAATAATGGCTATCATCGATGTACTTCTTCATATTCTCTTCCCATTCTTCAGTCTCGCATCGTATGCTATTATGTTTACGTCTTTTATTTGCATTCTATTTGTGTTAAGCCTTATCGTCCTCCCACGACTCATCGTCCATTACTCATCCTACGCAAATCGAGGCAGAGACCTCGATCCAGATGGCTATCGACCCAATCTAACCATCGCCCTCTGTCTTGGTGGTGTATTCATTTTCGGACTCCTAATGGCAATCCATTCCTTCCTCGAGCTCAGATATCCTCGAGTCGTTTGGCCTTTCGGACTCTACCTCTCCTTCCTCGCCTTCTTTCACTGGTCCGAGTTCTTCCTCGCTGCTCTAACCAATCCCGGTCGTGCGGACATCGATCTTTATCTCCTAGACCACAGCCCAGAGTACCTATGCGCCGCAATCGCTAGTTTCCTCGAATATTGGGTTGAGGTCTTCCTCTGGCCTGCCAAAACCACCTCCTTCCTCGTCGTCAACTTCACTGGCTTCATCATTTGTCTGAGTGGTGAGGCCTTTCGCAAGGCAGCCATGTGGACAGCTGCGGACAACTTTTCGCACTACATTGAGCGCACAAGGCGACAGGAGCACCGGCTAGTTCGCTCCGGTGTCTACAAGGTCTGTCGACACCCGGCCTACGCCGGCTGGTTCTTCTTCAGTCTCGGCACCCAGCTGCTGCTTGTCAATCCCATTTGCTCTATCGCCTATCCTGTGGCAGCCTACTTGTTCTTCCGGGACCGAGTCTACTCAGAGGAGCGGTGTCTTGTGGCCTTCTTTGGCGACGAATACCGAGCCTATCAACTTGAGGTTCCAACCGGTCTTCCCTTTATTCACGGCTACGCACGCCTCTAACTACACTCCCTCTCTTCCCATTTGCTTCGCTTTCACCATTCCCTTTTTTATTTATCCTATGTGGATTTAAGTGGGTGTGTAATAGATTGACCTGCGACATCTGCTTTGCCATTTATTCGTTGTTGTTTTTCAGTGTGTTGATTAACTGACTCCTCTATCTTGGTTTTTTCGTGGTACTACAGGCGGTTACCCTTCATACGGACCTGGGTGACATAAAGATTGAGCTCTTTTGCATGCAAGCTCCTTTGGCCTGTGAGGTGAGTCATGGCTTTACTCCTCCTATATGCTCCTCCTCTTCCGACAAATGTCTATCTCGCTCTTTCTCCCTTCTTTCCGCTCCTCACAACCCTCCCCTGTGATAGTGTAAATAGAACATGAACCTCAATTCCTACTTGGAGACTGCCCGGCGGTGTGTCTGCCTATCCGTTGCTCCCGCCTCTCTTCCGGGCGTCATAAACCTCTTCAACGAGGCTTCTGCTAGTCTCGAACGCGCCTACTACTGGCGGAAGGGCACAGGACTGCTTCTCCTCCAATCCAGTAGCCAAAATCACCTCCATGAAGTCCTGAAGCGTCTCCGCATGTTCCCGAGGAAATCCCTTCCCCTGCTGAACCAGCGCTCTCGCCTGGAGCACTTTCCTCTCCCCCCGTTTCGCTTCTGCTCTGATCCCTCGATCTGGCCTGTTTCCACAGCAATGGAGTGCCTTCCTGAGGATCTAGTCGAGATCCAACCCGATCCCCTCACCACGGGGGCGTTGGAAAAGTGTCTGCTTCGCTGTGACTCGGTTCGGGGGCAAATGCAGACGTTGGTCGATAGAACCGCCCTCTCCCACCCCTTCCGTCTGGCTCTGTTCACCTTCTCCGACGCCCTCGCCGAAATCTTGGACTCTATCCGACCGGGATCGGTGGTTTATCCCTTCGGCTCCGCGATAAATGGCCTCGGCTCGATGACAAGCGATTTGGATGCGGTTGTCCAACTGGGCGTCGAGATACCGCCTCGTCTACGTACCTTCGCGGAGAGTTTCCCAAAATCCAATGTCAATTTCCACCGGCATTCCACCAGTCACTCCCTGTCCATTCTGCAGGACCTTCTGGGGTACCTTGGCCAGCCCAACTATCACATCTTGACTCCCATTCGCCTCCTGCTCAATCGAATGGACCCCCTGAGTGCTTCTGCTTCCCGTGTGTTCCCCGGCCGCAACCCGATCATCAATTACTCGCGGCATCGTTGCCTAGGAGTCGGAGTGGACATCTCAACTTGTCCCAAGGACGGAGACTCCGCTCAACTGGTTCTGCGAGCTGCCTACTGGATGCGCGCTCTTGTCACCCAAGTGCCCGTCTTTTTGTACCTCGCAAGTGCCCTCAAATACCTCATGCGTGGCGTCCATATTACCCACCACGGTCCCTCGCAGGGTTTCACTAATTACAAACTAGTCGCACTTCTTGTAAGCTTCCTCCAATCCGCTGTGGGACAGGCACCGGCTCTGGAGTACCTGATCCTCCCACGGGACGATTCCGTCACCCAGAAACTCGTCATCCCTCTCGAGAAACACCCCGAATGTCCTGCCGAAGGTCCCGAACTTCTGCGAGAATTCTTTTGCTTTCTGCGGGCTCTCAAACCCGAGAACACGGCGCTTTGCCTGCGCTCTGGGAGGCTGGTCTCACGGGGAGAGAATCCCGGTGATGATGCCAGCAGGCACTTTTTGTACTGCCCCAATCCCCTCAATCCCGAGTTCAACATCACCCACGGCATCACCCCGGGGATTTGGAAGGAGTTTGTCGCTACTCTCGGTCACATGGAGACGGCAATGGATAAGGCGGTGGCGAGCAGCGAGTATTGGGGTCTCCCTGCTATGACTAGGAGTCAGGCTGCTGCTGCTGCTGCTGCCTCTGTAGAAACCCTCTCCCAATCGAACTAGTTCCCCCCTCCCCACCTTCCTCCCCTCAACCACCTGACAGTCTCTGTGCCCTTTTCTGTATCCCTGTGTGTGTTTCTCTCTTCTCTCTCTCTCTCTCTCTAGAACTTCCTGGCTCTGTGTGCATCGGACTACTACAAGGGGTGCATTTTTCATAGAAATATCAAGGGATTTATTGTGCAAACTGGCGATCCAACTGGTAAGCTTGTCAGCTTTTGTGACCCCTTATTCTGTCTAGGCACTGGCAAAGGCGGACAGAGTATTTGGAAGCAGAAGTTTAAGGATGAATTCGATGATAGTTTAAAGGTGAGTTGTTTGTTGGTGTGTGAACTCTATCGATTTGTAGCATAACGCGAGAGGAATCGTTTCCATGGCGAATAATGGGCCCGATTCGAATGGATCGCAGTTTTTTATCACCTACAGCAAACAGAATATGCTTGATATGAAGTACTCCATTTTTGGAAGGTAAGTTGGCGCCTTAGATAATGTCCCCGTTTTCGCAGCGTAATCGATGGTTGGGATGTGTTGGATGAGTTGGAGAGAGCTCCGGTGGAAGACAAGACCTACAGACCGCTGACAGACATCCACATTCAGGACATCACAATCCACGCCAATCCCTTTGCTGAGTAGTCCTTTTTTGTAACTGAGTCAATAAAACAACGCCTTTTTGATAAGAGCTGGTTTAAGTTTCTGTTTTCCTGCTAGAGAAGCAAATCGTGGTCTAAATGGTACTTTTTTCTAGGAAAAATGACATCAGAAATTTTGAGCACTCCTATTGGTCCGTTGGGCCTCTTTGGACAGCTTGTGGTTGGCCCGCCGGGAAGCGGGAAATCGACCTACTGTGCGGCTATGCATGAGTTTCTCACAGAACTGGGTGAGTTGCACTAGGGTTTCCTGTTTGGCTAGCTCAAAACCAATCAGATTAACCCCTTGTGTTTGAACACACCAATCACAGGTGAATCTCGTTTTTGATAGGTCGAAAGGTGGAGGTGGTTAACCTTGACCCAGCCAATGACACGCTGCCGTACACTTGCGCACTGGATGTACGAGATCTAATCACTCTGGACGATGTGATGGAATCTCTGGAACTGGGGCCCAATGGCGGTCTCATTTACTGTATGGAGTACCTCTACACCAATCGCGAATGGCTTGCCAAACACCTACGAAATTTCATGGCAAAGGAGCCAAAAACCTACCTCATTTTCGACTGTCCCGGACAGGTCCGTATTCCTCCTTTGAGAAGTTACAAAATCCTAGGGCCCAGAACTAAATTGCGGTTTGCTATTTCTCACCTAGGTCGAGCTGTATTGCAACAACAGTGCCTTCCGCAACTTCATTTCCTACCTGACCTTCACTCCACCGAAAGCGGCAGCCACTAGTGCAAAGACCACGGAGGCAACCCAGCCAGACGGTCTAGGATTGCGACTGTCTGCGGTGCACCTGGTGGACTCGCATTACTGCACCGACGCGGGGAAATTCATATCGGTCCTCCTCACCTCTCTCGTGGCGATGATGCAGCTTGCCCTACCTCACGTCAACGTGTTGAGTAAAATCGATCTCGTAGAACTTTATGGGCAACTGCCCTTCAATCTGGACTTCTTCACGGAGGTGCTGGACCTTCAGCACCTGGTGGAACGCTTGGATGTTAGTTGCTTTGGAAATGGCTATTTATTCACCTTGGTGGAAAGTCTGATTTTCGACAGGCTTTAAGAGCGATTGGTTAAGCTCCGTTTCTAATGTATTGCTCTAAACCCGCATAGAGAACGATTGAACACAAGGCCAATTGGGAGGAGCACGGTTTTATTGTCTAGAGTGAGTTGGTATGTGTGCTTCTAAGTTTGTCCTCGCAGCGTGGCGTTAGTGGGTCCTTGTTCTCGTGCCAGAGCCCAAACTGTGTCCCATATTAAAGCAGTTTGAGGACAGAGGGCTATTGTAGTAATGCCGATTGGACAATGGAATGTGTGAGTTACCCGGAGTTGACTTTTGTGAGCTCTCCAGTAGGATCTGGTTTGTCGCGTCGTGCAATTTCTTCTTCGTTGGGTATTATTCTACTTTTAAATTATTTAAATCGCTCGAAATAGCCACTTTCTATCACTAGGAGACGCCACCTTAAGCGCGTCTTTCGTTGATTTATAATGGTAGTTATTCAAAAAATGAAAAAGTCTCTAAACAGCGGGTGACTATTAGTCTTATTTTGTTGTTTCGAATGTTGGATGACCCGTTTTTGGCCAAGTACAAGAAGATGAATCGCGTTCTGGCCGATCTTGTGCAGGACAGCGCCCTGGTCACATTCCAAATCCTCAATGCCCAGGTTTGTGCTTTTATGTCTAATTTATGATCTCTGAACTTTTGATGGTGTTTTGTTAACTTTTCATGAATTTTGCGAGATCGAAAATTACGTGAAAGCATGGCTGATTACTGATTACAATTGAACCATCCTGCTCTCTCGATTAATTATAGGACCGCGTAATGCTGCAGAAGGTGATGCAAGCGGTAGACAAGGCGAATGGCTACGTCTTTGGGAGTGATGAGCAGCGAACGCTTCAATCGATGCTTTCGTGCGCGGCCAGCTCTGAGTTCACCAACGATATTGTCTGTCTGGCCCAAGAGCGGTACACGTCGCGTGGGAAGGACAAGAAACCCGAGTAACACCCGCCAACCGGGGGGTTTTACTATTTGTACAGGTTATTTTCACTAATTAGAGATGTTTGTATGCTAATCACTCTGAGTTGTGTCAATGTGTGCGTTACAATAACTATTTTTCAAGATTGGGCCTGGAAACGACTGATCTAGGAAGCTGGGATCGTGTATTTGTACTAGCGCTTGAGTGAACTTTCGAATCTTGGGTAAAGTATCAATCTGTGGTACAACTGAGAGCTTTAAGTGAATTGCGGACTAACGTGGTAAGCTCAGGGGATATTTTGAAGTTTTAATCCAATAATGATGTGCCAAAAGATAGTGTAGGTTTGGAGATCACGCCTTGGCTTTTGGTTACAAAAAATTGCAATTAAACTGAAGGGAAATGTTATGCTTGAAATTCATATGGGATCGGTAAATAAACACGCTGAAGGTTCCTTTGAGACAATTTTTCGTTAAGAACTAAACTGAAAG
Organism: Anomotaenia brevis; assembly: GCA_030710315.1. Taxonomy (NCBI): domain Eukaryota; kingdom Metazoa; phylum Platyhelminthes; class Cestoda; order Cyclophyllidea; family Dilepididae; genus Anomotaenia; species Anomotaenia brevis. The sequence continues at coordinate 235,168 of JAUOZQ010000039.1, forward strand.
TTTATTTGTTTTACAAATCGATTTTGTATTCTGAAAACTGATTAATTTTAAATGAGCTATGTCGTAATACATAAAAATATTTGTTGATTACTAATAAAGACCTTTATATAAAAAACCAATCCAAATAAACTAACAAAATGCGGTATCGAATATTAGGATTAAAGACAACTATGGTATTCAATCCGGGAATATAGCACGTTTCAATTATTATTAGCTACCGCGCCATACTCTTTTTGATTAGTCTTGTGTTTTCGGTCTTCAAGATGGCAGAGATGTACTTGGACAATGTTTCCGAAGAAATTCGGGGACATATGTATCCTGGAAAGCTTCGATTAAAAGCCAGTGACATTACCTTTAGAAATGATACTACTGGCAAATCTGTCCACTTCAATGGCAGTGATATTGATACGGCTCAATGGGTTTCTCGCGCAACAGGGCTCTGTTTGCGGGTAAAGCTAAATAATGAGACTGTTCATCGCTTTGATGGATTTGGCGAGATGGATTCCGAAAAAGTTGGTACATTCTTTAAGAAAAACTACGATATCGAAATATCCAAACGCGAATTAAGCTACAAAGGCTTCAACTGGGGCGATGTTGTCTTTGAAGGTACGCCAAAATTCACGTATTAACATGCACTTTAAGGAAATTTGATGGAATTCGTCTCCAAGAATGCCATGGCTTTTGATATTCCTCTGACAAACATTTCCAACGCCTCAGCAAACAAGAATGAGGTCATCTTTGAGTTCCATCCCAACGATGATGCTGAGTTGTGTCTCTCAGAAATGCGTTTTCACACCCCCAGCACTGAGACCGATAAGGACGGCGCTGCCACAGCCATCTACAACCACGTCATGCAGAAAGCCGACATTATTCAGGTCACCGGCGATTCCCTTGTCGAATTCAAGGACATCTCTTACCTCCAACCCCGTGGTCGCTACGATGTCAAGCTCTACAACTCCTTCATCCACCTCCACGGCAAGTCCTTCGACTACAAGATCCCCAAGAGTACCATCATTCGACTACTCCTTCTACCCAACCCAGACAACCGTACCGTCTTCTTCGCAGCACAGGTTGATCCTCCTCTCAAACACGGTCAAACGCGCTATCACATCATCGTCATGATGTTTGAGAAGGAGAAGAACGTCGAGATTGAACTCAGTGTTTCTGAGGAATATTTGAAGCAGAATTACGACGGCAAAATCCAGCAGGTTATGGTTGGCCCCGAGTACGACCTCTTCGCTAGACTCTGCAAGGTGCGTAGCTCTTAAAATGCCTTTTTCATCCATTTGAGCGTTAAGAATTGAGTGTACTTCGCCATTTCAGACGCTGTACAACCAGAAATTGACGGTTCCCGGTTCGTTCAAGGCCAAGCGGGGTGGTTCAGCCGTTGCCTGTAGTTACAAGACCTACACGGGCCTTCTTTATCCGCTGGAACGTGGCTTTATCTTTGTCCCACGTCCTCCCGTCTCCATTCGTTTCGACGAGATTGTCAGCGTCAACTTCTCGCGTGGAACCGGTGCTCTGCGATCCTTCGATTTCGATGTGGAGACGCGAATGGGTATAGTGCATACCTTCGTGTCAATTGAGCGCGACGAATACCACAAACTCTACGACTTTGTGACGGAGAAACGGCTTCGAGTGAAGAATATCGAGGACAAGGAGGCGGACATTCGGGAGAAGCTGCAGGAGATGTGGTCGTCCTCGGATGAGTCTCACGACGCCTACTTAAACAAGGTCAAGGCTGAGGGCAGAGAACGCACTGCCGAGGCCGCGGGCACATTCGCTGGCGCCGATTTCTCTGACGATGACGATGAGGAGGACGAGGACTTCAACCCGCCTGAGTCCGGCTCGGGTGAGTCGGTTGCGGAGGAGTACGACAGCAACGCTCAGTCCTCGAATGAGTCCGCGAGATCCCCCTCCTCGTCGGAGGCTTCCTCCAGCTCCAAGCACCGTCACCGTCATCACCACAAGAAGAAGCCGAAGGCGTCGTCGTCGACATCATCGAAACCGAAGTCGGGGACGAAGAAGGACTCCAATGCCCCCTCTAGACCGCCTTCCGCGTACTTTCTGTGGTTCAGCGAACACCGACAGGAGATTAAGGACAGTCTGGGCTCTTCCGCCGGAGTGACCGACGTTGCAAAAGCTGCGGGAGAGAAGTGGAAGACGGTGGGTGGCGAGACGAAGGCCAAGTATCAGAAGCAGGCGGACCGGCTGAAGGAGAAGTACGAGGAGGAGATGCGGGTTTACAAGGCGAAGATTGCCTCGGGGGAGATATTCCCACCACCGGAGAAGGCCTCCAAGAAGCGCGCGAAGGGCGAGAAGGCCTCGACGAAGAAGAAGTCCCACGCCTCGGCGGAGAGGCCTGGAACGAGTGTCGAAGGGGCTTTTAAGAGCTCGGAGTTTGTGGAAGACTCGGAGTTGTCTTCGTTGTCGGACAAGGCTGGCAAAGGCGATGATCTGGACAGTTTGAGCGATTAAGGTGTTGCGTTCGCTTGTATGATAGGCTTAGAGGGTGTGTGCGTGTGTGTGTATTTTAAACGAGATTTAATAAATGTAACATAACGATTTGTGTGGTATTTGTTTAATTATCTGGTCGGCGCTAGTGTAACTACAATTTAGGTCTGTCATTCCGACCAACAGCCGCGGCCCTCATCTTCGGCTTGCGTTCATCCATCAGAATCTTGATGGCCATCCCAATAGTGGCCAGTGCTAGGAAACAGGGCATGAGGATAGCGACAGCCGTTCCCAGACCCGTGAGGACCTTGACTTGGCGCCAGCGCCGCGTCGACTCGACAAAGAAGACGCCCGCGAATTCGCCCAGTCGAAAGTTGTCGCCGCGAGCATCACCATGGACACAGGCCAGACGGAAGACTGGCGTCTTGCTCGCGCGTCGGTCGGAATCGACTTTGGAGTCCAGGCTGGAGCGTGCCTCGGCGTAGATTAGGTGGTAGGCCGGGTCCAGCCGAATGCGACCTCGCGAATCGTTGAAGAGCGAGGAGAGGTTCACCTGGAAGAGTCGAGACATCCTGAAGAGCCCTCAATTTCAGGGGATCTGTTGACAATCTGTTTCACCAACGAGAAATATTATTTAGTTTCAGTCTCCAATTAGATAAATCCAGTCCGGTAAGGCGAGGAGTGATTTAATCGACCTGAAAACCGAATTATCAAGTTCAGTGAGTTGTGATTTTGCCAGCAGTGGTGTGGTGAAATTGCATACTACTGATATCATATGAGTACAAATGTTACTTCATTCCGGTTCACAGAGGTAATCGGAATTGATAACCGCCGTTTAAATTGGAATGTGCACTGAATTAGTAATTCAGGATTGAAATGGAAGGTCGCACATATATTTTGCTTAAGTCTGGGGTAGTAAAAGGAAAACGAATGAAACAAGACAGTATGGAACTTCTCTCATGAGATACACTTTAATATCTACTGATGTGTTGTAAGTAGCATTAATTTTTCGATAGAATCTGGAATGAAGTAGAACCTTCCGAAATTGGGCAATATTTACTTAAGATATTGATTACAGTGAGATGCAATTTTACCAGCCAAATGAGTTTTCAGGTTATCAATTTATTGCATACTAATTGTAATCAGTTAGCGGGAAGACTTTGTATATATATGTACATTATAGAAATAGGGCGATATTGAGTGAGATTTTGATGAGTAAAATGTAATATATTGTACAATTAGTTGCCAGTGCCTGGCAGTAAAAAGTCCAATGCGATTCCACCGTAGTGTGATTTATTATCTGCGGAATGCTGCGTTACACTATGCATTATCTGATGATACCTTTTAAGTTGATATGATTTCTCAAAGTTGCTTTTAACCAAACCAGAATATTGTTTTAACTTCTTGGATTTAAATACCAATATTTTATTGATAATCACTTCTGTATGTAGTGTACTTTTCAGAATACTACTAATAATAAAAATCGTGCTACTGTTTTAAAATAAGCAACTGGATATTTTTGCTACCTGCTCGGCATGAAACGCCAACCATCCCGCTGGCAGACCAAACGCGCCCAAAGCACCAGCCATATGCGCAACAGCCGTGAGGTTTCGAGCATCCCTCTCGCTAGTGGGGAGTCGGAACCACGAGATGGGTGAGTGAGCGGTCCGGCGAATGGGACAGGCCAGGACGTAGGCTTCTCCGTCAGTCACTCGCCTTGACTGCATGCTAGGCAGTGAGACAGCATTGGCTGCATCTTCGGCGCTCTCCTTTTCCAGGCCTCGGGTGAAAGGCACAAACTTGTACAGGCTCCTACCGAATGGAAGAACGACCACTTCCATCGTTGAAATTGTGTCTTTTGCCTTCAAATGCAGCGAAACTCCGCCTTCTACGAAGCGCATGCTAGCTACATTCTCTTAAAGGAGGCCACAGATCTCGCGTCCTAAGGTGTAGTAACCGCTCTATCCTGGTTATTCTCAAACGATTAGTCTCTGCACTCATTTCCAGTGTAGCTCTCTAACGAACGAAATGTTTTGGACATTTGAAAGTCAGGGACTAACTACAATTCGTGCTCTCCTGAGCTCTATCCCGGACAAGGAACTGAAAACCACCACCAAAACCCGAATATGCCATGTGCTGGATTCGGTTGCGTCTCTACTCGACGATAGATTTAAATCCACTTAATTAGGCTCGTTCAGTTTAAAGATCTGGTCATTCCAGATTCAGAAGTTAATTTAAAGATTCTGCTTTCACTTGTTTCTGCCTGAAAGTTACTTCCATGTCTCGTTTAACAAGAGAGTGTTAAATTTCAAACTGCATTGGTAGTTTCTTCAAAATATGTGAAAATAGAAATTTTATAAATGCAAACAGAGCCAATTACACACTTAAAATGAATGTGGAATGCTTACACTTCGAAAAAATTTTTAGCTATAATAAATTTATAAGTAAAACTAAATTCTTTCAGTCGTTGTATTTTGAGAATGCTAAAGACATATTACGTTAGATAACGACTACAGGAATCGGGATACGCGGTAACTCCAAAACTTATTCGACGAAGTGCAAGGCGTCATAGTAATGACTTAAACAGCTGTAAGTATTATACAGGTAATAACGAAAAAAAATATTTGTAGTTAAAGGTAGTGAGAAAATTTTAAATATAATTTTCTTAAAATATACAACAATTGTTTAACTCTTACTAGCCAAATCCTCTTTTGTGTAGGTGGAAACTTTAATAGGTAATGGCCTTACGTTCACTCTCCAGGCCAACCAGCTGACATATCGTCGTACAAGAGGACTAAACACAACTCCTTTTGCATGACTCAATAATTTTGCATCTAATCAGTGCCCTGAGCTCATCTTTTACGGGACATGTAAGACAGAGTGGACTTTGACGTAGGTTCAGTGGGTAATTTCGTGGCAAATAGGCGGATATCAGAAGCCAAAAACACACCAATTTTAAGCGAGACAACGAAATAAATTGCAGGTAGAAACGATCGAATTACAAAAGAGATTTGCCTGTGTTTTTGGAATAAAATATTTTAGAAATAAGCAACCACTAAATTGCCGTTACCGTCCTGAGAAATTACCACTTTCCTTTTTAGCAAAACTGGCGCAGGTATTGTCAATTCCACACCAAACTCCCTTTATGCACTCACGTGTCTTTCGGAGGTGGACATGGTCTATAACAGGGTCGAATGATGATTTCACTGGGTCGCTTCTTCAGCGCCCTGATTCCAGAGTCACGAACCCCTTCGACAATGAGATGCGACCGACAGGGCAACCCACCACCGGAGTCAAACATCCGCAGCATCTTCGTAGCATAACGAGCCAGCTTGTAGGGCCTCACCGGAAAGAACGTGTCCAGCATTTGTACGTAACAAGTCCCCACTCTAATCTGAAAGCCCTCTCCTCCTTGCTCAAAAAACCCCAGTTCTGGGATTCCAGGTGGTAGTTGAGCAACACAGGGAACACAGATCGACCACGGAGCCCATGATGTGTAAACCTAGAAAATATCCGAAATATTAGTTCTACTTACAAATATTCAGTAGTTGTAATTTTACGAAACCATACCCGCATGTTGGCTGGAACGATGGTCTTCTGCCCCAGGGTTCTGACAGGTTTTTCGGACTTTGACTCTGTTGCATTGCTTTCTAAGTAGACCATCGGGGCAGGAATGTGAAGATAGGGTTCCTCACCGGCATTAGTTACCGTGATAGCCCATGAAACTCTTGGTCGCCCCCGGTACATGCATGTATAGATGCCGGTATCTTGGACTCTTGTCCGTCGTAGGACAATTTGATCCTTGTACATGTAGACCCGAGGGGAGTAGAGTGCAGTTTTTGTGGAATAGATGCGTTGTGGAGATTGGCCGGGCTTTTCAACGGTGAAGAAGAGGTTGAGTTTTGAAGAGTAGTTTCCGAATACCCTCTGCCAGAGCCTTTTTGTCTTCGACTCTGGTCGAAATATGTCTTCGGGAACATCTTCGAGGCTTTTGAAAAGTCTTGCTCGAACTCTAATCAAATTTAAAATTCGGAATTTAGCTTCGACTACTCCGTACGCAACTGCAAGGACAAACCCAACTAACGCCTAGTGGTATAAAAAATATTTAATAATTGATAGCGCAGGCATGTACTTTGGAACATTTCACAAAAGTGAACTAATGGAACATTGCTAGCTATTTACCTATCACGAATTGTAGAGGTTGTCGAAACAATAACCTTCTTCGATTTTTCCTTCTTAGTGGTGGTACGCAGAGAGCGTAAAGTTTTTTCGAAACTAAAATCTTTGCTGCATTCCTCTAAGTCTGGCTCACAATTATCACAAACTGAGCAGGACATATGAACGCTTTCATCCTCGACTACAAGAGCACTGTCATAAAATGTAGGTTGATTGACACCACATGGATATTCTTTCAATTTTAAAACTGGCAGACAAGTAACTGGGTAAGTTAGTAAAATTAGGTAAATGAATAGGCGATAATGCATTTCTAATATGAAAATTGTCGACCTTACTCCCAAACCACTTTAGTTCGATCAAACACACATGAAATATTTAGTCAAATCTTATTAAGAATTTAAATATCTGTAAACCCTCAATAGTATATAATTTTGAAAAAATACTTTGAACCGATTCAGAGGCTTTTCTATGTATATCACAAAATTAGCATAATGTTGTTCAATTTGTAAGATTAAGGGATGAACCTATCTAGTATATCATGATGTATGTCAGTGGAGTTATTGTATTCCACCAAAACTTAAGTAAGGATATAAAAATATATAAGAATCAAATAAAATTAGTGAAACCTGAAATAATAGCACCTACTTAGACCAAAATAATAAGCATGCTGTTATTAGTGATAAAAGTAAACTCAATGGACAACAACCTCATGGTAACGAATGCAGTCTTCATTTCAGTAATCGGAAAAAGGGTATGTTTATGAAATTTTCATACATAATTGCCAGTCAGTATCTGACTACATCTATTCCATTCCGCGTAGGAAAAAAGTCTCATAATATTGCACCGTGTTATGCAATGCTGCAGAATAAAATGCATGAAAAAAATATTTCTTCGAGTTCTTTTTTTAAATTCCCATCCCATGTACAGCCATAAATCAACTCAAATAAATTCAAAAAATTACTGAATTAACTTAGATACTGGATTTGAAATTGCACATCTTTTACAAACCACACAACTGCTAGGTCTTTCAGTTGCCTAGTCTAAATCCAGAAAAAGTTAAAGATTTATAAAATTTCAAAATATATCTTTAGGCAAACAAATGTAACCATCTTAACCCATTTCATTTCTGAAAGCACCGAAAAAAAAATTAATCAGCCCATTTTTCATGTATCTATTCAAGTGAATTCTCACGAAAGTTGGTCCATCATATATTTCTCAACAAAGTACCAAACGAAATTCCGTCAAAATTATTTAAACTTTGTCTTAAAATTCCAAATATTTCTCAAGGTTTCATTCATACGAAATGCAATGTTTTGCATAATTTTGGTGAAGATTTAGCTAGGTTAAGTCACTGATGCTAAAGGAAAAGTAAATGAATTAGTGACTTAGACATTTTTACTTAAATGCCTTTTTTGTATTACTGCCACCGAATAGAAAGGCAACCGCTTTTCGAAATGCACACCACTTTCACTGGTAACAAAAATATGAATTTTCGATGCCAAGATCAGACATGTATGTGGGAGAAAGTGTTGCTTTCGAAATAGTTGGGAACAGCACCGTTTTCGCAACCCTTTGTACATCTACCTAACTTAATATTCCCTTAATTAACGTAATACTCGCAAATAAAATGACATAGAAGAGCTTGTTGAGAGCAAAGAGCAATTAAACAGCCTGTACAAAAGTAGTGGGAAAACCCGTACTTTACTCTATATTTTTAAAAGTTGAGTGAAAATTTGAGTGTAGAACAAGTGCTTGAAGAGGGCGGAACCGGAAAAGGAGGGGGAATTTCGGTATACATACTCAAGGGGACCGTTTTTTCGGGAGAATTTGCGGGCGAATGTTTTGGCAGGCGAGCAGGAGGTTGAAAAACTAATCATCCAGTGGACAGCTACTGCGATATCAGCACAATCAATAGATACTCCTTTCTGCCCTATTTTGTCTACAGGAAATTAGTCTTCTTCATTTTTGCCTTCTATAGACTTATTGTATTTCCTTAAATTACACCCACTTTCATTCAACCTTGGAAGTTAAATTCGCTGGATTACATTTCTCCTAGTAACCAGTTTTCGTTAACAATAACAATTAAGGTAATATTGTTATAAATTCAGCAAATAAGAAAACAAATATTCAACATAAATCCATATTTTAAAATTTGTTATCGATGCATTTCTAGCTGAATCCCACCTGCACGGAAGTAATTTATATAGATGCGAACTTCGCAGATGGAAATGCAGTTATTCTGTTTTTTCGGCGGAATAGCGGCTAAACCAGTGTTCTGCGCACGTTCTAGGTCAAATACGGCCCAGATGATGGGAATATCCGCGAGTGTAACTACACCAAAAGGGCACAAACACACTACACCAACCTCAGGCACGCGTACACAAATCTTAATGCGTGCAGGCCCTAATCGATGTCACTATGTAATAGAACACACACACACACACACACACAAAGAGCTTAATCTCCATTTCAACATTTAGCCTTTGCTGCGATCAAGTAAAACTGCCAAAAGCACTAACTTGTAAAAAAGTTGATTTGTTACAGCAAATGCTCTGCACTTTCTAAGGTACGAATATTCCAACAAGAACACTGAGAAATTAGACTTTGGATTTTTCAAATCATCTCACTGAAACCGCTGTGTAAACACGTCTAAATCACGGTTATTGGAGAATATTCGAATAAAAGGAACAAAGTCCCAAATATGCTGTTAGCAGTAAATCTCTCAATGTTTTATTACGTAGAAAACAGACTGTTAGAGAATGCAGAAGGGTGGTTGTATTACCCATAAGCTGTCTGATAATTACCCCGAAATATGCTGGGCATGCCACCAACTCCTTACAACATAAGAATCCATCACCAGTAAAACCTGCTGGTATCAATTATTTATCTTGCACGAATGCCTCATAAACTTGCAGGGCTTGCTGAGACCTTGACCAGGATTTTGGACTAATTTTTACGATTTCAAATGCTTTTTTTGGCATTAAAAACCAGTGGATGCAACATAATGATGATTCAAGCCTCAAACGCTATGCGCCTATTTGGAAACCTTAAAAAGTGCAAACTGAAACAAGTGTTTTTTCATTATCAATTGTCATTCGGGTTCAGTTCATCCATATAGCTGTTGAGGTGGCACTCAAAAACCCCCCCAAATCTCCATGGAGAGTGATTGGTATTCAATTCATTTTGATGATCATCATGATCGAACACTTGGAGAACAAATCTGCATTCCTGAGTTGGATTGCCTTGAAGGCTTTTCAGTCACAAGTATTTCTTTCTCTTGTGGATGAAACCGCACAATTTGAGTTATTTTGTGCTTTTGGGCAATTCTTTTGAGTCATCTGCTCTGCTTAATTTAAAAAAAGCCTTAAGCCTAATTTAACACAGGCTTTTAAATTATTAATAAATATGAGCCACATTTCTCACCGAATTATGTCGCTATTCGTCAAAATTCATAAACCACATCTAATTTTACAAATAACAACAATAAAATGGATCTATTAAGCCTAAACTATCCGTCAGTAATCCAACGAAATACGCATAAAAAATTGACGGTTTTTACGATGAAGACGGAAGTTTAATTTAACCCTCTAAGGGGGTGGGTTCCCACAACGAGTTTAGCGTAACCCCTAACACAATTATTCGACGACATGTGTGAAAACTTCGAAGAATTAGCTCTATTTGCTCCCCAATCCTTGAATCAGTGATTTCTTCGTCTTCCAGACGACAACAACAACGAAAACCACCACCATCTCCTTCGATGCAGTCCCGAGTACACTGACTAACCTCACGACAGGCATATCAATAAATCGATGACAGAACCTCCTTCCATTGTGACGCCAAAGTGTTGTCAGGTGTTTCCATTATTTTGACCTATAGTAAAGTCTGTGGTGGCCATAGCAAGAAGTTGGGCTCATTTCACAAAAATCTCCCGAAAGATAACCAGATCGTCTTAACCCCTATAAGACTCTCCTAATTACCTGCGTTATTCACGGCAAAACTCATTAACCAGTCCAACGAATTTCTCTCGAATCACGTAATCATGGAATCAAGTAACTCCATACGTTCTGTTCGAGGTTTTTGGGGTTCCCACTGTCGGACAAAGCTGGGACCGAATTGGACACCCTCCTTCTTTGTTCCAACTCCGCCCCCAGTGATGGATAATGGGGAGAGAGAGGGAGGGATTGGGAGAGTTGTTAAGTAGAGAGAGCGCTAGCTCTCGCGACACGCACTGGCATTGATTGTCTTTCTTTTCTATAAGATTGCTGTACCACCAGCGGTAGCGGCAGCAGCAGCAGCAGCAGTCAATAGCCCCAACCTCCTCCTCCTCCTCCACCTCCTTTCAAGGCCGACCACTTATGAGGCATACACCGCCCTCAGCCAGTCAGCCAGCCAGCTAGAGATGCAAACTTTAATTTTAGTTGCGCGCGCGTGCGCGCGCGACTCGAATGGACCAATAGGATGGGGCGCAGAGGTAAGACATTGCCCTGCACCTCCTCTTGCTGCTGCTACCGCCATAGTTGCTGCGTGTGTGTGTGTGTGTGAAGCTCCGAGGAGCACGAACAGCAGTTTTCTCTCGTACACGTACCTCCAGACACTTCATCATAGGTGTGTGCACACCCACACCACACCCACACCACACCACACCTCCCATCAGCTGATTGTGGATTTATGCCATTGAGAGGTGAGTTCTTCATTCCCTAATGATTTTTAAATACCCCTAGTCAGCTATTAGCTCGCTCAAATCGATGGGGAGAGAGTTGATGTGGGTAGGCGGGCGAATTGAGTCGTTGATAGGATTTGGGTCTGCTCTTTTTAGCAAAATATATAGCCTTGTTGAAGCTAAAAACCACCAAGGTCAATGCGTGTGTTCCTTTGCTTGCACACGTACTTTGGTGGAGCAAAAAAGAACAACAACAGAAAGCACTTTATGCCTAGTTGTATAGTGCTCATAAAAGTACTTAATGCAGGCACTTTTGGCACTACCTAAAGCGGTGATAAAACGGCCTAGGTGACTCAGAAACTTAGGCGAATTTCAAAATCTATGGTGGATAAGAGTTTCATTCTGTTTCTACCTTTTCAATCACTGCAAGGTTCATTGTTGAGTTTTGCGTTTGAAAGTTGCACTAGATTGCTGTATCTCAATCGATAGTATTGATTGATGACTAATGCCATCAATTTTTGTTGAAATCGTACTCAAGAGACTCTTTAGAGTGTCGAGGTCACTCCGACAAATGATCGATAATCGATCTCAAGAATGCTGGTTCCTGATTGGTTTAAAGTCATCGTGAATCTACCGATTGTTATTTCTATTGCCTTAGAGATATTATCATAATGACGAGTTTTAATTAATGACTTAATAATGAAAAGGTCTAACAAGTTGCCTTAATTAAAGTTATTAACTGCAAAATGACTGCAATTTTTACTAAATAATTTGATTTTGTATCGCATTCAGTTAAAAACCCATCTACTTTCAATAAGTGTTTTTTTAAATTGGAATCAGCAAAGGTATCTTGATTGTTATGTTTGATTTCCTATGAGATTTCCTATTCCCTCTGTCAATTAAGACAAGTTCTTATAACACTTTCAAAAAAATAATCGTTTTATTAACTGATGTTACTTCTAGCTCAGGAGAGCTTACCTTTTGAGTTGCACTTTCGATAATACGGAAAAACACCGAATCACCAGGGTTTTCGGATTTATAACATTAAAATTGACCTTTGGATGCATAAACGGTGCAATTACTAGTATCAGCAAGGCCATAGAAAGCTAAATAAACACTGATTACCACCAACTTTCTCAAAATGCGCCGAGGGGTGTTTTCAAGGAGAAATTCGGACTTTAATTGCTAATCACCGACTAGTTAAGGTCATAAGGCGTTTACGGATAACTACCACCACCACCACTTGCGTACAGACAAGGCGAAGCAAAGCAATCACATAGAGACAGATATGTACATACACACACACGCAGCAAAGCCAAAAAATCAATGCCTTGCTGGCTAGCTAGCTAGCTAGCGCTCTCTCGCGTTAATCTACAACGCATGGGACTAGGGACGCCAGGCTGACAGCAGGTATAAAGAGAGGGGTGATTGGGCTTGGCCCAAGTCCTGCGCTTTTGCCGTGAATTGGGGTGGTGTGTGTGGCGTAGATGGGTAGCGAATAATACGGCGCGCAAGAAGAGGAGGAGGAGGAGGTGGAAGAGGGACAATTCAGTTTTCTCCTTCTTCCAATTCGCGCCTCCCACTCCGGGGTTAATGCACACGCAGGCAGCGCAAACAACGAGTAACCATATAAACCTCCGTGGCTAGATCGATTATCAAATAAAAAATCGGCCGCAGCGATCGATACTCACAAGGCAGGTAAGGTCGAACGATTTTAAAAATCACTCTAGTTCAGAGAAGTGAGAACCAGTCGATAAACACCGGATATAGATTGAGATAAATAGCATTAATAGAGAGGCTTTTCTCCATCACATTTCAGGCTCGCAAAACTCAAATTACCCTTAATTTAATTCTAAATTAGCACTTCACTGAATCTCTCCTTTTCGATATGTTGAATTATTTTTAGAAAATGTAAAAAAAGAGACATTTTTAGAATATTTCTGAAGGTATTAAAGAAAATGCACATATCAGCTGATCGATCGATATTAATCAGCTGATTAGAGCCGCGCATTCACGGACGCAAATCTAGAGTGTTCCAATCGATATTGATCAGCTGATTTCTGGTGCAGATTGAGCTAGATTACTCCGACCTTCGTCACACGATTTGTGGAGGGGAGTGTGAAGAGGGGTGGGGGTGGGGGGTGGGACGCGTGAACGCACATCCACACACACGCTTCACACACACACCCAAACGTACGCACACGCTATGCAATTGGTTAGCTTGAGTGGTTACAATTAGCAGGCTGGATTAGCGCGCGGTAGTAGTAGTAGTAGTGACTTTGTTACATGCGAAGGAGGCGCATGCACACTTAGTCACACGCACACACGCACAAACACACTTCATCCCCCTTTTATTATTCCGCTTTACTAGACGATCAAATCACATGTCAAGATGTCCAACGGACACCAACAGCATCACACTCCGATGTCGGGCTCTCGAGTGACCAACGGGGCTGAAACAGGAGGGAAAAACGCCGACCTTGCTCTGGATTACATAGCAAGCCTCTTCGCAGTCAATGGAAACCTCAACGCCTTTCCCATGCAGCCGTTTCAACAACAGCAATCGATCACCCCAAACATGGAGGAATTAATGAGTAGTATTATGGCTGCTGCGGTCAACGCAAACAACCAATCAGCTTCGACTTCGGCTTCCTCCACCTCATCGACCTTTGAAAACTTCGCTGCGGCTAATTTCCTCTGTAAGCATATCGATTTATTGCATTAGGGAATTCTGATAGCTTGTCAATTTATTCTACTTTCAAGAAAACTAGTGAATAGAAGTGGATACATTAATTGAAAATCGGTAATTTCAGTACCGAATGCATCGAGTTGGGGTTCTCTGAATAATTTTGGGAATAATTTAATGCGATTACTCCCCTACTTCAGGCGTGAGAAAAGAAAAGAAGTAACAGGCTCTGTTTGTGAAGTTTACCGCCTAATTGGCACTGCGAGAAATCAGTTTATCAACACGCAAGAACTCTTTTGCATACAATCGACATGCTAGCTGGAGTGGGGGTTATTTTTTTCTGTTTTTGCTCCTCGCGAAACGCACAAATTACACAGTCAGAACCGTGACCTTGACGGCTGACCAATCAGGCAGCAGCAATCAGTAGTATTGAATCGAATGGAGACGCATTAATGGTGTGGATTAATCATGCCTAATTTTATAGCCTCCATGATGTATAGTCAACAGCAACAAGAACAGCTTCAACAAATGCAGAGAGCAGAGCACAGCAACAGCAACAGCAGCAGCAAAACCCCATGAACCAATTGCCCCTCTACTTTCCCCGTCCACCAATGACCTTTGATCGACCCGACTACGGCCTAACGTCCCAACAGACGCAGGACCAGCGCCAACATCATCAAATGGCCGTTGCTATGGCCGCTTTACTCAGTCGCTATGGTCGTGATTTCCTGCACACTCTGCACCATCAACGTAAGTTATCGATTATTGGAAATGTATGCCTCAGTCAGCTTTAACTTGGCTCAGTATATTACCTAAAGTACTTTTATCGATCCATTGGTGATTGGTTGGTTTTTTAACCAATGGGAATTTCAGGAATGATAATTATGATTAAAAACTACTATTAAACAGACGATTGACAGGATGGAGCCCAGTCTAGTCTGGAAAATGCATCACCACCGTCAAAGCAGCTGCGTGCGTGCGTGTGTGTGTGTGTTATTTTTTCCACATGATTCATCAACACTCACTTGGTGTCATTGTGGGTGCGGTAGTGGTGATGTTAATCATCTTGATGACTAATTGGCTAGCCCAAGTGGTACCAAAAGGAGATAATTATCTGCCTGGCAGGTTTCTGCGAAAGACATCCACGCCTTTACAAAATCCTGACTGCCAGTGTTTGATTAGTTAAATTAACGCGTGCATTAATTAAATGCGAGGAAATTCCTCAAAAAATGTGAGTGGAAATTCTACTTAAATCTGGGTATTGATTTATCGATTTGTAGAGGAAACTGCGAGCTCCAACAGAGAAACTGAGGAGTCTTTCAGTGCAGTTCTGGAGAAGCTGACTCAAGATCTCAACCAAAACGCGGCAAACACCCCAAACTCAGCCAATCCCACAGCCACCACCACCACCAACAACAATTTAGTTAGAGTGAGTTTCCTCTTGATTGAAAGCTTAAATCTAATCTAGGCCTGTTGTCGTAATTGTGCCGAAGGTCAATATTCAGCTAGCTAGCTAGCTAGCTATCTAGCTAAACTCGCACACACACACGAGCCAAAAAAGCATAATTGTTCGCCTGTGTGTGTGCACTGGTCCTGCTTGTAAAATGCGTTACCATGACAGTCGTTTACATGTTTGCACTGCCCTGTGGTGCGCGTGCAAAGTCCAGTGTTAGGGCACGATCACTGACAGCTGTCAACTTTGCATGCTTTAAGCTGGTCGATAAGAGAGTTACATTCACAATACCCCTACGTCTGTATTAACTCCTTGACCAACCAGATTTTGGGTCAGTATGGCGGCTCGCGGTGAAGTTCGTGAATCACGAAAACCCACGAACACACGCAATTGGGTGTGTCTGAGGGTAATCGACTAGACAGTGTGACCGAGGCACTCAGGTCAGCACGTAGCGGTGGTGCAATGATGCTGTCAGGTCACTACGGCATTAAGCAGGACCAAGGTTAACAGATTTAGAAATCAAGAGAGTATGTTAATCAGCACAGCAGTTCCAACTTCCTTGTATTCTTCTTCTATCAGAACCGGAACCCCTCCCATTCCCAGACACCAGACAGGGTATCCACTACCCCCTCCTGCACCTCAAAATTCGTCCAGTCGGCCGTCGGTGAAAATTCCACGACGCTGGCAGCAGCAGCAGCAGCAGCAGCAGCCTTGAATATCCTCCAGAACCAGGAGGCGTTCGGCAAAAATCGATCAAGTACCAAATCCACTGGAAGTGAACAGGCTAGGAACCAATTAACCAGTCAGCATCGGACTCAAACCCAGACTCGTTCATCGCCAGGACAGCCTCAGTGTCACCGGGGGAGGGGAAGACCACCCAAGACGTCGCTTCCTGGCGCCAAGGTGAGTCATCGTTATGATTTATCGATTTTCAGTACTTGTGGGAAAAAAATAATGTGATGGCGAAATTTTTACTTCTTTTCGAAAACTCGTAATTTTGATTCATGTATCGTTATTTTATTCACGATTGATGGGAGCCTTTACACTAATTTGTATGTCTAAGTGTACGTACTTTCGTTGGAGTATTTGCTATTTCTAAATTGTTTATGTCTCTAATAGTCGTAAATGGCTATTTACGCTTCCGTCAAAGAGAATAATTGAATTGCCTTTAAAGAAGGTGCCTTGTTTTACTGGAAGTGCGTTTCTAACGGCGATAACGGGGTTCATTATTTAAAGTGTACCGTTATAATACCCACGAGGCTTTTTCATCGTGAATTAATAGCATGGATAAATCTGATTGGCTACTAACGCAAGGTCGAATGCTGATTGGTTTATCCTATTGATTATTATCTTAGTTGATCATCGATCGAAATCTATAAGCCCTCTCCCGACTAGTATTCAGTTTTTTACATGTTTGGGGAGAGAGATTAATGATTTATTGATTTATTCCATATTACTGGTTCGATTTTCTAATGCGGCTCTATGATTGCCTTTTCCAAAATTTAATTGATATCATGTTAGGCTATTATTACCCCTTCTTAAATCCTCACGTGCAGACGGTGCAATATTTTTTGTTTTAATGATGTTCTTTCACTAATTTTATCGACGATCGCATTAGTTCCCAGGCTACAAATATGTATATGTAAAGGCGGGGCCTTTTTAATTTTTTAGAGGCAATATGTACGATAAGAAAGTTTCAGTTCTCATTAGAAAAGAAGCAGAGCGATTTCTGCTTCCGTCTCATATTCAGCTTTGGTCAGAAATGTTAAATTTTGGAACGCACAACCAACCATTACTTTCGAATGCAGCTTCATGCAACAATTCTATTTTAATGCGCAAATGTATCTTTGAAATACGGTAATCAGGGTGCTTATCCAAAAGCTGGGCTCATTCTGAAAACCGGCATTCAAGTTCTTAAACAGTGCCTCTCATAAAAAAAGTTTCTGGGAATTCCTAGCAGTAGTAAAAAACCAATTAGAAAAGCCACTTATTGCATTCATTGTAGTCAATATTTAAAGGAAAAGAACAGTAATTTTGAAGTGCCAGGTCATCCCATAAGTTCTGTCCGAAATTTCGAATGAAACGCGCGGAAAAATGGTGCACTTAATTAAATATTCCATCATTTATGCACTTTCAAAGCATTAACAAGCTTTTAATGTGTTATTTAATGCAAAAATGATTTTGTTTTAATTTGAAAAACACACGCACAGCTGCTAAGAACTTTATAAATTTTGACGAGGACGATTGTTTGGACTAAGCTTAATTGTAAATTCCATCTCAACTGATAAGGCGGGATAGGCTTCTTCAAGAAGCAGCTTATCATCTTCATCTCCGTGAAGGGTATAATAGCTTCCACTTCCACCGAATTTCGTAAAACATCTTCTGCAACCGCCTCCACATTCATTTTCTCCATAAAAGAGAATGTTTTCAGCCGCTTCGTCGGTTGCTGAATTTCCTTTCTTGAATTCATGAAACGTTAACTAAACAAGTTTTAATATTATTATTCTAAAAAAATAAATATAATCATTTCAATGGTATTTAAGCATACAATGAGTGTTCAGGCTAATTAGACATTGCAAACTACTCCTTAAAACTCGTCCAATTTAAAAATAGGTATAATTCAGACAGATCTTATAACACATACAATCCATTTTAATAATATCCAACCCATTTCTTAGACAAAAGACGAGAAGATTACTCGTGAGCATGAAGTGTTAGAAGGAATATAATTTACGAAAATGTGCCTACAACGGGAATCTGTAATAACAATAAATTTTTAACCACAATTATCTGGAAGGGCCAATTTTATGGTCATTTAATGCCCCCTATTTGGTGAAATATATGGATTTTTCTCTTGTTCACGACAATACCCAATTGATGGTATAAATTAGAGTTTATGTTTACACGAGTTGTAGGAAAACTGAGTAAAATACTACAGAATGATTCGGAAAATTTGGGAAATGTATTTCTTCTGATTAAAATAATAACTAGTTGCACAAAACACTGGTTACATAACACGCGCTTTAGAGGCGGTACCTCGTGTTCAATGAAAATGGAGAATTAAGTAAAACGTTAACGAAAGAATAAAATAAGTATTTCAGTGGAAAAGAATATAATTAGTACAGTGGTTCGACAGGAACTATATTAAAACATCCGAGGAAAACGATAGTTTACACAGGTGTTTAAGTTGTGCAACAAAACCCTTCCAAGCTACCTTGAAAACAGTGCAGAAAAGCGGGAAATTAATTACCTATAAAACTAGACATTCCAGAAATATATTAAAGCATTTCCTTGATATTTCTTGGCAGTTTTCGATTACATTCAGCACGCAATCTTGTCTATATCTTGAAATCTCTCAAAATTGTTTCAGGTGCCCACCGAGAAGGTTGTCTTGGCTTCACAAAGCGAGGGAACCAAGTATGCCGATGCCAGCAGTATTGACGGAACTATTACTGACGTCTTGAAACGTCTCAACAACTCCTCTGAGCAGTTTGGACTCCGAAAACGACGTCGTGTGGACGCTGGGGAAAAACTGACTCCAGGAACTTCGAGCAGCACACCTGGACCCTCTGCCAAACCTGAGACTGCTGGTGAGTATTTAAGGGACTTACACAAGTTTCCAGTGCTTATAACATATTTTGTCTTTCTTCCAAGAGCTTTAACTAGTTATTTGATGTAGATAAAGACGTTTTATGATTGTTTTTTCCACTTTCTAGGTCAAAAGCGTGCCAGAACCTACGCTGACGGCGGCTACCTATTGCCTCTCGGTCTAGGGTAAGTCTTATCCTTCATTATCAAATCAAAACGAAGTGCTAGAGACTAATCGATATTAAGGGGTTTTTTTCCCAAAAGTTGGCGCCGTGAGACCCTGGTAAAGGGTGTCGGTCCGTCTGGAATCCTCGGGGATGTTGTCTACCTAACTCCCAGTGGCGAACAAATGTGGACCATCGAAAGCATTCGCGAGGTATTGAGTCTACTTGACCTATTAGAATTCAATCAATCGATTAAAATTCAGCTCTGTTCGAGAGAGCATTGTTATGTCAGTCAGGATGTAAAACAATGAAACGTTTCTTTTATTTTCAAATAGTACCTCCGAGCTACTGGTAACACGATGCTCACAACGGAGGATTTCACCTTCAAGTCCTACATTCGACTCGGTGACTACTTTGAGTGCACAAAGGACGCTAATGTGAGTTGGTTTTAAACAAATTTTAACCCCCCCCCCCCGCCCATTCTCGTCAATTTCTTTCAACTTTTTAATGGACAGACTTGTGGCTTTCAGGGATTCATCAAAATGACCGAGGAAGCTGTGAATTCCCTTCATCCGACGAGTAAAAAGTCACATACGCATGAAGGACACTCAGAAAGCCACCAGCGTGCTTCATCGCCTTCAACCAGGAGCGCTTCTTCGAACGCCAACAGCAAGTCTTCAGCATCTGCCGCAAGTACGTCGAAAGTTTTGATCTGATCTTAGTAGCATATTCCTGATCGATGAGGTCATTAGCTCCGTACTCCTTTGCTTTACTCTACTCCTTGAAGTGTTGCTACTTACAACCCTCTTAGGTAGTATGTATCGATGTTCTAGACGGTCCATTTACGGCCGAGCTGATGGCTGCCATGTTGTCTGCAAGTGCGGACACCTACGCAAAGCAATTCTCCGAGTTTGCAATGGGACTCCCGCGAATTCCGAGCCTGCCGCCTCAGGTCACTTCACTAGTGGCTTCCCAAATCGGCGCCCTGTGGAATCCCTGGTCCCAGACGGTTTCTGCGTCGACTTCCGGCACCAGCTACCCCTACGGCTCGACTCAGCATCACCGGCAGCAGCTGCAACCGCAGCATTCTACTGCTACCTCACAAATCCCGAATCCCAACAGCCTGGAGGTAAGAGGGGTGCTACGTGAAGCATTGGTACAACTTGATAAAGGTCTTATGCGCGCGCAAACCTCATTACCCATTTAATTTTCTTTGTCTACTACAGGAATTCGAACGACTTCGAGCCTTCTTCAGCAAGTTGGTTGAGGACCATCAAAGACTAGAAAATGAGAAGGAATCACAGAGAAAGGCTGATTTGGAGGCCCGAACAGCAAAAGCGAGAGAAGAGGTAGGATTACCCATTTCCCAGGTCATATTGAAACCAATCATTCGGAAGGAGCGCGTTTATTGGTTGATTGCCAAGGTCGTAGTTCTATTGGTCGAAATTAGAATAATTTCATCTCAGCTCCCCTTTATTGATTCATTGATGGCAACAGTTTGTTTAATTTTCACATATGTATATATTTTTTTACAGAGAATCGCTTACCTCGTGGAGGAGGAGTTGTGTAGACCAGTTGAGGACCTATTACTAATCAATCCAGAGGTAATTTCTTTTATTACCTCAATTTTCATCTCATTAATTCAAGATTCCATTTTAAACTGTGGTGTGTTCATTACCTATTCCTCAAAAGCATAATTAACTATCACGCTCAAAATAGCGGAGTGGTTGGGTGGATTAGCAGAATCGTTTGAAACGCAGGCTTATTTTGGGACAAGTCACTCACTCCTCAATTGGGAATGGAGGGTTGGGAGAGGCTGATTTCCCAGGGGAAACAAACGAGTAACTAAAGTGGACCAATTAGGATGCTGGGAAGATGAGTTTGGGCATTGCTTGTCTGTTTTGCGGAAGTTTCAGATAGGCAAATGAGATTAAGAGCATTTCCGCATTTAGTCATTCTGAAATGCGTAGTAAAATGATTATTTGAGCGAAAAAAGGGAATTTTTAAAAAAAGAAATGATATACACAACCCAAGTTTCTATGTGGTAGATCGATTATCTGTAAAATCAGGCATACTGCAACAGAAATCCAATTAATCGATTTTTAACTAGGAAGCAGAAATTGGAAAAGGGGGAACCAAATTTAAGAGCTATCAAAAAATGATTTTAATTTATTTAATTAATTGTACTAGATTTGGGTTTTTGGCATTTTTCGCATCCGTCGAGGGTTGAATTAGTAAGTAGTCGATTCGAGAGAGAAACAGTCCTAATGCTATTTTTCAACCGTTTATCGATCGCATTGATTGAATTTTAGCCCCTTCCCCCGTTTGATCCAATCGATGGCAATCGAATGCCCAGTGAAGTTTTCACCGATTGCGTCTATGTGCTAGAATTCCTCCATGCATTCACAGAGGTCCTATGCATTGGTGAGTCGAGTTAAGGGTAACATTTACTTGGCATTTATCGATTTATTTAATGATTTCTCTTGGTGGTAGATCCTGAGACAATTCCTACTATGCGGTGCCTGCAGGCAGCATTCGTCGATAGAGACAAGACGTGTATTGAGGTTGTCAATCACTTGATTATTGAGCTCCTCAAATTCGCCATCCTCGACCCAGGAATTCCCACTCCTCGACTTGTAATTTCAATTTTAGTTAAAACTTTAAACTTTTTATTAAAAAAATGGCAAATTTTTTCTTTTACCTTTGTAGGTGACTCAAATCCTGAACCAGCGGTTCAGTGAAATGGAGGTCAATACCCAAACAGTGACTGGATTACTTCGCGTCTTTCTGATTGGTCGAAACGGCTATGAGGACGCAATGTCTGATTGGCTGGCGCCATCGAACGTCAGTCACTTGACAGAGCTACCTGGACCGCAATTGGCTAGTCTTCTGGTCTTCATCTGCGATGAATTAGCCTGCTCCAGTCGAATTATCTCTAATGAAGTCGACCGAACCGTCGAATTTCAGATCTCCCTGAGGAGGGACAAATTCGCTTTGGAAGCGAAGATTCGGAAGTCAGTTGCAAATTTTTGACAAAAAATCGCAAATTTAGTGGATTTAAAGAAAAATACCAGTCAGAAGTAATTATGAAATAGTAATTCCAGTCAGCCAATAGAATCGGAGAAATCGAGAATATCCAATTATGATTGGTGCATTACAGAACCAATAATTTACTTTAACCTAGAAATGCTTACTTCTTATTGGTATTTAAGTGGAACGCAATCTCATATATATGCATAAATCTCAGATTACAGCTATTTAGATGGCCACATTATTTTGTTTTAGAATTCGTGTTATTTTGGCGCGTAAATTCGGTTTGGATCACACAGTAAAGGCAAATGGTGACAGCGATATTGCTAACCGAGAACTCCCAGCTTTCCTCTACAAAACCCACCGATTCGCTGGCTCTCAAAACTACGATTCAGATGACGAAGAGGAGTTAAGTAGCGCTGAGGAGTTAGAGAAACGAATAGAACAATTAAACCAATGTTTGGAGGCGAAGGAACGCGCAATTCGCGCCTGCACCTTCCGTCTCTCAGGTGTGTTTCTGGGGCAGGACCGATATCATCGAAACTACTTTGTTCTCGGCAGTGTTGGCGGTATTTATGTCGAGGGTCAACCCACCAAGAACCCTGAAGGCTCGGTTGCCATGGAGACACCCGAAGTATTCGACGCCGACGCGATTGTTGCTGAAATAAAGGCTCGAAGGGAACTTGCCTCCAGGCGACACTTTGCAGTCAATTCCTCCAATTCCTCAGGCACCTGTTCATCCAATCAAAAGTCGAATCCTCCGCGTTCTACAGCAAGAATGGACAAACCAAACACTGAAATCGAGAAGGAGGAGGAGGAGGAAGATGAGGAGCGATCAGAAGTGAAGCCTGAAATTAAGGAATGCAAGGAGGTGACTGAGAATGACGGGAAGAGTGAGGACATTGGCAAAAATGGGGAAAAAATCGATGAAATTGACGAAAAGGAGGTAAGCAGTGGTCAAGAAGAGGTAGTAGACGAGACTGAGAAGATTCCAGAAAAGAAAGAGGAGGAAGAGGATGTGGTTAAAGACACGGAGAGGGCGGAGGTTACAGAGGGCTCTTCCGTCTCTCAACCGTTGGATCTTTCGACGAAACGCGTGGCATCACCACCTCCCTCACCGGTGATTAAATCGCCTCCTGCCAAACCTACTGCCTTGACACAGGAGTCCGACTTAAAGATCTGGAAGTCGTTGACGGAACAGGATCTGGCAGAAGCTGTGGAGGCCTGTCAATTGGATGACACCTTCCTCACCACGGCAACCATTCTCTTTGCCACCCACACCGACGCAATCGATCGAAATTCGCTTGCCAACGGCTGGACGGATCCCAATTGGCATGCCCATTTGCTGATCTACAAGGTTCTCCTTATTCAAGCGATAGCGTTCGAGATGCGGAAACACTGTGATTCGGATGAGAAGGCTCTTTCAAAGGCCCTTAGACAGCTTAAAGCATGGCTAGTGGAGAGTGGACTGGAGTCTGGAGACGATAGAGGACTTATGACAGGCTCCAGAGAGCTTTCAGCGATCCAATTCGATGAAGAGGAGGTTGCTACGGAGGTTGAGGAGATTTTGAAGGACCGCGGTATCCAGATGATGGACTCTGAGGCTAAAAAATCGATTCCGGCGGAGTACAAATCCAACTGGTGGCGAGTGAAGGGTTCAGGCGTACAGAAGCTTCTAAAGGGTCTTCTTACAAGAGGAATTCGTGAGAGAAGCCTTGGACAGGCAATCCAACTAGCTGAGGATACTGTCACTGCATCAATCAATGCTGACGCATCTGACAGTGAGTTAACTCAGAAGGCTTTCGGTGTCTTTGATTATCGATCTAAAAAACTTGATTTTCTTTCAGTTTTGGATTTCCCATTATCATCATCATCATCTGCGGAGCCTGTAGAAGATAACTGGAAGCCGCATCTACTTCGTGTTCGTTCCCGACGTGGAAAGGGTCGTGGAACCCACCCCTCCACATCATATCTCTCCTCTTCATCCTCCTCTCAAACTCTCAGTGGTCTGACCAGGAACTCCAACACGCCTTCTCAACACCACAACACCGCATCGACCTTCGATGCAGCTTCAACGGCCGGAGATAGTGCGGACGTGTACTCCTTTGGTGGCATGACCATTGGGGTTAGTGGTGGTGCCTTGGATGCACGAGAGGGTTCACCGACCAGGACCTCATCAGTCATCGAGCAGAGTGTCTTTCTCGGAGAGAACTTTGAGCGAGCGATGAGGCGAGATCGATCGACTGGAGATGGGGAGTCATTAACCCCCGAGGAAAGGCAGTTCCTGGATGAATGTCGATTCTTGGAGCTGGTGGAAGGATTGGTGGATAGGGTTCTCTCTGCTAGCCTGCAAACCAAGGGATGGCAGGTGAGTTCAGCCTGCTTATTTCCAGTCTAATAAAAGCCATGTCCAACCAAGTCACTGTTCCTTTCTCCCTTGAATAGGCTCCTATGAAAGCTACAGAAGACGACTCCATTCAAATCGTTCCCAGAAACACCCCTAAGGTCTACCGATATGACTTTTGGCCGCTCGAACTGGCCAGAGAACGTCTGTTGGACCTAGAAACCCACACGGAACGTCGATATCTCCTTCCTCCTCTCAACTGCGAGTCCCGACTCGATGCAGTCCAAGCTCAAGTTGCCGCGAAGGAAGCGGCTGGAACAACCGAGGATTCAACAACTCCGACAGTTTCCATAAACGATGGAGGAACTGGTAGTGTTTGCAGCGACTCCAACACTACTAATGAGGAGACCAGGAAGACATCTGAGAACGGGAACTCGAGTGGGGGGAGTGGACAGGTCACGGAAGGGGAGTCTCAGGGACTTGTGATGTGGCGCAGGAGTACGAGAAAAGCGGACTCCGTCGCGGAGTTGAAACGCTGTGCCATGCAGTTTGAAGCAGCCATTGCCTGGGACAAATCTATCATGAAAGTGGTGAGTTTTCCCTTCTTATTAGCCGTATTTTAGTAGTATCACCTCAGACATCAATCACCAATTCTTGTTTATTCTTTAAAGCTCTGCCAAATCTGTCGCAGAGATAAGAATGAGGCTCGCCTACTGCTCTGCGATGGTTGTGATCATGGCTATCATACCTACTGTTTCCGTCCACCGATGGTGTCCATTCCCGAGGGTGATTGGTTCTGCTATGACTGTGTGTCCAAGGCCACGGGCAAGTGTCACTGCTTTGTTTGTGGGCTCACAACTCCCCTGGGAGTCGACAGCATTCCTTCGGGTGCGACAACTGTCTCTGTGGAGCCGGCTCATCGATTAGTTCAGTGTGTCTCGTGCTCAAGAGGTGCTCACCCAGCCTGTCTGAGACCTGCCACAAGCCGTCTACCGAAGAAGTGGACTTGTGTGGTCTGTATGAATGGCGAAGCATCCACTGCTGATAGGCGTTTGGCGCCCACAGTCAGCAATTCAGAGTCGTCCAAAAAGGCACAGGTATTTCAATACTAATACGATCAATGCATTACCTATTAGTGCTATAGGAGTCCTTAAGGAGCATTAATTAATTTACGAAAAAAATTTAAGAAGAAAAAAAACAAAAGTAGGCTTGTAATTTACTTTAAACTTCCCTTAACAACTACCACAACGAATCAAAAGTTAT
This sequence comes from Anomotaenia brevis, assembly GCA_030710315.1. Lineage (NCBI taxonomy): Eukaryota > Metazoa > Platyhelminthes > Cestoda > Cyclophyllidea > Dilepididae > Anomotaenia > Anomotaenia brevis. The sequence goes on from JAUOZQ010000039.1 coordinate 260,986, forward strand.
ATATTGTTATAGCAAAGTTATTCACTCGCAAATATATGGTTAAAAAATTAAATTAATAATTAAATATTATTTGTTTATTAGTTTTAGACATAGTTTATAAGCTTTGTTGTTTATGCTTCGATTTTCGACTTGTACACGTTAGCTGCCAGATTCGCTGAATTAAATAAAGAAAATAGGGGACAAGAATGAATAAAACAACTTAAGAATATGAAAATCTATTACTAGACCACTCAGGACCGTGCTGAGAGAAAAGGATTAGCGATCCGGAGAGGGGCAATTCCGTTCTGCTGTAATTCTAATGGTGACATTTTCTTTACCGAAAAGATACCTTAGATCATAAAATTTTTCTAATTAATCGCATTCTAAAAAACATTTTAAAATGTTTAATATTGTTAAATACAGTTTTTATGTTTGGATGAATTGTACCTGATCAAGTTTTGTTTAACATAATATACTAAAGTTTGCTTGGTTCATAAACAACTAATATGGAGGAACCTAGGAACCATCGGATTCACGTATTGTTATATGAGTTCATGAAGGGGATCTCACCGGCTGAAGCGGCGAGTAACATTACCTCAGTCTATGGAGAGGAATATGTGAACGTAAAATCGTGCAAGGAATGGTTTTTAAGATTCAAAACTGGGGATTATACTCTGGAAGATGATGGAACCGTACGTCTAGTTGATTTTGATGATGACGAACTTCTTGAAGCAGTAACCCTTAAAAGAGCATTCTTTATCAATTTAGTAGTTGGCAGTTAAGCTTAGTTTAGACCATGAAACTGTTCATCGTCTTCATCTCAAAAAACTTGGTCAATGATTACCCACCCATGTATTATCAGGAGACAATTTGAAATCTTGAGTTTTCACCTTCTTTTCACACTATATATTGGTTAGGTTAAATTTCTATTCTTTCTAGCGGTTGATTCTTCAGCTCTAGCCAGAAAGTTGATTAAAGCGATTTAAATGTAAGCCTACTCTTCGTTTCAGAACCAAACTCACCATTCCGACCGCTCGAAACGCGTCCACATTAAGGCTTCTCACCTGCGCAACCTTAAACACCTCTCTTCGCCTATGAGTACCGCCTCCAAGTCCAAATCCGAGTCCTCGTCTCGTGTAGGTCGTCCAAAATCCTCCTCCACAGGCAAGCGAAAATCCACCTCCAGTGATGCCGCAGTAGCCGCACCTCAACGGAAGCGTGGTAGACCGCCTAGTCTCCACAAGAAAGGCCGGACCAGTGCTGGAGAAGAGGAAGTAGTCGGCATGTGCAAGGAAACAGAGCAACCTAAAGTCGTCAATGGTAACGACGATGCTGAGAATGGGAACGAGGAGCAGGAAGCAAGACTAGGAGGATCGGGCGACGATGCCTCATCCATTGACGAGGAAGCGGAAGCGGTTGGAGACGAAAGTGAGAGTAGGGTGTCGTCTGGGGCGGTCTCCAATGTCAACGGATCGGCATCGGAGACTAAGAAGAAACTGGGGAGGGCTCGAAAGACGCCGCTGGGTCCTGAGGATCGGGACTTTTGCCGACGAGCTACCGAGGACCTCATGAATCACGAGCTCTCGTGGCCTTTCCAGAAACCCGTCTGCTGTAAGACGGTTCCGATCTACCGGAAGGTTATCAAGCATCCTATGGACTTATCGACGGTTCTCAAACGCCTTAACGCTGACAAATGGTGAGTTTGGATTACTCTTACATGAACCAGATTGCTAGTAGAGCTTGAATGAGGAAAAGTGTTAACAATTGAATATTTCTTTATTCGAAACAGTCGGTATACGTCGGTGGGCCAATGGCGAGAGGATATTCGACTTATCTTCAAGAATTGTAAAATCTTCAATGAAGACGAGTCGGAGATCGGCAAGGCAGGTCACGAACTACGTCGCTACTTTGAGACCACCTGGGCAAAGTCTTCACGGCACCATAAATCTAGAACCGAAGCCTCCTCCCCGGAGACAAAATTGGATTCGATTCACACTGCCCCGAGCTCGCCCGAGGGCCAAGAGCCCGAGAAGAGTGCCGCTAGTCCCGTTGAGAAGTCGACTGAAGGAGAAGCTGTGGAAGAAGTACCAGGCAGCCCCTTATCCAAGCCAGGAACCCCCATTAAAGCCGCCGAAGGTGTTGAAGCTTCACAGGCCACAATCAATCCATCAGTTGTCTGAGCATCCGGCTTTCCTCATTTACTCCCTCCTTTTCTACACTTAACTGACAATCGATCATTTGTACAACGACAAAAAACGTGACTGTGCGCGTGTTCTAAGTATTTCCAATCACTTCTTCCCCTGCCCTCCTGTGTGCATAACTCTCATAGCGACCTCGACTTATTAAAAGCTATTCCCTCTCCCATTACTTTATCCGGTAATTGGTGAGCTGTAAACCTTGTCATTTGCTTGTAAATAATAAATTTGAGTCATTTATCAGTCGAAACGAAGATCAGGTGTGGTTCTTCTTCTTGGGTATGGAATTTGTGGATGGGTGGGGTACTTGTCATTGAAACGAATTGGTAGTATTTGCAGGTGCTTAAGGAAGTTTCACAAAATTGCTTCAATGCAGACAGTTGCGTTATGATAAAGTTTTTCTGCTTTATCGGTAAACGACTTGGCCAGTTAGGTCGGGCCAATCCACTCCGTTAAAGGGGAATTAACACGTCAATGGGAAGCGGTGCGATGATGTACTCAGGTCACTCAAGGTCACTGCAATACTTTTAAATTGTCAAAATGTTCATCGATTGCTTTGTAGAAATGCACAATTAGAAACCTCAAAAAACGACAATGAAAATATATAAAGCAAACCGGTTTAGTAACTGACGATTTGCCGCATATGGGGGCCAGAAACATTAAATTTTCCAATAGATACGGGAGAACCGAGCTACGAAGATTTCATGCCTCTAACAATAAGAGAAAATATAATTTACAAAGAATGTTTATGGAAATGTTAAGTTTTTTATTTTAATTTCAGCATATGATAATGAGCATTTTTTGGTATCGACTTCGTTTTAATTAACCGGGTGTCTTGCGCGACCTCTGACTTCAGCCGAAACTCGTGCTTGTGGTTCTATTTTTCGTCAGTACGTAATGAAAATTCGTATGTTATCTCGGAATCCCGCCGATTACAGGAGGGAGACAGCTGACGATATCTTTAAAAGTGAGTTTATTTCTTTTTAATTCTTAAATAGTGCCCCGTAACTACTCCGGTACCGAACATCCTTTCGCAATTGAAAGAGAGTATGTGAGGGCAATGAATGCTGCCAAAATTTCTCGTATGATGGCTAAACCATTCGTCGGTTGTCTAGAAGGCACTACCGACACAATGTCTGTTTTATCTCTCAATACTGAGAAAGTTGGTCTTGCTGTATTCGGCACATCTGATGGAAAGGTAGTATTGCTCTCTTTAAGTCATATAACATTTGTAGATTCAATATTGGAGCATCGCTGACCGGAAATTGGTGCACGAAGCTCCTGCTCACGCCGGCGAAGTCCGCGGTGTATGTCAATATTCCAAGTCCCAGTTAATGTATACGGTAAGTGGGGCGCCTGTCTTATTTCTATCTACTTGCGCCAGGTCTTTGAATTTGAAGAATTCCCGTTATCTTTCAGTGTGGCATGGACTCTCAACTGAAACAATGGCGCATCGACCACAACAACATCGAGGAGGCATGGGCCCAACCCCTCAACACAATTCTTCTCGATCGCACGCCACTGAGTCTCGACCACCACCCCTCCATGGACGCTTTTCTTGTCGGGAGCCCCGAGTCCGCCCTTCTCTATCACTCAGCGCGCTTGGATGTGCCCGTGCGTGAGTGGACCTGGGGTCGAGAGGCCATCCATCAGGCTTCCTTCAACCCTGTCGAGCACAATCTCGTCGGCATCTTGACCAAGGACAATTCTATCGTGCTGGCAGATACTCGGGAGGATTTGCCACTAAGGAAGGTGCGTCTCTGCTTATGTGAAGTATTTTTCATAACTAGTCTCAATCTAAGGCAGATTATTGTCTGCAAAACGAGCTATTTCAACGGGTTGATTTGAACCGTATCGCTGGAGTCCACTCACCACTGCATGAATGTTTCTCTTGCTACGTCTGAGTGGTGGTTGTGTTTGTGTCTGCAGCTGAAAATGAACCTGAAGTTGAACGCCTTCTCGTGGAACCCCATGGAGCCCTACGTGTTCACGGCGGCGTCGGAGGACTACAACGTCTACACCTACGACTGCCGCTTCTTCAAGCATCCCAAGCGTGTCTACATCGGGCACACTAACGCCGTTCTCTCCGTGGACTACGCGCCAACTGGCCGCGAGTTTGCTTCCGGGTGTTACGACGGAACCGTGAGTTGAGTTAAATTCGCCCGGATTCCATCTGATTTGGTTGTATTAAGGTGCATCTTTGTATAACAGACAAAAACCGCAATTCCATCGTCTCTGCAAGGCCTTAAATCGCACGTAAATTAAGTTTATATCTCATTTATGAAAGGTATTTGCCGAGGCTCTCAGGAACCTAAAGCCAGTCGGCCTCCAAGACTCCCTACACCCTTCCTTGACGAATCCCGGAGTGCCTCTAGCTGTGCCTAATCTCCCTCCATTGTAGATCCGTCTGTGGAGCGTGGACCAGACCTCCTCCTTCGACGTCTACCACACACGGCGGATGAAGCGAGTGAACCTGGTGCGCTACACCCTGGACGCGCGCTTCGTCCTCTCGGGCTCACTGGACGCCAATGTGCGGCTGTGGCGCGCCCACGCCTCCGATCCATCCACGGCCGGCACCGCGATGGGCTCGCGGGGGCGCTCAGCGCTGGCAGCGGCGGAGGCACTGCGTCAGAAGTTCTCGGAGCACCCGGAGGTGCGCAAGATCCTGCGCCACCGCCACCTGCCGCGTGCGGTCCACGCGGCGACGCGGGAACACCGCGTGGTGCGTGCCAAGGAGCGCAGGAAAGCGCGCAATGTGCGCGTCTTCAACCACGTGGAGGAGCCCGTCCCTCTGGAGAGGGAGAAGCACACCGCAAAGCTCTACAAGTAGAGACGATGTCTGGGCACTGTGTCTGTGTGTTTGTATATTGCGTGACTTTGAGGTGTATGTGAGAGCTGGTTCCTCTCAGATGAACTGAGCGGCAGTTTAAATTTGAGATCTGTAAAGAGAATGGTCTTAGTTACACATTATGGCTGGTCGACGATTGCTGAGTTCACTAAGAAGGTGTACAAGTAGAGACCACGATGGTTGAGGACTGTGGAGGCTTTGAGAGACGTGAAAACTAGGGCTTTTCCGCTAACTGGGAGGGATTTATGGACAGTGTAATCTTAATTTTATTAAGATATGCGAGGTGGATGTGTTGTATGGATGGTAGGATGGTTGATAGACTGATGGGTTCCTGGATACGTTTACGTCTCATCTATCACCTTAAGCCTCTAAACCTCGTCTTTTTTATATAAGTTATAAAGGTAATCCAGGGTGATTTAAAGCACTAGAATGATGTTCATCTCTTCTGTCAAATTAACTTGAGTCCTAAATTCAAACGGAGTTTTATTCAAAGTTAAAATGTTCGCTTTAAAAAAAGCGTTTTACTCCCTGTAAACACGACGGATCAAAAATCAGATGGAGTTGTTCGACTTTTTTTTGCGAATGAAGCCTAAAACTGGTGTCGTTAACTAATCCACAGAATAAAGTCCACCACACAACCCAGCTGTTTCTCAGAAATTGGTTACTGTATTTCTTGACCTACTGGTAAATTGTAAAATTGACCTGCTATGACTGGGCGAATCCCTTTGTGATCTACATAGTAAAAACAAAACATGAGGCAACCGAAACCCGAATGAAGGCATGTTTATTGCAAAAAATCTTTCGCAATCAGATACGCGGAATAGCCGATATCCAGCATGCTCTTAGAAAACATTTCATCTGAAAATATTCGGCAAAACACTCATCCAACGGATGATCAAACTATCAACACCTCGTTATTCCAAGAAGACGAGGAATGCCTCAAAAGATGTGTGCGATTTCTCGATGCCTCGCCATTTCAAACCAGTGAAAGGTGTGATCAAATTTGTGAAACAGGTTCTAGCCGATTCAAGTGGCCATGTTGTAAAGGGTAGAGTGTGTTCCCTGGAGAAGTGGTACAGTGCCCCAATATCGTCGATATCTACTTATCAGAAGACGACAAGTATCGACATCAATCGATATCGATCCCTTCGTTCTTTCCGATTCCGTTTTTCTGCTCATAGGATCACCGAGTCCTAATCAGGACACAGATTAGATGTTTAAATTCGTCCAATGAGATTTCGGGTTATATTGGGCCAAAAATCGATAAGCCTGCTGATTGGGCTACAGTGAGTTGAAATCAGCAGGATTGAGCCTTGTTCAGTTCGGAAGGCCGTATTTAAGGCCTGACGCAAACTAGGGACTTTCAATCAGCAAGTTTAGTCGTGGATTTCGAAGTCGTCGTCTTCTTTTTCGATTCAGTCTTTTGACCGATTCAGTGGAATCAGACTACAATGATCCCTGGGACCAACTGAGGGGATGATGCATAACCGAAGCTTCTTTAAGAAGCCCTCCGCAACTGCACAGGAGGTCGACGCTGTTGACGCCGGAGCACTGGTTTCATTCACTTGCCTTCCTCTTGCTCAATTGTACTGGTGTTTCACGCAACAACGGTTCACTGTGCCCTTCCGAGTTGGCAATTTCTTAGGCACGGCGGACAAGCGAAGTGCGTGCACCTCTGCTGCAGACGCGGAACCTGGGTGGCATTGTTCGACACGTTGAACCAGCCAACGCTTGTTCCAGCCAGGTGCGACATACACAACTCTCATCTGCCTGTTCATCTCCTTAATCTTGGCAAACATACGTCGAAACTGGCGGTCTAGGCCGGCATCGCACGACACCGCAAACCCAGCAGTGCCACTGGCTTTACTGAAGTCCAGAACCCGTGGTCCATCGTACGTAGTCTCTACCTGAGGGAAGAACGCGCATTGCATCCCTGTGAAGGCGATAGCGCGTTGGTTCACTGGAGTGGCTGATGTGTGCTTAAGGAGAAGTGCGTTTCTTCGATTCATTCACGCCAGCTGAACACACAACTCCCTTTGCACGACACGGGAATACCCGCATCTAATCGCTGTCCAGAAGTTCCTCATTTCGGAGGGTATACATCGAGGTGCTACATTTGGTTTTGGCCTCAGCGGAATCGGGGTATGACTGAATCTGTGAAACAAATATGCTTGATTCACGTTCCCCTGTTGTAAAGGCAGAGAGTGTATGAAATAAAATGCTCATTATAATGTTTTGCTTCTAGTGGACTTCAGGTAGAGCTGGTGTCCTTGCCAGGGTCACTGGTTAGGAAGCTGTGTGGTGAGACTGGGTTGACCTGGACGATTGTGTCAGGGTCAGTGTACTCGGTACGTGCCACAATCATCGCAGTACTCCGTATTTCCATCTCGGTCACATCTTATGATAATTTGGAAGAAGTCAACGCTTGGCTGATTGGCTTAGTACTCGACCCATGTTTTGTTTTAACGATATCGTGACAATGGCCTCGAGATCTTACCAGGCCAATGTAGAAGTCATGTAAAATTGTTGCAATTCAGATACGATAGGATTCTAAGTTCATTTTTTAATTAACAAAGCCTCCGTTGCAAAAAATATAACAGTCCATCCTATTCGACAATTTGAGGAAAAAACGTTCCCTCAGTCATCCAGTCTAGCTTCCACTGTGGACCTGAGTGGGGTCTTCACCCACCAATCATTGCGCGTTTATGACAACTCGAAAATAATTGGTTGGTACAGAAAGGATCGATAAATTAGCGTGGACCTGATTGGCTGATCCAATGTCTAATTTATAGGCACATAGACGAAATGATAGCAGACTACTTTGAATAGATAAAATCATTATTATTCTGTTGCATCTCTGGAAAATTATATTCATAATTTTCTGGCAATCTTGAACTATAATTTACTTACCGTTTGTATAATATGTATAGCTTGCACTGCCTCTTATTAACTTTGGATTTACCACGCGTCCAAGTTCATTCTTCCATCCTAAAAAAATTGTCAAATATGTCTTGATTCTTAATTTGACAGCTATCTCGGTGCAGGGGACGGTAGCATAACCAACATGAACAGTCAACATCATTCATAATGTCTACGCGAATTTTGAATAATTCAAACAAGCGAACAAATGGTGCATTTAATTAAGGATACATTCACCAATGTAGTACTTTCTCTGATTAAATGTGACTTTCCTCCACTTATCAACAAGCTTATAAATACCTTTTTTATTTGAAAAAACTTTTGTTTTTGATTCGAATACCTTCCAAATGTCACTGGTAATTTTGTGACTATGAGTTCAGACAAACATGCAGCCATCTACAGTTAAGTGTATCTATTTTGTGTGAGATAGCTGCGTCTCGGTTTCTATAATATATATATCTATAATATATAAAAACATATTCTCTATTAATTCAATAAATACCTATAATTATTTCGTAAGTACTATATTATATACAAAAATGTATTATATGCACCTGTATGATATAACTCTGGTTATAATTTCCCGTTTCTGGCATTTACTATTTGTACTGTTTAAATGTAATAAAAACTTATAGGATTTTCACTTTTTTATCATCTTTCATTTAATATATTATTATGCACTTTTTCATTTATATTGTAAATGGCCTGCAACAAAAAGTTACTTGTGACAGAGTCGTCTCTGTCAAATTTTGCTTGTTGGTTTGAAAAGACGCTTGCCTTTTCGAAAATAAATAAAGTTCTCATGTGATTTAATGCTTTATTTCATTTCCTCAGTCAATGGAGTATAAATAACAACTCATTTACAAGCCAACACGTCATATATTTCCACAATACCTCACAAAATGCTAGAAATAAGTCGTCGCTTTCTGCATATCGGGGTCCCGTTAAATTTCTCGTCATGGAGATGGTTTTTAGCTGCTTTGATGAACTCAGAAAGCACTTTACATTAGTTGAACAGTCGAGAGAATAAGGAGAACCACCCAGACCAGCTGGCTTGTCAATCGATGCGGTGATCCACTTAGGCAGTCTGTGTAGTTTTCGATCTAAAAATGACGAATTAATAAACAAATACACCCAATAATAGGTGATAATGCTGTCCAGAGTGTGGTGTCACTTATCATTGGTTGGTGGCTATTGATTAAACACTCTTTCTAGGTGACCAGACCCTAACTAACTCAGCATTCACTTCATCTTTAAATACCATTTTAAATAATAATAATAATATTAGAACAAATTACCTTATAAGACACCATTTCACATGTCTTTGGGGTGACTGGATCCCGTCGATAATTCTGAGTTCTTGGTATCATTTTATCGCGTATAGTCGGAGTCAAGGAAACCAAATAACTCGTTAAAACAAATGGAAAAAGGACATTTTTAAAAAATTTTAACACTAAGTCAAAAAATAGTTAGTTTAAAAATTTCTGAAATAATTTTACATAAAACACAAAAATGTTTAATGGAAATTAAAACTATCTATTAATGAACTTAAAGGAAGTGATTGTCATAAGCACTACAATCAAAGTACTACCAATCAAAAATGCATGAAGAATGTGTAAATTGAAATTAAATGGATATCTTTAAGTTGAGCTCCATAGCGATATCGGCGTCTGCACTCGCAGTGACAGTTGAGAGTTGGTTTTCCGGGTGGTTTCAAGGTCATTATCAGGAGGAGATTCGTGTTTGGAATGGAGGCTACGGCCCAATCACTATAGCGATGTCAATAAACTGAATTTTGTCTCAGCTAGCTTAAAAAGTACTTTTTAACATGTGAAGTCGGATTTATATCGGGTAAAAAAAGCCGTAAAAACAAGCATTTTTTGAATCACGGAAGCAAAGGTCATCGCATTAATTTAAACAATATGAAGACATTAGTGCCAATTCATAGAATCGTATCTAAATTAAGTAATTAATTAAAATAATTAAATTAAAATTATTTAATTAAATTAAGGTAATTAATTTAATTTTTGCATATATTCTTCTGAAAAGAAATCGTTCATACACGAACAGCCATCGTAACACTAAAAACAAATTCTTTTTTCAAAACCTATTTAAGGGATTAAAAAGCACCATTTTATCACAATTGAGTAGAATTTAATTTCGGTCATATCTGAAAGACACAATTTAAACAAATCCGAAGCGATTACTACCTCAAACGGAGGTTCATAGTCGAACTCCACCCTGCCGACCAAATACAGTCACTGGTGACATACTCACAAAAAGATCCATTCCTTTACCGTTCTACCAACAAAGTCCGACTTCACAACACTCTCATTCTATGCTCTTAAGTTAGTAGAACAGTCGCAAACTCACATATTTCCGCAATTGGGACAGTACGTCCCCGAATGAATTCTCGGAGTCGAGCCATAGGTGCCGTGGATCTGCCCACCCCTTCCCGCATGCGCCTCCTTGTTTAAATAAAACACACTGTGGCGCTGCGTGCAAGCGTCCAGCGGCTGTCGACAGTCGTGCAGAAACTCCGTCAGTTGTGGCATCCGTTGTCTCACGGCATCACACATCACTTCACAGGCCTGTCTCCCAATTTGGTTGTTGCTGTGGACCGCAGCATGACACCGCATCTGCACAATGCGTTGAACACACCTCAGCAGGGTGCCCGGAATAGTGTTTATCTTTTTCGGTGGAGTCTCTTTGGCTCCCTTGGAGGCACTCACGCCTACTGAAGCGTTCACTAAGCTCATATTGTCAGTTAGGATCTGGGTGAGCGGTTCCCGTGTGGTGACAGTGTCAGTGAGATCGATCATCGCCATAGTCTCATTGGAGGAGTTGTTGAGTAGGACCGTAGAAGGTGGTGGAGTTGGAGGAGGTGGTGGTGGTGGATGTAGAGTAGGTTCATTTGCGTAGCAGAGGTTGAGTTCCGAGAAGGCCTGTTGTTGCATCAACCAGGGGTCCTCTGGGTCCTCATAGATGTAGTTTTTCTGGGAGTAGAACCTCGCGGTTTCGTAGAAGAGGGGCAGGTCGGAGGCTTTTTCAGACGATGGGACGTTGTCTGCGGGTGTCTTGGAAGGATCTACGACTTCAGGAGGTGAGGAAGAGATGTGGGATTCCGAGGGGAGATCGAAGGGTTTTGGGACCTCGTAATCGCGGTAGAAGGGATCATCGATACCACCGGCTCGATTCGGGAGAGCGTAATCAATGTCGGGTTTTTGGTGGTAGCCGAATCGATCGTCCCCGGTGCCATGGAAATTGAAGGGAGGGTTGTCGGAAGGCGTTTTTGGATCGTTGAGGTGCATGAACCCACCTTGTATCGGCGGAAGTGAATCCCAGATTCCTAAGGAGATTTTAAAATACTCTATGTTTAAATTAGCCTAAATCTTTTTTTTCAAAAATCTAATGTTAGAAAGGGCTTGCAATTTACAAACATGGAGCACTATGTTTTTTAAGAATTATAAAATCATTCTTATTGTTGCTGAAGTATATTTTCACGTCACATAAACTGTTTAAAATATTGAAATTTATTGCAAAAATTATTAAATAATATCAATAAATAACAATCACAATTAAGTATTAATTATATTATTTACTGACATTAAACATGTTTGTGAGTAAAATAATTTCACATTAACATTACTGACCTTGAGCAGTTGCACCTGGTCCAATCACCAAAAGTGATGTAATCATGCTAGAAATTAATATAATATTAAAAAGTGGTTTTGAAATTCACTGTAGACATTGTTTATAAAAGTTATTTATATTATAAATTTATTTTATTGATTTTTTGGAGGAAATCGACCAGTATTTTGGACATTAATTTAGGGTGCATCAATTAAACACGATTTTTTTACTATGAAACATTTAAATTAAATTAAAAATTCTGTTATTTGTGATAAAAAATGCGATTTAATTTCGAAATTTTATTAAAAAGGGGTGGAAACTTACGCAAATAGCTTTCCAAGCGTTTGTCCAATAATCTTGAATATGAATGCGATGGGCTACAATGCGTAAAATTAGAGAAGCCAGTTATTTTAAATTATATATAAAGGAAAAAATTTCATTTGTATTTACCGAAAATAGCCGAGAACCAAAGTTCAGATCTGGTGTAACAGCCTCGATGCATATCGCTTGAAAGTCATAGATTTCATGTCTAAATCGCGAAAGTAAAGTAAAAGAAAATTAAAAAGTGATGTAATATCATAGGTAGGTTTGAATAAATAGAGGTTATTAAATTTCATGATATTTCTTAACATTCTTACGCAAATTGAAATTAAAAAATTGTAAAAGTATTAATTTACTCTGTGATTATATTAGCCGCGACCAAAGCTTCCATGAGAGCGCAATCCAGTTCCTTTACGTTTTGAGAAACCTAAAAAAGATTCACACCATTATGAAGATTTAAACAAAGAATACAACCTTTCATCTAAATCTTATTTCTGGAAGATTGAAACCGTTGGCTGAAAGCTAGAGACGTAGCTAACTTTACAGCCCCCTAGATATTTAATTTATAAGCAAATTTGTGCATCTGTTGGCTTGTTTTCAGTTACAGAAGTAGTCTATTGCTAAGTTTTGATGGTTTAACATGATAAATGATCATAAAACCAAAATGTCAGGTGTTTCCATTATTTTGTCCACCCCTTGTTTAAAACTATCGATCGATTCATCTAAACTTACCGCCTTCTCTCCATGCGTAGAGAGAATAATCTGTCCTGCGGTTGTGGTGAGGAAGCACTGAGCACCCGACTGATTACACTTGAGACACTCCGCTGAGTTGCAGTTATTCACTATGTCAAAGAAGAGCTGCGCGAACTTCTGGTAACTGAACTGCACTCCGGCGATGCCCATAGCAACGGCCTCCGAGGCATGGTTGCTAATGACGCCAGTGACCACCATGGGCACTGTTATGTTCCTCTCCACAAAAGTGCGGAATACTGGAAGATAAATCGGTGCTTTAATTATGCATCAAACAAATGGCAAACAATAATCAACTTTCTAGGGTTCTTGTCGAGAGGTAGAAGAACTTACGGGATAACCTAGAATTACCTTTTTTCATTGAATCAACAATGTTAGTTACAAGCAGAACTAACTTTGTTTGGGCGGTGGCCTAAACACGAGTATTTTCATGTTCTCATAGAAGGTGGGTGTGAGCACCGTTGATTTGTAGATGGGACTCTCCGATCCCCTGTTTATTTCCTCTAGAAATTCTCTAAAAATAGGAAATATAAAGTGTTATTTCTTCAGCTAGATAAATGAGGCGAGACTTACTCGTATGTGGTCTGTGAGTAATTAAAGTAACGTAGTAGGCCTGATTGGTGAACACTGAAAGCTTGTTGGACGTCAAATCTGCGAGGAAAAAAAACATTTCTTTAATTAAAACACTAATTTTAAATGTTAAAGTGAATAAAAGTTTACTTTCGAACGGCAGGATGACTTGATTTACGACGCCAGTAGTCATAGATGTTGGCCGAGGCTCGTGCATCCATGAATATCCTGGCAATGTGGTCCATATCACCTGAAAAATCATTAAAAGTAGCCAAATTCCTTGTCCTGTTTATTTAAAATTTGTCCACTTGTGCTTATGTTGACAATCTACTTATGCAAAATGCATAACTGAAAGCTGCTTAAGCAAAATATCTCTAATAAATTTCCCGTAATTATATTTCTCTTTAATTTTTTTCTAAAAGGAAAAACTGAGGTTAGAATAAAACTTAAAGCTTATTTAGAAAGCATTTTTATTAAACTCACATTCATTTTCTTCCTGCAAACTTTTATCAATTGCCATATTTCGTAGAACACACAGTGGGTCCTCCAGAAACAATTTCATAGGTTCTCGTCGAAATTTACAGAAACTCCTAAGAATTTATTCGCCGAAATTAAACACAATTTTTTTCTTTTTGTAAATAGTACTTGCAATAATAAAAAATACTCATACAGTGGTGCCAATTTCGCCCCGTAGGGTCGATCAGCAACGATTTCACAAGAGACAGCTGGATTCACGAATTGCGGATTTAATACCGTTGTATCAGATGCTAAAATAAAATAAAAATGGAATTTTTTTGAGAAAATACTTTAAAATAATTAATAAATCGCATATATTTTCCTTCTTTATATTCACTAACTACTTGTGGTTTTGACCAATAAGTTTTTTGCTACCTTGAGCAGGCAAGCCAATCAGAGTTTAGTCCAAACCAATCAAATTATAGTCTCGCTATATCAAACCAACCAATTGGATTGGCTTAACAAAAGTGATCGGAAATCATAGCCTACTAACCACGAATCGATCCTTGTCGCCAAAATTTGGAGGTGTCGTATTTGGGAATGGGAAATCCACGATTCGCCTCTGCCACCCATCTCACTGCCAGCCCGAAGACAAAGGGAGTGTCCGGCAGAGGAGCTGAGAAGACCTTTTTGGTCATTGGTAAACCCGACAACTACAAAAAAGCCAATTAACGCACTAACAGGATACGCTGATAATATTTAAGTAGAATGTGGTGGGAGAGTAATCAATGACCCTGATTATTTGTAAAATTTATGTGATCTCATAGAAACACTTCTTTTATTGATACTAGATTAATGATGCAATGAAAAGGAATTTCTGGAGTTATTTTAGGTATTAATTTTTAATTATTTAATTAAGTAAATCAATTTATTAGTTAAAAAGTAATTAATAAACAATTAACAAAAAATTTTAGATGTAATGTTTTTTAAAATTGTGTGATTAACGCCGAAATTCACCCCTTAAAATGGAGGAGATATTCTGATATTACTTAAGCAGACTGTTGTTTGAATTGATAAAAGTATTTTTTGATTTAAAAATGTTGTACTCTCGATTATATTTTGTTATGACCTTGGTCATTAAACGTTTATGCTTTGACAACGCCGTTATAGTGTTAAAAAGAATAAGAATTTCAAGGAATATTTTTGAGTAAACTTTGGTGATATTTTTATCTTTATTTTTTGAAAAAATGCCATTGTGACTTACAAAATCTTCAGGAGTTTTAATGGTTGTTAAAACGGTTGAAGTGGTTAACCGATCGATCATCATTCTTCGTAGCTAAGGTATTCAACAATTTATTAGTAAAAAAATCGTTTTATAATCCTAAATTAAATTTAAAGAAGTCTCAAAACATACGGTTGAATTGTACATCGGCAGCGCAGTGTGCTAAAACAATAAATTTAAAGTAAATTAATCTCAATATTTAGGCAGTATCAAGACTTATTTTTTTACAATTTACTTCAATTTATATGATTTATGTCCACAAAAATTCGATACAGGTGTTATTCCTATATATAAGCACTGAAATTTCCAAAAGTACTCTATTGAATTAAGTGAATTTAGAAATCGGTAAATAATTTGATTTTAGTGGATTTTTTTCAAAACCGACCGGATTTAGAGCGAAATCTAATGGCTGTTCCACCTCGTCCACATCGACATGTCGGTAATATCGTTTGAGTTGGGTTCCATGCTATTAAAACAAAAAAAATCGATAATCAGTCGATTAAAAACCCCGGTTTCTCTTTCTATAAGAATCAACGGTCTGTTTTCTGTCTTTAACTGACTTCCTATAAAAATTAATTTAATCATCGACACAATTAATCCACCGTGATCTCTAGAATTTGTTAGAATTTTTAAGTAGCAATTACGGGGCAAATTACCATTGGTCGGTAGTCGGGATGAAAGAGGACAAAACCGTTATTAGTCACTCCAAAAAAGTACGAGAGGGGCCCAATCTTAAAAAATATATTGAAAAAAATATGTAAATATTTCAAAATAATTATAATGAGTGGAGGAAATAAACTTGATCGGAGATATATATTATTTTAAAATTTTAAAATTTTCTAGAGATTCTTCCCTGTCAAGAGCTGCATAATTTAAGGGAATTGGCATTTTTTGACCAGAATTTAGAAGATGTTAATTTATTTATTTGTCAATTCTTGGATCAAATTCTATTTAGGCCGAATGAGCAGCATAGTTCTCATAAAGAACTTTTGTAAATTTGCCCATCGTGTATTAAAATTGTGGAATAGATTTAAGAAACTGACCGTAATTACTTAATCTTTTAGATAAATAATCTAGATTTCTTCTCCATTCTTACCGCTTATCATAATTTTGGAGAAGCCTGTCAAGTCACGAAGTCTAGAACAGATCCTTGTTTAAAAATATTTTTTAATTTAAATCCCAGTATATATATGTATGTAAATTACTAAAAAAATCAGTTGAGTACACATCTATTAGTAAAACCGCGTTCGACACCAAGTATTTGACTTTTTATTCGTCGTCCTAGAATATACTATCCTCAAATTTTTGTTTCTTAACACAAATATAACAAAAAACAAATTAAATGCTGCACAGTATTCCTTTTTTAAAAATACACGTAACTGCATCTTAACATAACAATATAAAACTTAATTTGAATATTTTGTTGTAGAAACTGAATAATTCCACTCACTTTCCAGCTTCTGAGAACATCTTGAATATCCTCCATTGGAATATCCACCCCAGTAACGCCAAGTAGAGTTCCTTTGTTATTTGCAACCTAAAATGTTATAAAATACAAATTAAATAGCATATTTTCATAAAGATTCAACATTTAAATTCAAAATTCTACTCACACTGAAGTTAGTTTTGTCATAGGCGGCTCGGGAAAGTGTAACATAAAATTGTGACTCTTTGGCTTTGAATAGTCTTAAAGGAGGCTACAAAAATGTTTGAAATTTGTTCAAAATTAGAAATACTTTCAAGACATTAAAGATATTTTTTATAAATTATGAATGCTATGCCGATAAGCTGATACTAAACAGATCATGGGTGTAGTTCTTATAGATTGAAAACTAATTGATAATATAGATAAAAATACAAAAATTAATAATATCTATAAGTGCAAAATAGTCGAGTTTTTGAAAATAAATTTCTTTATTTCGGAACATAATTTGAAATAATTTCACTGACCCAAAATGCGGCATCATTGGCTTCAGGCTCATCTTCTTGCATCGCCTCTTCAGTCGATGTTGAATTATCGATTAAGGTTGAGTTCTACAGTTTTTGGAAATCATTATTTTTTTCTTTATTTTGAAATTCTTACTAATATTGGTTCTTCTGGGCGAGTGAAGTTCTCCGGGAAGAGTTTCTTCAAGAAATTAATTAAAAATTGGTTCCAATTTTGATAGTTGGATAAGTTTCGAAATTCAAAATCAATAATTACCATAAGATTGAGTTGTAGCTTAGTAATCCCACTCCAACGAACAAACGAATCGTCTAGAATGGCATTCGATCTGGCTACGATGTCGATATAGTTCTGAAAATCATTAAATCACCGTCAAAGCGAGAGGTTAAATATTTATCAAATTATTGTTTAAATAAACTCACCAAAACATTTTCTTTCACGTCCGCAAGATTTGCAATATTCGCACTCATACCTAAAATACAAATATAATGTTTGACAGTTGATTTTAACAAAAATTATAAACTCATTTTTCAAATAAATATTATAAGAATAGCTAGAATTTTAATCGTTATTTGCTAATTTGAAGACAGTAAATATACCTCGATTCAAACAAGCGATTTTGCGCACAATATTTTCATCCGCTGAATGCTGACCGAGAAGGAAGGTAAAGACTCGAACATTTTTCTAAAAATTGATGTTTAAATTGATGTTTATTTATTTAATTTTCGCAAACCTCATGATTGAGCTCTTCGAAAAGCTCGCTGAAATCATCCGGCACACCATCGGTTATGAGAATGATGATTTTGTTGCAACGATTTATTCCTGTTCCATTGTTTGACTGGACAGACGAGGGGAGAGAATATTGATTTATTGATTCATATTCTAATTGTTCTTGGTCAAAATAAGTAGTAAGAATAATGCCCATAAATCGAGGTGACTCACGATATTGAGCAGTGTAAAGGCCTCATTCAGAGCAGCCTTGAAATTCGATGTCCCGTTTGGATTATGATCGGCGAATCCTCGCACTATTCTCTGCAATTTTTAATAAAACAAGCACAAACAATTTTATTTATTATAATTTTCCTTAAACAATTAAAACAATGTAATTTATGAGGGTCTGTCTGAAGCACTCCATGACTGCTTTAATTAGGTATTTAAAATTAAATATAAGTTGCAGTAGAATAATTTATAAAAGAATATTAGTAATGTTTAAAAAAAACAACTGCAAAACTCACGTCTTTATTCGGCCTTGTAGCCTGAATTAAACGGTCTTTAACCAACTCCTCTGCGAATTTCAAACTCTCAGAAAACTAAAAATAAAAGGCAAAATTTATCAATTAGATAGTTCAGTATTTTAAACACTTTTCAAATCGGGCAAAATTTACGAAAAATAAATAAACAATACGAATATAAATAATGTCTTTAATATGTCATCTAGAGACATCTCCATGTAAAATACTGATTTTAAGCATAAATTTTGCGCGTTTCCGTCAAATTAACTTGTTTACACTTAAGAAGACCAAATTACTTCAGATTTTCATTTATAAATATTGAATTTAATAAAATAAATAGGTTTTTGGATTTACATAATTATGAATTTATTTCAATTTAAATCGCATGCAATAATAAATAAATATAAAATATATTATTTTCGTTAATATTGCATAGGTAATTACATGTTCAAAATGCCAATTTTAAATAATACAACATCGAATTCCATTGGTCCTATGTTTCGATCATGTGCTCAAATTTCATTGGCTAATAGAAACAACTCAAAGCCTCAATGCAAAAAATGTAATCAAATTGACTAATTCTTTTTTGAGAAAATCTCAAAACCCGGATTTAGTATCGATTTATAGATCACATTCTTTCATTTACATAAATGACATTGAAGAAATCGTCATCGGTGAGCGTGTTTA
The DNA here is from genome assembly GCA_030710315.1 of Anomotaenia brevis. Classification (NCBI taxonomy): domain Eukaryota; kingdom Metazoa; phylum Platyhelminthes; class Cestoda; order Cyclophyllidea; family Dilepididae; genus Anomotaenia; species Anomotaenia brevis. The sequence goes on from JAUOZQ010000039.1 coordinate 279,803, forward strand.
ATAATTCCGAGATGGTGGCATTGCAGATGGTGTTTCGACGACCTTTCATACTACCACTTTTGTCGGCAAGAATCACCATCTCGATCGGGTATGAGGCTGCTCCCACGTACCTGTGAAAATTTAAAAGTGAACAATAGATTTGAATTAATTTGCTTCATATTATGTAGGCTCTAAGTGTCTTTTGACTCCCAGACTCTGGAAATCGATAACAATTATTTATAGTCAACAATTGTGAGTTTCTAGGCCCAGTTTTATACTAATGTTGCTGCTGTGTTTCATTGGTAGATTGTATTGATCCAAAATCGATAATCCACTCACCAAGCCGTTGATCGGCAGTCGAAGAAGTCCAATTTGAGATCAGAGAGTTGAACCTCCCACATGGCTCCTGAAAAGGTCATTTTAAACAAAATTATCGGTTTATCGATTAGGAAATAGGTTCTACAGTCCACCCACCTGGATAGTACTTGAAGAACCCAGTGGAGCTGCAGAAATACTGCCATTTCAGCAGGGGATCTTCTTCGATGTTCCCTTTGAAGACTTCGTCCAAGTGATGCGTCCAGTTTCCCACTGTCCTGATCGCCTTTGCTGCATTAAGATAAAGCAGAAATTGCATAATTTTCGACCAAATCTGCAAAAATCAGAGTGGTTCTTCTAAATTACAGAGGTCATAGACGTTGGTTGGTACATGAGCCGCCGAGATGTTCCGACTGACGTAGAAATTTCCAAAGAGAGGATCAGCTTCCAGTGGAAGGTACTGAGACTCGTTGCAGGGCACAATATTTGTCCCATTTTCGTCCACCGGGTAGGGGAAGAGACTCACTGATTTGGCGCGGATGTAGCACTGCAGTTAAACAAAAAGGCGTCAAGGTCAAACGAGGAGTATGTCACACACCAAACTGATTGTGTTTGCGAAGTGTTTTAGCGTTTCGATTGCTCGGCAGCTATCTTCTCTCTGTGAGTAACTTAAAGAACATGAAATTTCTATTCACTTTGTTTAAATTAATGAGATAATATTTGAACAATTCGAAAATTTCTACCACTTACTTCATCGTTATCTAGCGGTTCCTGTTTCTTATATTCCTCTTCTATACTGTTGCGAAGTTTCTACAAAAATGCAAAAATATGTAAGAATCAGGAAAAAAGTATGTTAAAAATCATATTTTTGGAAGAATATCGCAATTTTTTATATATTTTCTTAAAATTTGTAATTTTTGCCTTATAATAATTTCATTTAAAAAATAATCTTATATTTCTACTTTTTTAAATAAATAAATATGAAATAATACTTTATTTGTAATCTTCAATGGAAAAGCCATTTGAAACAGGATTAAAATTCCAGCTAACTGAATATAGGATGCGGCTGGTTGATTCAAATTTTTAATAGTTAAAAAGGACCATTTTTTCTTTCAATCTGACCAAAAAACTACCTCAAGAGCTTTTTCCTTTTTCCGAATTAATTTTGTCAATTCCGCTATCGCATCATCCACCAGTTTTCGCGCATACGCATCCGTCATTTCCTGAACGCCAAACATGCTTCCGTTGTACATCTAAAATTTTTGTGAAATTTTAAAAATAAAAGTACACTATTTTTCACTTACCCTACTAAGTTGATCTGTCCCCATAACATCCCTCAGTGGATTTATCGACTGATAAATCTGTTGGGACCACTTGCTCATTCTAAAAATCGATAATCAATAACGTGGTGGGTGGTACTCACGTTCTTTCAAGAATATCTGATTGGCTGGTGATGCGAAATTGGGTGGAAATTAGAAGCGTTACTAGAAATAAATTGAAAAAGCCGGTAGAAGACATGGTCGAAGAAGGTGAGTGGAGATGGCGCGTTTTAGCCTGAATTGCTCCTCTAGGGCAATTCTGCCCACAAGAGCGCGAATTCACTCATTCATTGATCCGTGGCTGTGAGCCAATCAGAAGCGTCAAGCCTCAGCGTGAGGCACCGACCAATAGGAATGCTGCAGGCGCTGTAAAATCGTGTGCGCACATAATTGCGCACATTAGTTCTGTGAGTTAGGGGGTATGTCTTGTCGGCTAAATGTGAGGTCAGCATTTGTGTCACAAAATTCCTACGTTTGTAAGTGGATAAGATTTAAATAAGGTTCTCAATCCATTTTTGCCGTTCCATATTAAATTTCGCATAAAACAGAGTACACTTCAAAACATGTGTACGATTGTGAAGACAGTAATTTACTTCTACTAATAAGAAATTGGTGTTACTACTTAATTCCCTACTTCAGTAGTAGTAGTAGACAGTTTGATCGAATTTATAATATTGGCTGAGGACTATTTGGGATCACCGAATTTTTCAACGTGACTCCATAAACAAAAAGAAAAACGCACTTTCAATTCCCAACTCTCAAATTCACAATACCAACATGTAAGTGACAAATCGAAGGAACTGAATGAGAGCCAAAATGACAATGGCACATGTAGTGGTGAACGCCTGTAGGGTGAGAACTTCGGGACTTGATAAATCGAAGATGCTCACGTAGGTGAAGACCTCCTGGCTCTCCAAACCCTCTGCCGAGACATTGGCTGCCGACAGTTCCACAGAAATCGGACAGTCTCGACCCAAACGCGGTGGGCAGGTTTCCTCCTGAAAACAGACAAAAAGCACTTCTTAGACGTCTATATCAGGCCATCCATTGGTCTAACGGAACAGTCAAATCTAGTGAGTTCTTCCAATCAAAACTAGAAAATTTTTCCAGTACCTAGTGCGTGCGTGTCTGTGCGTGTATCTGGTATTGATTGATCACACTGGCAGTGAACGTTACTCACGACACTTATTAGAATCTACCTAGCTGAATTGTGATCGATTAGCAAAATCGATATGTTTTTGCTAGGCGGGTGACGCTGAGTGGAAAACATAGGAAACCTATTAACACCAATCGATGATCTAGACAACGCGCACAAAGAACTCCAAAGTTTATTCGGCCAAGTGCGTTCTTCATTGAGCACCAAATTAGTCTTCTACCACGATATTCTGATGTTGAACAAAGACATTCACCAACTCTAGGACAGTGAGAGAGCCATAAATTGGACTCGGACGGAAGATAACTCGGGGCTCTTAAGGCCTAATATAACAATGAGACATTGTAGTTTATGATACTAGAAACGGCTGAACTGGAACTCGGAGCAGAGTTTGTTGACTCTGATTATAAGACACGCGCAACTGCAATAGTCGCATCGAATAAAGGTTTCGTATGCCGAATTATGAAGACGTCGAAGGAGCAAACGACTCTTCGTTTGGAAAGTGTCCGAGAAAGCATTGAAAATCTGGATCTGGACAGCGATTTCTTCTGGAGTTTTCGTTTTGCTCTTTTAATGCGCGTCATAATAACGATTTAAACAACTGTACATACTGGAGAGATAATAACGAAAGACAAATAGGTTATCTATTTCAAGAAAATCAAATAATTACTAATATATATATTTTTGGCCATTATTTTACCTGCTCAATCGTCTCCATACGAATGTTTTCATCACTGGGCATAACGATTCGGGTTCTGGTGCGCTTTCGAAATCTACCACAGACGGGTTTACAATCCGACCAAACGCTCCACTCGTTTTCCTGACAATTTAAGCAAAATGTTTAATGAATAAACAAAAATGAAAGAATTCTGAAAATCACTAGTATTTATGTACTCTACATTATTAACTACAATTATTCGTGTTCTCAAATACTTAGCGCACAATTTGTTCTCTTGGTTTCTGTAGCCCAAAATCGATTTAATTCATTAAAAATGGATATATCACTGTTCAGATTGCCTCAAGATGCAGAAATTGTCCACGGACTGTTTTTGACCTCTGCGTGCTACTGAATTGTATACAAGTAGCATGGTGTTGTTTAAATCGAAAGTAACACGATCGATAACCCACCCTCTGGTTGCACTGAGACCCGGTATATCCAGGATAGCACATGCACACAGATTTCCCAAGCTGATTCGCTGTGGTGACGCAGGTTCCATGAACACAGAGCTTCGAGTCGCAGGACCCAACCTGCTGCAGACAGTTTGGCAGTGGTAGACTGGTGTCTTCGACAAAGGGCGGCGCGCACTTGCAGAAATAGGCGTTGGCATCGGATTCCTCCAGACCAGTTCCAATCACGGCACTGGCAACACATCGGGGGTGGTGTGGGACAATGATCATTTCTTTGTGGGAGGTGGACTCCATTGTCTGGTTTGTTGGACCGGTGTTGTCTGCTTCGCCGACCTCCTTGTACTCGTGGTTGGCGGAAACTCCCGTCAGGTCGACTCGACACATCTCTTGACCGTCTACGAGACTGGAGGAATATCGATTTATCTATCAATAGCGGAAGCCTAACTAGAACTAGGTCTGTATCCACTCATAAGGTTCTGGAGAGAGAGGGTTTTTTAATTTAGTCACCTTATGAAACTTTAGACATTAATAGGAAATCGATTGTGCTCAGAAGGGCCATTTCAGCCAATGTGGGAGAGGTGAGAGAGTCAGCAGAAGACAAGATGGCTATTCTACTCTCAGGAAGTAATTTTAATGACATTTCTAGTAAATTTTTAATTTTGTGAAATAGTTTTGGGAAATTTTTACTTTAATTGCTCTTTAAAACGGTTTATTAGGCTAAGAATAAGCATTTGACAACTTCAACTCCTATTCCAGCGGAGGTAAATTGTAGACATCGCAATAGACCCACTGCAGTTTTTCAATTAATTTAAATAATTTTAAAAATAATATATTTATTTAACAATTTAAAAATAATTTGTAAGTGTTTTAGAACAACCAAAAAATGCCTTGTCATGAGACTGCATTAACGACCTTGACTGTAGACTATAATTTTATTCGTCAGTAGCTAAATTAAATGAGAAATCCTTTAATATCTTATAATAAATAAAAATAATTTTATAGAATAATTAAGGATATTCATATTTTAGAAACAAATATAACAGGTCATCTCGATAATTACTGTAGGTTTTGTGTCCTTACAATTTTCTTTTGAATCACTGAATTTAATAGAGATCCCTTAAAAACGAACACATTTTATTTGGTTTTAAATTCAAACTCACGTGAGATTCTTCCCATCACTAAGAGTGGCATTGTACTGACCATCAATGCAGGCATCCTTCAATCTCTCACAAAAGTTTCCAGTGTACTGTGGATAACAGACACAAATGGCCTCTCCAGTTTGACTAAAATTGGAATGAAAAAAAAATCAAATTAAAACAGAGAGCCTCACTTATTCGTTTAAATAAACCGGTTCCTATCCGATGTGTGTGTTCAATGACGCTTCATCGGTTGATTAGATGGTGATTAGAGCTCCACTATACATTGGCTTTATTTGGCATCAAGTCATTGGGATAAATAAAAATTGATACGCACTCATTGATTCTACACTGCTTTGCTCCGGGCAGCTGACAAGGCTGCAAGGTGATTGGATCGCAGGATTTGAGGACTTCGGGGCCCTCCTCACAGACCTGGTCCTCCCGGTTCCACACGAAGCCTTCGTCGCAGTCGCACTCGTAGCCCTTGTTATCACCCAACCAGGCAAAACTGCCCGCCAAATAGTCTCCATCCAAGGCCTCATCCGGATTCTCGAGCTGCTTCCACATTCGTTGGAGTATTGCCGGCCAAAACTCTGGTTTCTGGTCAATCAGAAAATACCTGAACTCATTTTAATCAAAACTTTTCTTTGGAATTAAATTGAATTAAGGGAAAATGTATTAATTAAACTCAAAAAGTGAAGGAATTGTGTTATTGATTCTAAAACACCAGTGGTTTTAGTGAAGTCTACTTTTCCATCATCGATTTTTCCGAGTCCCCGAAAATTTTGCAGGAGATTGCATCGATTTCCTAGAAGGAGAGCTCCCAATAAAGCTGCGAATTGGGTGGTCTAAAAACTCTGGATTTTTTGGGATAAACACTTTCCTTGACGGTGCTAGTATTGAACAGATGGGCCATTTGAAATGCAAAAATTCATGTTTTGGGGATTAGGATGGAAAAAATTGAAAAAATTGATTCTCGACAGCTGGTAACTTTAAAGAATGCATTCTACCATCGATTTTTTATAACCCCGGCAAATTTCGCTGGCTTCATTAATGGACTGTATCGATTTTAAGGAAACAGTGCAATCCAGGCAAAACTGAGAATTTCGCAGTATTTAAGTTTCGGATTAATCAAACCTAGACCATTTCCATGACAGGATTTCGTATTTTAAAAAGTTATTTCATTTAAAATATTTCACTCCATCCGGTTGAAACTGCTTTTTCTGGAATAAATAAGCTGGAAATTGATAATAATATAATTTAGTAAATTATGCAAGGATTTAACAATTTGGAGCATTTTCTACTTGAATTTGTTGATTATATGAAGATAAACAAACTCTTAGTGATGTTAAAACTAGAAGGAAATGCAGGAAGAAACTACTTAACCCACCTCTTTATCGATTTTTATGAAAGCCTTATCGATTTTGCTGGATTTAAAAGTGGAAATATTGATATTTAAAAGATAGTTAAAACTTGGTTATAGAGACAGTTGGATCACCTTCAAGTCCTCAATTTTTTTCCTTCACTACCAGTGATTCCCACTCATTGTCGACCAATCAGCATATTTATTTGGTTTTTTTTGTTTCGAAAATACATCCCATTTTAAATACTTCACACTCTCTCTAGTAAAATTGTTTTTTGTAAAAAAATAAATGAAAACTCCTGATTTCTTTACTAATTTTCCAATTCATTTTATTGGTTTTATGACTGTAGATAGATCCTGGGTGGTATTTAAACTCGACGGAGAAGAAAAAGAAAGAATGGAACGATATCTCTCTCAAACCGTTCTCTTATCGATTTTATGATAATGAGATCTGTGGAACAAACCAGTTCAATGACCGTAAATCCAAATCTTTATTGATTTTTTTGAAAATGTATTGCCTCATTCCAGTCAAATCTCCCTTTTCTGGGATAAAGTGACAAAAAAAGCATGATAAAGTAAGTAAAAGCTCCAAAAATCGACTTTATCGATTTTTAAGAATATCGGTAGATCGTGGGTGGTCTAATAGCTTAAAGTGCCCTTCCAACAAATAACCAATTTTGGCATCGACTTTATGAAAACGTCAAAAGGCTCCTTTGAAAGTTAAATTCTCTAACAGTGAAAAAAAAGAAGTTATCTTCTCTGATGAATCACCGTCTTTTATGGTATTTCAGACTTCCAAAAAAATATATTTTTATTGATTTTTCAAGGTCTCACCGGAAAACAAGTTGCCGAGCGCGTGTTCGTGACATTGACACAGGGGTTCCCCAATTCATGATGGCGATCGATCACATTTCTCCGGCCAAAACACCCATCTGGGCAGAGGTAGGTGTGTTTCAGATGCGGTTTCTCGCAAAAGTAGAGGTTGTAGACGATGAGCACATGCCATTCCGTGATGGAGTGGTTCCAGAATCGATCGAACAGCATGTTGTCCCACTCCACTTCCTTGGGTATCACTGTGTCGCTGACAAAGGCGAATTATTCATGATGAAGATGACGGTGGTGGTGGTGTTGGCGGTCATTTTGGTTAAAACTCTTTGTCAACATTTGTCTAATTTCCTTCTCTATTTAATTTCTTTTAACTTTAAGTTTTTTTATTTTTTTCTCGTCATTCAGAAGATTGTTTTATCACCAAAATCCTGGTCTTACCACTATGTTACCTGTTTTCGCTACTATTTTGTTTAAATCCTCCCCCCCCCCAAAAAAAATATATATTGATTTTTCACCCCCCCCCCGCCTCCCAGGAGACTCACGTGTCATTCTCCGAAGGAGGAGGCAAGTCCTCCTGGTAGAAGGGGTTCCACTCATTCCACGTCTCGTGGATGTTCACAAGAAACAGAGTGTTCCAGAACAACTTCCACACCACTTTAATAAACTGCGGTTTATCGGTTCTGCCACCAGTGAAGGCATCGATTTCCTGCCAAGCTGTGGACTCTCTCTGGTCCATGAAAACGTCGAGCAACCGATGGAGGTTGATGAGCATCTTGCGTGAGATGGTTAGTTCCCCTGCTTTGAGGTTGTCCTGATTTCGAACCTGTTCTTCGTACAACCCTCGCAGAAGAGGAGTCAAGTCCCCGACACCGAGTTGTTCGGCTGTCTGGATCTCAAAGAGGGTTTCGAAAGGCGTATTGGGCTCCAAACTGCTTTCACTGAAATGAAAATGACGGAAAGAGGGGAGATTGTATGCTTATCAGCTCAGCTCAGCTCAACCGTACACTCAACGTTGCTTCAGTCTGTCACTTGTTCTATAAAATACACAAATTTGATGTTAAGGATTATTTTTTAGTCTATTGATGTCACACCGACTTAATCTTCCTCCCAAAGCAGAAGAACTGCGTCAGCAATGTTATTTCTTCGCCTTTAATCCGTCTTATCATAAAATTTTGAGTAAAAACAGAAAAAAACACCTTCTTTTAAAAATCCCGCTTAAAATCGATCGTAAGGATATCGACCAATAGCAAAAGACCTAAAATATTGTCCATCAACCAATGGGAGTGCATGATCAGCTGCCACAAGCTCTGCTCAGTAACCAATAATTTTTCTCGAAAAAAACTCATGAAATGACTCCATATTTATGCACCAAAGGCGTACAGCTTAATGAGGACAAAATCCAGTGGCATTTATACTATTTTTATTGAAGAAAAAAACACGGCAAAATGACCTTTGGGTCAAAGTCTCCGTGTCTAACCGCCTTAAACACTGTTTTCTAGTCAAGAAACCAATGAACTAGTTTATGGAGATTGAATCTACTAAAGCATGCGGCCTTCAGCTCCACTAATTATCAGCAATTACTTTCTCAAATGACCTTGGGTCCGTGCAATTATCAGAGCACGGTGATTTTCACCCATTCAGAGTAGCTAATCGATTATTTGGATTGGGGGTGGTCTTATAAGCCTAGCTGGAAGTATCGATCGATTCACATCACTTTGAGGTCATTTGGATAAAAATTTGCCTGAAGCGTTTGAAACATGAAAAATAGAAAGTCGTGTCTAAGTAGGTAAAATTAAGGCCTTTTGTTATATTTATCTCCTGGCTACTAGATTGAAGAGAAGGTCTTAAGAGGTTTCGAAAATACTTCCTTTTCAATTAAAGACATTGCATAAATTTAAACTTTTTCCAAAAAATTATAGGTCTTGTTATGGTTCCCACTTTTGACTAAGTGGCAAAAATATCAGCAGTTAGGAGAACACAGAACATCGAAACCCCTTATTTTAGGAAATATACAAGGGAAATTATGCGAGTGAAAAACTGATTTTGCTAAAAAAACGATTATTAACAAATGACCTGGTTTCCGGCTTAATTTCCACTGTTCGGTTTATCTGTTTTTTCTGCAACGCTTGTGAAAATCAATAAATTATCGATCTTCGTGCCGGATCGTTTCTATCGTCCGCGAAGAAGTGAACAATTTTTCTTAAAATCGTCTAAATGGGAAATTCGATTTTCTATGCGAAATTTTCGGTTTTTGCAGTTCAAATTTACTAAATAAGCAGCCATGCAATAGGGTGGTTCAATTTCAACACCATTTATCTTGCAATCTTCGTGTCTGGAACCCCCTAAAATCGAGTGTTTAGCTTAGACTACGAAAATGCAGTCCATATAAGAAGCAAGCGCAAACACAACACTGTGTGTGTGCTGTAGGCGTGTGAAAATAATCACAGTTCGAGAGGCGTTTCACGTAGTTATACAGCTCAAGTATGTTTTATAGCTAATGGCGCCTCCAGTGGTATCTAATTTCGTAACATTGACACCGGAAAAAAAAGGAAAATGCCACATAGTTGATCACAACACCACAAGTGGAGGAGATATCAACTAATCAAGTCTCCCCTCCATATATTTGCATAAACCACAACAAACTTACAGAAGCAGTCCATTTGCGCAAAAGCAGCCTAAAAGAACCAGTAATACTGTCGTTGAATCCATTCGCTAGTCTGTTGAATATTGATCGATCTTAAAATTTAAAATTATTTAGATAGACTGCATTCTTGGCGTGGGAACATCAAATACCTATCAGCAGGCGATAAATAACCACACCCTAATTGTGACGAGGAGCCACACCCCAAACCACACACATACAAACACTTCGAGAGACATGAATCTTTAAGCTGGTGCCTAGTTAGGCACCTGGTAGCCATTAATTATCTTCAGCCAATAAGAATGCGAGCAGCGAAATGGATCGATGCGGGATCAGCCAATGAGGTCGCTCCAACAAGTTACACATTTTCGGTTACATTAGAACGCTTGAATCCCTTACCCGACAAATTAGTAAATTTTTTGGTTTATTTCAAGGGTCAAATAGGGCGTTGGAATGTGAATAGAGGATGACGTCAATTCATTGCCTTGCAAATCAGCATAATCCATCACCAATAGTGAAACCACGTGGTCTGTCGTCTGCGCTAGCCAATAGGAAGCCAGCAAACTCGATTGACTCTAATCTGCACACACCCTCTGACAACCAATCACGATTACAGACACCACAACAAAGACGCGTCTTTTTACCAAGTAAAAATTTCATAAACAGCCCCCAGGACTTATCACGTGCTCTTGGCAGGAAATTTTTACAACCAAATTAACCACCAATTGTTTTGTAGAATCGAATCTGACCTCCAATTCGACCAATCACTCTCCTTGTTGACAAGCGCGACCTTCAAGCGAAAAATCTCGTTTATGGCTGAATCATCATAGCGGTGGATCGCATCTTTTTACAAACACACAATCAAAGAAAGTTAGGGCGTGGAAATAAAATGGTGGTATGAAAAGCAGTTCCGAAGAGGGACAAATTCTCACAAAATAAGTGGCCAGACTGAGAACGATTGAAGGTCTCTCTCAAAAGTGGCTCTGTTTGTTGTCTTCGACTGCTGCGGCGTTGTTACCGCCATTTGGAGCGACAGGGCTATAGGAGGCGTTGTTTGGCACGGGAATCCGATTGTTGCTGTTAGGGGGGTAATTTCCCGGTCCGAAAACCCCCGCAGAGGGCGGGAAAGACATCATGGGACCAAACAGGGGTCCAGGAAGACTGCTGTTCACCACCAGACTGCGCGCATTGGCCCCCAGGCCTGGATGAGCCCCCGAAAAGGCCGTTGAAGGCGGTGTGTGCTGCTCATGGAGGCCACTTCCACTACTCCCAAAAGACTGAGCGAATTCCGTCTCATCGTTGGGTGGATAGTGCCGAGTAGGGAAGAGGCAGTTGCGTGAATAGTTGGAGGCCTGATAGGGATCGGGGTTGGGGGTGTTAAATCCACCTGGAGCGGCCGAGTTGTAGACGACATTCTGCTGGTATCGATCGGGCATAGGCGCCAAGACAGGTGGTTGGTCAGACGCCATAAAAGAGGACTCGTGGGCTCCTTCAAGACTCGTTGACAGTTTAACTGAGTGCTGACGATAGTTACTGCCTGAAAGCTGTTGACAAAGACACTCTGGCGAAGTCTGATCACTGTAAGTGGGATTCTGAGGTTGTAGGTTCTGATGAGCGACTAGGGGCTCTGAGGGCTGATTTTGTTGGTCATTATAATCATCATTTAGAGTGGATTCAAGTAAGTTCTCCATCGTTTGATGCAGAACCTAAAAACGTGCAGATAGAAACGCGCGAGAAGTAAAGTGGAAGAAAAATTTAATAAAATAAACGCCAATACCTCTGGTTTGCAGCTTATTTCGAGCCAACTGATAATCTGATCTGCTAATTCTGGAAGTGAGGAGGCCGAAACAGCAGAATCGAATGACTGAAAAAGTCTCTCCATGAACATCTGGAAGAGTTGCAGTTTAAACTGTTCGGTTATGATGGTCTCTTGGTTCTCGGTGATGTACGAAGACTCGTTAGACATTCGTTCATAACTCCTATTAGGACAAGAAGTTAAACATGCAAAAATTCCAGCATTACGCTTTGAGGATTTTGAGGGCCTGAACTTTCTTTTGGAGATTATCTATGTCCATACGTTTTTGATCTTGAATCTTGGAGGCTCTTAGAATCATAGAAATAGCTAAAGATAGTAATTTGCCAGTGGAATCCACTTACATCGGTTTAAAATAGTAGCTTTGCTTATTCTAAAATGCGAGTTTGCCCCGGCCGTCTTGGTTGGAGGCAAAAGTTCTAAAAGACTATCAAAACCTTTCTAAATTGAGTTAGCTACAGAAAATTAAACGAACCTTGATAGCGTCGCGGCGCCGTTGTTCTGCTTCGGTGTGCAGTTTACGTCGTCGGGCTCTAATATCTACTGTAGAGCTTGAATCTGTCAGACAATTTGATACATCCATTTTATTGTCTGATAATTAATATATTTGTTAGGAAAGTGGCGTATTTCGAAAATAAGGGCTTCTATATCACACAAAACCTGTTGTCGCGTTACAGCGACACCTGACGCCACCGGTTAAATGTTAGCGTAGTAAAACTTCTCCATTACTAAATTTCATTACAGTAAAGACAAATAGAAATCATTTCTTATAAAAATAATTAATCTTGTTTAGATACATTTATTTTATCTATTTCTATTTTTAAAACTTTATATTTAAAGGGTAGATTTGAATGCTAAATTTTCAGCTTTAGTTGACCAATAACCCAGATTTTTGCTTGAAAACCTAAGGAAACAAGCATATTTCAAAAATTATTTTTGTTGATCAATCACTTTGGAAGAAATAGTGGATGGTTCCCTTGAGACCTGATGCTATCCAAATCACACATATGACTTTGAATTCGTTTATAATCCGAGAAGAGTATCTTATGCCCAAATATAAAACGAAAAATGAACTGGAAATGCTTCTTTGCTGTGCTCGTGATGACGACGTGATCAAGGAGGCACGTCATGCGATCTGTGTCTCAATTGCTGAACACGTCATCTGGTTTAAGGACCTATGAAACCTCCATCTTATTCGGTTTTCAGTCATTCACTTCTCAGTTATGGACCAGGAATCGCAAGCAAATGACGTACGTTCTCATCACTCTATCGTTTCATATTTCATACGGCCCTATTGAAAATTTACAATTTTCAGTGGCATCTGCCCATGGAAACCGTATCACTTCTATTAATCATATTTAGCGAGGTTTTAACGTTCGAAATAAGTGCATTTATTCCAGTTTGTTGTTTAACTTGCCAATCCAATGAATTGATGCTCATTAAAAAACCACTCTGACTGGTTTTGACTCCATTAAACTCTTTTTTTTGTTAAGCTAAAGGTCTTCACCTTTCTCGATACCGCCCGCCACATCAGTAAGTTTCTCTCTCTTGAAGATTCCTGGAATTGTCTCAAGGTCTTTCCTCGATGGATCCACATCAACCCGATCCCAATCATCATCTCTGATGAATCAGATATCTCGGAACTTTCAGAGTACAGTCCTTCGGATCCCACTCGCATTCGACTAACAATCGATCCCAACAACCCACCAGTCTCATCCATCGAGTTTCTTTACAACTCAGTCAATACCGAATGGTTCAATAAATTCACCTTTCTCGATCTCTCAAGACACTGTCTCAGCATCCAGGAGTATTTGGTCTTTTTTGAGAACCAAAATTTGCAAAACTTACTCGAACTGCGTGTTACTGTGTACGATCAAAATGAGGAAAATACTGACTACTCACTAACGTTAAGTAGAAACTTAAATGTTCCTCCACGTCTTAACCACTTAAACGTGGCCATTATTTCGCCTCGCACTGATTCGCTATTTGCTCTCTTTCTCAAAACTCTGGGTGAGATCCCACGTCTAACTTACCGAGAAATCCTCTATTCTCGTCTTTTACGCTTTCGTTACATGCTGGCAGAATTTAATATGCCAGTCAAATTTCCTCGCGTTAAATATCTTCAATTGCCCGTAGAATCTAGGCTATTCCAACTGATCCAAAGTGTTGTCATTGGAAGAAAAGAAAATCCCTTTCCAGCCATCAAAAGTGTTACATTGGAAAACTCTCGTTTATGTCCCCGAAGTCTCTCTCACATCAAACCTTTCGAGTTATTTCCGGGAGCAACGGTTGACTTGGCTTTCAACTACTCCACTAGCTTACATCAACACGAACTCTGCATGGAATGCATACTCAATGAAGCCATTACTTTCAATCCTACCTTTGAGCCCTTTATTGAAATTCGCGACTGCTCATTGGCTGAGATAGCCGACCAATCAGGGGAGCTGAATTGTATCCATGTTAACGACCTTCACCTTCACTTTAAGTTTGTTCCCCTGTTTGGAAGAACCACAACTAACAACTTGTTAATGAAAGTGGAGGAGACACTGTGGAGAGAGGGTCTGGGAAAGGTTGAAAACCTGATTTTGAGAACGGTTTCCAATCAAAATTACGCTCGAGTCAAGTTGATGGATGCGGCCTTTGGATGTTTAATTGGGCTACAACTTTTTCCCACCCTCGTAAAGTTTGCGGACTCATTACGACGCTTGGAGATCTCAGAAGAACTTGTCTATGGATGTTTTTGCACGAGTGGCACAAGGCGAATCACCGCTCGATACAAGAACTTCTTTCAAGGTGTTCGAGAACTTCGAGTTGTCGTCGACTGTATCTTCAAGAGGCCCCGATTCCGACTTCCACAACTTGATCCTGCCGATTTGCTGGAATTTCTGGAACTATTTCCACGTCTGGAGGTGTTGGAGGCTCGATTCGGTCTAATGGTACCCATGCCACGGTTGAATCTCATTCTGGAGAGTTTAACTTGCCTCAAGAAATTGCACCTTGAAACCACGTTTCCTCGTGATGGTTATTTTGTGAAAAATGAGGGAGTCTTCTCGATCCAGACCATGATCCTGAGTCTAGGACGACATATACCACTGGGGTGCTTAATCCAACTGGAGAAATGTGTGAATCTGAAGCATCTTTTGATCAAGGCGCCAGGAATGGGCTTCATTCATGCTGAAGAGGTCTTTCGATTGTTTGATCAGCTGCCAAAATTGAAGTGGATGGTTTTAATCTGTCCCGACATGCAGAATGTTATCTTGGGACATGCTCAAGCAGGGGAAACCACCAATAGAGACCTCCACATTGAGGTTTTTGCCTGGACAGGAATCGAGGATCTATGCAAAAGGCTGCCACATCTATATGGGCTCTTCTGGCTTGACTTGCTAAAATTTGTGATTTCTTCAACCTTCTAGCTTCTTTTTTTATTACAATACATCTTAGTATAGCCTTTTCACAAAGTAGTTAGCTTATTAAATGATAATTTTGATCTTACGTCCTCTTTTATTCAGCTTTTAATGGACTTAGAGATTCGGGGAACAAATGTGCTGCTAGCTGTAGAAAAATCTGAATTTATGTGAAGGTAAGATGGCTATTTATTTTGCTATTTTTTATTTAAGTCAAGTAATTCTCTGTAGTACTTCGTAACATCACATTAGATAGATGAAGTAGAAACTGTCTCCATATAATTCGGTTAGATTACACAATCGCTGAAAAAAAACACGTTGTTAAATGCGCTATTTATTTTACTACGATACCGAAGCCAAAAGAATATAACTGCATGCAGGAATTTAATTTAATTTGAAAATGAAAGCGAACTTGGGCAAATAATCTTAATCCGGATGTTATGTTGGAGTTATGTTGGGAACAACGCACACTGTTTTGCTAATCGCTGCTCAAATAAACTGAGAGTTGTCCCCTACTGTTTCGTTAAATGTCATTTACCCTTTAAATCAATTCAACAATCAGAATTTAGAATGTAAGTCATGAATTTCAAAAGATGTTTCAAAGTTTTTCAAGGCAATTCCCTTCTCTAACAATGGGAAGAGCCACTTACCAACTTAGCTTCATTTCTCGCAATTTAATACTGCCACCACATATAGAGCCCCTGTCTTAAATATTATCTATTGTCTTTAATCTTTATGTCATTCGAGCTGATTGGAGCAAAACCGCTAGCCTTTGAGTAAAATAGAGTTTGGTACATCTAGTTATCTTCACAAGTTTCCTTTTCCTATCATTATTTAGATTGGAATCTTGTTCCTCGCTTATATTCTATACAAAAATAAAATACAGCTTTTCTAACGGAGTTGAAGATTTGGAATTATCTGCCCTGATTGTAGCGATGGGGTTGAAATAATTACCTCTCCACAGTCACGCATTTATTTACTAAAGCAAAAATTCAACTATATTTTCCTAGAATTAATTTTAGGTTAATGGAATAAATTAATTGTAAATGTTTACTTATTAACATTAAATTAGCTATTACTTAGGGAAGTGACCTAGCCAACTGTTGAGTACAAACCCGCGCGCTAATTGTTGTGGTTCTTCTACCTTGTCTGAAAAATGCCAAACAAGTCAATTTCTTAAGTATTTTCCACAAAAAATTACATTTATTTTAATATAGATTGCTATTTCTCTATTTCAAAACGCGCGTTTGCTATATTTGATGGCAAAGTTAATTTATTGGTTTAGGCAAGTCTAATTTGCTTGTTTTCTGGTTATTGTCAGGACTAAGTTTTATTTTGGAAAAGGCTTGTTGTTTTTCACTGATTTTATAGACAAAATGAGTGAATTATTTAGATAATAATGTGATACAGCTAATGTTCAATTGCTAACCAACAATTACTCCTCTTTCAGTACACCAGAATGATGCGGGTTTTGTGTTGAGCACAAACTCGGTTTCTGCCACGATATTCTGATGTTGAACAAAGGCATCAGCTGGTTCTTAGGCAGTCGAGTTGAGGTCCTTGTCAAATTCAAACTTCTTAAGGCCTTATAAAAAATGAGACTTTATAAGTTATGGCATGAGAAACGGCTGAACTGGAACTCGGAGCAGCGTTTGTTAACTCTGATTGTGTGGTCTCTAATATTGCCTCCATCGCGACTTTGAAGCACTGGAAGCGGGCATTAAAAAGAGACATATCGCCTAAATATAAAATAGGTCGAACTGTAATAGTTTCATCAAATGATAGTTCCGCGGGTTTCCTAGGGAAAATATGATGAATGAACGTTTTGTATGCTGAATTATAAAGACGTCGTAGGAGTAAACGAATCCTCGTCTATTCCGGTACGTCTATAGGCATTTTATTTAGTAAAATCGTGTTCAGTTTTTTTTTCTTTTTAAATGATCTTCGAAGGTTTAGGCTTAACAAACCTTTGCCAAAATTACACACTAAACGGAGATGGAGCGCAGGTGTTTGGGTTGGACAAAATAATGGAAACACCTGGAAAAATCAACAAAACGTACTTTTTGCATTGCGCGGGTTCATCTTTTGCCGAAATTACAGCCCCACTTCCCCGATGTATTGATTCATACAAGTCATGATTATAGTAAAGTAATGAACACGATTTATTTGATTGATTGTTAATAACGTGTTCAAAGATTAGGTGTTTCCATTATTGTGTCCAACCCCAGTAAAGTGACTGCGTAACATTGGGTTGGCCGTCTCGCCTCGGTGTGTACTCGCTGAAGTCGGCTCTGAAGTCGACGCCGAATGCCTGGAGGAGATGGACTCAGGACACACTGATTAGATGTGATTCCACTGCAGATTGCACTTGTAGACTGCAGTAACGACTTAAGCAACTGTGCATATTATACAGATAATAAATAAAGGTAAATGATTATGTGAGTTCTCCAACTACTGTTACCTATCCTCCCGCTTCACGAAGGCGCCACTGTCTACAACGCTTAACTTATGAACTCAAAAACCACTCCATAAACGCCACTTTTTATCCGTGGTTCCTTTTTCAGATCCACGTAGCAAGACGTACGAGGTAGAGTTGACTGGTAGCGAAAGGGTAATTGGATTGCGTTGAAGGCCATTTCCCTACGAAATTATATTATTTACCTTTTATCTTAATTTAAGTTAATAAATTAAATAAAATAAATTATAATATATATTAATAAATTGTAATATTTTATAATTTAATAATTGTATAATAATATATATTATAATTTGTCATACAATATAATACATTACCCAATATTATAATAAAATGCAATAATAAGTTATTATGTAATAAATTAAACATACCAATTAATTTAACTTTATTTTAATTTCTCATGGCCAAACCTCAAATTGTGCAGTGTCGGAACGGAATCAGGTAGAGTACTGAACATGGCTTCCACATCTGGAGTGTCTTTGATTCTTTAAAGATTGAAATGGTGGTGACACCTTTAAATAAGGCGTCAAATTAAAATGAGCTGTCGCTTTTCCTTTTGCTATTTTTTGTGTAAAGAAAACGCGTCACAGTAACTCATTCTAATTCGTTCATTGCGGTAGTAGTTACAGGGGTTGGACAAAATAGTGGAAACACTAGAAAAATCAATAAAATGCATGTTGGTATTGTGCGGGTTCATCTTTTCCCGAAATTACAGCCCCACTTCCCTGATGTATTGATTCATACAAATTATGATTTGTTTTTAAAATCGACGACTTCTTACTTGAATCCCTTAGAGGTTGGAGGTAGCAGACTGAATTATAAACGTAATATTGCTACTGAAACTTTAATAAGTAGTGTCGAATGCTCCGTTTTGGTGAATGAGAAGTAACGCTTTCTTCACGGAAGTGGTCTTGTTCTAAAGGATTGGGAACCCTAATTGAAAGATATATGGAGATTAAAATATATATATTAATTATAAAGTTTCAATTAAATGTTTAGTTCTTATTTTTGGTGGTTATCTAAAAATTGTATAAGGCAGTTTGCAGATTTTTGAATTTATGATGCAAAAAAAATGCATTTTGTCAATAATTAGATTTTAACTTAACACCATAGCAGTTTCTGGTAACAAATGCAATTTTTTGGCACGACTCAAGAATGCTCACATCCAATCAGTGTGCCCTGAGTTCACCTCCTTTATGTGTGAAAAACCATTTTAATATTGTCATGGTAACTGAAATTATTCATTGAGTCACATTCACACGAAGGGGAGTGTGTGATACTTTTATTAATTTGGAGGGATGTGACTTGAGGAGGTTATCGGGTTAGGAACTGATAGCGAGGCAGAAGCTTCTAGAAGCCGTTAAGAATCGATTATCGATCGATCAGGGATTGTCCTGAAGCCGACTTCACTTCCTCGCCTCACATCAAGTGAATCAATAAATCGATATGCTCGGCTTCCGAATCAGGGAGTCACTTTCTCTACTGCTGTTTCTTTTTCTGTTTTGTTTTCCTGTTTGTCTCTACTTTTAAATTTTAGGTTCAATGTATTTATTTTTGATAAATATATAAAGGTACCGATTTATCTTCCGTAAACCAGCATAAGTAACTGTAAATTCAGCTGAGAGCATAAGTATTTAATGAGATCAACATAAGACTTATATATACTTGCACAAATGCTTATTCTCACAAGTGGGTTTAATTTTTTTAAGAAAGCTGTTAAATTTCATTAAATATTCCTTGATTCTTCTTATTCTCCTCCTAATATTTTGCTCAACATATATACTTCCAGTAATTAAACACAAATGAATTATTTTTGATTATGTAAAGAAATGCGAACAACAATTACATAAATGCTTTTAAGGGACACATACGTACTACCAACCTATACATTAACTTTTTATATACGAAAAACTTTTAATTTATTGTTTTTTCGCTAGTTTGTCGATTTAATTATAACGAAAATTACGATTTTACCACCCGAGTTTAATATATATGTCACAATTTGCCTTTCGTTGGTTTGCTGATCTTACAAAGAATTTGCAACTGTTAATGCCCGACCACTTTTAATACTTTCACAATTTTAGGAATAAAATTCAAGAATGATCATTAGTTTTTTTGCTATTATGCTATTAAACCGTAAAAACTATGATTTTCTAAGCAACGAAATTTTGTGGAAGACGAATTGCTTTGAGTTACCACCTTAAATAGATGAAATTATTAATCTTTTTTTTTTATTTGAAGTCGATAGTAATATGTATTACGAGGAATAGATGGAAGTACAACGCGTCCTGTAACAACATTAACAACTCTACATATTTTACAGTTAGTAGCAAATGTAAGATAAATTATAGTCCGAAATAATCAGAAAATAATAAATATGATTTTATGGAGTTACGACAGATAGTTTTGGCAACTTTGAAAGTTACACATATTCTTTTTTAAGAGTTCACTGATGGCATACAAAAACAGGTGATTTTGGATTCAGTTCTACTTTATTATTGCATAATGACAGATTTATTCTTTGGAGACGTTGTTACGTATTTCGCATTGTGATTTAGTCATTGTGACTGGTGTGCGTGTTTCAAAATATTTTTTCCTACTTAAATCATTACAAAATGTAACATTCTACGAATCAGTTATGGCTATCTTCTCGTGTGTGACTTTAAAGTTTTTATTGAAAACTTGGCTATCACCAAGACTGGGAAACAAAAAACGGTTTTGATCAACTTATGCGGTGCCTCGAAAGCCGATTTTTTATTATAAAAAATAAGCACATACGTCTTGAAAGTCATAAAGAGTATGATTTCCACAGCAACATTAATGCATTTCAAATCCAAAATTAGCAAAATCGAGATCTTCTAAGAGGTGGTTTATTTTGAACTTCTATTTTAGATATATGCATCACTCAAAAAATCATTTAAAATATCTGTAACATTAAATAGAGAGGATTGGCTGTCAATAAGTAACCAAAAATCTGTGATTTATTACAACTTTAAAATCATTTTAACAAACACCATTCTTTAGTTCTACTTTAACTATCTTCTCGTGAGTGACCTTGGAACATTTTATGATCACCACGGTGATCACCTTGCCGGGAAAGCAAAAACGGTTCCTTTCAAATTATTAATGGCTCAAGAACTCATTTGTATAACAAAAAGTTAAAATTATATTCTAAATGTGTTTTCTTCTTTAAGTAAATCCCTCTGCCAATTTTGCAACATTGTAGCAACTTTTATTGCTTGAATCACTGCGTCTTCCTCCGAACCCCTTTTAGTTGTTTCAAACTTTGAGCAATAAAATTTACGTGTCGTCATAGTTTTATTGAAATTAATATCTTTGTCATGCCGTTAAGTCATAAAAGCTGTAACATCTTCCTAGCAACAAGGGATAAACCTCCTTTTAAAGGCCTAGAACGAGCAGTCAAGATTTTTTAAGAAAGGTAGTTTGCTTTGAATTGTCTTTCTGAGTATGTCAATTGTTTTGTACATATTTTTCATTTAAAAATACTTTTTAATTCAATAAAGCAATTTTACCTCATAGAATATCGTCTGTAATCATAGACCCTACATTTTTGGCAAGTTTCGATTTCGAACTGGATAATTTTTTACATTTGGTTGATTATTTATGATTTCAAGTAAATCGTGTGTTGATTCCCAATTTATTATACATCATTGAAAATGTTATCTTTGAAGGTATATCTATACTTTTTTACAGCAATAATCACCCTATGAATTTTTAGCATTATTAATATTTAACATAATTTATAACTAAAGATGGTAACTGTTGCTATCAATCTGTTGTCATTTAAGGATCTAAAATGGTTTAAAAGAGAAAGATCTCGTGTATTTTTATTTTGGTTCATTAAAGCAAAACACAATAGAGGAAACCATTATTTGCTGAAGCACAATCTAGAGTCCGGGACTGCGTTTTTCAGTATTGCTGTCCCTGTCTCCTTACATAAAGCTTAATTGACTAAGACATTTAAAATTCTCAACGACATAAAGAAGCATATTGTGGTTTACAAAGGCTTCATTAATATTGTAAATTATTACTACTTATTATATGTAAGTAGAGTGAATTTTTAGAAAAGCGGGCACTATGACAGGATTATTTAAATTGCAACCCAAATCTACTGTCACAACTTAGGGCTTTTCATTTCCATAAGTTTTGACCTTTTATGACCTTGAAAGGAATGTGGAGAGCATTTATTAGGCCCAATGGGGTGAACTGTTAATTCTCATTTGTAAATGCACTTAATTCGCTTAGTAATAGAACTGATTAGCTCAAAATACAATTTATTTCTCCTTCATTATTATCTGTTTAAGTCGTTACTATGACGCCTGACACTTAGTCAAATAAACGTTGGGGTCCCCGTCTCTTGGGACGATAACCTAGTAGTCGAACTACCTCGGTTACCATGATGAATTTAGTAACTTAAATTCCCGAAAAGCATATGCTAGAGACATGCTGGAATTGACGAGGAATCATTTACTCATACCACATTTGTGATTCCTTCAAAAAATCAAAACCAAACGACTTTTACAACAACAACAACAACGAGGGTCACTTGTTTAAATCGGATAGAACATTATGGCATGACCTTGACACCACCACCACCACCCGATACACGATCAGACACGATCCCAGTTCCCAGACACTGCCCTGTCCATTAAATCCCCTTCACCAGGTCAGAATTTGTCTCCTTTAAAAGCCCAGCCAAACGTCGATCAGACTAGCACCCCTCCCCTCCACAGGTAGCGTCTTCCTCCCCTGCTTTTGTCGTCTGCAGGTGGTGCCAATTAAAGTCAACTGCAATTCCTCCTCCCTCGCATCGTGTGACACGTCTGCTGCCTCTAATTGCTCTTTGGGGCGCGCGAAAAGGCTCTGAACGACACCTCGGCACCTGTTAATTGTGTTCCTGCATGTGTGGAACGCGTTTTTACTCTAATGGGAAGCTAGGCATGTGTGTGTTTGTTATCAGGGGCCCATTAGGGTGCCGGTTGAATGTCAAATCATGGGGACACGGTGGCATTGGGTGCGAATTTCAGGGACTGACTGACGGTCTACTGCTATTGTTGCTGGTGGTGTTGTTGTGGAGGGTTTTACCGTTCTTAAAGATGGCCATATTGAGTCCAAATCATTTAAAAGCGGAAAAAACACCATGACCGGATTGCATCACCTCTTGATGGAGAGATTTGTGACTAGCGATTGGTGGAAAATGGATCTTTTATCGAAAAAATTAGGCATCGTAGGCAGTGGCGGCTTCACACGATCATCGAGCTGAAAAAATGTATTTTTTGATATCTAATTAATGCGCCGTCCTAAAGGGATAACAGCAGTAAACAATAAAAAGGACAGTGATATCTTTTGAGGTCATACCATTTAATAAATTATCGATAGAATCTAAGGCCGAATCAGTTCGAATTGCTAAAATGAGAATACCAACGATTTTTTTGCCTACGAATTACTGTTTTTCCAGATAGTGGATTCAACCTTGTTTAATAAAATACGCTTTTAAATGATAGACATTAATATAATAATCTATGCATTTGAAGGAATATTTCGAAAACAGGCCCTCCATAAAAAATCGAATGTGCTAATTTTAGACTGAGAAAACGCTGGAAAAAGTTGGTTTTCCCTTGTTGCTATGGGAGTTGCAGGGTTTTAGGACTTGACGGGATAGTCACTTTATTATCTACAACAAAAAAGAGTGTCCATGTGCAAATTTTATTGCTCAAAATGTGAAAGTAATAAAATGGGTGGGGGCTGAACATTGCCATAATGTTCCAAATATTAAAGGTTGCGAACTTGATACAAAATTTTCGAAAGGAAATTCGCCTTATAAAAATAATTTTTCAAATTTATTTCGTTGTTGTGGGCTAAAATAGGTTTTGAGCCTATGAAAAGCTGAAAGAAACAGTTTTTGATATCCTCGTCATGGTCATCACCATGGTAACAATAAAAAACTCCAAGGTCAGGCATTAGTTGATAATGAATGCTAAATGGTTGAATCATATTTAATATTATAAGTTACTTGGAAAATTTGTAGAAAAATTAGCATTAAATTAATGATATGAGTAAATAATAAGTTTAATGCAAGGATTTGAATTATTTCAGTTAATGCTGTTCCAGTATCAATTATGTAACTTCCTAAAATTACTCATAGTTACTTATTTTTTACTTTAGTGTTGTTTGATATTATTAATTATGCATTTATTACTTGGCATAATTTTAAGAAATGGAGAGAGAGAGAAAAGAGAGAGGCCACTGGTGAGGAATCTTGCTATATGGAATTATTGATCTACCTGATTTGAGGTATGACAATGAAGTCGGCTTCAAGGCACAGACCTTGATCGATCCATTATCGATCCGTTGCTACACTAACTTCTTATCAGTCCACAACCCGATAATCGTGTCTCCCCAAATCATTAAAAAGAATCTCACGTCCCTCTACATGTGGGTGTGAGTTAATAAATTTTTTCCGTATCCGTGGCAATATTCCCAGGGCTCCTTTTACACAAACGGGAATTTTTATCACCAAGAAAGACAGAAAACATCTTTTTGCAAGAAAATCACTTCTTTTAAATGACTGAAATTGTGACCTAAAGGTGTTGCAACCATAACATTTAAACAACTCAGAAGTCAAAAAAATCAGAGTCCCATTACTTCGTCCCTACGTCGATGACGTCACGGGAACCCTAAGGTCGCTGATCAATAAAATAACCGCGCTTAGTGTGTAATCGTGGTTGTCACGGTGACAAAGGAACTTGAGGTCAAAGTTGCCATTTCTAAGATGTGGTCAACATTCAGCTACACCGTGGTCATAAAATGGAGGCATTTATAGCTTCTTAGGTAAATGACTTAATTGATATTAATATTATATTTCTCAAAAAGACAATGAGCCATGTGATCAGTATTTATTGATCGAAATATCTAGAAATTAAACTAGAGGAGTTAAAACTGCAATTTTATGTGTTTTTATCATATTTTGCGGTTATTTTTTGAATATTTTGTAAATGACTATTTGACATTTTTGGCAATACAAGTTTAAACGACACAGGACTTTAAGGCAGTCATTTTTTTCATTGGAATTTTATTTTCCAGAGGTAATTTAAAGTAGTTACTAGACGAAGATTCTAATTTGGGAGCAAATTATAGAGAAGTTAATTAAAATTTGCTCCTATATATGAAAAACACCTGTCCCATTACTGTCTATTCTTTATTTTCAGATCCATTTGAAAAGTTATTTTAAAATGGCTTTCATAAAAGGCCATATTTTACAGAAAAGTAAAACATTCAATATTTTAACTTAGAAAATAAAAATTTTGAGAAAAATACCCAAAATATCAATTATCCAATCAAATTAAGTGCATTATGTTCAATCTCACTTTGGCCGCACGGTACTTAATAATCGCTATGAGCTGATTGGTTAATGACCGCTTTTCACGCACGCTATTGGTACATGCTCCTTCGCCCAAGTGGCACTTCCAGCCAATTGCGGGTTTGCGTTAAGCGCGCGCACTTGATGCACTATTTAACGTTCCCCGGCCGCAAAATTTTCGTACTTTCGCTCCTATTAGCGTCACAAAATGACCACACCCTCCAGCTCTTCCTTCATGATGGACGAAATCCTCCGAGACAGTCCTCGGAAGGCCCTCTACGCCGATGAGTCATCTTCCAAAGTTGATTCCTCATCTCTAACCTCAAGCCACACCACTTCCACTGATACGACCGATATTTCAAACACCACTTACGGTAAGTCGGAATTTAATGAATTTTCAATGTTTACGAGGATGATTAATTTGGGTATTGCCCTTGTAGATTTCAACCAATCGATAAAAGCCCTCTTCAAGACATTCAATTCAACACCACTCTCTTCCTTCCCGTTTTTCACCCAAAATCACCACCAACAACAACAACCACCGCTCCTGATACCAAAACCCGATTTTCTCTTCCCGCAGTTCCTTCAAAGCACTCCTGTAGGCCATCCACCACCCTCAGATCTCGCTGAACCCGATGGAAGTGACTCGGAGGACTTCGATGAGAATGAATTGTCCCCTGAGGGCTCAGAACGTCCAAATGTGGAGGAGTCAAGACCCAGTGCCTACCTGCGTCGAAAACGCATCCGTGTGTCCTTCTCAGCCGCTCAGGTCCGCGTGTTGGAGGAGAAATTCGAGCGATCCAAGTATTTGACCGGTCACGAAAGAAGTCAAATGGCCCACCAATTGGGATTGAGTGAAACCCAGGTAAGTTCACGCCAATGTCATCAAGAGGGGAGGTGGAGAGAGGGTGAAGGGGGGTGGTCGAAGTTCGTGTCACACGCGTCGCTCCAAAACTGTTGATTGAGGTGGCATAAAACAGTCATAAACCTGACTGGGTTAATTATCGATTTTTTTTGCGGCACTGTAGGTGAAAATTTGGTTCCAGAACCGGAGATATAAGACGAAGAAACGGGCACTGCAGGAGGCGTCTGATGGGATTCTGAGGGACCGCAATCACTTCTACCAGTTGGGAATGGAGTCGTCGTCGTTTCCATCGCAACATCCCCAACAACAACAGCCGTCGATTCAGGACTTCAAAAAGGAGCTGCAAAAGATGATGATGATGCAGAGCATGCAACAGCAGAATTGGCTTCAACACCAGCACCAACACCAACAAAGAAATGCGAATAAGCCCTCGCCTGGAACTTCGAGTGCTCAAAGTGTTCACATCTAGTGTATCATCAACTTCACTCTCATTGGTAGATATCTCCAAACTGTATAATGCCAAATATAGACTTTTATGCCTTAAACAAAGCCCTTACTCCATTCTTGTGGTCATGCTGAAACTTGATGCAGATAATATAAATATCGATTTCTTGTTATCATGGCTCTAGACAAATAAATTAGAAGGGGAATATCAAGTGATAAGTTCTATTTAAAAATTTAATTTAATGTGACTTTTAGAAATATATTGGGGAGAAGCTTAGAAACAAATTAGCGATAGTTGTTCAATTACGGAAGAAAGTACAATTTTTGAATCTACTTTTCTCAAAAAAGAATCAATTTACCTATCGATTGAATTTAGTCCAGCTTGTATTGATTATTTTGGCTCCTAACTAGAGTGCACATATCTGTGGCTGTCACCATGTATTTAATGATTATCGATTATTTTGTATGAACGATGGTGAGATTCCCTAACAGACTAACTTGTTTATCGATCGTGGATTGTTGGATCAATAAGACCCGTATGGTAATATCCAGGCAGTCCTTGGAAAACTTGCACAATGAGTTCCCCATGAATAATCAATAAAATCAATAAATCCTCTTAGTATGATTCCGTGGCAAGAGGAATTGCAGTTTGCGACTTCAGGAAACGCCACTTTTTATGGTGTAAAGATAAAGTGACAATCACCCCCTACCCCCCATAACTGCACTGCTGTAACCATGGACACGAGGACATTTTCGGTTTAAGGGATAATCGATTAGATTGATAGC
Organism: Anomotaenia brevis; assembly: GCA_030710315.1. Classification (NCBI taxonomy): domain Eukaryota; kingdom Metazoa; phylum Platyhelminthes; class Cestoda; order Cyclophyllidea; family Dilepididae; genus Anomotaenia; species Anomotaenia brevis. Next base: position 306,834 of record JAUOZQ010000039.1, read on the forward strand.
GAGACTTTAGGCCCCAAATTCTCCGTAGGAATGCTTCCACAGGAGAGCCACTGATTCTAGTGATCTATTAGAGTTAACCACCTCCGCCCCGTTCCGTCCCATTCCTGGGTGTTGAAAAGTTTAATTGGTAACTGGGAGCAGCATCAACAGCAGCATGAAGCTGTCAGAAGCTCTAACAAGCTGGCCTGAGGCCTTCTTGGATGGGAACTTTCGCCAACAGAGTGTCAAGAGACCCCCGGAAGGGGAAATAATGAACCCCCAAATACCACACTTGTCAATCCTCCAATAATACCACTACACACACAACTTTAAATATCACTAGACATGTTTAAAGGCGTCACCATAAGTTTTGTCCGAATAAGGTAGATGAGGCGTTTTCCCCATTAGACATAATAAAAATATTCCTTAAATTCGTTTTATTAAAAAAAAACAAATTTCGGAAGCCTAGATCTTACTCTGAGAGTTTTATCGATCCAACAAACCACGATCGATAAGTAAGTTAGTCAGTTAAGAAATCTCAACATCGTCCATACCAAATAATCGATAATCATTAAATACATATATTGTGGGCTGAAACCTTTGTGACTGCCATGGTGATAACCGCAGTTATGGGATGTTTTTTCACTTCCCCACAAATTTCGTAAAAGAATCATTTGCTCAGGTTGCAAACTGTAACTTTTTTCTGCCACATGGATCAGAACGATTTTATTGATTTTGATGTGGGAGGTGAAATCCCCCTAGTAACCACGGAGATAAGCACACAATGGTTCTGCTGTGCGTCATAAAATGTGGAGCAGATTCATGTTGCAAGTTCAAGGGGTGTTGAGGAATTAAAAGATGTGATTTTACGATCGATAATTAAATCATATTGGAGGGGGTGGACGTGTTAGTTGCCCATAATGATCCACAATTTTAGACGTGCATTAATCTTTAGCTTAAGAATGGGTATATTTTAAATGGAAACGTCTTTTATTTCTAACAAGTTTTCAGGAGAAAAGATGTATTGCTTTGACCAGAATCAATTGATAAAATTCTCGTTTTAAAATGTGCACTCTTGTCAGAAGCTAAAATAATCGATACAAGCTGGACTAAATTCAATCGATAAGAGAATCGATTCCTTTTTAACGAAAAGCCTTCAATTTTTTGACTTTTCCTGCAGGGAGCAGAAGAGAGGACAACAAACTTGTAGGAAATTTTTAAATTTTAATCTGTGGGCTGCGAAAAAATTTTTCTTTTCATTTCAGCAAAAAACTAAATCTACTTTTGCGATTGTAGACTTGTCTGTTAAACTTAAAAAAACACATATTAAAATTTATTTTAAATCCAACATCACCACAAAACTGTTAAATAGATTAAAATTCAATTCCTTTAAAGTCCGATTAACGTAGGTTACACTCTATCGAATAAATATTTACGATAATTTTCAAGTTATCTATAGCTGGTTTTGACGACGTTAGTGCAAGAAATATTGGCCCAATTCCAAGACCAATAATCGCTAAAATCGTTCGCCGAAAATCGCAATCAATAGTAAAGTGAAAATCGAATCTCTGGGACTTCACCGAAAAATCAGCCACAAACATCCCCATAAACCCATCACGTAATAGTCGTAGAGACACCACACGGAACAGTTGCTAAGCGACGCATTCCAATCACAGTGACCCAAAAAACGCCACTGCGGAACGTCGTAGGTTTGTGCATTTTTCAGACAATGGTACGTTGACAAGTTGAGTCCATTAATTCGACCAATAGACTTTTCGAAGGGGGGGAGAAATGGCTTTCCCACACATCCAAGGTGACGATTCCACGCCATCACTAACCGCGACATGTCTTGGTCATCATTTTACCAAAATTTAGCCAAAATTGCCATTACCTAACCAAATTACACTTATTTTCGCATTCGATCGATCAAAAACGCACCGTAGTAAAAAATCGATATCTTCAATACCTACCACAAAAAGCTTTGCATTGTGACTTACTGCAATCCATTCTGTGTTTTTTAAACCAATAACAGCGTTATATTAATTGGAAATGAGTGAATTTACCCGGGAAGCCTTATTTCTTGTATTGATTAAAATGCAACCCAAGTGACCTTAGAACAAGGGTAGTAATTAATAGAGTCCTTCCCTACAATAATTTATCTGGAGACTAAAAATCGGCCTTCTTTGGGAAGTAATGAGAGGGCCAGGGGTCACAAAACAGCTTCCCATAAAAATGTTCCGCCTCCGGTCAAGTTAATTAGCGGTTACAGACCACCCGCGGAAGTGACCAATCAGAGACGAGAACGCAGCACTCTTAGTCACACCAATCCCTGGCGACAGTTGTAAATAAAATTTTACGAGTTATCGTGTTGCGGTGGGGCGATTACTGACCCCAGGTCAGTTTAAGGGGTTAAAAATACACATTTTTTGCATTCTTTTTATTTAAATTCACGTGCGCCAGTTATGCAATTAAAGCCTAGATGGTTTCTTGCCTTCTGTTAGTGCAGATAAAAAATCGATTACTTTATCGATCGATAAATTCCATTTTTAGGGACAATTTCATTATTTTTAGGTGAATTACGGCAGTTTGTTCACGAATGAGTTGACTGATCGTTGAAAATGAAATAAGTACTCTTACTTCAATTTGTTTGTAATTTTATTAAAAGGTCACCAATTCCTTTGGAACCGACAAATTCACAATTGTTTGAATTATCACCACTCCAGAGAACCGAAATTGAAGTCTCCGTAAACTGTGGTAGACCTAAACCCAGGTGTTTCCATTATTTTGTCCAGCCTATGTAGACCCGATTAAGTCGAAATTTTTCGGAGTTTTAAAGCCATACATCGATGCCTCCAGCACTAAATAGGCTCAACTGAGTGCATTAAGCCTCCCTACCGGTAAACAAGAATGCGACTTCGATTTCACCCCCCCCCCCCAAATCCACCCCCTGAGAAAATTTGGGTCTTTTGGTTTTGACCGGTGGTGCGTTAGTCAATTTTACAGGTGTTTGGGAGGGGAAGCGTTTTAAACACCTCTCTTCAATCGCGCGATATCCCCTTGTGTCCACAAGCGCGTTCAGCTAGGCGTGGGGGGGAAGGGGACACGGATTTTTGAGTGGCACTTATTGTTTAAATTCACCACGTCTGGATTACAAGCATCTCCCTTCCCCAACCAACATTAATGTTTCAGTCAATTTGGGAAATAAAAGTTGTCAATAGGTAAACAAGGCATTGGATCTTTTTCTTGTGAAGACGCGGTTTGGTCGAATTGTCTTTAGTGAAGGAATCTCGATGCCGACGTTTTGTTGGGCTACAAATAAGTCAGGAACTCTTCCTACATATTTTAAATTGTATCAACTTAATAATTTCAACAAAATTAAGAAATTCAATGGAAGATTTTGCTCAGAACTCCAAAAAATTGCACGTATCAACCGCCTTTTTCCATAATCAATGAATCGATTGTAAAAAATCGATTTTCATCCACTTAAAAGGAAGTCGATCGATACTGACCCGATGTTCACGAAAGTAAGATGAATATGAAGGCGATGACTTGAATTTCTGTTAAAATGCTATTCATAAATTGCAATTCAGTTAAAAAGAGATAATTCGTTGACTCAGACATTAATACAAACTGTCGTAAAATAAGTATTTCGAAAATCTATTATTAGGTAAATTCCCTTTTATCACGCACTCATATCGTGTTTTGCATTTTCCGTTTTCAAATTAATTCATGCAACTTCAAAACCCCAGCGTTTTGAGCGGTACCACATTGTTTTAAGTGGTTTCAGAAAACTTTCGGCTAAATTGCATGTAAATCTTCGAAAAAGACTAAAATTTAGGAATTTTCCCTTAACATTTTAACTATAAATCCAAAAGACACTTGAAAATTGTTCCTCCATTAATACAGCATGTATTATATTAATACCTATTAACTTTTTAAAAAAATGGTAATGAAAACTAATTTTATAGCATTGTTTACATAGGAAATTTTAAACGTTAATTAAGAAGAAATTTGGGCAGTTGTATCAAAATATTCTTAGTGGAATTAGCTTTAGATTTTTTAAATATCACTATAATTGTGCGGCCTTTCAGTGTGTAAATACTATTGGCTAGTAGACAAAAGCCGAGATTTGATTGGATGACAATCAACCAGTCAAGATGCTCAGTTTATCTTCCTATCAAATATCCATTTTAATGACGAAAAAGTACCGTTAATGCCGTTCTGTCATTTAATTAATTAATTGTTGGTCTGTTAAGAACCACTTGAATTTGCGAATTTGCGCAAAATCAAGAGTTAATTTCAATCTTGATCGCGCAATTACTGGTGTCCTTAACCTCACCGAGAAATTGAAGCGGAAGAATTGAAATAGATCCACTCTCTCTTTCTCTCTCTTCACCTTATTAATTGCGCCACACTTACTGTAACTTCGTAATGGCACGTCTTGGTGCTAATTTAATAATCTCAGATTCACGCACTCACACACGCACCAAGAGTGTGCGCGCATTCTCACTCGTACGTACGGCCACCAGGCAAAATCGATTGGATTTATTGAATTGCTGCTTCACAGCTGCATTGCGTGAAAACCAATAATACTCCATATTTTATAAAGTAATTCATTCTAACAACAAAGGAGGTCAAAAATTGATCTCAAAAGTCCAATATATATAAAGTAAATATTTTATACAAAATTAAGAGTGATTTTTTGTAATAAATTATTTAATAGTTTTCTATTTGTCGGATTGCTATATTGCCAAAATGTTAATTAGGTCCCGGATTCCACTAGGATCAGAAGAAAAGACAATAGTAAATGACCAATGTACAGAAGTTTAGTATATTTACGGTTGATGATGACAGGAAAGTCGAGAAAATAAGGGCATTAAATGCATGGAAGTAACAGATGCAACCGATATCACACGCAAGTCATCTTCATCAGACTTCAGGTCTGACTTTGAGAGGTAACAAGAGAGAGATGATTGCAGCAACAACGGCGAGGTTAAAATACAGTCAAGTTATATTGCAGCTGGATACAGGGTGATTAATCATTATTCACAAAACTCAGGGCAGTTCCACTACCTCCAACTGACCTCCGGAGTTTAAAATGGCCCTCCAGAATTTCCACCTTCTTGATGAGCATCTGCGAAACACCTCGAGCGTAGTCCAAAGCATCTTGCATGATTTCTTGATAGTGCTGAAAGTAAGCGATGTCGTCCTAAAAATGTAGAAATAAATACTACTCATTTGAATTCAGTAGATAGTATATTTTAAATAGGCAACCATGCCTACATGAGATAATGGTCTAACATCCAATAGCATTGAAGCCGCTTCATTCAGTGTTGGAGAGTACTTAGCAACCGCAAAATGAGCTGCAGGTGGTGGTTGAGATCCAGGGAGGTCCCTCCTGGTTGTCTTCCCCTCCACCATAGGCATTCGGAGCCTTCCGAGAGCCTCAATTTTCTCCTCTTTTGCTGCGTTAGAGTTGTTTGAAGATGAAGCTAGAGCCCCGTTCATTAACATGGCCGTGTGCATAGCAGCTGCGGATCGAAAATCGCTACCCAAATTGGAAGGGAAGAAACGCATGAGGGCAGAGACACAATCGGGATCCAGTCCAGCTGGGGGAAAGGGGAGGGAATTAATCAATGGCGATTGTCTATTGAATCCAGCGGAGGTCGTGCTGGTTGATTTTGTGAAGTCATGGGAATATTTGGACATTCGTGAGTGGGTGGTGGTGGTGGTGGCGGAAGAAAATGAACTGGGAGTTGAGTACAGGGGGTTGCCACTCGAGTGGTGAAGGTTTTGACCTCTGGCTGTGGGAGACTGAACTGACTGATTTGAACTGGAAGTGGGACTTCCAAAGACGGCCTCGGGACGCCGGAGATTCGGTGGAAGAGTCCCATTTTTTGCGGTGAATACGGATGGACTGTTGTCTCGCTTGAGATCCTAAAAATTAGAAAAAAAACAATTAAATGCAAATTGTTGATTTTTTCGATTCAAAATAAACTAATCTTGTTTCTTTTGACATTGGCTAAACACACACACTTTTGCATCGATTAAAAGCTGCCGATGGAAAAAATCGATAGATATTATCGATTCTTCTTTCTGTGGTCGTAAAAGAACAGCTGTTGACTTTGTGCTAAATTTTTTCATGCGAAAGAAAATGATGATCATTTTTCATTTTTCTCTTATTTTTTCCAATTTTTGTTTGCTCTTTAATCAAATTTGATCGTATTACTATTGTATTTCCATGTATCTGCTAAATTTTACAACTTATTTGGCTTTATTATCGGTTTTTTAGTGAATGAATACTTATTATATTATTCAATTCAGACCTGTCTTAGTTGTTCGATGTCTTTCATGACAAGATTGAGTGCCGCAGCGACCATCTGCCTTGCCTCAACGGAGAGACCGTTCATTGGTGGTTCCTTCATGTTGATTAGACCACGATTCTTCTTCGAATTGCGTCGACAGGCCTTAAGATAAGCCCGAATTCGATTTCGATGCCTCTTTGCTTCCAATTGTGGCCAGGCTTTCGAACAAATTCGCTCCAATGCGCTAATTGCATGCCGAGGCTGTTCACAAAAGGTTATAGTCCTGTCCAGCGTTTCATCCACCAATTTTCTAACAAAATTCTGAAAAAAAACAGTGCAAAAATATGGAAAGAGATGGCACAAATAAACAATGGTGGCCTAGTTCTTATCGGTTGATCCCATCCAGAAATTTCACCCACAAAAAACTAGCTACTTAAAACAAATAAGTAGAACTTATTTACATTGTAAGCTGCTACGAGCAATTCAGATCCAATGCCTCCAGTTCCATCGTCACCATTATTGTCATCATCATGAGGATGGCCGAATATTCCCGGTGGTTTGAGGGCGTTAAAGAAGTTCTGTTCAGCAAAGTCAGTCCTTAGAGACAGGGGAAGATGATTCGGATGATGCGAAAAGTGGTTAAAGTCTGTTCGCTTTGTCTGAGTGGCCTTCAAAAATGGGACACTGGGATACCCAAAGAACTGGTGTGCCATGGAAGAAGGAGATTTGTTGGAAGACGGTTTTCTACTGGCTGAAAAGTCCTTGTCGTCGTCCGAGCACGTAGAATTGCTCCCATCGTCGTTGGATTGGGAATTCGCAGATGTTTTTGGTGCCTGGAATTAAACGAGAACATTAATAATGACCAATCGTGAAAATCGATTACATAAAATAATGCCTACTTTATAGTAGTTAGTAGCACTGTACATATCGTCAGTTTCGCTTGACGATCGCTTTTGGGGTGGGGATATGCTATCGTGACCACCGAATTGATCACCGTACATAAAACTGTTGCGTTTTGTCACTTCCACTCCCTTTGTTGTATCTGAGTGCGACTGGGACATCTGAAAATGCGATAAATCGTATCATACTACTGAAACTTTAAATTGCATTTAGTAGCAATTGAAATACCTCTGATCTAGGCTCGTCTTTGAAGGTCTTATGAGCTTGAGATGAATCCTTGTGAGTCGTTCGCAAAGATCGGTGCATTGTGGCAGAGTGGATTAATCTGAAAAGGTAAAGAAAGTTGAGGTTAGAATTTAATTGAAGGATGTTTTAAAGTGATTTATTCAATAGCGTTGACGGACGACCAAATTTGACAGATGAGCTCTGTTTTGAGTTGCATATTGCCCGGATTGACTAGCGTTTCTCTGGGATTTGACACCTCTTAAATTTGACAGGTCGTACGAACTAATCACTTCTTCTCGGCGCCTACCACAAGCTATTAGAAAATTCTTAAAACCCCAATTTGATCAAATTTTTGGTAAATTAATCATAAATCCTTATTAATTAATTCTACTACTTTAAACGGAAACGTCATCTAGCTGTTATGTGTAAGAAATCAAAGTGGATTTTACAAAATATTGGTCATATTTTAAAATAAACTTTATCAGCATTAAATTCTTGCCAAAATGAATTATCATTAAAATATTAAAATGATTTTGATGGAGCATTACACCTGCATTCAAAGTTGCCATGCACCAAAATCAAATCCATTCTTATCCATGCTGTAAAAGTGAGGTCACTATTAAATTTTAATGATAAATTACTAATAAAAATTAAGTTAAATCCACATAGGCTGAATGTGAAGATGAATTTCAATAATTATTTGGTATGAAAACATACTTATTTTTCATGTTAATACTAATACTAATATTTAATAATAATACCAATAACAATAATACTAATAATAATACTAATATTTATTTTAACAGGAAGAATAGAAAACTATTGTTTAAAAAGAAGACTTGAAAGAATTGTTAAAAAAACGCTCTAATTTAAAGCATAAACTTGAAATTTTGGGACCGCTATTTCCCTCTTTAGCTAGCAAAATTCGCAAGATTAGAGGTAGGAATAGAAAATTCATCTATTTATGGAGATGGTATTCGTTTTCGACCAAACCCTTGGGAAAGTCCAGCTTCCTGATTATGACAGACGTGCTACCAGGGTAGAGAGGAGAAGGGGTCTTGCGATCTCCATCAATCACGACGCATCCGTCTCACTCTGCTCATCTGGAACGCCATCACGACCACACAGGAAGGCATCATCATCGTCATCACTATCACTGGAGAGTGATTAGCATAGACCCCTTAGCTCCCTTGCTGGCATGCCTCCATCAATCGGTACAAGCCACAATCTTCCCCCTACTGACCGAAAACATCGGCAAACTATTGCGGACAGGAGTTCGTGCCATTGCCAGGGCCCTTTTAAATATGGCTAGCACTAGAATAACACCAGTCTCTTCCTTGGAACTCCTAAAGCTTATGGCCTCTTCAGCTGAAATCAGGAAAAGAGCAAATGGGTAGTACAGTGGTGTAAGTAGCTGGTTCAAGCAAAAGCACTAAGGATTCCTCGCACACTCTATCACTCTGTGTGTGAACTCGCGCGTTAAGACGAAAGGGTGTGACGGCAGACTTCTCCCGGCTTTTTTGGCCCTCGGAAAAAAACGCTTCGAAGTTAACAAAAGCCCTCACACTCACAAATACACGAGCTCAAACGGAATTTGGTAATTGGAGAGGAGAGAAGAGGTGGGAAAGAGGGAAAAGAAGGGAGGATCTGGAGTGTTTTATGTCTCTTTTCGTCCTTAGGCAAACGACAATGGATGGACCCCCAGGGAGTGAACTCAGCAGGTGGCAGAAAATATTTTGTTAATTAAATAAACACCAACTCAATTTTTTGAATCTAGTGTCATAAAAATAATTAAGTATTTTGAAAGTTTTTTTACCTATAAAAAAGGTTTTATACTTTAAGTGAATGTTTTTTTTAATTAATCGCATAGTTACTAGTACCCAAAGCGTTGTAACTATTGCGTATTTTAAAATGCGTATGCTTTATCGCTGATTACGGTGTAGCATTTCAAAATTGCGAAAATTATTATTTACTTTATTTTTCAGTTATTAATTCACTGATTTTTTGCCAAAGAATCAATTACTAGCTGGCGCTTTTTGGAGGGTCACTCAGTCAGTTAGGTAAAGTGTCTAGTGACTTTATCCTGGGAGTGTTAATAGACCGAAACACGTCTCGAAGAGTCTAAGGTCAAGCGCCAACGCCGTCGGGAGGCCGGGGGGTAATTTTTATTGCTTCTTATCACTGCCAAATGCCACGGCAGTCATAAATTACTCCCACCAACGTGAAGTGGATTGATAGGATCCTACTTCCAAAACGAACTTCCGTCTATTTCGGGACAGCATTTTTGTGTGTGTGTGTGTGTGTGTGTTACAGAGAAGAGAAGCAGGGGTAAGTGGGCACTGACACGCTCTCTTGCCACCTAACCGCCGGGTAAACCACTTGTCTTGTCAACTTCGTCCACAAAGCAGGTACTTGTTAGGTGACAGCAAACCACAGTAACAGAGGAAAGTTAAAGCGGAATTTGTGCTGCTTTAACCCATTGCGGCTTTGCAAGCCTACAATTATCAGTCCTAGCTTCTTACTGGAAAATTATATCAGGTCTACAGTGTTTAACATGTCAACAAAAGACCCATTTTCACCGGTAGCCAGTCACAGGTCTATTCACCAAATGTGTTAAACGCAGTTCTTAAAAAAACCAATAAAATTCACCCCATTCCTTCAAGCATATCGCAGACCCTTGAGAGAGCAAAGTTCGTAACCACCCTAAAACTCGTCGGTGCTGGTGATTTCGGTTTTAGTCACTCTGTCAGCGTGAATGTGAAAGGTGTCGTCTTGTGACACTCACCGTGGGAGGTCCCCACACGGTGTAACGTCAACCGACATCCAAACCATGTCGGCCGATGATAGCAACAATCACACAGGCGATATGGAGGGTTTTCTGTGCAGTTGAGTTAATCTCCCAAAAAGTGCCCGAGCTATCATCTTTGTCAGCGAGGCACGTTGTCAAAATTGCCGGAAGTCAACAACTTAGGGAGGCTCACTCTTCACCTTTTTTTTCTTAAAAAGTTGGAGAAGATTTTGAGAAGAGGAGTTTGAGAGGTTTTGTTTAAATGCACCAAGCAAATCGGGCGCCAAATGTTTGGCCCAAAACACTCAGTCGAAAGAATAAGATGGAGAATTTTATGAAACCATCCACCTGTTACCCAATTTTATCGATTTGTAAGAGGTCATCATCTGATCCGAAGGTGTCTTGATGACTGTGGAAGTGTTCAATGAAAGCTATCATCCATTATCCGGGTACAATCCCCAGATAACTTTCCTCTCCGTTCTTTCGAAAAAAAAATTACCTCTGTAGCAGGCTTGGAAAATTCCCTCTCTGTCTACTTTGAGATCAGGGAGACTTTTGTTTAACTGAGTAGCGACCGCCCAGTTATGACAAGGCGCTTGACATAAGTAGAGGGTAAAGTTGAGAGGGGAGAAGGCTTTGTCCTCCCACCCCTCCCCCCTCTCTCCCTTAGATCAAATCTCTACTCACGTGTGTGGTCCAACTAAATAGGGGAAATTTACTACGTGCTGCACACAGAGACAATCTCAGGGTTTCTCATCCCGGGTGCATTAGTCATGATTATTGACAGCTAGGGTGCGGGGGGCGGGGCGAGTTTCCCTTAGGCGAATTTTCGCGCGTAAAGTGGTGTGCCAGCGTACATGATTCATTCAAACAAAGCGCAGCAAAAGGGGGAGGAGGTGGAGGGAAGCAGAAGTCCACACAATGAGGCATTGAATTCGCGCCGTGACTACCTTCTCTGCCTACCTACCAAGTCGACAGGCCGGTGGAGCACCTCCGTGTCTCACCACTGCATTTAAACAAAATACCACTCCTTTCTTATCCCTAGAGGCAGTTTACATTAAATCCAAAAATAATATTCGTCTTCCATTTTAATCTACGGGTTTTAATCAGCCTTGAACTGATGATTCGGTTTGAGGCACGAGCCTTTTATTCTGCCGCCACCGAGTGCAGTAAAACAAAACGCACCAAAAGCGTGTTGCATGGGACACCTGGGGGTAAGTCACTCTTCCAGCGAGCTAGCTAGCTAGCTAGGAAGCAAGCAAGAGCGACTTAGTGGTAATTAATCAGCCAACGCCAACACCAATCCCGTGAGTTGTTGCTCAGACGGAGAGGGAAATGAGAGGGGATTCCCCTCACGCCACTATTTCCTCCTCCTCCTCCTCCTCCTCCTCCCCTTATTAGAGAGGGTTCGGCGGAAGAGGAAGGAGAGGAAGAAGAAGGAGAAACACGCGGGATTAGTCGGCGACAACAAGGGGGATAAGAAGAAGGAGGAGGGGAGGTTCGAGCTATCGATCGTACTCAAGACGGGGACGTGTGATTCCCTACGTGTCTTCTCCCTTCAGCTGCTGCTGCTGCTGCTGCTGTTTCTGCGTGTGTGTGGTCGCCTTAGGGGAAAAGTGGATTAACCCTTGAAGGTGAAGGGAGGGGGAGTGAAAGGGGGTGTCTAGCTGTCTGTCTTGGTTTCGTGCCACTACGGGTTACTCCGGGAAACGTGCCTACCCGCCAAGCTAACTTATTTCATTCGCGAGAACGCAATTATGCTCACAGGGAGAGCAAGGGAGAGGTAGATAAATGGAAGAGTAATAACCAGTCTATATAAACAAGAGGTAATATTCCCAGTTTATTAAACAGGCGAAGATGTCTACCCAAATCACAAGAATTTTGATAAATAATTTATCTTAATTTTAGATTTATTGCAATTATCACTTCGGTGTAGACTTTAAAGGAAATATTTAAATTTAAATGAGAGAGAGCGTAATGAAGAAATATTTCTGATTAATATGCGAAAAATATTTATTTACAATCTAGTTATTTTTGTTTTTTATAAAATACAACAAATTGTTCTTCATTTATTGATGCTGAACTTGTAAAATTTAAATGAAATTCATAGTCGAAATTTAAAGTAAATTTTGCAGATTAAATAGTACTTATTTATCATGCTTCCAAATATTATTTGAATTAACTCAACTACTTTTTTGTAGCAAAATTAAAAGAATAACAAATTTGATATATGAAAATATAATTTCTAAATTATGTGCCTATTGGAGACTCTAAAAAATATTAACATTCTCTTTAAAATAAAAGAGAAGTTAATAATTGAAAATTGAATGAAAATGCGAAGACCAAATAAGGCTCATTTATTACTCATCAAAATGTTTTGTTTTCTTCGATAAATAGTCATCACTGCCATTGTCACGTAGAAACGGCCTTGGAATCACCATATTAAGCTCTGTGTTAGAAACGCTGAAACCATCAGCTCAAATTTGGGATTTGAGTCATTTAGACCAAATGAGAACAGCTCACGGCTTGTTCCCATCCTAATTTTCCTTGAGGAAATGATAATCGGGGAACTACCCGCCATCATCATCATCATCATCATCATCATCAAGCCCTATTCATGTCCTGCAATTAATGCCACCACGTTTTCCACATCCATTTCGGCCCGAAATTTTTTCCCCACATCTCTTCCAGTGTCTTAAAACCACTCTGGTATTGTTGGCTAAAAGCCATTTCAAACGCTAGTGCTTTCCATAAGGAGAAAAAAGAAAGGAAAGGTGGTGGTGGTGGGGGGAGCGCATTTTTACGCAACTGCCAAATGTTCTTGGTTTGCCGTTTTTTTGTTTAAATTCTCCCCGCGCCCAAGTGCAATCGATAATTCGGTGGTTACACTGAAGGCGGGTGGAGGGAGGGGGGGGGAGTGGTTACTTGTTCCCCTGGGGCTCCTAAAAGGGTTAATATTTCACAGCTGTGCCATCTGGTACACACGGACACACACACAACGAATCATTTCCTGTGGATCTACTTTAGAAATTATGCGTCGCATATGGCGCCATCCCCCTTCGAGAGGGTTCTTCTTGCTTCCCTCACCCAGAAATAGCAAGATTTTTAGAGAACTACGTCTAGAACCTCCACCTGATTCATCCAGGACGAGTTTATGGCAGCCACTGATGGCCTTTGAAGCAGAAATCGTCAGCAGCGATTTAAACAAAATCCTTTGATGCCAATTATGTGAATTTATTTGAGAAGAACTAGATTTCTGGTTTACTAATTACCTTTTTAACTTCCATGAAGTTAGTTATGATATATATACTACTGATTAGGTAGTTTGTTTAAATCAATGATTTCCAATAATCACGGTTTAGCGGGGTCGAATTTAAACAAATGCTTCGGCCATTCGAATCTCGGCAGCACTCCAAACCCGTGCTCTAGAGTGGAGTTTCCTGACTTAATTTCGTTTCCGCTTCTCCAGCTTCTAGACCACAACCATCCTTCCTCCCGATTTAAACAAATATGCAAGGCACCGTACTCACCACAAGTAGGACTGCAAAGTCACCCCGAAACGAGTCTAATCCTTTGAGGAAACGAGGAGGCACTCTCTCTCTCTCCGAGTCACCCAAGTCACCCGAGTCACCAGAACAAACGCGCCGGTTCCGGGGGTTGCGGCAAGCCTTATATGCATGTGTTATCGCGCGCGCGCACGCGCACGCACGCACACTCGCAGGCGAGCGCGTTCGGCCTGTCCGTGCCGTAATAAGGCGCCTGTCCGTCCCACGCTATTTTAGTGTGTGTATGTGAACAGTGTTCTCTCCCGTCCTACCACCCACGTAGAAGTGGGGGATAGGGGGGGGAAGGCTGGGGATAGTCCCGTTTGTTTCGACGCCGACACTACTGGAAGGTGTGTGTTCACTGCTTCCGCGTGCCTGGGGGTGGTTTTGGGCTCGAGGGCCGAAGTTTTCGGCGTTGGAGGAGGGGGGTTTTTGTGAGAGGGTGAGGAAAGGGGATATATTTTACAGGGGCAAAGTCTGTTATTCTTGTTGTATATCTCGTCATGCGCACACTCCACTTGTATCCTAGTTTCCAGGAGTGTGTTCCTGTCTTGTTCGGATGTTTGAGAAATATGAAGTGTTCATGAGATGTAGAGGATTTAAATAGCCGCAAAAATTAGCCGGAACATTTCAACACCAAGGTTTTGTTTAAATTGAACGAAAGTTTCCAATTAGGAAAGAATCGATAATGCTATAGATTAAGCAAAATATTTAGAATTTCTCGTTTAAAAAATACATTCCAAAAATTTCCCCATATTTATGGGTTGCAATTTTAACACTTCTAACAGTAAAATAAAATTAAACTCCCCAATGATTTTGGTTTCTAATCAAACAGTAACTTTGAAATTCAATTGATTTTTATCGAAATGAAGAGAGCCTAGTTACAAGTTAGAGTGATCAGTAAACACCATGACTGACACCTAATCGATCGAATTTATCGATTCTTAGCTGTAGAATATCGTAGAAGAAGTCTTCCTCGAAGTCTTATGGAATCCTGCCGATCGCACAAAGCAGTGCCACCGTTAGAATCTACAAACGAATTCGGGCACAAGCATCGATTTTTGGGATCGATAATTTCGATTTGGCGAAATTTCAGCTCACCTGTTGCAAGACCGTTTCTAGGCCCCCAGCTTCTGTTGCTGCTGTCCTCAGATGACACATTTTCCTGCCAGTTACATCCCCAGAGATTCAACCCCCACCCCACCCCACCCCACCTCCATTCGAGAAGAGGGAGAGGCAGAGAGACAGGCGAGAGAGAGCGTCAAGACCTGCTCGGCTTATCCATCACCAGCATCTCCATCGGCTAATCCCTTTGCTCACTGGCTCTCGGATTTGTGATGATGGACGCAAGTCACACAAGTCACAATAGGGAGCCTGTCGCCCTTCCCGTCACCCTCCCCCCTCGAAAATGATTGGCATCTCAGCGTTTCCGACCCACTTGAGATAACGAGAGGCCTAGTATTGTCGTCGCGTGAAAAAGAACAGAAAAAGTTGCACTTTTTAGGGTGGAATTAGGCCGAGTTAGCGAGTGTGTTTGACTATTGATTTGTATCGATTAGTTTACCTGGCCTGAATCTCAATCTAGAGGCGCATATATGAGAAAAACATATTCGTTGCCGCATATGAAAATCAAATATTTATTATGGCAAAAATACTTATTTTTTGAATATTCCAGAAAATTAGTTTAAAAATACATTTTTTGTATTTTCCAACAAATTGCTTTACAATATCGAAACGTGTCAAGTAGTTAACAAAAAACGGAGTACCTTCTTGAGACGTGTTTTAGTAACTACAGCAGTTACCAAATTAAATTATGCTAAGTAGGTTGATGTGGATATTGATTTTTAACTTCTGAGACGATCGCAAAATACTTGTGGAAAAGTATTGATTTTTCGACGGATTACTAACGCCCCTAGATCTAGCACCCAAAATTAATCGATTCCACTTAGGGTGATTCGCTATACGAAATAAGGGTTTTCCGCTAAATTGAAAATGGAACAACAACAAAAATAATAAAAATAAAATTAAGAATTTAATTTTTGTAAATAGTTTCTTAGATATATAGAAATGTTGATTTTATTTCACAAAATAATCAAATGTCAAGGCTTGGGTAGTTTTTGAGACAGCATTTATTCCATAAAATTACATTATTGATTTTATCGATTAATTTGTAAGTTAAGTCTAAAATCGCCTGATCACATTTTTGTGAATAAAACGTTGCAGAATCAGTAAATTTGGAGCAAATTTTCGGAAATAAATCCAAGAAAACTAATTCCCTAAGGAGAGGTAACCGGGTCCGGTAACGGAAGTGGCCACTTAAAAGATTGGTTTGACCTCAAATGGGGATAGGGAGCTGGGTCGCTAGTGACCTCATTTCGCTTTCGGTACTTGAGCAAGGCACCCATATCACAGGACCTCATCACTGAATATATGATTTTTTGGATGCCCGGTTTGAAATGCACTCAGAATTCACTCATTTTTTAAGGGAATTTTCGACTAAATTTTGTAGAATAATACTTTGAATGCTGAGCTGCGCCAAAACGATATGCGAATTAATAATCAAATCGTGTCAAGTCATTCGGAGATATCGTCGAGGCTACTGCTTGGTCTGTATCGATTATCTGCAGTATCGATTAGTGATTTCAGTCAATAGATGCTCCGGTTCTGACTAAGCGGCTGAAAACATTCACTTTCAGCTTATGGAGAGGAGGAGGAGGAATGTGGGTTGCAGAGGCGATGGTTAGCGAAATTCACTCGTATCCTACACTCCTTAGTTTCCTCTTTTTTACCTAATGCCTTCCTCTCGATTTCGGCGCAGCCGACAAAGGGCAAGCGGGACATCTAAGAGCCCCGGAAAGTGCCCCTTTCCTCGGGCCTCTTGAAAGAGGGCACCCACTTGACCCTACCCTCCAGTTCCCCTTTTATTCCTCCCCCATCCCACCCTAATATCAAACTGAGCGCGCCTCTAGCACGCAGTGAAGACAAACAAGGAAATGCCACCCGCGTGGGAGGTATCAACACCCAGAGACCCTCCAGAGTGTGTCTGATTACAGACCTTCTCTCTGTCACTTGACGAAGGCGAAGGCGGTGGCGGCAGCGAGGGAAATGCCAAGGGGTTATACAAGGTGGATGTCCCTCGGGCTCTAATGAAAGGCCATTTGGAGTGCGCGCGTTGACAGGTGCCTCTCCCGCTATATAGTGCAGATCTCCTTGCAGACGAAATTCTCCCTTTTTTGGTGAAAAGAAGGTCTAAAATGGAGGTGGTTGGGTGCTCGAGAGAGGGAAAATCGATTAGCCTTTGCCTGGGGCATAATCGATCAATAATAGATCGAAGAGTGAAGGTCTTTAATTCGTTTCATCTTAAAATTGGAAGAAATATCCTGAAAATAGCTCCATCGATTAAATGAAAATAAGTAATTTTTGTATGGCTTTTATAATTTCTTTTTTATTTCTCAAGGGCTGTTATTTTCTCTAATTAAGAGTTCGTTCGACACACAAAGATTCCAACGAGGTCGTGTTTGCTCTATCAATGACTCCATTTCTTTTATTCTTCTTCCCTGAATAACTCAGACTTATCCGTCACCCTTGGCTGGTCCTACTTATCGATTAATGTCTACTTATTCCTGTTGATACAGTTTACACCGTGTACTCATATAATTTATGATTAACCTTTAAGTTACAAGGCTATCAAATATCTATCGATATTACTACCAGAAAACCTTGTTCAATTAGGATTTTCTGCTATTGAATTAGTTCATTTCACAGGAAATCGATAGTGTATTCAAAACGTGCCCTACGTTTTCTATCGATGACGTAATTTTCACAATCTTCGACCCTCTTTCTTTCATCAGTTTGCTATCCAGTTCCTACCATGAAATCACTTAGACTGTCAGTACCAGATTTGATTTTGTCTTGACATTTATTACCTTAAGTACCTATTGATATTATGATCAGAAACTTTTGTTTAATTTGGAATGCATCAAGCTTACAAATTTTGAGTTCGGTTGATTTACATGAAATGAATAGAATACTCCAAATAAATTCCATACTTTATACCCATTAAATTCACGAAAAATCTTCAAATCGTTGAGGCTCTATATTCCAATATTATCCTCCTAACTAACATTTGATTTTGGCATCACAAAACCTGTCATTGGGATTTTGCGCCATTTAAGGCGATTGACTTCGTTAGATTTAACTCCAGACAAGTCCTACAATTTCTATCAATAGTTTCATTTACACAGTTTTAATACCTTAACCCGTTCTCATAAGTCTCATGATAAATTTGTAATTAAGCAGAGATCTAATCTAGGCTATCAAACCAGTTTTTTTGTTTTAATTTTCCCCTTTCACACGTCTCTTTGTATTTTAATTAAATAAGCTTATTCATACTGACTGAGATTCTTTAGACATTAAAACGAACCTCAAAATGGTGTGAATTAATCACACTTCTCTCCAGACCTCTGGAGTATTTAGTTTTACCATGAAATGCGACAAATCGTTAAATCAGAGTTCTGCCCTTAAATATCAATCAAATTATCCATTAATATTGCCATATTCAGGGGAAATGGACAAAGCATTCCAAGTGCCGGTGGCTTCACTCCTGCCCTCTTCCTACCATTAACTCTCCCATCAATTGTCATGCCAAGTTGGAGTTGGAATACCCGGGCCAGCTAGCACACACACCCACAAACACAAATTGCAGAGAACTGTCGAGCAGTAGTGGGATGAGGAGTAGGATGAGGAGGAGGAAAAGGCGGTGCAAAAAAGCACTCCCTTCCCCAACTCCGCTCGCTCGCTCGCTCGCACACAACGAGCTAGTGAGCTAAGGGAGTCGTCGAAGCAAGCCCTTTCCCCGGTCTTGGGACAGCGTCTCAAAAAACGCCTTCCCCGTCCTCCTCCTCCTCTTCTTCTTCTCCTTCTACTTCTGCTTCCCTCAGCGTCGGCGGCAGCGGCGACACTACCCCCAGAGAGAGAGAGAGGGGAGAGATCAGAGGAAATTCGGTGCGGCGATTTCGGGGTGGTCAGCTCTTCCCTCCCCCCCTCTCCCTTCCTTCTGCTCAAGAAGGGGATGAGGACGAGGAGGAGGAGGAGGAGACAGTTGCCTGACTCGCGGTGGGTTGATTTTAAAGCCCGCGCACTCGCGGGGATAAGAACCCTCCCCACTACCCCCTGTGTTCCCCTTTGGCTGGCGTGCGGGGAGTGTGTCTGTTCAACCTGTGAGGTCTCAATCAGAGGGGCTTAAAATTATATTAGATTTCTACTGGGGACGAATTTGGCAAAAAGCGGGCAAAGCCCCCCACCATCTACTCGCGGCCAGTGCACTCATCGAAATGACAATGGGGAACAGACGGCCTTAGGCCATTTCTTCCCACTTCCACGGGGTTGGTCTGAAACATCGCCAAATCGAGGTTATTGGGATTAGCTAAGGGTCGAATTTAAGTAATCAAAGACTAGGACAATTCAGGTAATTTTTTTTTAGAAACACTTGATTCTCTAAATCAAATCATGATATCTAAAAATAATTTTAATATTTGCAAAAATAAAGCGGACTATAGTCATTAAGGAACAAACAAATATTTGATCGTCACTGGGATAACGAAAATTTGATTTTGTTAAAATTGGAGCCTTGGAATCGACTTTGGGACTGGTCATTTTCAAAAAAAAATTTTCAGGAAATTACAAAAAATATACTTAGTAACATGTGAACGAACGAGTGAATGAATTGAATGAATTCGATTGAAAATATCAAAGGCTAGAAATAGTTTCACAATTGTTTTAAAAACTCTCAATTTCCCAATTCTGAGAATGCCAATATGCTAACTAGAAATAACTTTAGTATATTAAAAATCGTTTAAGTGAATCACAGTTTCTTAGAAGGCAAACTCTACAACAGAAAAAAATATTTGATTAAATAAAATTGTTTTAATGAGAAGGTAAAAAATGACCTTGTAATATGTTTTCTTTGAAGACTTCCTTAGAATTATCAATATCCTACTATTAGTGATAAAGAAATTATAAAAATACTTTGTGAAGTGAAAATGATTGCAAGAAATAATAAAAAAAATCTAATTTCAACATTCATGCTAGAACATTGGTACATAGAGATTATTAAGATTTGTGGATTTGGGATTCAAACAATTACTGTTAAGAAAGGTTTATATGCATTTTTTAAACACGCAATGCTTTAAATGTTGAGAAATGGTTTCACTTAACGAAATTAAATGTCCTACGTCATGGAAATGTTTCCATGATAATCGGAAATAATTTAGTAACCGAAAAATCTCTTAATAAAGCGTTAAAATGGACATCACTGCGCATTCCAAATCTAAAATATAAAAGGCTATAAGGAATGATATAAATTTTCTTAAAAGACGTGATGTTTCTTATAAAAATACATCCATACCAATCAGAAATAATTTAAGTATCAAAAAAAAGAAGTGAAACACAGTTGTTAGAGTAAGGGAAAATTGCTTTTTATTAACCGAAGTCCCGTGGTAAATGAAATGACATTGCTAAGGTGATGAAATTGAATTTGTTACGACAGAAATCATAACGAATTAAAAAAGTTGTTCAAGTATATGAAGATTAGCATGATTTGGATCTAACATATCAAATTTGGAGAATATATCCATGCGAATCAGAAATAATTAAAGTAATCGAAAAATGGAGCAAATGGACTACAATTTTTCTGAGGGAAAAGGAACTGAAATTCATCTCATTAACTCAGATAATATGGTGAGTAAATTGGTATAACTGAACCAAAAATCATGACAAATTCAAACAATCATGCATTTTTTTTCTAAACACTTAATAACACATATTATTAGAATGCCCCCAATGAAAACTCAAAATAATTTTAGCAACGGATGAATAAAACAAATTGACTACAATCTTTAAGGGTAAAGAAAGGTATTAAAAACAAGTGAATAACTTAAAATTTTTTTAAAACACTTAATGATTCAAACAGTTAGGGCAGCTTCTTGTTTATCACAAATAATTTTCGCATACGATAAAAATAAATAATCAAGTGAAGTACAATCTTATGAGGAAAAATAAATAGCGAAAAAAGCCTTTTTATTATATGATTTTTCTGCAATTTTTTACTTTTTATTAGTGAAAACGATGGCACGAAATAATTAAAAGGTCAAAACGAATTCCAAAAACCGAACTAAAACGTTGCAAAATAGGGATTATTAAGAGTGTTAGGGATAGTGACTAAAATACCAAAAGTTAGACAAATTGCCACTTTTCAACAGAAATAATTTAGTACTCAAATAAAACACAATCTCACATGGAAAACAAATACCACAATATCAGTTTTTAAGTGGAGTTATAAGGTAGATAAACTTGTATTTGTCTGAGATGATGCAAAATTTAACTTCGTTAAACTGGAAATCACACGGAATTGCAAAAAGCGTAGTAGACCATCGCAATATTCAGTTTATCACGATTGGCATTAGCTGGAAATTTTAATGAAAAGCTGCTATTAACTAAAATAAAATTTCAGAAAGAAAAACTTAAAAATTATGACGAATTCCAAAAAAATCAAACTAAAACTCCACCAAAAAGCTAAAATGAATAAGATGCATTTTTTTGAAAAAAAACTATATAATTAAATTTACGGAAATACCACCATGATAACTAGAATTAATTTTCGCGTTCGAAAAATGAATAAATGGTTTATAATCTCCTAGGAAAAAAACAAAAAGTAAAGCATTATTTGATTAACGCTAATTGTGCTAGTAAAGAGAAGAAAAAACTTGTTTTTGATGCTATTTTAGCCTTGAATTCGTCTCGATGATCACTGATTCCATAACTTAAATAATAAAGCAAAACAGGAATTTCTTTCCTTATAAATGAATTTACGAAATAACTAAATAATCATAAGAAATACCTAAAATCATCCAAGCCATCGTAACTTCAATTTTTTTAATGTAGGTATGAATTCACTTTAAAATATCACCGACGAGAAAGATTCACATAAATTTCCTGGAATACCAAATGCTTCAAATCGGAAATAAATTTAGTGTCGAAAAGTAAAGGAGAAAATGCCTTTACAGATTTCAATCGCGAATTCATCCTTGGGAATCTTTTCTAAAAAGATGCTCAAATGCTTAGAGAATAGAAGAAAATAGTTTACATTCTGAAGACATGAATGATATTACTAGGCTCTTCAGAAAACACAATATAATAGTTTGTTGGTATGAATAACTGATTGAATCCCACTTCTGATTTTCATAAACAATAATTGTCAAATTACGAAATACCACCACGATGAGCAGAAATTGCGTTACTGCAGGAAAAAAATAAGCAAATGCACTACAATCTCTTAGTTCATTTGATTGACTGAAATCATATTACTGGGGAGGTAAGAAAAATTGCATTTTTTTCGAAAATTTGAGCGCCTAATTGCTAGTTACGGATTGGATTTACAATTTCAAAGATTACTGAATTTTGAAAAAATTTTTTACCGAAATCCTAAACCATGTTATTTAGAAAAAAAATACATAACAGAAAAATAAATAAATAAATGAATTACCTTGTTTTGGGAAAAAACAAATGGCAAAAATTCAATTAACCAAAAATATTCTAAAGGGAAATTCATTTTCTCAAAATTGTAGTCTTCAATTCTTTTTTTGTGATTACCCATTTCCATACATTATTTATACTAAAATTACACGAATACTTGTTATATCACGAACTTAAAAAAGCAATCGAAAATTAATTAAAATTGTTTAAATGATTGAGGAACAGAAGCAATCGCGGGAATTTTGAAATAAACTCACGATAAAAGCTCTTTTGCAATACACTTCTCAATCTCATTGGTCGCTGTTATGGAAACAACCTTGAATTTCCAACAGTCGATATTGGAACATTGCAAATCATCTACTTGTGAAATAGGCCCGAAAACCTTACATCTCAATGCCAACTAGATGGAATCTTAAGTGAGATCCTCGAAATTGCATTGTTCTATAACTGAGGGTCGTATAGGTCATATTTGGAGCAAATTACTTCAACGTGTTAGCCCAGGTGCTGGCATTTCATTTTAGCATAAAACAGGCATCTCCGCTTCTATCAATAAACGAACCGAGAGAGAGAGAGAGAGTGAGTGAGAGGGAGAGATAGAAATAGCCTGTGAACCCCGTGGTGCAAAGCACTTACCCTTCCATCTGCCTGTGTGTGTGTCCGCGTGCTTTGAAGGCAGAATACGCCATGTTTTTGTGGTATCATCATCGACATCGCCCTGGTGTGGGAAAAATTGTCCCTGTTCGAACGCGCGGTTGCTTCGTTTGCAATAAAAATTCCAGGTATAAAATCCTCACCTGTTTGCCTTCTAGTTATCGTGGTTTCGCCCATTAACTATCCACCGTTTGTGAGCGTAATTATTGATTCAGCTTATCGATTGATTTCACGCGCTTTACAGCTTAAGCGAGCATGAGAATCGCACGAGTTAGTGGAGAATATTGATTTTCATCCATCGATCGTGTGTAGGCTGCGTGATTTTGCTTTGGGCAGCCGAAATTTCGACTAAATTTATGCTAATTTATGATGCTTATGCACCATAATAAAAGGGTAAATTATCAATGATTATTCGCTAAATTGACATTTGAAATATTTACGCACGTCTCGAGATTGCATGAAGTACATATTCATTAAATAAATCTGTTTACTCATCATAAAGGAATATGGGAATAAACAGAAGTAACCTCTTTAAGAAATTTCTTCGAAATTCTCACTTTAAATTAAGCGGAATTAATTGGAATGATTATCGGAATTTTAGTGAATTAAAATTAGCATTTCAAATGTACGATCTCCAGTAGGAAGCCTGGGTTCCAGTCGTGAAAAAATCCTTAATGTTTTGAGGATATTTTCACTAAAATTAACTTCCGTCTGTGTGTTGTGGGTGGTCCGGCTCTTATACTGAACTATTCGGCTGAAAAGATTCAGCCAAACGAGGGGAAATTTAATTCCATGATTGTTTTTGTTTTTAACAAACACCCAAGTTAGTGAAAATATCCGTTCTGATAGTGTCGGATTTCGATTGAAAAATGCCTCAACAGCTAACAGTCTAGGGAAGCTTGGGATCCATTTTAGATTACAGGACTGCTACTGCGCCCTGTTTATACTAAATTTGACCTGATGAAAGATTTGAGACGTTAAATAAGTTCTCCACGGTGGCAGCAGTGGCCTGAGTCCCTGTGACAAGCCATGCGTAAAGGAGGATGAGTTTTCAGTCGGTTAGACCACCCCAGTGCCAGGGGGAGAGGATCAAAGCTTTTTTCCTCTCCCTTGGCCGAAACCTCAGAGAGCGCCTGTGCCCACTCACGTGGAACCAGGCTGAACCCTCGCCAATTTTCGCAGAAAACGCGGTTTCATGTGGGAGAATCATTTCCACTATCAGTGTGTGTTTGTGGGTGTGTGGGAGGGGTGCACATGTGTTCACACACAACACACGAAGAGAGAGAGCGAGGGGATACAGGTGCTAACGACACCTGTCAACTCCGTGGGATGTGCGAGCGAGCGAGCTAGCGAGCAGGAACCACGCTTTCTCTCTCTCTCTCTCTCTCGCGCTTCTGTGTCCACTTTCGAGGCCGAAAATGGGGCCCACAAAATTGATGGGTTCTTGCGGCACCCCCTAAATTAGCATCATTTAGCCTCGATAATTAATTATTTGCACGCAGCAGAGTTCCTGGCTTGAAAAAGTAGCCTGAGGGAGCAAAAATTACCGTTAAATTTGCTTTTATAAAATCTTGTGATTTGTATTGATTTTTAAACCTAAATTTTTGGCTAAATGTAAAAAAATCGATAGGTTTCATCTCACGAGTGCAAAGTTAGAGAAAAATTGAATTAAATTTTCTGATTTTCGCGTTATCGAAGAAAACACATGGATGCAAGTTTAAAAATCCGAAAAGTGAAACAAAATAAGAAATTTAAAAAGCTATGGATTCTGGTGACAGTTAGAAATGAATAATTTCTTAATTTAATGCCTAATTATCGTCACGAAAGATATTAGCATGATTTGTAAATTAGTCCTAGATGTGTGACAAATGTTGAAATGTTCAAATCTCAAAAATTTTCGAGCTAAAATGTTGAAAATTCCAATTGTCTGTAGGTATATCTATTGTCGAATATTGTAAAAATTAAATAGTCTTCATAACTTACATGTTCAAAGATAATTATCGCAAAGGCTTTAATGTTTATCGATTTTCCCTCTGATTTGAGGTGTGACAACTAATTTTGATAAATTCATTTGTAAAGTTGGATGTAAACGGTTATTGCAAAGATGTCAAGCAAAAATTACAAATGGACCTTAACGGTTAACCGATAGCGAAAGACCAGTGATTTTTCATCAAGGGACTTGGTTTTAAAGTGATTTTCCATGCACTCCAAGGAAAGCTTCCTCCTGTTCCGCCGTTTCATTTCTCCAGTGGATAAAAAGGTACATAAAAGGAGTCGCCTACCCAGATTGATGGGTGCGCAATGGCAAACAAGAACGAGAGAGGGAGCATGAAAAAAGGGGGATGAAAAAGCCCAAAGGGCACGTTCGCGCACCACACATCAATGGTCGCCTTCTCCGAAAATTTCCCAGATTTGCCGCGTGAACCATCACCATCATCAACACCTATAATCGCATTTGCGCGAATCCAGCCACTCCCCTCACCACCTCCCCTTGGGTCCAAGTGCTTTCATTTTCTCTCTTTCTCGTGGTCTGCTTACAGGGGAAACACTCAGCACGCTGTCTTCTCTAATTGACTGCAGGGCAGGTTGCCTTGGGGGAGGAAGAAACCTGCCATAGGGCTGGAAACAGGAGGAGTGAGGTGCATTCCGTCAGAACGGGGTTGCAATTACACACACACCTGCCAGGTCTTTTATTGGGTGTGCGGGCAGACTCTCATGCTTCTCTGGTTCCGTTTTTTCGCCCCCTTTCAAATGGTTAACTCTATCTATTTAAAACAGGGCTGGATTTGCCTTATGGAAATGTGGATTAATTGAGTTGATTTCTTTTTTTCGCCCTCCTTTGTTGTCTAATTAGTGTCGTAAGTCAGGCGAAAAGTGGCCTAGAAAAATGACCAGGTTTGTGTGTGGCTGATTTAACTTCGACTGCGATGTGAGTGAGAAAAATCGATAGGGAAATCGATGAATTGCAGTTAGTTAGCGAACCAGGTGTTAAATCGCTTCAAAAGTGTAATTTTTCAGCTGACTGATATAAAAGCGAATAGGGAAGCAGTTATTAAATTTGGACTCAATACTTGTTAAAGAAAGTTCGTTTTAGCACTCATTCTCAATCTAAATTGAATAGAAATTAACTACTCCATTACAATTTAGCTAGTTTTTGTAGCTTTGTGTAAAATTTCAAGGAAATGTGACTCAGTGAGAAAATTATATAAGTACTGATGACTAAATCAGCTTAAAATACAACGCGGCCTGAAATCAGTCAATGTTGGTCTTGATGAATTTGAAAAGCTTTAGCAAATTTAAGCAAATTTAATAGACAGGTAGAGTTTAAACAGAGCTATTACAGCAACTGCTTTAGTTCTACTGACCATCAATTGGGTTTTTCTAGAACAATCGGCGGGTTGAGATGATCTGGGGAGGCCCAAACATAGGGGTGGGAGATTTGTGATGTCGTAACAATTGACTGACAACCCAGGTGACTCATCTTTTCCATCGTCCAATCAGTCCTCCTCTTAGAGTCCTTTGTTCTCATGCCGCCTAAATAAATGGACACGCAGTCTAGACTCTGGCGGTTGCTAAGCCACAGATGTGCACCCGCTAGGACGTTCACTAACCTAACTCTCTTTGTGTCCATAGGAAAATACCAAGTGACTCAACTCCCTTATTACCCAGTTGGAGTTACAAATAAGCGCCCCTTGTCTCCAAACCGCATAGCTAACCCAATCCGTGGTTTGTCTACTAGTCTTGATCAACAGCTATAAGGAGGAGGTTCTCCTATGTCGATCTCATGTCCAACTGCTCCCCAAAACCGTCTGGATACGGCAACTCACCGCGAACACCGCTGATAGAATCGTACCGGGTCAGTCGTTTACTAGAAGTCTCGTTATAAGCACAAAGGACCAGAACTCAGGTTTAACTTGGCGTCAGAGGGAGTCCGGTAACTAGGTTTGGGTGGGCTTTGTGTGAGCTTGGCAACAGGATAGTAACTAGGCTGTCTAGACAGCATGGCTGACGTCAGGCTAAGTCGGGCCGCCACAGTGGTTTGTGGAATTCTTCCCTAGGGTGGAGATTTCAACGGGCGGCGTCCAATTGATTTGGGGAAGTTTGTCCTGTCTCATCACTAACACTAACACTTGCTTCCTCCCCCCAAATGAATTCCTCTTTCATCAGCTCCTGGTAGGTTTAAGTTCACCCGGTTTGTTTAAATGCACTGTGAGGGCATGGCGTGCTAACACACAGGCAGCTGCAGCAACACCGAGCCGGAACAAAAGGGAGCAACAACTCGTGAGGGGAGGCAAAAAAGGAGGTTTTGGGGAGGAAAGAGGAGGCACGCTCCCCTCTACTCGGCTTGAAAGGAACTCGCCCAACTCGAAACCCGGCCGGTGGGTCGCGCTTTTTTCGCTCTCTGGACGAAGCCCGAGGAGCAGCGCGCTTACCCGCGGAGTTTTTTTGTCGTTCTCGCGTTCGCTCCAACATCGGAGCAAAGAGAGAGAGAGAGAGGAGAGAGCGAGTTGAAGGAGGGAAGGAAGGTGAGTTTTGTTGTTACCTCCCACAGTTAGTCTCAAGCGACCCGCATCGCTTCGTGTGATCGCTTTTGCCTAGCACGACAAAAATTGCTCCAACCCGGAGAGAGAGACGAGCTTTAGTTGGGAGAGAAATGCCAAGGTGGTCTGTGGGCTGACTTTCGCGATTATCGATTATCGATCGGCAGTGACCAAACTGACTCATCCGGTGACCACTTTTCTTAAAGTGCCCTAAATGCCTGTGAAGGAGGATCATGGTATGACCAGTTTTCGCTGTCGCTTTTGTTTTAACGAAAACACTTTATGGGATGGAAAGAGAGAAGAAAAATGTTGAGTTGAAATATTCGTTTGTGAAATCTGTTTTAGTGGATAAAAAAGGCGAATTTCATGAATCGAACAAGCACACTTTTACCATCGCTTTACGATTAACCTTAAGCCGAATTGAGCTCGTCCTAGGTACTGAAGATGATTTCTCGTGTTGAAAACTCTTTTTGACTAACTCAGGATCTAGGTTTCATCTCCAAGGTTCATTTTCACCGTCAGAAAATGCTATTCTTCTCCTTCGGCTGTGACAATCATATTCTACAAGAATGCTAACTAGACAACACTTTGACAAAGATTCTACTGATAAAGCCAGCACAACGCAAGACCATGAACACCTGCAGGACTAATTTTCCACGAAAAAGTCTTCCACAGGCCTCAAAGCCGACAAATGTTTTTCCTGGCGTTTAGAGTTATGGAGTCGGCAGCGGAGTGTACGTTTGCAGGCGACCGAAGGAGGCATTTAATCCAAAGAGGAATAATTGGGTGTGTGTAGCCTCTCTCTATCTCTCTCGCCCTCTGCGCTACCTCAAAGACCACGACTGATACGAGGAAGAATACGCCATTTTTCAATGAGAAGCGTTGCAAGCACAAAAAACGCAGCAACAGCCAACGATGCGGACTGAGGATGATGAATTGGACAGGGCTGGAACCCCGATTGCTGGATGGGGAACCGATTAGAGGCGCAGTCCCCTTTTCGCTACCCCCTCCCCTCCCCCCCCCCGCCCCGCCACTTTTCCTCTGATCAGGAGGTGGAAAAAGGCAAAAGAAAGAGGTTTCTCTTAGAAATGGGTGCCACTTAGTGGGGTTGTGATGTCTTCAATGGGGTTGGGTAAATCTCCCTATGTGACTAGGAGGGAAAGATCTCTGGTGTTTTTAATTTAAAATACCGAAATTGAAGCAAACGCTTCAGTTTTGGGTGTTTTTTAAAGCAACGAATTGCATTCGAGTGGAAAAATCAATATCAATCGATCAGGAAGTTGGAGAGATGTGAAGGTTTGTGGGATGGGGATTTAAGGATGTTTACATGTTTCTTGAGCGCCCTCTAGGTGATTACAATTGTTTCTGTTAATTTAAAATGTTGAAATTGATGCAAACACTTCACCTTTGTGTGTTTTGTCCACAGTAAAAAGCATCCGATTTGAAAAAGTCAATAGCGATCGATAGAAGTTGGAAAGAAGAGATGAGAGGTTTTGTTTGGACTGAAGTGCAAGGATGCTCTCCTGTATCTTAGGTGCTGTTTTGATAGATAAAAAATTAACTGCAACCTAAAATGCCAAAAATGAAAATCAAACTGTATCTTTTAAATCTGTTTGAATATTTAAAACGAATTAGATTGCTGAAAATCAATACCGATCGATATTTTCATCGCGAAGCTGTAATGAAGAGTTTGAGGACTGTAAATTAGCAAATAGAAGTTGAAATTTACTGAGGAATCACCTCAAAACGATTAAGGGATCGATGTAGATCGTAAACAGCACGTTATCATTACCCCAATTCAAACAAAAACGCAGCACTAAAATCCTTACAATTGTGGGATTAATAAACTTTCAGTATACCCACCACGATCTTGGTTAGTTTAGGGGGAACAGAAAGGCTTTTAGTGAGATTAGAAGGTGGTGATCTTAGGTTAACTGACAGCGTCGTAGGTATCAATCAAATGGTGAGGTCTTGGTTAATTTCTGTTTCGTCTTTTGGACTGAATACTGCTTGCTAAGTACTGAATTCGTTGAACAAAATCTCTACGTAATAGGAAATCTTAGAGGAGCAAGATATATTGCTTTGAGATGATATCTAGGATATCACCAGCTAGTCAATTCGATCGATTTGTAGATCTAGTTTGAAAAGGATTAAAAATGTAAACAATAATACATAACGCAAGAAAACTTTGAGTCGTTTTTAATATGATTATCAACCACTTTAGTAGATTATGCAGTCGCTACCTTTTTGCAAACCGTGAGAACCCTAAAACGGTTCACTTTATCACTATCTTATTCTACGTTTGCTGTAACGAGAAACAATAAATCGGGATCATCCGAATTATATATTTCCCAAAAACAAAAATATAACCACTAAGAGAAAGTAGAAAATTATTTTTTCAATCGTCTCGTAACAACCGTGTACCCTCGGATACCGCAAAATTTGTCTGGATGAAAGGTGCGGAACCCATTACGCAGATAAAACTATGATAGAGCTCAATTTTGTTAACTTTCACCAAAAATGTAGCAAATTTTAAGTCTAATAAATCAAAGTAAGGACGATAACTTGACCTTTATCGATATCTTTAATTCATGTAGTTGAAAACTGTAATTTCCAACAATATAAGTTATTATTAACACAATCACTTTAACTGCAAGGACGGAGTTAGTATTTTGAATACGGTAGCTCTACTGTTAATTGTTAAGTATATAGTACGGTACATAGGCAATGGTAGAGAAGAAAACCCATTTTTAAAGTCGTTAGTTCATAATATTTGAACTGTTCAAATCTGAAAATAAAATATTTTGCTATTTAATTAAATTATTTTTGTGTGTCCTTGATGGAATTTTAGATGTACAGATTAGCCCCGTTTCATGTAACTTCAGTGCTCATACGGCTTGTATGGGAACATGTTCTCGCAAGCATATAAGTGTATTTTCAGAGATACAGGTAAATTTGCAGCTTTAAATTGTACCAAAAACTACCACAACCGAAACCCAAGGTACGAAGTCATATTTTACGGTAATCCTCAGAAACTTCGAGCTAATGGGTATCGCCGATAAGACTGCTGGATGGGAATTCCAAGCTCCCCGAAAAGATTTCTGGCATAAGTATGCTAGCAATTTTGCTAAATCAATCTTAGAATTGTTTTGGAACGCGGAAAATTTCACACAGTCGGTAAAGTGATCCACAAGGACAATGGCGTCGTGGTTTCTGCGTCAACGCAAGAAACTGTCATCAACACGCACCTCTACAGCACAACTGACGTTTCAGCAGCAGAAAACATTGGTCGCATTCTCGCCTACAGGTGTCATTGCATGGGAATCACCTCGGTTCTCTTCGACACAATCGATACTCCACTGAGTAGTAGCAAGAACAAGGCCTTTTACGAAGCACTCAAAGAATTTGGTCTCCAACTGGAGGAGCAGAGTCTCCCCAGACCCGAGAGCTACGGAATCGACTACGATTCACTCTCCTTGGAAGAAAAACGCTCACTCTATCCCAGCTTGATTGAGGAGTTGCGCACGACACCGGACTGGGGCCAGCAGACTTACCCCTATTCCATGCGTCCTCTTGCCGGGCCGTATCAACTAAAAATGAGGTATCAGGTCCTCGCCAAAGTGCGTGAGGGTTACGTGTGGGACCGATTCTACAACCGAATGGTGAAACCGGAACACTTAGCCGCATGGCAGGTGGAACATCAGAAGATCCTGGAGGAGAATCTGGGAGCTGATCCAGCGGCTAAATTGGCTTCCGATGAACCGCCTGAGCCCTACGTTCCCGAAAAATGGAGGCTGGATTAGAAGGACTACTTGTAAACCCATCTGTAAAATTAATAGTAAAATCTTCTTCCGTGTAGTTCGAGTCTTTGTCCTCTACTTCTTGGGAATATGCTTGTTTATCTACTTGGAAATATTACCTTGTGTGCTTAAGGCGCTTTCCAAATATTAAGCAAGGAAACAATTGGACGAAATTTAAGGAGTATTTGGTACTGTCTTGCGGAGGTGAGCAAAGTGTCTAGATGCATTTAAACTGTTCAGATTTTGTCTTATAACATAGCATATTGGGATAATTTCAGGTACGTGATGTCATGAGTTCAGGATTGTCATGAAAGTCAGCAGCCGAAACGTACACTGAGTTTATAGAAAGGAATGCGTGAATGAAGGAAGATAGTTTGAAAAATGTGAAAGTGGAGGTTGAGTTGGAATTCGCAATGGAGCTTAGTTAAAACCACAAAATTGAACGTGGTTGAATTGACTGTAGTCAGCATTTTCGATGGGCAAGATGAGACTACCCGACAAAATGATTCTTTATTCCTTTTAAAATGCCTCATATCAATCCTCGCTATGCTTAGTCTTCTGAACCAACGCCCAATACAAATGCACAAGGACATATGCAGGTGGTCCGAGTTGATTCCTTTTCGAAAAATTTGCAAAGTCCAAATAGTTTGTTAATGATCGCAAGGTCACTAAGGAGTCGATAGACATCAGCAAACTTAATCAGGTCTACATGGACGTTCATGGGGATAAAAGATTAGTAAGCCTTCTCTCCTGCCCAGTCCTCATCTAAAGATTCTACAGCTCCTACCACTCTGTCTCTCACAAGTTGCGGAGCAACTGTAAATAACGCACAAAGTACTAACTCTTTAAAGAGCCTATCTCTTTACAAAAGAGATACTTTTATGAATGGGGCAGCTCTACGTCGACCTGAGATGTCAGTGTACATCGATCTACCTTTTATTATCCTGGCACTTTACCAATAATTCCAGTAAACACTAAGTTTAACACTCATTCACACACAACCGCACATCTGCCTAATAAAGGCTATGGTTCTATCATTTTTAATGCAGGAGGGAGGATGCTTAAGTTTTTAGTTTGGTAGAATTAGCATAGGTTATAAATCTACAGTAATTCCAACTCAAAATTTTTTATAAGGATGCTAATTGTTGTGCAAACCAAAAAAAGGGTAGCACCAGACAGAGAGAGAGTTTTGAGTCTCAAACAAAAGATAAACTGAACTAAGTACAGACCGTTAAAGTGCTATTAGAAATGCAGATATTCCCAAAGTTACCAAGAGCTCTCGGTTGAAAGGAAATTTAGTAGTGGTTCGGGAAAAACTAAATAATGGGTAGACATTACCTAAGAAAAATAAGCAGAATCATATGCTTTGAAAATTCGATGAGATGATGAATTCTTAATCTTAGATATAAATTGGAAAAGCAGATCTTTTGGCATTACGTCCAGATCAGTTGTCGTATATGAAATTAAGGCTGATCCAATTAGTATCTACTCATAACTAGTTTAAAAATCAGATACAGATGTGCAAGTACGGCTTCTTAATCTCTCATGAAATTGAATCATAATATGCAAATATACGATTCCACTAATGACCTTGATAACTAACTATGTTCACTTACTAGCCAATCGTGTACTACCTCTAAATTTAATTTAGCCTGTATCATGATAAGTCTTCGTAGCCTTACATGCCAAGTGTTGTGCCGAGGAGTTTTACGCTCGGGTGTTCGGTAATGTCGATCATAATAATGTTTATCTTTATAGCCCCTCGATTTTCCGCTTATGTACCGGGGCGACTCCCACTAATGAAAAACCATCCGATGATAAAAACGCTACTCAGTCCGCACCAAATAAAGAAATCGATGAGTTGGTTGCTAAAAACGCTCAGATCACAAAAGAGCGCGATGAATACTTGGATAAGTACAAGCGTGCTCTTGCTGAAGCTGAAAATGTCCGTAAACGCTTGTCACGCCAAGTTGAGGAGGCCAAAATCTTTGGTATCCAATCCTTTTGCAAGGACCTCTTAGAAGTCGCTGACATTCTGAGCAAAGCCACTGCAAGTGCACCACAAGATCAACTCAAAGAAGGCGTTAATCCACACTTTCTCAATCTATATGAAGGACTAAAGATGACTGATGCACAACTGGTTAAGGTACTGTCCTTTTCGTCATTTTAAATATTCTCAGGTTTTCGGCAAACACAGTCTTCTTAAAATCGCACCAGCCGTCGGCGATGCATTCAATCCCAACATCCACGAGGCCATGTTCACAGTCCCAGTTAGCGGTGAGAACAAACCGAATACAATCGCTGTCATCCAAAAAGTCGGCTACAGCCTCCACGATCGCACACTTCGTCCTGCCTACGTCGGCGTTTTCACTGCTTAACAGCACCCGCTGATCATTCTCGCCCAACTGCAATTGTAGAATCGGTGTCGTTTTCAGTGTATATAGATGTCATGGCCAGTTTTGGTTCATCAGTTGATCTTTTGTGGGCCGCTTTAGACATCTTGGAGACTTTGGGTGAAAAATTTTGGAGTGGTAATTAGTGGAAACGACTGACCCTTGGTTTTGTCAAGCTGTTCTCTTTCAATTCAGCAATTTCATGTCAAAGTGGAATTCACGTATTTCAAACCTCAAAATTCGTCTCAAGTAGTAGTAGTGGTCACGGTTTTCTGGGTGGATTCAGTGTCTGATGCCGGTAGGCGGTTTGGTTAAAAACGGGAGCATCTAAACCAGACTTCAAACCGTAAAACACGGCCAGATTTTGTGCTGATGATTTGGGGTGCTGTTTCTTCGAAATCCGCCAGGACAATGGAAGAAGAATTAAAAGAGGAAAGTATTTAGGAATTATGAAGTGGTCTCATCCATAAGCGTGTAGTCCCGCCGATTTAGATCAATCAACACGTCTTTATTTTCCCAAAAACCCTTCAAGGAAATCGACTTTAATGAAGCTCTGCTGCTTCGAAAACGTCGCCCTCTTGAATTCTACTTCAAAGACGGAAGTGCCTTAACCTGAATGGCTATCATGTTGAAACACAACCTCATAAATCTAAGCTGTTGTTTTTCTAAATTAAAATAGACTCTTAAAAATCCCCAAAAACTTCTTTAATCCACCCCGCGTACCTAAGAGCCTTGCTCAATCGATTTTGTCGCTAGAAATCACAACGGAAACTTACACAGGTCTAGTTTAGCAATTTAACATTCTAGCAAAAAAGAGGTCGCATTTGGGCTCCTATTTCAACATCAAGACTACGAAGAGGCGCATTCTTGGAGGTCAAGATGTTTTCCTCCGAGAAACGTTCCGATAAGAGTATAATCCCGCTTTAGCTCCGTCCGTCTTCCAGATTTCTGAAAGCACCAACTCAATGCTCTCTACCTCCATTCGCTTTGCGTGCTCAATGGGTGATCTTGTGGTATAGAGAAGATTGACACAACAATAGAGGGAGAACAACAATCAGTCGATCACACGAATCTCCAAGCTCGCATTGCGAAACCCAGCGACTATTACGGGCTGAGTAATACTGTTTACACAGACCTTTCTGAAAATTAAACCCACAGAGGTCGCATAAACACTTTAAGAATATCAAAATGCACAGGTAATTTTACTCTTAATAAGAAGAAGAAGAAGTCACCAACACAATATCTTCAAATTGGAAGTTGAGATCCACCCGGTCGGAGAGAAGAGAGTCGGTTGAAGAAGCTGAAAAGCCGTGTTCCTCCCCAAATGAACTGTTTCAATTGATACAAACCCAATCCCACCTGGATGGCCACTGCAAGGAGAGCACAAAGCGTGCTCCGCCACCAAATCACTCCGTAGATTCCCAGAAAGAGACTTCCGCTGTAAACAAGAGTAGAAACGATTTTTTCCCTGGTAAAGAGACTTTTCGCGTAGGACCAGGGACCGAATGCAAACGCGCAGGCGAATAGGAGTGCCGCATTGCCCAGGATATACATCAGAACGAATTTTCGCAATCCTGATGGCGTGGCTAACAGGGGGATGAAGATGAGGGCGAGGGAGAAGAAGAGGGAAGCACAGAAGGCGGATATGCCAAAGTAGAGGAAGCGCTGGGTACGGGAAAGACCACGGAAGGACTCTGGCTCGCTGTCTGCTGGTGCGGCGAACATGAAAAATCGACGGGCACCAGAGGAGAGGGAAGAGGTGTCGTTAGAGTCGGTGATAAGAGGGGCTTTGTCGGAGGTAGACGATGGGGTGTTTGAGGAGGCATTCTTGTCCAAGAAGCTCTGGAGGACAGAGGGGAAAGCGTAGTTATCTGTAGGAGGTATCTGAGGGGTGTTTTGTGCGTAAAATTGGGAAAACATCCTAGAAAATGTATTGAACATTTTAAAACAGTAAAATTCAACATAAAACACCATTCAAAAGCAAAGATTAAACTGGCCACTTTATTACGAATTGGTCGATGACCGAGGAAATTACATACCCTAAGTTAACAATTCCGGCCCTATTTCCAGCCTAGCGACAAACTCGTGCACACTACAGGTAGCCCACAATGACCTTGAAAATTATGCGGGCATATAACTCGGTGGATGAATTTGGAAGGGGTTCTTTCGTTTTTAAACATAGGAATGAAATGTAACAACGAGGCGAAAAAATATTTAAATAGCTTTCATAAAGGAGTCGGGCTGAAAGGTAGAGACCCATGTGGAAAGTCAAAACCATCTGTTAGATTACTTAAATCAAAGATAATATCCCAGGTGTTCTGCTTTGAAATATGCCGGAATACTCATCTTGGTTCAGCAAATTTCGAAAAGGTACTATGAGTATTCTTTTAATGTTAGTGATTTTCAGCGATGCACCACCATGGCTCCCCTGGTCACATGATTAAATGCTATCAGAAGGAACATGATGAATAATAAATATCTAAAATGTGTCTAACATTTGTCAATGACTTCCTCCTCAGAGACACGACATTGCATATTAATAGTGTTCTGACTATTATCTACGCATTACCTTATTCTTCAAATAATCAAATAATTTGCAAATATACTGTATTTTTGCATTTAATTGATTTTAAATTAGAGTTTTGTTTGAAGTTTTAAAGTCATTTGCTACCTTGAATTAATTGCCGCTAGAAATGACCACCCATTTCTGTAGGTCATCTGGTGGTTCTTGGTATGATCGAGGGTTCCGTCCGTGTTGCTGAATCTCTAGAGAGAGGGTATGTCTTAAAAGATTGGAATTTATATTTGTACTGGAGTTATGCTATTTTTAGCTATATATTTTTAACATCAGTTAATTTCACAACTACCAACTAGTTACTGAGTCATGAATGTTCGATTTGTAGCGAATCTGTCTAAAATATGCACTGTTTTCAACTTGAATATGTTGATTTTTTGATGAAGTTCCAGAGGATTCATCGATGTTTTGCTCAAAAAACAAGGGTAATTTCTTCACACATCTTAGTGCCCTTTTTCGAACCACCTCCATTGCTAACAGCTTGCAGTTCAGTATCCACACATTCATTCTTATTCTTTAAAAGGAATTTGTTAATGTCTTTTTTTGCAATTTTAGTACCGAGGAATCCGATACTTCTTCTTCTTCCTCTTCAAACGCCTTACCTCGAAGACCGCCTCTTACCCAAGCTCCAAGTATTCAGTCAGAGTATTGTAAGTTTCCACTTTCATTTAACAACTTTGCAGGCTTTGAAGATACCCGACAACGTGAAACTGCGATTGCCCAAAAACTCCTGGATTTACCCCTCAACGTAGGTTTTTTTCACATCGCTACGACTACCTACATTTACAGGAGAACCAGTATCTCATAGTTAAGGGAATCCTGACAAAAATTTGCCGTCGTCGACCGAAACAACGCACCTTTTACTTGTTTAACGACGCTCTCGTCTATGCCAACATATCCTATGGGAAACTGGTAAGTTTAAATTAATTCTCTTAGCCTAATTGATTCACAAATCTAGCTAGCCCACCCGCATGCATTTCGACTGGAAGAAGTGACTGTCACAGATGTCGCTGATAGTGGAAGTAAGATGGTGTGGCGCCATAGTTAGTAATTAAAATCAACCAGTTTATAGAAACGGCTTCATTATTGAAACACCGAAAAAGTCGTTTACGGTCTACGCTTCACTGGCTGAGGAGAAACGACGGTGGATGAATTGCATATCACAAAACGCCGAGGCAGCTAGAGAAGCTGGTGGTAAAGGTGAGATATCTTTTTTCCACTTTAAATAATTCTCTGGAACCGAGAAAATCTCGTTACAGCGCTGTTAGATGAGTCGATCCAAATATGTGCGAAATTCCATCGAAAAAGTGCGTAACTTCAGAGCCTAAAAAAGAAGTTAAATAAGGCATTTAAATTTTGACGCAATTAGTAGAAAGTTTCGGGTGTTTACCAACCGATCGCTTTGTTCCTGGTAGTGAAAAATATTTTTCCGCTTACGGAGTAGATATGCATTAATCGCTAATTAATTTGTGTGTTTTTATACCCCAGAAGGTGTCCCGCCTTATTGCAACCAGGATACACTTTTAGTGGTTTAAAAACAGTTCCTCACAGTGTAAATACACATGATAGTGATAATTTCCGCCAATTATTCGAGGAAAACGGTTGTCCCCGTTCTCCATGACTGCCCAAGAACCAGACGCTTTGTTTACCTTGTATCGACACTATCACGGCACCTTGAGACATGTAAAGAAGTGAGAGTGTATCAAGCACAGGCCCCTTGTTAACTCCGGCGCCTGTGTGCGCTTAATCGAGCAAACACCACGTGGTCCCGTGCCTTACCCGCCTTTTTTAATCACGAGATTTCCCTATCCTTGGTAGTCCGTTTTTAAAGTAATCTGATTGGTCAATATAAAAAAAATCGATAATGCTTAATGTAGTCCAGAGCCTAAGCTAGAAGTGCTATTGCGCTCACACCAATCGTGGGAGAAAATGGACCAATAATCGATATTTATGCCTGAATCCGTGGTGGGGGGTGGGGTAATCGATAGGTCACTGCAGGCGGGTTGTGTCTGTCTGTGACCTCAAAATTGATTAGCCGTCAGGTATGGCGTAATTGAAGATAAAATTTGTCTCCAAAGTATCTTCGTGGATGCATAATTTTAAAGAAAGTAAATAACTCAGATACTTGAGTATTTGAAGCAATAAATTGAGTCTAAACTCCTAGAAAATTCGTCTGTGTTTTTGAGTTCCAGTTTTTGTTGATTTTAGAAGCCAAAAGGAAGCTCTTACTTCTCACAAAGTCACCGGTTTGGATTCCAAACTCTGAGGCTACTCACTGCATGGTCTGTCTCAATACGGAATTCACTATTGTCCAACGGCGGGTGAGTTGCGGCCTTATCAATCGATTATTCATGTTCACTTTATCGATTGGTCGCTGTACCACAAGACTACCCTTTGAGCACATGCTCTGAAGTCCATTCCTGCAAAACAATTCTAGTTGCACCATTAGCTCGAAAGGTCAAACCCCATTGATTATAAGGCATCACAAAGCTTAGCTCTGGTCGCTTTGTTCTCTTCCTCGAAGACAGACAAAGCTTCCTTTTTCTTTGAAACTCCCTCAATCTCACTACTGAGGAGTATTTACGTTCATCGATTTTACAGATTCAAGTAAGGAGTCAATTTCCGGCTCTACTAGCTCTCTAGAAGAAATAGTTGAGGGTGTTTTAATTAACTGAAGAATGCGCGGCTTAAATTCCGTTGGAAACAATTCAATGTACGATCACTACCACCTCGGAGAATTGAGATTGTAATTGCTCCAGTAGTGGTGTTGATTTCTCAAGGTGTTTCCATTATTTTGTCCCGGGAAGTCTAGCTATCATCGTCTTCGCTTGACTCGGTGGTAGAGTTATGAGTCGTTGTATTTTGCATAACCTTCCTCTAGAGCTCTGGAAGTGAAGTACAAGGGTGCCACAGGACGATACTGGTAAAGTTCACTAAAGTTCACCTTTAAAGTTGATTTTTTGAAGGCAGGTAGGTAGGTAGGTGGATTATACTAAACTCCAGTGACTTAAAGCCGCGTGTCTTTCGAAAATTGATTCGGGATCATGCGGATA
Source organism: Anomotaenia brevis (assembly GCA_030710315.1). Taxonomy (NCBI): domain Eukaryota; kingdom Metazoa; phylum Platyhelminthes; class Cestoda; order Cyclophyllidea; family Dilepididae; genus Anomotaenia; species Anomotaenia brevis. The sequence continues at coordinate 346,121 of JAUOZQ010000039.1, forward strand.
TCGGTTTAAGTGATCCAGTGTGTGTGTGTGTGTGTGTGACAGAACCACACGTGCTCTCTAGAACTGGCTGAATAAGAACTTTCATTTATACATCTGGGGAGTTCTACGGACGCCTTTAAAAAAATCAGTGAACAAAAAAAATGTGTGGCGGCAAGCACGAGGTCTCCATAGTTACTTGTGAAACACCAGATCACTTCTCCTGTTGTGTGCCATTTAGAAACGGGAATTTTAAATCAAAATAGGACTTCTTTTTTTGCATGTAAATAATTTTCCTGCTTTCTAATCCTTCTCTGCTTTTATTTTTTTTTCCAAAATCATTTTACACGAAGCTAATCAAATTTACCAGTTCTGTGTTACTAATTAAATTTGGTGGGACCTGATGTGTTACCGATCTTAAAAAGAATTTTTTGTATGGTTTTTTAACGAATTTTTGTGATTTAAAAATTTGTGATTAAATTGCCATTTTTTGCTCATAAAAACACTTCTAGATTTAACCGTTAAAATTCCTCCTTATATTCTGGATAAATTTGTTTTCCACAAAATTATTCTTTGATTACTCGAAATTATTATTTAGTTTATCTTTTGATTAAGAATTACTTTTCTGCGAAATTTCAAAATAGAATATTACTATTAAATCTCTGGAAATTTTAAGGCATTAATGCACATGTGTGTGTACCTTAATGATACTGAGAAGAAAGTATTCACGTGACTCATCCAAGCTGCGGTTTCGTGTTTCCACGCGAATTCACAGTATCGATTTTTAATTTAGTAAATCGATAAATGTGCTATTGGCTGAATTTAGCGCGTTTTTGATTGGCTGAAGAAAAATTTGAACCTTAGACTTTATTTACTGTAATTTTTTAGAATCAAAAATGGTGTAATATTTATTTTAATCTCCAGAAATGTATTTTTTACAGTGTATTTGATCTGAAGGCTCCATTTATGGCCTACGCAGCAGTTTTAAGTGGGAATGTCTGATTTGGGACTTGTGCTAAGAATGTGCTGAATATGTTAAGGTCATCCGCAGGAATTTGCACCCAATGAAACACGGAAAGTGGGTTTTAAAGATAGGAGGTGGCATGTAAACTAGGAACAATAGTAGGTTAACGAATTTCAATTTATAGAGCTCAAAATGCTCACTGTAAACACGCGAGGCACCGATTTATGCGGTCATTTCTCACGCCCACGTCTTACACGAAGCGTGTACACACGCACATAATCAAAGTCAAGTATAAATCATGATTCACACGGGAATGGAAGGTAAGGGCTTTGGTTTCGATGCAGTTGGAGTTCTCTACGTTGAGTTGTTTCGATCGAGAGATGGAAGGAGGTTCTGGTACTGAGTCGCCTTTTTATTGGATGGTATAGTCTATGGAAGACCTCAGCACTCGAAGGCATCGCCATCACGGGATCTCTGCGAATTTCAGAGTGAATTCTCACGCGTGTCATCGAGAATTCGTGCACTGTCTTATGGCTGTCTCTTCTAATTCATGTGAGGATTATTGTCTCTCCTGTAGCATCACTGTCGGAACTGCGGTAAAGTGGTGTGCGGCAAGTGTTCGCAGTACCGCTGGGTTCTGCCCGCCCAGGGACCCAACAAACTCCGCATTTGTCGCGCTTGTCACGAGCAACTGAAAGCCGAACAGACGGCCGCTCTCAAGGTCGGTGCCGACTCCTCTGTAACCCATGGAAACGACACAGACACCTCTGTCCAACGACTGCCTGTTTTTGCGCCGCCAAGTGAGTTACAGTTGAGATTGCGTCTCGAAAACTTGTGTTATTCGACTCATGTCAAGTATAAAGGGACTCGTTTACATCTTAACACCTCTTCAATTTCACCAAAATTTGCTCGTCTACATGGCAGCTGCTCTTTTCGAGGGTCTTAAAATTACAGAAGCTTGCATGAAATTGATAAAATGCTAATAAACGATGGACCAGAGTTGGTGAACAATTTTCAGGGGAAATACACACTGTTTTAACCCAGAATAAACATTTTGGGTCACCTAGATGCCAGAGCTAAGGTCAACGGGGCAATAGAAACTTAAGCAAATCTGAAGGGTGATTTAAAACGCTGCTTGGGTTGGATAGCGGTTATATTTCTCGTTTATCGCTTTGGTGGATAGCAAAGGTGGTTGTCAAGATATACCATCCGAATCTGTGATTATTACATGTCATGAAGGGCAGATGAATCACTGTAACTGTAGGAGAAGGCCAGACACAAATCGATAAGTCTGTCTGGATCTGGTTTATTACGGTAATTGAAGTGAATAACACAAGTGTAGAGGTGCATGACGACGGATTCCCAAATCCGCTTTCTGGTTGTAAAAGTTTTGGGAAATTCCCACAAAAATGGAGATCAATAAGGGATTCTTTAATTCTACGAAATGTGAGATGTCTTTTTTTTAACTTTTTGTGACCTTGAAACATTTTGAGTAGATTGAAAGTGTCACTCTCACGAGAATTATGAGGACTTATGTACCCCCATTTTTAAGCCATGAAAGAATTTTAAATGACAAAATGCGAATTTGCTTTTTATTCTTTAAAGGAAAAAAAATCAATTTACTAGGAACGAAAGACACACGGAAATGTTATCATTTAATTTGAAAGTGTAAGAAATCGATTAATCATATGATATATGGCATTTTGATTGGTGGATGTGTTTGACCAATAGACTGGCAGCAACAAATCGAAGAGACGCTAAACAACGGTGAAGGAGACTCGGACAGCGACGAGACGAGTGATTTCGACGGTCGAGTTTCCAACCTCCAATTCCTGAGGTGAGTTCTCCATCGTCTTGACTACCTTTTGTCTACTTGAGACCCTAGTGTTTCCCTTTCACCCCAATCATGGTCGAATGTAACTCAACTCAGGCTGATATCGTCAAAGAATCGTCAATATCAATCTGAACAACAAATATCAATCAGAACAATGCTAAATTGAATAAATTACTGATTTCTACAGGTCAGAGATCGCCTCGGTCACCAAATTCTAGACTCGAGGTAATTCAAACGCAGAAATTTTAACGAATCTTGGCGATTTTCGGTGAATTTTATCGAGATCAAATGTGCACTCACCTACACACACATGTACACACACACACACACACCCACTGTGGGTTCAAAGTGCACCTTGAAACGGGGCCGTGTTTTTGTTTGTTTGTTTGTTTAAATTCATGGTGTCGATCACTTCTTGTTTTGTCATGCTCCCCACCCAAATCGAACCGAATGGAATTTACAAAACCCAATTTAGGAACTGGTTTGGTAAAGTCATGATTTCACAGTTACCCAACTATTATATAATTTCTTCATTGACAAATTTCTAATTGTAGATACTCCAGTCTAATCTCTGTCACTCCTCTTTCAAAGGAAGACTTTATTTTTACTTAAGAAGTTTTGAAAAAATATTTATTTTCCTTAAAGTCAATCAATTTGAAAGTGGGTGAAAGTGTGGCTCTAGTACTTGTAGATATTCCGATATCACAAAGAAACAAATTGAGAATATTTGTTTTACAAAAATGGAATAATTTAGTTCTTTTAATGCACAAATATTTAACTGTCAGCAGTTGGTTATTACGGGGTATTTATTTTTGCAGGTCACAAAGTCCGAAAAAAAGTATTTGACCCCAAAATCCAGTAAAATTTGTTTACTTTTTTCTGTTTAGGCAGACAGCTTGGTGAATGGTATATACTTGAGTTTGAACGCTCACATTAGGCTAACGCCATGCACCTAGGCATTGTACTAGATTGCCTGCTTTTGCATTTTACCGCCTTTCTCCTTTGCTATTTCAGTAAACTGTGAAATCTCACTTCTACTGGGACGGTCTCGTTTCAAACCCTGTATCCTGTCGTGTCCTGTATTTTTCTATCAATTTCTTAAAAAAAGTTGGGTTGCCATCGTCTCGAATTACTGCTCATTGATTCACTCACAAAGTATTGTTAACCTTTCTTTTCACCTATCTGATTTATTAATGGTTTATTGTGTTAGAAAACCTGGAATATGTTTATAAATAAATTGTTTGGGTGGCCAACTTTCCGTTTTCTATTCCATAATGTGATGGATTCTGCAAATTTGTGGGGCCTCCAACGTAGTCTAAAGGGGCTTTACTTGTTTCAGGAGTGGATGTTTGGAGGTAGCCTTGTGTAAGGACACTATTAACGTGTCATCACCACTGTGGACTAAGTAGTTTGGATTTTTGTAGATCGAAGTTCACACCAACTTTTTGAGACGTTGCTGGAGGAGTTCAATCCGCCATTCATTTTCGTCTTATCAAGCTTCACCTGAAAGATCTTGCTTTGGTTTTCGCTCTGATCATCTATGAGGAGTTTTCAAATATTTGTGAGATATATATGCCAGTTTGGGGACAATATTAGGTTATATTCCTACATGGCCGTGATAGTGTTCCGTACATATTACAAATAAACTACTTCGACTCTAATTAATACAAAAAAACTGAAAATGACTTATTTCGACTGATTTAGAAGCAACCACAAGGTTTTTTTAAATGTTAAACAACACATTAACTGATAAAGCGTCATTTATTTGTGGTAATTCCTTTACGAAAAAATAAATGAATTTGAAATTAAAATTTAATATGGTGTGAATAAAAACCTTGATAATTACTTTTCTCTAAGTCATCGACAAGGTCAATGTTTCTACTCTGATTGGTCTTGTCATTAATTGGGAGTCGCTTGCAGGCCCAACTACTGAACATCACCGAAGATGAAGTAAAGTCACGTTATTTTTGTTCTCACTTTAGAATAAACGTTGATGGTCTGTTGGTATATTTTCCGTATGAATATATCTATCCAGAACAGTACCACTATATGCTCGAGTTGAAAGCAACTCTTGATGCAAAAGTAGGCACGGTTATTTAATTTCAATTACCTGCTACTCTAGGGTCATGGTTTGATTGAAATGCCTTCAGGCACTGGAAAAACTGTGTCAATTTTGTCTCTTATCGTTGCCTACATGAAAGTCTGCCCAGGAGCTATCGAAAAGTTCGTTTATTGTTCTCGCACCGTTCCCGAACTCGAGAAAGTTATGGAAGAGTTGAAGGTCCTCGACAAGTATTATGCCCAGGAAACCGGCGAGAAGGGATGTGGCCTTCTTGCCGTTGCTCTCAGTGCTCGCAAAAACCTCTGCATCGAACCCAGCGTTCGTCGATCCGGCGACGGTGCAACCGTCGACACAAATTGTCGCAGGTTAACCGCCAGCTTCGTCCGTCGTCGACATCGAGAGGATGAATCAGTCCCTGTTTGTGCTCTTTACGAAGGTTTTGACTCAGTCGGGAGGGAAGAAGTCCTCCCCACGGGTGTCTATACCCTGGTAACCTCGTCATTTTCCTCCAACATCAATGCATCTTCTTCTAGAGTGATCTTCGAAACCACGGAAAGTCACGGAAGTTTTGCCCCTATTTCCTCGCCAGACATGCTGTAAGATGTGGTACTTTGTTCTCACTTCACCTCTACTTAGCTCGCGTACGCGAACATTGTCGTCTTCAGCTATTACTACATGCTGGACCCTAAGATTGCCTCGCTGGTCTCGAGTGAGTTTCCCAAAAACACAGTCGTGATATTCGACGAGGCGCACAATATCGACAACGTCTGCATCGAATCGATGAGCTGTGTCCTCTCACGGCGTTCGTTGGATCGTTGTAACCAGGGAATTGAGAAACTGGCTGCTCGTGTGGCGGAAGTTAAGAGAACTGACGCTGCAAGGCTGCAACAGGAGTACAATCGATTGGTTCAGGGTCTACGAGAGGCCAGTGCTGCTCGGGAGACGGACACGGTGCTCGCGAATCCCAGTAATTTGCCTTTTTTGCCTCTTAAATTCAATCAGTCTTGCGTAGGATGTCTTGGCGAACATACTAAGCTTCGTGGCTTGTTTTACTTCATAGAAATATTGGCCATACTCTAAAATCAGGAGTATTTTAATTACCTATCAATGGATAAATGCTCGCAAGACAATGGTGAAACAACTGCAAACTTAGACGTGCTAAACGAGTAATTCTATCGGTATCCAAGTGACTGGCTCATTCGTATTAGCACTGTTGTTTCGTATCCACAGTAATTTAAGTGCTTATTAAAGGCGAACGGAGCCATTTCAGGCGAGATTGAAACCTCTCAAACTGTCGCCATTCTGTCCCACTTCTCTTTTGGTCATTGTTGCAATGCCCTGGAGTTTTCTGCTCATAATCCACTCACCAATTTTTTTTTGGACATGTGTTAAGTTAAACAAGACAGCTTTAAGTCAATTGTACTAAGTGACTTATACAATCGCTATGGAAATGAGTAAGTCACTCGCTAGTAAATCTTAGTCACAATGTCGGCTCAACAACCTTGGAATGCTCATAGTCGCCTCACCATTTTTTTGTCAAAGATGTCGTCAGTTGTCAAACGACTGCTAACTAAGAGATGCTTTATAAATAGTCTACGTACGCCATGTGAACCGATTAATCTGGGTTCAATAACAGACGGCGTTTACTTGTAAACGACTGTGTACCGTGTTTGTGTTTTGGTTTCTTGCCAACACATTTTCACCCAAAGAAGTGTTGGCTCCTATAATTTGAGGAGAGTAGCGCTTTTTTTCCATCGATTCGTTTTTACATCATTCACCGAATCCTCCAAATTCACAGTGTTTTAATCATTTATTAAAGGGGAATGGAGAAGTTTTAGGCCAAAATGAAGGCGTTAGAACGCTTGCGCTTACCTTTTGGTGGGTTTTGCAATACTTTGAAATTCTTTAGCGCCTATTAGTTTTATTGAAAATGTTAAATTTGGCGCCTTCTGAGGAGAATGAGAGGATTATAGGCGAACTTGAAGCCTTTCAAGCTCTCGTGTTTCGTGATTGTTCTAATCGTTTGATCTCTTCAGAATGCCCAAGTATTTCGGACCGATGTGTTGTTTAACACGACACTAGCGAATAAGGCGAACTTTGTGGTCAATGCCTAAACGATTCCCAACTTAGATTTAATGGGGTTTTTAGTGCCTTCAAAGTTGTGAATTCACCACCTCTCTAGAGTACTCATGCAACGCAGATCATCTACTTAGTATGAGGTGAGGATCCCAAAATCAGTGGTAGAAAGAAAACGTGCGTGTCGATATGGACTGGACCAATAAGCTATGGGTTAGTGAGTTAGTGAATCGGGAATTCTGCCTCCTTCCACACACACAGCCCTACCGGACCAGATTCTCAACGAAGCAGTCCCGGGTTCCCTTCGCAGTGCCGACAGCTTCATCTCCTTTCTGCGACGCCTGTTGGAGTACGTGAAACTGCGTCTGCGTGTCGCCCATGTCGTCCACGAGACGCCCGTCGCCTTTCTCAAGGACTGTCTCGACAAAGTCTGCATCGATCGGCGTCCTCTAAGGTCAGTTTCGAGGTCCTAACCGGAATTTAATGAGATAACCCAAAATTCCATGAGTTGTCCCTTCTCTCTGTGCTGTGGTTGAGTAGGTTCTGTGCGGAGCGTTTGAGATCGCTGTTGGAGACGCTGGAATTCGCTGATTTGGGGGTCTTTTCAGGACTGACGCTGCTGTGCAACTTCGGGACCCTAATTTCAACCTACACCAAGGGTAAGTGCATCTCTTTCATGCTTATTCTTGTGGAGATGTGGAATGGCTCCACCAAACACTTCGACGCATTAAGGAAGATAGCGAAAAATCACGCTCTAGAGCTGAGAATAGAATTCCTATGATGCCGCAAAAAAAGAAGCTTTGAGACTAGAGTCTGCAGGGTGTTGCATCCCCTTGTCTTCTGTAGGCTTCTGCGTGATCATCGAGCCCTTCGACGAGCGAGCACCGACAGTGGTGAATCCCATCCTCTACTTTCACTGCATGGACGCCAGTTTCGCCATTCGTCCCATCTTTGAGCGCTACTCAAGCGTCATCCTCACCTCAGGTGTAGGTTTCGGTATCCGGTCATTGCATAAATTCTGTCCGAGTTATTTATGGTCGGGTCACTATTTTTTTTTTTCTCTTTTTCTTTGTAGACCCTATCACCGCTGGAGATGTACCCGCGGATTTTGAACTTTAATCCAGCGAATTCCGTGAGTTTGACAATGACCCTGGCTCGAGAATCCATCTGTCCAATGGTGAGGACTTTGTCTTTTGCATTTGTCTCACAAAAGACTATGCAATTTCGCTAAATTCAAGCGCTCATTTCACTCTAGCGTTGCTGAGGCACAAACCTGTAGATTAATACCAAAATGAGGTGGTAGGAAATCCAATCATTTCCCGATATGAGCGTCAAGCTGTCAAGCTGTCTCTTTGATTATTAACCACCTAATGACATGGTCTTCACTGAATGAAGCCATAACCATAAAAAACACACACACACATAACAGGAAGTTTTTGGGTCGTAAAAAGACTAACTGGCGTCTCCTACCAGTTGAAAACAGGAAGCGGTCACGTTTACTTTTGCCCAACATTTTATTGCCTCTGAATCAACAAAGAGTGGTGGAATTGAAGTAGTTTCATTACCTAAGAAGATCTCACTTATTCTCTCTTTTTTATTCTACAGATTATCTCCAGAGGCAGTGATCAGGTCGCTATGACAACCAAATTCGAGAGTCGTGAGGACCTAGGTAGGCCACGTTACTACTTAAATGCCCACTTGTGCAAATCAGTAGTATCCGTCCACCCTTCACCATTTTTTTTAGCTGTGACGCGGAACTACGGTCACCTGCTAGTGGAAATGGCACAGATTGTCCCCGATGGAATTGTCGCCTTCTTTCCTAGTTACCACTATCTTGTGAGTTGTGCATAAAATGTTCCAAAAAAATGACTAAATTTAAGTCGAGAGGCCTTTTAAGTATGAGGGCTTAAAACGCACCAATCGGGTGAATTTGGAGACGTTATCACCTCCCATACCGGTTAATTTTTTTCTCATAATTGCTAACAAAAATGTCTCAATAAAACTCAAGCTCGTAGATAACTATTCACCGTTCCAAGTGCACTACTTATTTTTTATAAGTAGAAATGTAATTTATCCCGGAAATTCACTTTATTAGTTGGGCATTACGGATTGCTGACGTGTCGTTTTTTGTTTACGGTCATTCCATCCGAGGGTTTTATAGTGCATTCGATATTCCCTCGAACGAAGTGGGCTTTTATAAACATGAGATTACATACCGGAGAGCCCTATTTTTAATGCTTCAAAAAAAACAAATTTGTTGGAAAATTCCACAGCAATCGATTGTCTGTTTTCTCTAAAGAATGTTTTTTTTTTCCATGGGGTGTTCTAGGAGTCGACTTTTGCAACGTGGTATGAGCAGGTGAGGACTCTTGATAGCATTTTTTTCATGATTTTGCGAAAAAAAATAGTTGTATTTTACGTGTCTCCTCCTCCTCCTCCTCTCAACAGAACCTCATCCCGAGAATTCAGAAGCACAAACTTCTCTTTGTGGAAACCCCGGACAATGAGGAGACCAGTTTGGCCTTGGCCAATTATCAGAAGGTTAGCCTTACGCTTCACTCCAGAGCCTGGGACTGAAGTGTGCTCCTGTTCGTAGCTTGAAGAGGTGTTTAAACCACCACTGCTATTGAAGGCGAAATGTCTATTTTCTCCAGGCCTGTGAGAACGGCAGAGGTGCAATTCTACTCTCCGTCGCTAGAGGAAAAGTCTCTGAGGGGATCGACTTCGGTGAGTTACAACCATCCATCCACTGTTGCCTAACAACCAACTCACAATATGCCGATTACGGATCAAAAATGCGCCTTTTAGATCACCATCTGGGTCGCTGTGTCATCATGTTCGGTGTGCCCTACGTCTACACTCAAAGCCGCATTTTCAAGGTGAGTTGCAGAGCCCGAGTGTCTGACTGTACACACACACACACACGTTATCATCGATGTCTTTCTTTTGTGCCCCAAGGCCCGATTGGACTACCTTCGTGAGCAGTACAACATCCGGCCAAATGAGTTCATCACCTTCGACGCGATGCGACATGCCGCCCAGTGTCTGGGCAGAGCCATTCGTGGCAAATCCGACTATGGAATTATGATCCTCGCGGATAAGGTGAGCTACTTATTTCGACAGCAGGTGGCAAGCAAGAAGCAGAAAAACACAGGTTTTCGTTTTTACGCATGTGTGTGTGTGTGTGCGTATGCCAAGACCATCTCCGTAAAGTAACCATTTCTGTTTGTTTTTGCCTCACCAAGGTTTGGTGTGATTGACTTATGTAACCGCAATCTCAAAGAAACGGGTTGGGAATGGCTGTGTAGGCTGTGAATTATCCCCACCAGACGCGAAATTCGTGCTCCTATTGGTCAAAACTGGGACAGTGATGTGTGATTGGTGTGCACATTGTCGAATAAGGAATTCCACCATATTCCCACCACTTTTAGATGATTCCTGCCTCAGGAACGCCAAAAATTCCTTACTGAAAGGGGTCGCCATCAATCAGGACTTCAGGAAATATTTTTTTGCACTTTTAGAGGTCAGCGTGTGTGTGTGTGTGGTCCTGGGTTAAGGTCACAAAGCAACTTTTTCTAGAGTGAACTTCGCCTATTTGGCCTTGAAAACTTGTCGCTAATTCCTAACGAATTTTTGTAGGTCTGTCTTAAAGACACGGGGTTATTTTTAGAAGGTGATGACGTGAAAATGACTCATGCTGTTGTATAGGTTATGCTATTATTGATTTAGGAGAATTGCGCTCCCTGATTGGTTCCTACCAGCTCATTTCTCATCTCTGATTGGCTAACTGAGTGATCTCGAAATCTGATTGGTTCTCACGAATCACAACCTGCTGCTATTGGTCAGAACACAAACAGCTGTTTTTCGAGCCTATGAAGCACCCAGAGGTCTCATTTTCACCCCATCTGACTCATTCTGCCGCCTTCAAATAGCGCTACGCGCGTGCGGACAAGCGCTGCAAGCTGCCGACGTGGATTCAGGGCCACCTGAGTGACGCCTACGTGAATCTAACGACAGAAGAGGCGGTGCACGTCTGTCGCCGGTTCCTGCGACAGATGGGATCCCGACCTTTTCGCAGGGAGGAGCAACTGGGTCTGGCGCTCCTCACTCGCCAACAGGTCGACGACCTCGCCAGAGAGAAGTCCGAGGCCGCTGTCATTGAACACTACGCCAATAAGTCGTCCGGTATGCAACTTCTGTGTTAACTCCTTGTAACTCGGGAGGTCTTAACGATATTGCGGCTACTTTTGTTTCCGACCCCAAAACTTACCTTTCTTCAGGAAAGCAGTTGTCCACTTGCCTTCGTTACCACCAACCCTAAATCCGCGGAGATATTTTCCTACCTCCCTAACTCACTGTCTTTCCCGCCCGTGTTTCAGCGAACACTACGAATGCCTCGGGAGTTCCAGCCAGCGCAATTCCACGTTTGGTGACGGCCGCACCTCCGGGATCGACCATGAACCCGCCTCCTGCGTCACAGATGCGTCAATCGCTCGCCTCCAACTTACCACCGCCTCCACCGCCGCCCCCGAAGATGTAGAACGTCTGGCTGTTGGAGAAAAGCCCGATTTCTCCTTGTTTGTAAATAAAGAGCGCTTTTTTAAATAATGGCTACTGTTAGCTCTTCCTTACCCTGTGCTGTTAAAGCCCGAACTAATTTTCAGTGTTTGTAAATGAAGAGTCATTCCATAAATGCTGTCGGGGTTTTACCTTTTTTAAAATTAAACAGTATTTTGTAGGGTCTTGCGGAACTGGACATTAGTTTAGTTTAGATGCATTTAAATAAGTCAAATATTGTCGTGCATAGCGAAAAATAAGACCCTGCAAATATGGAAGTACCCAGGAATCATTTGAGAAACATCTAGCTTAGTGATATTATTGATTTGTGATTAATTTTTATAAAAAATATATCACTGAGATCAGCTGATTGGACCCTTTAACCTATTGGAATTTCCGCTTCCTGATTGGTTCCTACAAGCTCATTTCCCATTTCTGGTTGGCTGACTGAGTGTTCTCGGGATTTGATTGGTTCTTGCGAGTCACTCCCTCCTGCCATTGGTTAAAACACGAGCAGCTTTTTGACCACGAGGAATTAGGTCGAACCGGACTACGTGCAGTTGAGTTCGATGATAAACCTCTTAAGGAAGCCTATTCTTCATCGTCAGCTTCAATAACTTGAAAATGGGTGGGTGAATCCTGGATTATCTCAAAGTAATCGACTCAAAACGTGCCATCGCTGTTTGTTTAAACCAATTCGGATGGAACATATGGCGTGAAATGGGCGTAGTGTAGGGCTCTGTCCAATCTTACGAAAACCGTTACTCATCACAACCACTTTCGGCTTATTCAGCCCATGTGTCTTCCAGATGATTCATCATGTCTAATTGGACCAAGTGGCGTTCACTGTGAGGAAAACCCCACTCAGGTTACAAGGAGTTTGTGGTGTGGTAATCGTCAGTAATCGTGGTAATCGACGTTTCTCCTTCTCAAAAGTGGCAGTCATTCTGATGTTCTAACTCTCTGAAAGTTCTAGAGGTCAGCCATTCTGATAAGGTCTTAACAGTTACTTTCAACAGACGTATGAAATAAAAAAAATAACTAAATTTGCAAAGCTTTGGTAGCTTATAATGTGCTCAAAAGTTATGCTGCCAAAATGTCAAGTATCCTCACTATTTCGTCTACGGTTATTTAATGATAATCTTACAATTAAATGTGTACAAACATTGATTTTTTGATCATTTAAAGGATGCTTCTTGATCGTCTTCAGTGTCATCATCTCATGACTATCCTTTTGCCAAATCGTAGTTTTTCACAACCGAAAACCGAGATATCAGTTTCTCCCACTCAGAATCGGTGTAAGAACGCTCTTGGAGGCAGTATTTTTTGAACATCTACAAGGGAATAGGATGTTTTTGCTATAAACCTAGATTAAAAGCGAGCTAATGGACTCATTTCATTATTGTCATCATCGAAAACTTTCAAACATTTATTTTATTTAAATGTGTCTTTTAGTGGAAAACTTCTTTTTTTCGAAGTCAAAACTGAGTTGCATCCACCTAGGCCTTCCAACCAATGGTAGCTCGGAAAATTTGCCAATCTAGCGAATGAGTGAGCTGTGGATTTTTAATTGGCTCCCATTCAGCCAATCACAAAAAGCTCATTCAGTGATGGAAATGCGGGTTTTGGTTAAAGTTCATGGGCGATCGATAGTGCATCGATTAGTGTGAAAATTTTCGGTTCTCATTGATTAATTCCATGAAATTAACACGAAATGGTTGAAATAAAAAATGACTGAGCATTTTAAAGTGAATTTCGACCATTTTTCACCAATCGATGAATTAAATCTACTTTGAATGTGTGCAGATGAGAAGAAAGTGGTAAGAAGGGGTCAGTAAAGGTATTTAACGCTTCCCTTATTATGACTCACTCAAGCTTACAGCATCCATCAACCAATGGGAATAGAGCTAGGACCTTAGCCATCAACCAATAGCATACTAGAGCAGTTTTAAATGAGTCTAAATATAGGAGTAAGTTACCAATTAAAATAGATTTTTTTGTTTGAATAATAAATAAAAATTATTGGATACCTTGTTGCTGGTAACGACAGAGTGTTTAATGTAAATTAACTTTCTACAATTTAGTCTTAAAACAAATGAACAAAATTGAGTCTCAGAGTTTTATTTAAATTTACAGTGGCGTCGATTACACCATTACCCCCTCAAAAGCTGCTGCTATTGTGTCGATCAATTGAGGATTGTGTAACCGTATAGTTGTGCACAAAGGTGGAAATAACAAAATTCATTGAAATTACTAATAAGTAATCCTCAACCAATGAAAGATGAGCTAGGTCTCTCAATCAGCTATAAGCCAATGAAATTCGAGCACATCTATGTAGCATTCAACCAATAGGATCTCGCCTTTCTATCGCATCTTTCGGAAACTTATGAATCCGTTCACCCACTTATGACCGTGAAATTTCAGCTGAACGTTCTCGTTTTTTTGACTTATCCGACTTGTGAACCTAGATTAGCTCATAAAAAGCACTTAATGATAGTGGAAAAGTGTAATCAGGGTCCACTAGAATTATTTGAAAGAAAAAGTTCATGTTTTGAAGCAACACAATAAATGCGGAGTGGACTCGATGCTTGCCTTTTTAACGAGCTAGATATCGGTGTCCTTTTTAGTGTTTCTTGTCCTGTAAGTGAACCAAAAGTGCCGCAAATGCGTACTGCCCTCCGCGATCAGTGTTCTACTTTGGACCTACAATTGTTACATACCACTTCACTGGCTAATTAGAACCCTGTTTGGAGTGGTAAGAAATAGCCCCTACTAAATGCTCGCAAATTCGTGATTTTCACAATATGTGTCAGATTAATAATCTCATGACATAAAATTTGCACCTTCGTGGGGATATCCCATCCAATGATTTGCAGATAAGGAAACATTTTTTCCGATAAATCACAAGCTAAATACTCTCTAAGCAAAATATCCACCCTTGTAGCGTTTTTTCCAAAAAAGTACCGATTTTATCGACCCACTTCCTCACTTTGGCCGAAATTTCTATTGGCTACTTAGGAACGACCTTGTCACCCCAAACTGATCGCTAGTTGGCTAATTTCCAATTCCCACGAAAAAAAGGTCCCACATTCTCGTGATTTTTATTTTTAATTTCGACAACACGACTAGAAATTTTCTACAGCATCGCACAAACACACTGAGATAAAGAGGAAAAAAGAAGTACGTGAGTCGAGATTAACCATTGTCGCAAAAAGATAGAGAGGAAACGAGATAATGAACATTTCCACAATAACGAGGGGTGAAAAAGAAGTAGGGGGAGGGGTGGGGTGGCGATAAATGTGTGGATCAATTAAAATATGTGTTCTAAAGGGAGAAGAATGCGCCCTCGTCGTCATCATCATCAGTGATTGTTCACACAAAGCAGAGAGGTAGGGAAGTGGAGAGAGAGAGAGAGAGAGAGGCGGAAAAGTGTCCCGGCATACAAAAGAGGGAGAATGGGAGATTCATGACACAAATCACGCTCTACCACTCCTTTTTGTAGTCGTCTACAGATACACCGCCAGGGCCATGCGCAACAATCAGCATCAAACCGCCGATCACAGACCACGTTTGGAAGAAGTCGTACTTCAAAAAGTCCCACATAATCTCGTCGGAGTAGTTCGACCAGAAGTTGTTGTAGTAGAAATTCATGCAGGTGAGCCAGGTCACCAGAATCAGGGCGCAGAGCTTTGTCTTGTAGCCAATAGCGACAAGAAGGATCAGAATCAGGTTAAATATTGACTAGAGTGAAAAAAAGAAGACGTCAGAGAGAGTAGTGGATCAATTTAGCGGCATTTAAGAAAAGCGGACTTACTTGTATTAGGTAAAAGATGCTGCCACCCCAATGGATGAGAGTGAGAAACATGAGAACAACGAGGAGACGACCGCCCAACTGAAGGTACTGGCGAGATCGATTTTCGTCTCCAACTGATGGGAGACCCGCTAGAAGGCTCTTGGATTCCTGACTAGCTTCGGCGATGAGGAGAAGCAGACTGCCAATGAGGGAGAGGTTTCGCATGAGGAAAATACGTGTCCAGATGTTGTAGCCGATAGTTTGCATGACGACGGTAGTGAGGAGGATGCCACAGCCGAGACGAACGCGATACCGCAGCATGACGCAGGCGGAGCCTGAGAATTGGAGGCAGATGTTGGTGAAAATGAAGAGGGCGGCAAGGAAGGAGCCGACACCCCAGACGTGGCGAATGAACTCGATTTGTTCTGACCATTGGGTCAGAAGACGAAGGCCATCCTCGATAAATGTTGACACGAGACACAATCGTGCAACGTGGGGAAGATAGTGTCGACTGCGCCTGACAACCTAAATTTCCATTAAGAAAATTGCACCGAAATAATTGCAAACAAGCGCAAATTTAACTTAGTTAAAACGTTTTATACGAATAAGACAAAACCAGCAAAAAAGTGATCTAAAGTACAGGGATCTAGGTCAGCAAATAAGTGTAGGTTGTCATAAAAGCGGCAGATTAATTGAGATACCATACCCTGTCGGCTATATCATCCAGTTTATTGAGGAGTTCGTCTCGACTACGTGGTCTGGTGAACACGTCAACCATGCCTATTAATACTAGGGGTATGTGGCAAAACCGCCTAACTTCGTTTTAGCGCCTTTTAGAATACGCAATAAAATCAGTGTCGAATAAGGAATATTATGTGAACTTGTTAATTCAACAGAAAATCATAATAAATGCACAATTTAATTTTTAAATTATAAATTTTATTTTCTCTTTTTTAGGCCATGGAATTTTATTAAAATAAGGTTAATTATTATAAATACATATATCTCTTTCTCTGGGAAATTGTTTAAATTTATAATCTAATTTAATCTTAAATGGGAAAATTCATTTATCCTTTATTTTTGGGATATAACTAAAAACTGTCATGCCAACTTGTGCAACTTCAATACTGCCAAATACGGAACTAAGCTGTACAAATATGAAATGGCGTCAAATGGAGTACTAGAACATTGATTTTAATGATATCACGATAAAATAATACATGAGTGACTTTCTTGTACACGGGCATCTGGCAGCATTTTCGACACATTCGGCGGTCTGCATTATCACTACTCTGAAATGAGTATCAGTTGTAAGTGAATCCGCCTATCCAAACTTGATGACGAATACACCTCGTTCGGTTCCATTTCTGTGTTTAAATATAAAATGAGATAAAAAGCTAATTATCCTAGTCTCGAAAGCCACTTTCGAAAGTGTCTTCTTTAAAATGTTGTAGTATTGGTTAGAATCGGAAGGAGCTTCATTAGGTAAGATAATCTTCTATAAACACACTTCCTTGGCAACAATGTATGAATCGTGGCTTAAAGTCTTGCGAAACACACTGCTAGCAGTTTTTCATGCTTAATACATAGAAACGATACATTCCCCGTCCACTGTTGTCCACTTTGGATCATATAATTGCTCAATAGGTTACGAGTAGATCAGATATAAAATTTCAACAAAATCCAACACAAATCTAGCAATTCTTGTACACAGATGCTTTTTACTGCCACTAGTCTTATTAAGAAATGCTCTCTCATTCCACTTAACTATACTATTGGCATATAGTTAACTATTTCAGGGTCTACAAAAGTACAGACAAATTTACCAAAAGTAATTAGTTTTCAACACAAGTGGTTATAAGTAAGTCTTCAGAATGAAAATAAGTATTCTTCTCCCTCGTGTTTAAATTCATTTGTGAACTTTGTGACTTCAAATCGTACTAGAGTTATCCTCTATTCTATTTTGACATCTAGGAAATAATCTGTGGGTACCATGAAGGGATTGGAAACACAGAATTTAATCACCCCTTAATTGAGCATTCATTTATATTTTGTTTCAATAGTCCATTTTATTCTATTCTTGGTATTCCCAGACACAATATTAAAATTTTCTAAAAAGCAAATCATCTGCTAAACTCATAATTCTAATCGTTCTTTTATTCATCTTAGAAAAACTTTTTTTAGCATTTAAAATCTTTTCATTCGATTTTGTTTCAGTGCGCTAAATTGCGCTTTATCTAGTCCGCCTCCAGAGGTTTGAAGGAACATTTTTCCTATTGGTTGGTGGCGCTTGTTTCCAGTTTTTGGCTGCTTGCTTTATTGAATTCATAGTTCGTAACGTGAGTATGAGGTGGTTACGTCTATTGTTTTCCTCTTACTGCTTCCGTCTTTCATTATTGTAGTGCAAGTCACGTGCTAGCACTCAGACTGTCACGCACCTGTCACTAGTTCCACCGTTACATATTTCCTTGTTCAAGATTGCTTCTTTATGTCAACCGTTTGTTCAAAAGTAAATCAATTCACAGTACGCTTTAGTACTAATTTTCCATAAGAGCATGTCCTAGTTTGTGCATCCCTGCTACATTCGTTCGCCCTCGGGATTTACCATTATCAATATGGAATTTTTCAGAATGCTCATATTTTTTGTTGGTGGAAATTCAAAAAAAAACATTTAAAATTTCTATTCCAGGTTAAAGTTATCACTTCACGACCGCGCATCGGTCAGTATGACCTCGAGTGAGTCTGGATCGATAGTGAAAGACAACGGCCGTTCCGCTTCGGCTTCCTTCATCCCCAATACCCCACCCACTGCTCAGCTGCCCCCCTCCCTCCCGCCAAATCGCGACTTCGCTGTCAGCAGTCGCACCCTCGACAGCGTCAAAATTGCCAAGGTTACCCTGGAGAACTTCTACAACAACCTCGCCAATCAGTCACAGGATCGCCAGAATCGGTACCTCTCACCTGCCCTCTTCCCTCCCCCACCCCCAAACCAGCTCAGAGTTTGACCCAAATGTCCGTTTTTGCCTCAGGTACCAACTCCTCGAGTCCTTGATGGAATCCGAGGGACTAACTGAGGACCAGAAACAACAGAAGCGAAGCCAACACGCTCTGAAGGAGAGTGAGTACCTCCGCCTGAAGCGAGCACGTCTCACTGTGGACGACTTTACTCCCCTCAAGGTGATTGGAAAGGGTGCCTTTGGCGAGGTGAGTTATGCTAATTTTCCCACCCCCTCTCGAGTTTATGCTAATTTCTTGCCGAGGTAATTTAAACCCTCCGACCTCTCTTCTCATGCTTTTTTTCTTCTCCAGGTGCGATTGGTACAGAAGCAGGACAATGGCTACATCTACGCCATGAAGATTCTTCGCAAGGCCGACATGCGACAGAAGGACCAGGTTAGTTGGCCTCTCCTCATCCTCCTCCTCCTACTCAAACGTAGAAAAAGCATTTGTTTTTTTTATTATGTTTTCTAGATCGCTCACGTCCGGGCGGAGCGCGATATCCTAGTGAAAGCCAACAACCCCTGGGTGGTGAAGATGTTCTACTCCTTCCAGGACTCCGTCAATCTCTACCTCGTCATGGAATTCCTTCCTGGAGGTTAGTTTCCACAAAAACACGCCTCTCAACTTACCCGAAACGGGGTGGTGACGATTACGATGGTAGTGGAGGTCACATATGAGAGAATGACTCATTTTATTAGTGGTTAGGTCATCACAACAAGCCCAGATGTATTTTTGAGTGAGAGTTTGAGACCGATGGGTGGTTATGATGGTGCTGTGGGTGTAATGCCCTCCCAAAACGGCCCTCATTTTACCCGATCCAGGTCGATCTGCGAACCAGCTGTTGCTGATGCTGATGCTGCTGCTGCTGCATCACCGAAAGCCCATATGTCTTTGAGACCCGGCGGGGGAGAGCTGATTATGATGGTAGTGGTGGTGATGGTAGAAAACTCCGCTATTTCAGGTCACGCAGCCGCATACGCACAGAAACCAACGTAAGCACCTACGCAAAGAAGAAGGAGGACTCGTTTGTGTGTGTGTGTGTGTGCGCCGCACACAAAGAGAGCTGGGTAACAACAACAACAACCCTCTCTCTATATCTCGCTTTCCTGCAGGATTCCCCTTTTTCCTAGTGGGAGGAGTCGTTGATCTTGCGTTTTCACGCGTGTGTGTGAAAGCGTGCACACATTGTGTGTGTCTGTGTGTGTGTGTGTGTGTGTGTGTGCTTTGTTTTGGGTGCAGAAAAACCACCCACCATCACCGCTTTTTTGACCGTCTTTGAGCGCTCCTCTGGTAGATTCTACCACGAAAAAGCTGTCCGCAGCTCCAGAGCCCTGACTCGGAATGTGATGCCGTGGTGGGCATGTTTGGGCTTGCCTCTCTCTCACTCTCTCACTCTAACAAGATGGTAGAATTTAATTATCGCTCAAATTGGCAAACTCCGCAATTGCGTCACTCAAGAGGCTTATGAAGAAGAAGAAGAAGAACAAAGAGAAGAAGCTTTCGTCATCTATTTTGGCGGTAGGAGGTTGTAAGTAGGGCACGGGAGAGAATGAAAAGATGTCTAGTAAATAGATATGAGGGGTTTTGTGAAGTTTCCCCGTCATTTCGGTAGAGTTGAAATAGCGTCAAGCTGATGAATACACCGACGCCTATTCTGTCGGTGAAAACTCTTGGAAGAGTCCTTCGTCCTCCTGTAGAGGAGATGAACATCGAAAAGATGCATTTCGACGCCTTTATAGAGCTGGGATCTTGTAAATAAACATGATGGCTAGAGAGATGTCTTGTAGGTCTTGTTTTGTCGATGGAAACTCGAAGAAGCTTTCCCCATTTCAATTCCAGCGTCTGATTCTCTAGCTTGACACTAGACGCCATGGCTGGTGGGGGTAGTGTTTATTGATTGGCTGGTTGGATGACATCTTTGATGTGCCCCCAAAAGTTCAGGCGTCTGATCTCCCCCTTCCTTCCTTCCTCCTGCAGGTGACATGATGACCCTATTGATGAAGTTGGACACCCTCACTGAGTCCCAGACCCAATTCTACGTGGCCGAGACCATCTTGGCCATCGACTCCATCCACAAAATGGGCTTCATTCATCGTGACATCAAACCGGACAATCTCCTCCTCGATGCTCGAGTGGGTTCCCCTCCTCAAAACCCCAAACAGCCTCCGTTTGGCACCGCATTGATGGGTGATTGGTTTGTTTGTTTGTTTGTTTGTTTTTCTTACAGGGCCACCTAAAACTCAGTGACTTTGGGCTCTGCACTGGACTCAAGAAAGCCCATCGAACGGAGTTCTACAAGGACCTGTCTCAGGCTCTTCCCAGCGACTTTGGTAAGCCCAGTTGCCGCCAAGTCTCTAGGACTCTGTGTGTCCTCAACTCTAACGGGTGTGTTCCTTTCTTGCCTACAGCCTACAACCTCCTGGATTCACGAAGACGAGCGGAGAGTTGGAAGAAGAATCGTCGGTATCTGGTGAGTCGCGCCACAGTCACGTGAATATCTACCGACTGTGGTGCGTGCGTGCGTGTGTGCGTGCGCGCTTGACTTGTGCATGGAGAAAGCGAGACAGTGAGAGAGAGAGAGGCTGTTGGTCTCTCTCTGCGTGTGTCCGTTTGTCCAATTAGTGTTGTTGGCTGGTTAGATAATCGACAGGGGTGAGTCACTCACCAGACTTGCGTTTTGAGCCCATTGGGGGTGAGAGCTGTTGGGCAAATCGTTGAGCCATTAACAGGATCTGGAAACAAAGGCCGTTGTGGTTGTTTGCGGGCAGATCAAAGTTCACCGAAGCTGCGTTCTACGTGGTAGCGCCCGAGACATGAGTTCGACCTTGTCATTTCTCTTTCTGTGTGTGTGTGTGTTTGTGCAGGCCTATTCGACAGTGGGCACACCGGACTACATTGCACCGGAGGTCTTCCACCACCAGAAGGGCTACGAGTGCTCCTGCGATTGGTGGTCTCTCGGTGTCATCATGTACGAGATGCTCATGGGTGAGTCGTCTCTCGTTCTTCAGTGTCTATCGCTCTTCCTTCCTGTAGGCCACATTACGCATCCACGTGACTCCTGCCTAATGCCTATTGTGAGGATGGTAGCACACACACACACGAAAAAGTGGAGACAACGACAAGAACAACTGATTGGCTGCTGCCGGCACACGGGGGCAGGCGAGCGACGGAGTCCCCGTGCAGCGGTTCATTAAGCTAGTGAAATTAGAGAAGGGAGTTTTGCGGATAGGGACCACATTCCAGAGCTCTGGAGACCCGCTGTACCACCTAGAGCCTAGGGTGGAAATGTCCCTTCCTAAACGCGCGTTTCTTGTGGTTCTCCGGTGTGTAGGCTTCCCGCCATTCTGCGCGTCAACAGCCCACGAGACCTACCAGAACGTGATGTCGTGGCGCACCACTCTGGCGTTTCCACCGGAGACACCGATCTCAGCGGAGGCGCACGACCTCATTCGGGGGCTGCTGCGTGACGCCGAGACGCGACTGGGCTCGCAGGGCGGACTGGAGCAGCTGCGCGACCACCCCTTCTTCGCTGGTCTCGACTGGGCCAGTCTCCGCGACCGGCCCGCCGCCATTCCCGTCCACGTGCGCTCAATCGATGACACGAGCAATTTCGACGAGTTTCCCGACGAAGACCTCACCTGGCGTGAGTCACTCTTGCCAGCCCCGACTCACCACCTCGCCTGAGAGGTCTATGGGTGTGACACACACTGGGTTTCACTTTTCTTGCAGCGAACGTGACGGACCCGAGGAAGTCCTACAAGAAGGAACTGGCCTTCATCAACTACACCTACAAGGCCTTCGACGGCTACTCGAGCTGCGACAGACGCTTGGCGAGACCCACCGGTCACCAGAGGCACGTCAACCGACCCTTTCCGCCTGCCGGTGCAGCTGCACCTTCTGTCGGCTAGACGGAGAGCCGTCGTTTGGCGCGACAAGCATTCCCTCAGTGCTCCTGCCTGCCCCCACCCGCACCCTGTGTATAGAAGTACAGAGCTTTCAAGGCGACCAGGAAGAGGAAATTAACCAGTCTTTGCTCAACCCGCATCCACAAGTACACACGGCATTTCTGCTCCCCCCCCCCAAAAGTGCTCAACGGGCTCCTTCATTCCCTTTTCCCATCTGTTGGCTGTGTCCTATCCCCCTCGTCATACTTGAACGTGCGTGTGCGTGTGTGTGTGTTATCGTTACCGCTACCACTACAGTTACTACTGTTATTATGCCCCGCCCCTGAAACCGTTATGAGTTTCCACCCACCACTACCAACCGCCGACCTTCTTTCTATTGATTTGTGCTCGCTGGCCCCGCCACAACCCCCCCCCCCCTCCTCGCCCCCTTTGTCGGCGTTGGGCTGGTGCTGGTGCTACCGCTGCCGCCGCAGCCTCCGGACAATTATTTTTGCTATCTTACGAGCCCACACACACACACACTACAGTGTGAGGCAGCGGCAGCAGCAGCGGCATCGGTAAAGTTCCCACGGTAACAGAAACAGTGGAAAAAACTATTAAACTACTTTCGCCGATCGCGATGGAGTGTTGTTTTTGAGAGGGTGGTTGAGGAGATCGTGCTCTGACCTAGTTGTCGAATTGTGGGTGGGATCAACCAATAAGAAGCCGAGTATTCACAGGAGCTAGAAGCAATCGATATCTTAAACCACTCAGCTTTATTCGTAGTAGATTGGATAGGAGATGGCATCGATGATATCGATCGATGACCTCTCATTGGTTCGTATATTTCTGCAATAGGGGAATAAGGCATTTACCCGATCTAGAATCAATAGATATCTTGAAATACTCTGCCTTGCCAGTAGTAAGTTTGTTAAAAGTCTATCGATAATATCGACCGCTTTGTATCGAGCTTTGGTGTGGTTTTATGTCTTCCCATTGGGGTCTCATATTACCTCTTTATTGGTTTCATGAAATTACTATACAATGTAGGTTAGAACCTTAACAATCACGGTAATTAAAGCCGAATGAATCATTCAACCCATCAAATTATTGCTTTTTTATTACACCCGATTTCACGATAATATCGAGTCCTTCGGATTTTAAAGCGATTATTATTTTTACGGCTCTGTGTAACCCCATCCCCGAAATTTCCCCTCGTAAATCGTCTCACAAAAGATTATTCACGAAAAATAGTCACAACACAAGGCCAGAGCTAGTGAATTGGGGACTGGGGAGTTCGGTTTTTTGCCAGTCAGAAGGGGGTTAGAGAATTCGATCAAAACAAAAGATCCTTGTTCTTGGAGAGAAGGAAAGACTGCTGGCAGGAGGGTTGTAGGGTTCCCCTCACCTCGAATCTCGCTTCTGAGTGGACTTTCTTGAGCCTGAAACAAAGGAAATAATCGATTGTTTTTATACTTATCAATGCGACGAAGCGGCAGAAGGTTTACGAGGTCAACTCTGCACTGGGAAAGTTAAATTTTACTTTCATTTAACTATAAATCAGGCCACTGCAAGTGCAAGTGCACTCAATAATAATTGAGAACTTATTAGTTTGAGAAAAAGAGAGTAACGGGGTACACAGCGATCAATAATTCGAGGATGAACATCAAACTGGTGACCGTTTTTTGTGTATGATGAAATCTGGGCATTTTTAAGCTCTCTTGTGCGTGTGTGTGGTCTCAGCATTATTTCGTTCACTCAGAGGTGCATTAGCCAATGAGGCAATCCATCCGGTGGGTCCGCAATTTCTGCCCTTTTGTTTTAATGCACTTGCCCATCAGGAGGTGGAGAATTTGAACCAACAAAACCTCACCCCAAACAATTTCGGCCATTGATGCTTCCTCTGGGTCTCCTTAACAGCCATGACTGCGTTTGCATGGACGCTGGCTCTAGTAACCAGAACTGTGTTTACCACCAAAATTTGAGGTTTTATTGGCTCGAAAGATGCCATACTAACCCGGGGTCGAGTGATGAGTCAGCACATTAGTAATTTAACACAACCCTACCTCTCCACACACAGAACTGGGGTCAGAAACGCACTAGACCATAGTAGCCTCGTGGTGAGGCGATCAAATTATGTGGAAGGCATCCAAGACACCCTGGGGTGGGCTAATGACGATTCTGACAGGCTTCCCTTCTACCTCTTCCCTTAAATTCAGTCAAATACGAGCGTGGATGCAGTTTATTCGTGCTGAAAGCTGGTACAACTCTTGAAAGAGTGCTCATCTTGATTTTAGTTACCAGAAATCAGTTACAATTCAGCTTGTGGATTTCTCAGAGCCTCATTACTTACTGCTTTACTGAATTACGCATTGAACCACCGCTTTCAGATGACTTAAGCTTTTAAAATTGGGTTCCAGTTAGTCCAAAAAAGGGTACTAATTTTGAAATTCCCCTTTTTTTGCGTTTTCATACGCACTCTTTAATTAAACTGTTGGAGCTACCGCAATTTGGGCGTCAGAGGAAACAGCGTTGCCAGAAATACTTATGCGATTACAACAATGTTTGCCTGCTGGTGACTCAGCTAAGCTCTTTTGCTACCCTACTTTTTGTAAAGCCAAGAAGAAGAAGAAGAAGAAGAAGAAGGAGGGGGATACAGCCCAAACAAACAAGCATTTGTCTCCAGGACTTACGTGGATTCATCTGCTGTTGTTGTTGCTGCTGCTGCTGCTGCTGCTGCTGCTGTTGGTGAGCCGAAGTTCTGATCATCATGTGTGGCGGAGGCGCGTTTTTGTTGGGATAGATGGGAGTGAAGGCACCGTCTCCGCTCGGAGTCCGTTTCTCCATCCCAACTCCACTGGGGTGATTTGCTGAGCCGTTGATATGGCGACTGTGACTGTGTCTAGACCCGTGGCCGTGTCGATAGCTTCTCCCGCTGGGACTAAGAGGCGAAGTGGCATCAGTGGTGTTGGGTCTGGTTTGTAGTTGCAGCAGTTCGTCGTTCAGAGCGTCTACCTTGGTCTCCAGGCTCTTGATTCGCTAAAAAAGAATTGTGAGAAGGTTGAGTATATATATATATATACTAAACAGCCTATTAACTGATGGCTTTTTCCTGTGGGCATCTGACTATGAAATGGAGGTGTTCGTCTGCGATTCCTATGACTCCTGCAAATTTCCGGGTTAGAATTTTATTCCAAACAAGGCAGCTTCCCATTTCTGGGGAATATTTTCCAACAAAATTGAGCATTTCCTGTCGGCTGACCAGCTGATTTCGATTGGCATTTGACAAGAAGACGGAAACCCTTTGAAATCCCTAGTCGATAAATGGAAATTAGCAACTTGTCAACATCAGAAATTGTGATGATTTTATTGGATTAGGGATTGTATTTAAACAATTTCTGTGACTTAATGGCACGAAAAAAAATGGGGTGACGTGAGTCAGTGACTCATAATAACTCTGTTTTTTCTACATGCTCTAACTGGAAACGGAAGATCTTCGTCAAACTAAACTTTTAAAATTTAATCATCCACCTATTTTCACCTGATTAAGTCGCTAATCTTGATCTGTTAAAGGCTAATCGCATGATATGCCACCTTGGGGGAATTGGCTTGTCACTAGCCAAATCGGAGATTCGTATCAGTGCAATTTTACGCATCAGTGGGAATGTTTACACTTGTCACTAAGGCGTACTCGCAGTCACGGCAACTCAAAGTGGACGTAGAAATTTCCGAAATTAATATTATGGGTGCATTAATAGAGACTCCACGATGATTACTGGTTGAATTTCGAATTTACGCTCGAATGGATCGATAAGAATGTTTAAACAAACTGTATAATCGAAAAAGACTGGGATAAATTTAAAAAGATATTTTATAATGTTACGATTCATTTAACCTGGTCAAATTTTGATTTTTGAGAAAAAAAACAGTAAATTAAAACCTGCTTGATTAATACCCAAGAAACATGCACTCTGTATGGACGAAAGAAGCTGTGAGTAGTCATTTCCAAAGCTTGAAACTTTCTAAACTTGGAAAACGGGGTGCCTACCAACATTCTTCAACTTTGTTAGCGGATAGACTTGGAAATTGATGTTTATGGATGTGTCTGTAACAGAAATTGTCTACGCAACAAATATCCACAAATAAACGAGCCAAGATTGTCCATTTCCCCCTTCTGTCCTGCAGTGTACTTTTCCCGGAATGGAATGATTAAGCCATTTCACGGGGGAACACGCAAACCCTCAACAACTCATTAATCTTAGCGAAATGTATGCTGGACTTTAACTGTGTGTGTGCGTGCGTGTTTGCGTGTGTCAATTAATTACCGTAGGCTCCATCACACCCAGGTCTACACACGAAGCTTCAATCAATCATCAGTCAAACAAATGAATTCTGTTAAATGATTCATTCGGGTTTAAACAGCCACTAAATTGCCGCTTTATTTGTGCTGGCACAGAAGAAAGGAATTATCGATTAATACGGGCTTCAGTGTTTAAATTGATAGAGTGGGAATCGTTGTGATCTTCACAAGTCAAACATTTGTTGTTTACTTTGGCTGTCTCTCAACCGATTCGTCATAAAAAAGGGGGAGGTCTTTTGTGCCTGTTTATTGATTAAGCAGCGTGGTTGAATTTAAACAAAAGGCCTTGGAAGAATCACTACAAAGTGAGTTTCGACAAGGAATTGGGGGATTTACAATGGGAAAAATGGGTCCGGAGTCAGAGGGAAACAAAGGAATACACCCACACAAATTCCCTTGTTAAAGCCGGAAATGCCTATCTTTGTTTCTTGACCTTTTTGGAAAGCGCAAATTACGAGACCCGGGTATGTAACTGAGGAACGAATGTGACTAAGCCGGTGGAATGCGATCCACTTCCTTATCTTTTCAAAAAATCTTTTGGCTCATCGAACTCTGCTTGCAAGGGCTCTTTTAACTGCTCATTTAGTTGGGTAGTCAAAAAGTGGGCAGTTTTTTCACATTTCAGTAGTAAAGTGAAGAGGTGAAACAAGAAATTCCAATCAAAAAACCGCGTTTTAAAATCCTCAGAAAAGGAATTCTGGAAAAAAGAGATTACTGAAAACAGGTTGCTCTGTTTACCAGGAGAAGTAAATCGACTCAAAGCTGTTAACTCGAAAAAAGACGAATCACGCCCCTAAATTCCCCTGAAACTTTTTTATAATAAATAAATAAATAAATGGGATTGTGCAATGATCATTTTAAGGAATTTTCAAGAGTTACAGTCAAATTAAGGGTCGTTTGGTGTTGCCACAATGCACTATTCCTATTCTCTAATTAAGGGATAATTGTTTGAATCGATGGATCCATTTAAGGCGCTATCTTTCTCATCCCAATTTGAGAAAACCTACTGAAGACAGACGAGCAGACAAACAGTAGCTTCTTTGTGCCTCCTCACCCAAGGCTGTTAGTTTTAGATGGCCCATTTCACGTTCTACAATCCATTTTTCACACTTTAAACTATCAAAGTCATGATTTTTTTAGCCAAAAAGGTCATTTCGATGCCTCATCCTCCTCCTCCTCTCTCTCTCATCCACCTATTTTACCCAGGGGAAATCAGGTTAACATGAAGCACCGTCCTCACACAGATGTCCCATCTTCGGCTGCCGTTAATCTCGGGGCATTTGTATCCGCTCCGTTGGACTTCGATGGATAAACCCCTCCCCTCCCCCAAAATTTGCCAAGATTAAGCTTCTCCGAATTGTTTCTGGAAGGAATTACGAAAGTGGGCTCATTTTGTGCCAACGAGAGGTCTGATTTAATATTACTGGACTGGATGACTCTAGCCGAGAGAAGAGAAATAGAAATTTCTAGATTAACATCAAGTAAAGAGGAGTTTAATTTTGAAGAGAGCAAATCAAGCATTTCCCACACCCACTCCTGGCAAATTCCACGCCATTTTCGGGATGCAATTCTTCAAAACGGAGATTTACGAAAATTCCGAATATTTCCCTATAAAATCGTAGCCTAATCCCAGAAAAATGGTGGTTATATGTCCAGATAAAGGAGTGTATTTGATAGACACAGCGAGGAAACGACATTCCACGCCGTTGGTGCTTGAAAAGGTCATTCTGTCAGCGTATGAGTAATTCCATCACTGCCATCATCACCACAACCTGTTGGCAAAAAAATATCTCGGCCACCACCAACGAGCACCACAGTCGCTAAGGTGAAGCAGGAAAGGGTTACTCATGCATGGAAAAGCATTTTCACGGTGTTGTGCGGCATAAATTCGGCACGATAAATCCTAATGCATCACCAGGGATTTTGTCTACGGTTATTTAAGAAGACCGCGTGCCAATTCATCCATTTTAAACAAGGGGAAATTCACCTCAGAATGCCCCAAATTTGTCAACAGAGATTTGAGTGATATCAAAACTAATCGAGTAATTCGATTTCTGCCGTTAGGAGTTATTAAAGCGACAGAATTCGATTTCTGCCTCTCTCTTCATGGAAAAAGAATTTTGGGCGACCAAGTGTTTCCATTAATTTGTCCAGCATCAAAAATGCGTAAATGAAAACTGTGATAAATAAGCTATTTTTTAAAAAAAGATCACAAGTGCTTGGATAAAATTATTACTTATTTGCACTGAATTCACCACTCTTTTTTATTTTTAACTTAAGCAAAAGCTCACATGATCCAACTTCCCACACTTTTTAGCTCCAAAGTTCACCTCAACTCCAACTGTACATCAAAATTTCTCAAAAAAGCGAAGTAGCTCTTTCACCTACATGAATTTCCAAGTTTATATAAAGCCTACCCAGGATGGTTTCGCTTGTGTTAGACTAGATAAACTGTGAAGAGGATGCAGTCTTTTTTACTGTAACCACATCGAGGTTTTTCGTTTGAAACTGCTATGATGCAACACTCCTCGATGTGGAAAATATTTCACAATCTCAGTTTTATGGAACTGAGAGAGGGTCTAATGAACGCATGACCCTTTTGGCCACTTGAGTAGGGGAAAGACTAACAGCAACAGCAACACCACCACCACCATCGTCATCATCATCATCATCATCATCATCATCTTTGGCTCCCGAAATAACTGCTTTCTTCTATTCGAAAATCATTTTCCAGTGTGTGCTTTTAAACTGTGCTTCTTTAAAAGCCCTTTTTGCAGTTCTGGGGTGCAATATTGTACAAGTTTACGCAAACAACCACTTTTGTTTGATTGAAAGGCGGTTGATTATGTGAGGCATATTGCGAGACATCTCAGTCTCAGTCACTGGTGGCGTGAATAATCTGGAGAAGCTAGACATGTAGGAATGCCTCGAAGGCGATTGAAGAATACCACCGCGCGTAAAACTGGCAGAAATGGGAGAGAGATGTGATTGAAAACTGACTACTGAAATGGACTAATTTGGGATTACTGTTGTCTTGAGTTGGCTAAGCGGCAGATTTTGAATTTTGTGAGGGATTTACATCTCTATTTTATTTCAGACCGATTAGAGATGCGAAAGAGTTCCTCTTTTTCTTGACAAATGCCAGTCGAACTCAACTGCTCAGCAGCCATGATATACTCAATTTTGTCAGAAAATATTTTCCCACCGGAATATAAATATGACCTGAAATTTGTAGGTGTCACATGAATCGCAAAAACCCCGTCATCTTATAGTTAGATGCCCACAAGTCAATTGGGTGTTTAGAGTACATTCCAGGAAGTAATATTTAGTTTTTTTAAATAAGGCGTCTAATAGGTTGAAACAAGAAACGGCTGTGGTTTCAGAAAGAAGTTAGTGCTGCAGATTTCCTCCACAAAATCGGTGACCTTGGCAACAGCGAAATCTGAGCTTCTACTACTCGTACAATCGTTGAAGAGGTCAACTTGTCATAGGAGTTATGAGACAACTTTTTAAGACGCCGTCATGATTTCTCTCTAACTTTGACCTCTATCGAAATCTCAGATTATCTCTTTTAAAAGAATGAACTAATCGGCAGCAGTTTTTCAAGTGTAAAATTGTCAAAATAGAGAGAAAACTGTCCCATCCTACCCGTTCCTTCCTGGACGCTCTGATTTCCGTCTCCGTGAGAGCGTTTTTGTAACGCAAGATGGCTCGAGCGAACTCTTGCCGGTGTTTTTCCATTTCACTTCTGTGCTCAAGCATCAGTGCCTTCTGTTGAGATGCCAGTGCCTCCTTCAAGATCTCTCGATTCTTTGTCACCTCCTCACTGAGATTTTGGTTCTAGGAAAGAGGGGAAGGAATAGGACTTATGACTGACTTTTCATCAAAACTGAAGATTGTTAGGCAATTTTTTGTGGCTCGGTTTTATGGAGAATTAAAATCAATGCTCTATATCTCTAAAAGAACGAAAATCAACAGAATTAACGAGATGCCTATTTAGTAGAAAATTAACAAAAAATAGGCGTACCAACTGACGGCAAGAACCGGGTGTAGGGCATTAATTATTTAAAAGAACTCCAATTCAACTAGAGAGGGTGCGTGAATTTTACGGCTTTTCAGACGCCAAAAAAAAAAGGGGGAAACAAAGCCCTTTTAGTGCAGAAAAGTGTTCAAAACGATTTTTTTCCCGAAGGCGGAAATTTTAAACCCCCATCGATTGATTTACGAGTCAGCTGATTGAATGCAGAACGTCGTTTGTGCTACAATTGTGACTTTTTTGGGTGCCAAAAAAGACACAGAGACTGCGGATTTTTTTGGCAAAATGTTAGATCACACAGAGGACATTCATCACTCACCCTTCGGAGTGTGTGTGTGTGTGTTCTGTTTTACGATCAACCCCGAACTCTAGTGGGGTCAAAGGTTGACCAGTACGATCGTGTCATTAATTCGTGGGTTCAACCTATTCATGACCCAATGTGGGCTTTTGCTAGGGCTTTACACATTCATTTTTAGATCGCGCTTCCCCATTTTATGCCACTTGGTCATTCATCAGGATTAAACAATTCAACCAGGTCATCCAATGACGGCTTCAACCTTCTCCTGTGGCCTTTGTAAGTTACGAATTAAGTGCTGATAGCCTGTAAAGTCCATAAGGTGGATGAGGAAGTAGCTTATCGTCGAACTCAACTGTACGACGTCTAGTTCGATTTTAATCTTCGTGGGGAGTAAAATCAAGTCGCCCTCGTCCCAAAATTCGTGAAAACATTATGTGCCTCAAATGGTTCCATGTTAGCGGAGTTTTAATGAAGCAAATATCGATTTTATTGTTCCAGAAAACAAAATGCATCTGCCTCAATAGACATTATAAAATATTTTTTTAAATATTGTTCAAATTCAAGAGACACAAAAGGAACAGAACTATGAAATCGAATTTGTAGAATCCAGCTCAAAACTAATATTCCATCAAGCATTAAATTTGTTTTAATTACCTAACTGAGTGATTAGACTAAATTCACATCACTTAACCCCCACCCCGTTCTTTCCATAACAACGCAATTTGCGAAGATGTGGATGCATCGAAATTTGATTAGCATCCTTTCACAGACTCACAAATACGCATTTAGTGGGTTGTCAGTTTAGCCCCGAATTCGCTTGTTTTTTTTTTCGCATCGACAGAAATTGGAGAAAGTAACCCACCTCTTTGGTGAGTCGATTGATTTCTTGTTGAAGGGACTCGATGTAGGCATTCGCCTGGTTCAGTCGCGTCAGAGTTCGATGATTCGTCTCCAGAGCCTCTTTGAGCTTATTCTGATGCTCTGCCGACTCCTCAGAGGTTGTTCTCAACTGCTCTTGTAGACTGCTGATTCGGTGGGTCACTGCCTCCTAGGAAATCAATCGTTTCAACCACTTAAAATCATTTTAGATCAGATTAGAAAGAATTTTTCGTTTAGTTAAAAATACAACTTAATTATGAGAAACGCCAAGGTTGAAACGCCAATTTAAGGTCACGAACTACCTAAAGGAGCAATGATTTTGCTCTGTTCATTAAATTATACTTTGATTTTAAGAACAAACTTCAAAATACTCCATCTGACAACGCATAGGTAGGAAAAGGGGTTGAAAATGAAATCTTAGTTTAGCAGTGTTGAAATTTTTAACAATTTCCACAAAGTGTGCCGAAAACCTACAAACAAAAGCCATTTCTAATAGAGAAAACGCGTTTACAGCCAGACAACGCCTAAACGATAAAGTGTGGACTAATTTCAGTTTTTCAGCAGAAAAATTGGAAACTGTGCAGAAATCTAAATTATTTTTAAATCTCTCTAAAACCTGAAGCCCTTGCCATCGGCTTCCACCTAATCTTAACCGGAAACTGGTGGATTTAGGGTGTGTACTTTAAGGCCTGTCAAACTGTCAGTATTCATTATTACCGGTTATAGGCCTAACGCGAGCACAAGAAAGGGCAACTTTAACATTTGAGCCTTAAAAAAAAACATAGGTTATGAAACACATAAATTAATGTGCATTGGATTTCATGGGAGCAACCAGCAGTCATGAAGTGACTGAAAACAAATTCTGCCTACGCACCTGTGCTTCTTTTTAAATCATCAAGGAAATAATTTACCATTGGAAAATTGGAAAGAAAAATGCACCTAGGCCCGATAATTCCCTACTTCTTAAAAGGCATTATTTAAAATTAAGTTCTAATTTACTCAGATAGTGATTATACACTAGCTAATACCCATTTTAACGCCTTAAAGAGATTTTCGCATTACTTTTTCCTCTACATGGGTTGTCAACTGACCCCAAAGGATATGGTAGCACCTCAATTAGTAAAACTACACGCGACCTCATTAAGAACTCCCGCTATTCCATTCCCCTCCTGTCGCAAACAGAGTAAAAGTACTTTGGAACAGGCTAAATCTAGTACTTTTTAAATGCCTTTTTTGAAATATTTTGCCGCTAGAATCTATCTGGACGACTTAGTTTGTGGTTGAAGGGAATGTTGGCACAAATTTTTTCTGGCTGATTTATGAGGTGTGTTTATATGCAGGCTTTGAAACGGGTGTTTTTGTGCTTTAAAATTTCAGTCACAGTTTTATTTACAGTTAATAAGTCCTTATTTGGAAAAGGTGGGTTAGGTCAGCCCATAAGTTAGAAGCATTGGATCCCAATTTATGGAGAGAAATGGCAAAAAGATATGGTGGTTGGAACCCTTTAATAAGGTGGCTTAGTCTGCGTGAACTTGCTAAAAAAACCACTTCCAGGTACCACTACAAATCGATATTTTTAAAATATACACTTCAAAATTAATCGATTGTTAACTGCAGAGACAATAGCCAATGAGGCGCTTTCATTTCTCTGTTTACTCTACTTACTGTCCACGCCGTTCAAAGTAATAACACCAAAGTTCACCGAACGCACTTGGGTCTGATGTACACAGACAGGCATATTAAAATCGTGGCATCACATGACTCAGATCACAAGTCAATCAAAAAGGCCTCAGAAGAAGTGATTAGGGAAAAGTACTAGAGATTTGGAAGACTGTACAGCTCGTGAGACTTAAAAAATTCAAAATTGTAAAAATTCAAATTCAATTTCAGCAACCACACCTTGTTTTCGATGGAAGAGTTTAATTTCTCAAAATTGCGCCAGCTGATCAGAATGTCTTAGGGAATCCGTCCGCTATTTGCCTTTTAAATGAAAGAAATTTAAAGAGCATTTTGTGCTTTCTAATTGAGCAATAGATCAAATTTTGTTTTACAGAACAATTACATTTGCCACGATTTTTCCTTATTAAGGTTTCTTTTTCGAGGTGTCCATCTAGGCAGTAAGAAACTCCGATCTTTGCTTGAGAGTTAATCACGAAAAAATGGTGAGGCAATGACCTGACCGAAAGGCTTCGGTTCTTAAATTTTTAATCCCTAAGTCGGATTAAAAATTTTGCGGGGATAAATAGATGATTACGCCATCTTTTTTCCACATACAAATATCGAAACGTCTCCTCAGTGAATGCGTGAACAAAATTCGTAGAAACACTCGATTTCCTTTTTGTTTTAATGAATTCTTCTGTGTATTGGATTTCCATGCACCACAGTACACCGCACACCCACAGGTTAATAAGTTGTTCTCTTCGTTTTTATTTCTATCAAAACATTAATGAATATATATCAACTTAAATTCCACGTTCTATAATTTTATAACCCAACATAAGAGCCCAAATTAATGCGTCAATTAGACTTCCGATAAGCGCTTTAATTCGTTAATCTGATGTCTTCATGAGCGAATTCTAACAAAATTGAAAGCCACAAAGAAAGGCAAAATTTGTTTTCATAATGTTTTATCTAATTTTCACTCTTATGTCGGGTTTGCTCCCTCCATTTTTAGCAGAAATAGCGCCTTTTCAGAGTTGACGAAACGAGGTACTCCTAGCCTGGGCTACGTGGTCATTTCCAGTGTCTTCACCTAATTACAACACCCCTAAGTGGATATTTGGCATGGCTCTCCAAACGCGGGGGTTGGGTTCACACCTCCATAGATCGAGTGCCTTCGTGTGCACCAACTGCCGGTTGTTAATTCCCACCTGTGGTGCCGGTAGCGTGTGGGGCAGTGCACGAGTGCACACCCCAAACCGAGTGGTTATTAACAAGGGTGTGGGGTGATGGACTGTTGAAGAATCTGGCGATTGTGTAATACATTTTGGAGGAGTTTTAAGCACCTCCACACAGACTAAGTCACCTTATTTGCCACTTCTCTCCACAAATTGAGAGTGTGCATGCACACGAGACTTTCGGCACCGGTAGTAATTAAAGGTCTTAAAGGCGAGGTAATTTACGAGGTGGATGCTGACGGCGAAACGTGGACAAGACACAAGAATCATCTACGACCACGCCACCATATTCCCAGGGTCTCCATTTCCCCTCCACCCCTGTTCCTGCTGCATTTCTAGACAAAGAGAATCGATTTTTCCTTTTTTCAGCTTCTGGTGCCTCTAAAAGCCTCATTTGTGCATATATATATACTTTTTATTTTCTTCGAAACAAGTGGACCAGTGATTGGGGTGCCTTGTGTCCGGGAACCGGATGTGCTTGTGAATCACCTCTGCAATTTCTGGGTGTCTACAAATTGCACAATCACTGCACCTCCAACAACTCCGTTGGTGGTAGTTAAGCGGACATCTCTGTGTGTCCAACGGAGGAGTAAATACCGTTTAATATTTCATATGTGTCTCCCATAAGTTTTGTCCGAAATGCTAACTTGTTAAAATGAATGAAATTTAAAGGGCAAATTTATAATTTCCAATGAAAATAAAACCGAAAAATCTTATTTTTAAAGATGATATTAATGAGCTTATTACTGGATGCATCATAGGCTCTGCCAGAACTAAACTGCCGGCTTCTTCAAAATTGTTTGTTTTTTAGTTTTTACGGAAAAAAGTTTAAACTCGGTTCATTAAAGTTCCCCCTCATAAAAGTGTACTACTTTCAAATGAAGCGGGGCTAAGTAAACATCCTCAGATACCCGTAGGGAAAAACAAACACGGTTCAGGGCACAACCCCTCCCCTTAAAGGACGACGATGCTGATGATAATGCCGCTTTTTATGGCTTTAAAGATCCCATCTCTTCCGCATAAGCGTCTGCTTCCAGACAGACCACTCAACGTCCAGTGAGGAGGTTTTGAACCTAGTAAATCGCCATTTTTGAGGTAGACAAGAGGTATCAGAGCCCAGGATACGCATTCAGTAACCGTCTGTGGGAGCCTTTTCCATCAAGAAGGGAGAAGACGGTACCAACAGAGGTAGTGTGGGGTGCTGTGCGTGAGCAAGCTATTGTCATTGTCAACGCTATGGCAACAGCAGGGGTCACATGACATGAGACTGAAAAACCACACTGTCAGCGGAGACGGGTGTTTACGTTGGCCGATCTGTGTGATTTCGAGTTGTCTCGTCAATCAAAGACACTGGTCTTATCACCAACCCCTCTGACGCCAATCTCCGATAAACACAAGCACGATAAACTAACTACCTTCTGTGAACCAATGCAGCAAGCTGAGCAGCTACTGAAATCAGATTTCAGCGACGCATCATTCAATGGGAATCAAATCCTATCTATCTTTATTTAAGTCCAGAAGAAGTTTAATGGTCTTTTAATCGTGTTACCCGGGAAATTTCCTCAGCTTAGTGCTCAAGTGGGTTACCACTACTTATCTTAGTAGGTGGATGCCCGGTATGTCCAACAGTTAGCTGTACCATTCAATACTACCCATATAGACAATAAAGACGGAATTTTCCTTGTTGAAAACATTGTTCAAACCAAGTTCTGCTCTTCGACTGAACCCTCTGATGATTGGCTAGTATACTCCAAGATCATTGGCAGAACAAATTTTAACCAAGCAAGGATTTCTTCTAAATGGAAATTGTGATCACAGACTTGTATGATTCTTCGACTCATCAGATTCCTGCATTTGGGATTTCTCTCTGAAAAACTGCACCAGATATGATGGAACCTGTTTAAAACTCCACAAGGCTCCATCAACCCTTCCTCTCCAAGCGGCAGCATGCTGTACCACAAAATTACCAATAAACAAGATTACCTTTTTTGAAGATAGAGCTTTGAAATGCCTCCAGCACTTGGTTGCTTCGTTAAATAAACTAAATGTTGGAAATCCTGTCCATTTTTGGCATTTTTACAACTTCTATTACGTGGACAAGCCGGATTCCCACATTGGGAACCTTTAATAACTCACAGTTGTTGGAACATCTGGATCTAAAGGGACTTGGTTTCCTTGGCAACTCATTTTCCAGACCTGCCAACAGTCTTCCCAGAATATACCAATGGGGTCAATTTGGATTGTGGGAAGGAATAGCCATTCTCCCCACAAGACCCATTTAACCTCACCCCCCCATCTCTATCACTTCTACTTCTACTGCAATTCGAGAATTTGACCAAAACACAGGGTCTTGAGCACGAGACACAAGTCACACGCATGTGGGAAACTCGGTTTGAGGACGGGAGACGTTTGCTGGGGGACGTAAAACGTGTCTAAAGTCCTTGTCGAAATAGGGTCTGGGGATGCACAGAACACATGATCCCTCAAGTACCACACAGAATGGGAAAATAACAAACACCCCTCACCGCCAGGTGACACTGAAGTGGAATTGGGAGCATGAAGTGGTGGGTTTTCACAGCATTGAGCAATGATTACGGGGGAGGGTTTATTTCTCATGAGTTTCACTTCACCATGTGACGGTAGATGGTCATTTTTGGCTCTCACAGACTTTGGAGTTGGCGTTTTTGTCGTTGAATCTAAGAGAGGTGGTTTTTCTTATGAAAGCACAAAGGCAATTCCTATCTGCCTAAATCGGCGTCGCCACTCTCAATCGCTCCGACTTCATCATCATCATCATCATCAGCCCTCTGAAGCGAAGATAAATGTTTACCAACATTGTGTAAAATCCCCCAAGATTTAGTTGCCTCTTTCATGGTGTTGAGTTTGTGGTTTGAACTGGCATTCAGTGAAAGGAAATGCACAGCACACACGCACACGCGATTTTCACCCTTCTTGCATTATTCAAAATTTAAAACCGGTGCAACTCAGTAAAATCACTGAAAATCACGCAGAGCGATAAATCGACCCAGCGACCTAGAGTGTCTAGCATCGACTACACAAGAATTCTCATCCTCTTCCTTAGTGTTCATTAAATGATGAGGAGCTTGTGATAGTACCGATCAATGGATTTTGACTGGAATTGAGTGATTTGAAATAAAATACATTTACAATTATCACCTTTCTTCTACTTATGAACATCTAAATGGTAAGAAATGGTTCAAAGACATCCATCTCTGTTTGGCGGCCGCATCACAGCGATTCCATCCCAGATTCTAGAGTTCTTGCTTAGCCAAAGCAAACCGCCTTTGGATATAGACCTTATTTGAATAAATTATTGCTCTAGAGTGCTGAAGTAAATAACCACCCACAGTTTACTACAGCTGGCTGCGTAGTTTTGCGTAATCCAAAAAACTCCAGGAGTCTAGACGCTACCAGAGGTGTTGGGTTATTTAAATATTCACTAAATCACCTTGCGTCCTACGCATATGCGATTTTAAAAGTTCATTATGAGTTTAAACTATTTTGGACGCTAAGACTACAGCAGTAGTGCGAGATGTCACAGTCGTTAGTGACAAAAAATTCTCGGTTAATTGTCGTTGCCCTAAAAATCAATAACTAGACAGCTAGACAGCGATAATTCATTGAGGTGTTTAAGAAAACTGAGGCAGACAGACCGATTCATTAGAAACGTCTATCGTTCGACTTGAACCCCGGAAAGTGGTTGTGATTTCAATTATTTTAAAAAGGACACTCATTAACTAATATTACCAGGTCATCCAATAAATCATGTCCGAATTTCGATTGAATAAAACAAGTTTCGAAATCTTATGGTGAATTTAAAAGCCCCTTCCATCCTAGCAACGCGACAAAACTGGAGGCATCACCACTGACAGCAGTGAAGTCCGCAAAAGACGACAGAAACAATGATTTTTCTGGTCTCTCTCTGTGTGTGCGTGTGTCCTATTCCTGAGATGAACAGTCGTGTGTTCCCTGCGTGGGAAAACCGTGGGACGGAAATTGAGTCACGGTGGTTGGATTCCCCTCCTTTAAAAACCTCGTGTCCATCTACCATTGAGCTTTTTTTTGCGCCTTCTTCGCTAATATTCTCATGACAGGCGCTGGTGTTTCTGTGAGGTAAACCAAGGGCAATTGAACATAATTTACAATCAAGAGATAATTACCCACAAAGGTGAAATCATAGCCGAAACAGGGGCCCTAATCGATGTATGGGATTTGTAGGGCCCTTTTCACTTGTTTCACCAAAAAAATTTATCATTTATTCTGCCATATTTGACTGAAAATCCAATCATGTCTACCAAATCGAAGCCAAAACACGCAACCTCTCGAAAATAGCGATTTTGAAAGATACTCCAGTTACTTAAATAATCTTTACAAAAGCAGAATATGCTTTCACATCCCTAATAAAAGACGAAACCTATCAATAGAATTCCACCATCACCCAGTGCTGAAAATTATTCGATTTTTCATGAAATTAATTGAGCTTAGGCAGTAAAAAACACGGGACGCACAAATGCCCAATCTTTAGCCGACGAAAGACGGCTGTTAAAAGTGCATTTTCAATTACCCTGCGCCTTGTTTATGAGGTATCAAATAAGTTTAGTGTCCTTTTAGCACAAAAGTGCACTGCCTCTATAGGGGAGACATCTGGGCCGCTTCAGGTTTGAAAATATTAGCTGTTCCGGCAATTGTTGTGTACTTTTGGGTGGGGAAAAGTTCGTGACCTTCGAGAGTTGGGACAGATGAAAATAATAATAACAATAATGATAACAAAATATGTCCTTAATTCTGTATTTCTTCGAGCTAAAGGGGTGTGTTTTGGGTCCAGTAGTTACCCGATTTGATTGCGGTTTTAAAGGTCATTCAAAAAAAAAACACAAAATAAACACGCCGTCAAATGTATTTCATAAAAAAATGTTTATTACGTTGTTTTTAGGGGTGAAATTGTTGCCTGAAACCTGATTTCGGATTAAGATAAAACAATTGAGAATTCTAGGCAGAGGAAAATATTTAGCTTGTTTTGGCCAACTGCTGGTAAAAATATTAATTTGTCTTCCAAAAATAACATACTTATTGGCTTAGCTCTTAACATATTAACATTCAAGTTGATATAGTTCTCGTGTCGATATATTTAGGTTCAATGTAAGATGGTCTTTGGGGAATTCTGAAGGACGCTTCGCAGTCAGGTAGAGGGGGTGCTGGATTTTAATTCTCTCCCTTCTTTGTCATTCATTCACTAATCTGGATTCCACCAGGGAAGAACTGTAATTGCTAGAACCTCCTCTCTCAAAGGCGACAAATAGTTGAAGCGTTTAGCTTGGTGGAACAGAAACCTCCAGGAGAATTGGTCCCTCGAGCAGCGAAAAAATGTGACTGTGTTTGGAGACAGCCAAAAGAGGCATTTAATCGAGACTGCTGCCTTCTTCTATCATTAAGCATTGCGGGGGTGACCCGGGGTGGTGATCTGGGATGCCGCTTCTTGGGAATCTGCTGCCAGGAAGGAGATTTAACAGTTGCGACTGTTTAGGAAGTTCATCCCATGAAAGGAAATGAAAAAGGAACCTTTTTTTGTAAAATGTGGTTGCCAATTACAAATTGACAGAATTGGAGGAGTTTCAGAATACCCGTGTCGTCATGAAAGTTTGTGGAAATTTAAGGTATGGATTTATTCTACAAAACAGCTTACTTAAAGGGCTTATTTCTCAACATGTTTGCATTCTATTCAATGCAATTGTCAAGGCAATATATTTAATCTCGAAAAAGACGGCCTTTGGGGAATTCTGGAGCCATTCTTTGGGGATTTCAGTAAGATTTCGAAAAAAAGAATTCTAGTGGAGCTAAATCGCAATGAATAGGGGCTTGAAGAACATCAGAGAATGCTTTGGCGTGTTGTCATCGTGGTGGAACAGGACTCCACAATGAAGTCTGTCCCTTTTCCGTCCTGCTTCAACTTTTGTTTCTATTTTACGATTTTCTAAGGTGATTTGTGAAGAATTATGCCTTGTAACTCATCTAGAAAACCCTGACCATACCTTCTGAAATTAATCCCGGTTCCTTAAGGTCAAATTGGGTGGAACCAACTACTCTGACAGCGTTTTGGAGTCATTTCCAGGGATAAATTTTGGAATAAACTGCTCTTCCTCTGCTGGTAGTGTTAAGGAGGAATCATTTGGGAGATTCATTTGGTTCCACTACAACAATTTTGGTTGGACCCATCCACATGGGTTCTGGGTTCATCTTTGTCTGCCTAAATTCTTGCTCAGTAACGTGAAGGCGACATTACTCCGACGAAGATTTTGTCGGTCAGGCCGTCTCAAAGCTTTTGGAATCCCCAGTTAATGAAAAAAATGGAATTTACCACCAACTCAGACGATGGAATGTCGAAGGACGTGGCTATCTGTCATTTGGTCATTTTAAGGTTCCTGGCTTTCCAAATTCGTCGTCTCTTCCTTCTTTCAATGTCGGACTTTAATCTCCTTTGCAGCTCGAGTTCCTTGGCCCAAATTATTAATTATTTCTCTGATTTTTATCAAAAAACGTACGAAAAAAGTTGCTTCTCCATTAGCGAATTCGATTAAGTGAGAATTTTTCCGAAATTATCTCTATTAAATCACCAGCTTATTCGAAGCAGGTTATCAATCTTATCAACGCTTCTTGGATACTATCAATGTACACAGCTGGGTAACCATCGTTGCACTACTACTTCGTGATATTACTTGCTATATCCATTTTGTTACTTATTTTCGTTCTTTCCTTTTCCATAAATGCGCCATTCCCAATTCCAGGCCGGCCTCCCCCTCTTTGTAGGATGGCATTCACCTCGTCCAACATTTGGTTTCAATGCAGAGTGTCTCCAACAATAATAAAAAAGGCAATTCCCATGCATACCAGCATTGCGTGTGGGTCTTTGAATTCGCCTTTTTTGCCCGATTGCCTTTATAGGAAGTAGTGGAACAAGGGTGTGCCTCTCTCCACCATCTGCTTCCTGTAGTCTTCAAATTCCATGTTTAATTCCAGGATTTTAAAATATTGTTTCACAACTTCTCGGTAGAGTCGATCTGGTTACATGAAACGGAGACTACAAAGAGGCTCAAAGAAGAAGGAAGTGAGTTTATCGATGACGAAGGTGGTGAAAGACCTTGGGTTGAATAGCTGTGACCCTATCGATGCCTTGAGTGCATTGGCCTAATCTAATTGATCAAGTTGTTTACCGATAAATCGAGTCCTTACTGACACAAAGCACTACTTTAATAAACATTCTGGGATGAACGTCTTCCCGTCTCCTCTCTCTGGTTTTGGCGACTCTCATCTCACCTGGGTTAGTGGATCCATCCAGGACCATAATCAGATGGATAATTGTGAATGTTTTTCATTTCAACTCACTCAATTTTGGTCAAAATCCAATTGCCAAGGCTTCCATTGATCAGTGCTATCACAACATCCTCATCATTTAAGAAACACTAAGGAAGAGGATGAGAATTCTTTTGTAATCGATGCTAGACACTCTAGGTCGCTGGGTCGATTTGTCGCTCTGCGTGATTTTCAGTGATTTTACTGAGTTGCACCGGTTTTCAATTTTGAACAATGCAAGAAAGGGCGAAAATCGTGTGTGCGTGCGTGTTGTGCATTTCCTTTCACTGAATGCCGGTTCAAACCAACCCAACTGACAAAGCCTTTATCGGTAAGTTCTACCACAAACTCAACATCATGAAAGAGGCAACTAAATCTTGGGGGATTTTACACAATGTTGGTAAACATTTATCTTCGCTTCAGAGGGCTGATGATGATGATGATGATGAAGTCGGAGCGATTGAGAGTGGCGACGCCGATTTAGGCAGATAGGAATTGCCTTTATACCTTCATAAGAAAAACCACCTCTCTTAGATTCAACGACAAAAACGCCAACTCCAAAGTCTGTGAGAGCCAAAAATGACCATCTACCGTCACATGGTGAAGTGAAACTCATGAGAAATAAACCCTCCCCCGTAATCATTGCTCAATGCTGTGAAAACCCACGACTTCATGCTCCCAATTCCACTTCAGTGTCACCTGGCGGTGAGGGGTGTTTGTTATTTTCCCATTCTGTGTGGTACTTGAGGGATCATGTGTTCTGTGCATCCCCAGACCCTATTTCGACAAGGACTTTAGACGCGTTTTACGTCCCCCAGCAAACGTCTCCCGTCCTCAAACCGAGTTTCCCACATGCGTGTGACTTGTGTCTCGTGCTCAAGATCCTGTGTTTCGGTCAAATTCTGAATTACAGTGGAAGTAGAAGTGATAGAGGTTAAATGGGTCTTGTGGGGAAAATGGCTATTCCTTCCCACAATCCAAATTGACCCCATTGGTATTTTCTGGGAAGACTGTTGGCAAGTCTGGAAAATG
Organism: Anomotaenia brevis; assembly: GCA_030710315.1. Taxonomy (NCBI): domain Eukaryota; kingdom Metazoa; phylum Platyhelminthes; class Cestoda; order Cyclophyllidea; family Dilepididae; genus Anomotaenia; species Anomotaenia brevis. The sequence goes on from JAUOZQ010000039.1 coordinate 389,137, forward strand.
AGTTGCCAAGGAAACCAAGTCCCTTTAGATCCAGATGTTCCAACAACTGTGAGTTATTAAAGGTTCCCAATGTGGGAATCCGGCATGTCCACGTAATAGAAGTTGTAAAAATGCCAAAAATGGACAGGATTTCCAACATTTAGTTTATTTAGCGAAGCAACCAAGTGCTGGAGGCATTTCAAAGCTCTATCTTCAAAAAAGGTAATCTTGTTTATTGGTAATTTTGTGGTACAGCATGCTGCCGCTTAGAGAGGAAGGGTTGATGGAGCCTTGTGGAGTTTTAAACAGGTTCCATCATATCTGGTGCAGTTTTTCAGAGAGAAATCCCAAATGCAGGAATCTGATGAGTCGAAGAATCATACAAGTTTGTGATCACAATTTCCATTTAGAAGAAATCCTTGCTTGATTAAAATTTGCTCTGCCAATGATCTTGGAGGATACTAGCCAATCATCAGAGGGTTCAGTCCAAGAAGAGAACTTGGTTTGAACAATGTTTTCAACAAGGAAATTTCCGTCTTTATTGTCTATATGAGTAGTATTGAATGGTACCACCTACTAAGATAAGTAGTGGTAACCCACTTGAGCACTAAGCTGAGGAAAACTCGCGATTAACACGATTAAACGACCATTAACCTTCCTCTGGACTCAAATGAAGATCGATAGGATTTGATTCCCATTGAGTGGTGCGTCGCTGAAATCTGATTTCAGTAGCTGCTCAGCCTGCTCCATTGGTTCACAGAAGGTAGTTAGTTTATCGTGCTTGTGTTTATCGGAGATTGGCGTCAGAGTGGTTGGTGATTGACGAGACAACTCGAAAGCACGCATCATATCTTGGTGCAGTTTTTCAGTTCGAAGAGTTGACGGAATTACAATTGCCGGATGAAGAAGCCTAATCAATCCTCTAAACGCACTACCTTAATAAAGGCTCTGGTACAAACACGTCCCCTCCCAATCCTCTGGTATCGGGACTTCTACTCACCTTATACAACGGTCAGCTGATCTGCCTTGGAGAGCACCGTAGTGCAGCTACCTGCTACAGAAAATGCTAACGAATGCAATTAAGCTCAAGTTGGTAAAAAGACCACATGTTTGGCAGAAGCAGGTCTCAGTCCCATGCTGCTACACCCCCAGAAAAGAGCAAAAACGCTTGAGAGTGGCCATTTGAAAAAGACCTAAACTACTCAGTCCAGCTGAGGCTGTCAAATTTGCCATAATCATCCAGTGTCTCGGTGAAACAGCCCTTTTTTTGAGCCAGCAGATTCGTGACAGTCCAGCTGTTGTCTCAGCCAGCGACCTTGAGTATCGGTCGTATGATGTCAGGACAAGGTCGCATTAGTGCATGCGTGCAAATCGGACCATTGCGACTTCGTCGTCGTGGTTACTAAACTTAGAAGTAGCGTGTCCAGGGGGATAAACAAACCACAGCGCTTTCACTTCAGACAAGATAAAGACCTTGCATGTGCGCCTTACTTTTTGTCAGGAGGAATTAATTGACAAAAAAGGTGACAATTTGGTCAAGCTAGTTATGAAAAAAGGAATTAGTAGAGTCATGTTTTAATCACTCAAGGTGGGGCTCATTTTGGGGTTAACTGGCTTAAAAAAAATTGTGGAAAAACCTTTTGCTAATATCTTTTCATAATCTTTAATCCACCTATAAAATAAGATTTGTTAAAGTACTTTAGTTACAGTGAGAAACTAATGGATCACGAATAACAAAATTTGTAGAAATTTCTCCAAAATAGAGACGGGAAAAAAACTCCTCAAATTCCCATCGAAAATGCGAAAAAAATTAAAGTATTATTTAATAAAAAAAAGACAGGCAAGTGCGAATGGATTCCTTGCACAACACAGGGGTGAATCACGCAGCATTTATTTCTGAAATCTAACTCAGATTTATGAATCTAAGGGAAGTAACTAAGATGGAGGAAGTCATTCAACCGAAATGCGGATTTTCAGCCAAATTCCAAGTTTGAGGTGATCAAGCAAACTGTAATTTTCTGCAGTTCTGGAAGAATGTGATCTTTTTAAATTGGATAAAATCTAAGGCGTATTTATAATGCCTAACGAAGCAGAAAATCATTTTTGTTTCCTAAGATAGGATTTTGTTTTACAGGGAAGTAAAATTGAAATTTACTTGATTAAAACACATCTATCACGGAAGTACCAAAGAATTACTTGAGGCTCTACAACCGGACATAACTTATGAGATGGTTTCAGCAAAGAACGGCCTACATTCCTAGTTCGGAGGTGAGGTTTGTTTTCCAAAAACGCAGCATCTAATTGATTGACAAGCAAAGCTTGCCCCAATTAATTCTCCTGACATGTATATAGGTCATCTTGGGTGCTGTGTGCGTGTGTGTGCGTGTTGATCAGGCCATACACCACATTCACAAACACACTGCATACAAATACACAAGAGATTAGCGGTCATTAAAGCGGTGAGATCAAACACACATCTAAAAGAGAGCTTAGGGTTGTTTGGTCCGTGTTGATATCGTAAAAATGTGCCTCTTTTCCCTTTTCAGTTAATGGCAAACAGTAAGCAGAGATACCCAGGAGGGGAGCATCAGTTAATGAAGGCAAACAAACAAACAAACAAACAGGATCTCAGACGGAGATCCAGAGTAATACTGTCCATGCGATTCACTGCTCTTCCCTCCGGGAAAAGTTAAAAGTGAAAGACACTGATCGCCACGGTGCTGTCAGCACCACAAATGCCCAGTTAAAGAAAGACAGGATCAAAGCTGCTAATAGTGATAATTTCTAGTGAAACACTTTAGTTTTGACCCTAAAATTCAGCAACTTTTGTATTTCAAAACCACTTTTTCTGTCTCCTGATGAAGTTGTCAAATGAATCCCAAAGTCTCTGTGAGCTCGATGTGTTTTGAAGTCGGTGACAAGAGGTGAGTACTTTCTAAAAATAATTGAACGGTAGGTAATGATATTTGATCTTAAACTTGGCAGAGTAGCATTTGACAGGTTTATCTTGATGTGTGTTAAAGCACAAACCACTTTCTTCACTGAGGACGAACCATGGAAGAAAACAGCTTTTTATCATCATGATACTTAGTCCTGGACATCGAAATATGTCTCAACTTAAATTCGAGAGAAAATATCCTGTAAAACGATGATAATGTTGATGAATCACATAGGCATTGTCACCCTACTCAGTTAACAGCTTCACTGAGAACTGTGAAAATAATTGTGTAGAGATGATTCGCTACAATCATGACAGCAGTGGCTGACTGAACTCTAACGAAAGTCGGGAGATTATGACGTTTCAGCCTCTTCCTTCGCTACTGCTCAAAAAAGCGTCACGGAGATCGAATTCTCGGTCAAAACTCAGAGATGTGTCGAGCTCATAGGACCATCTTATTTACCTTTACTATCTACATAAGATGTCCAGTTGTTTAAGACGTTACTATGGCGCCTTGAACTTCGTCGAATAAACTTTGGATTTACCACGCGTCCCGTCTCTTGTGGCTGTTATCGTGGTATTTTAGGGACCATAAAACATCTTGCTTTACACACTGTAGACACACCAAATTGGAGAACTTCTCGCGGCCATAACTAAAGCATTAAATAAGCTAACGAAATCTCCAGATGAAATCGGTGACCAGATCCCGATATTCGATGCATCCTTGGACAATTTCCAGGTATGAATACAGCGGTTCTCAGATACTATAGACCTAATGTCTTCGGACATGTCGGAATCGACGAAGAATCGTTTACTCCTACAACGAACCCTTCAATTAATTATATTCTTCCTAGGCAACCCACAGAACTCTCATTCCATGAGACTATTACGTCTCCTTGTGAAGCCCGTTTCCAGCGCTCCAGAGTCGCGATCAGCAGTCAACAAACTGCTCCAAGTTTCACTTCAGCCGTTTCTCGTACAAGAACAAGCAAAGTCCTATTTTTTTGTTAGGCCATAAGAGCCCCGAGGTATCTTCTGTTCGAGCCTAACCGATGGCTCTCTTGGTCAAGAACCCTAACACGACGGTCCAAGAGTTAGAGGATCCGAATATAGTGACAGACGCTGAAATGGTGCTCAATACAGAACGCACATCATTGCCTGCCATAGCTCAGAACAGTCCTACAAAAGTGGGAAAATGAGTAATTATCTTTTTGTTTAAATTTATTTAATATATAACGACTTTTGAGGCTACCAAGGACTTTTTTCCTGGAAAGCTGCAAGATTCTATGCACCCTATCCTAATAGAAACTTGTCGCGAAGGAATCTGTGTTTCACACAAGCCTCTAACCTTGTTTTAATGAACGCGGACAATTTTTACCAGTGGCTACTCCTTTGCCAACTAACTGTTTGTAAAGAGAGAAAAAGCAAAAATTATGTTTTACTGGATGCTAAAAAAGTGATAGAAAGACGGTTAAGTGAAGGCTTGGCAGTAACCGTGACTCAAAGAGAAAGCAGGTATGGCAAAATGAAAATTTTCCTCAAAATATCCAATCAGTCAGCCAATCAAGAACCGTCCTTGAGGCTGGCCAATAAGATATCAGTTTACCGGCCATTAAAACACTGAAGTTTGTTTCTTAGTCAAAATTCGTCATTTTAAATACAATTTCTACCTCATTTTTAGAATAAATTTATAGAGGTAACAATATTTAGTGACGACAACACGCGTCTGAAATTGGCACCGAAAAAGATAAGTAAGTTTAACATTAACTTTGAGTTTGTTAAACAAACTGCAAGACTAAACAGTCGTAAGAAAATAAAAAAATAGGAAAAAATGTTTAACTTTATGAGAAAAATGTAAAGTAAACTCCCAAAAGTCACTTTCAGTTTCCCCAAATTCTTGATGAAAGCCTTTGTAGGGCAACTAATAATATCTGTAGATCAGAAATGCTTATAATCCTAAGCTCGATAACATTTGATAAGGGAAATGACAAATATATATTTGGAATTTTTTTCCATAAACAAGATGTTCTTTAGGGGAGAGTGTGTATTCTCAATATTTTTAAATTACTTTTCGAAAGAAAGGTTTGAATTGTAGACAGAAGTAAAATTATATCAATGCTTAGAAACAGCCCAATCAGGCCAAAGTATTCATTAAAAACAGCTTTTCTTACTACATTGAAGAATGGACTACTACTGAAGAATGGACCAAAATTCTTTCGAAAACAATTTGCAATTTGTGTGAATGGAGACTGTAACTAGCGCATAGCTGATTAAAGCCATTGGTTAATTTGCGGATCACAATAGCATAAGTAGGGATATCATAAGCATATATGATACTTGTTTGATTCGAAATAAGACGATTTCTTATCGAAGAAACCACTAAATAAGTGGATTTGTCATAAATTGTCAGCCTTAAATAAAGATAATTAGAAATGGCCGAACTGTAACAAAATTTATTCTCAAATTAGCCTCTGGACGAAAAAAAATCAGAGAAAGGCAACAATTCCGATTTGCTTTGCATTCATTTAATCAACTCCAAGGCAAAGAAGTGAGTTGACATCTCTGGGACTACTAATTTGTTAATGGACAACTTGATGATTGACAAAAGTCTCTGGGAATGAACAGAAGCAAAACTTTGTGAGCCTTAGGCAAAAATAGAAGATAGAATTTCTTAAAGCCTCTTTCAGGTATTACAAATCCCTAATTAGAACCTTCGATTAAATTAAAAAATAATATCCCAAGATCAGAAAAGCGTCATATGATGTGATTTCCTAAAAAACAACAAAATATTGTTTAGTTGAATTATTTAATTAATAAACAAAAATGGTTTTAGATCTAAATAATGGCTTTCAAATTCAAGCCCATCTCACCAAAACGTTATTTTACCATCAGTATTTTATAGTAGATCCATTGGTTTGGGTCTAGAGAGTCCTGAAAATTGAAACTGTATTAATTTAAACAATTATTTAACTAAATCAGACACACCATGATGGTTGAAGAGGTATTTTACAATTGAGAAATCATTCCAAGAATGTGCTTATTTTTAATTTTTGATTCCAACTTGTGGGATTTATTATTGGAACAACGATTTTTCAGAAGATTTCATTCTTAATTTCCCAAATTTAGTCTAATCCATGTATAAAAATACTTAGAAATAGGTCAGCTGTAATAGGTTTCTTCTAAAGCCAGCATTTTGGTTGGTTTCGTGCTTCTAAGATACGTTGAAGCCATCAAAGTGGTGATCATAATACAAACCTACACCCCACAAGGTCTTTGAGTTGTGCGGATTTTGAAAATATTCACCCCCTTCATCTGATTAAAGCTTTTGGTTAAGTTGCAGATGACATGGTGAACAGAAGTGACTTATTTTTTTACAAACTCAACTCCAATTTACTTCGTTTGATTCGAAATCAGTAGATTTATTATGAAAAGTACCGCTAGCTCAGAAACAATTGATGATGCTTTAAATATGGATGATAAGAAACAGCCCAACATTCCCAGAGTTTATTCTCAGAAAGAGACTACAGAACTCACAATAACACCGCTTTACAATGCATTTACTTAATCAACCCCAAGGCAAAGCAGTCAGCAGACGACATGCCTGGGACTACCAATCTATGAAGGAGTCGAATGATGGTTGTCGGAAGTCGCTGGGAATGAACAGGAGCTCAAAATTGTGAGCTTTAGGGAAAAATGCAAAGAGAATTTCCTAACATCAGTTTCAGTTGAGTTACAAATAATTCCGAAATATCAGATATACGTGCCTTCACATGACCATCAACAATGAACCAATAAATTTTATTTTTTATCAAAAGAACCGTTTCTTCAATTGATTTAATTCGAAATCTCCCAAGATAATTTTCCTAATTTTCCTTCTAAATATGTATCTTTTTATTATATCTGTTGCATTTGGCCTAGAAATAGGAGAACCAATTTTGAAACTCTGGAAAAAAAGGAAAGTGCAGTTTTATTAAAATCCTAAATTAGATCTCCTGTTGGGGTTAAAAACAAAATATTTTGATCAGAAATGCTTATGACCGCAAAATGAGTATTGAACAAACGAAAATGATGGACGTAAGTGCTATGGTTTATCACAAACGAAAGGACGTGTGTACTTGCAGTGGTTGTTTCTAAATAACACAATTTCTTATCACAAAAACCTTTTGTTTGGTAAATATGGTTGAAATTTTCTGAAAAAATAGTAAAATCTTCAATTCTGGATGCCTGGAATAAACGTATTTCCATTATATCTGTAAAATCGCACTTTAAGAAATCAGAGAATTGTAATCGTACAGTTAGAATTAGAATTTATTTAACTAATAATTTATTAAAAGACCATTTGACGGTTGATGAAATTCTCTGAGAATTAAAGGGAGCAGGCAATTGTAGGACTTAGCCAAAAATCATAAAATGCAATTTCTTTAAACGAGTTTCAGGTGTCACAAGTCCTAGGCATTATAGCCTTCGGTTGAGATAGAAATAATATCAGAGGATCAGAAATACATGCGAGCACGATTTCTTATTAAAAACTGTTGGTTCTGTTGGTATTATCTCCAAATAAGTCAGTTTTCTAATGGCAATTAAAACTAGTAATTTACTAATTGAAAGGAGTACAAATTTTGAACTTTGGGAGATTGATTTAGAGTGGAATTCCATAAAACCGTTCGGTTCGGTTTTACATTTCTCGATTTCTTGTTAAAAGGACCGTTTGTTCGGGTAGAGACTTCTAAAAGTAGTCTTGGCTCCAAATAAGGATGCCTAGAAACAGCCCAATCTTATTAATTTTTTTTTCAAAAACTAGCGTTTAAAAAATTCATTGAAAAGCAACCATTCCGTTGTACTTCGCTTTTATTTAACCAATTCCAAGGCTGGGAATTCAGCGTATATTTCCTACTACAAATTAATTATGAATGAACGATTTGACTGCTGAAGAAATTTGCCAAGGAAACAGTGGAGCACACACTTTGAGAATTGTTCGAAAAATTATTGGTGGAATTTATCAAAACCTTTGGTTAAGCTAAAATTATACCTTTCGATTAGATTTACTTTGAATCACATGACGAATAACAATGATTGAAAGAAAATAATGGATTTAAGGGAGATTTAAAAGAAGATAAAGTAGATTTTTACAGATTATTATCGAATTGGTTTTTTATCTATTCATTCGCCAATTTTTCAATAAAAGTTCTGGATTTCAGTATATACATATGCATATATACATTCAGGCCAATTTTATTAAATTAATCTAAAACCAGCCCTTTAAATATATATTCGTTAGATTACACCCAAAGAACTCTGAGAACTGCAACCAAGCTGTTTTGCATTGCTTTGAACTTTCTCAAAATTGGTTTTTGAAAAAAAGAATGTGATAAATATACTCGCCATTTTTTTTACCATGAACAGTACCTTTAATTAAAAAGCATGTACTTTTAAAACGTCATTCTAAAAAGTTGGCATCGCATGGAAAGTATCGTGTGTTTCGCATACAAAGTTGATTATTTGCAAAAAAATTCTTAGATCCAAATATGAATGTTCGAAAATAAAAAAATTAATAAATAAAATTGCTGCATTTCTCGAAATTCATTAAACCGATTCTAAGCCTGGGAATGCCTAGTAGCAAAAAGTTTAAACCTACAATTTTTCGTTGCTTTGTAGATCCCAAATGCTAATGACTAGGTAACAAACAGAACTACAGATAAGGCTGTAGATATCTCACAAGAAATTGACCTTTAAGTGAAAGAAAGTGCATATTTGGAAATTTAAATAAGTCCTCTTCTAGGACTGACGTTTAGGACATGGGAAACTCCTGAAATTTCGACCATCTGTAGGAATAAAAAAGGCTCAATTGTGAGCCGTTTGAGAAAAAAATAAAAAGTACGATTTCTGCAAATAAGTGTCAGGTATCATACATTTCTAATTAAAGCTTGAAGTAGAGTTATAAATAGTACCGTTCCTCAAGAACTTCGTGGGATTCCGCAACTTTTTAATCACGAATTAGAACGTGGGTATTTGCAGCGTTTAATTCCATCAAAGTTGATTTCTTATCGAAAGAACCGTTTGCTTAGTACAAACAGTTAAACATTTCTCAAAAATATATGGAAGATCAAAACAAAAAAATATTTGGAAATAAAAATCACCTTCTTATTATATCCCTTGGTACGGACCTAGATAACTCAATGATAGGGTTGTCTTAGCAAATTCCAAGACTAAGTTTTAGGTTGAGATATTAAATAATATATATTTTTTTCAGAAAAGCGTAGAAGCCCACAACCAAATACATTGAATAAAAGAATATGATGGATATACGCATAAGCTTTTTATCAAAAAAATAACGGCCATGTCTGATTAAAACAAAGTTGATTACCTATCGGAAGAAACGGTTGTTTGGTCACAAAATCTCGAAGATCCAAATAAGGGTGCTTGAAAATAAGATAGGCATTTTTGTATCCATTGAATCTGGCCTCGTAACTCTGACAATGGAAGCTATGCCTGACACTAATACCTTAGTAATTAACCACTTTTTAACTGACAAAATATCTGCGAATGCGTAGTAGCACAAATTTTGACCAAAAGGCCTTTGATTGCGTTACAGACCTCAAATGTTAATGGTTAGGTAGCAAACAGAGCTACAGGTAAGGGTGCGATCGACCCTCACGTGATATTTTAAATAAAACTCGACCTTTTTTGAAAGAAAATTAAAATCTCGCTTCTTCTAAGACTGACGTTCCTAACATAAATTCGCTCGACTGAAATTACAACAGTCTTAAGGAACAAAAGATGCTCAATTTTTGAATTTTCGAAAAAATATAAGATGTACTCTGTGGAAATCAGTGTTAGGTTTCCTAAATTCTCATTTAAAACTTTAATTTGATTTATAAACAATATCTCTCAATCAAAATGCGCGCAAACCCAACAGCTTTTAACCATAAGGACATGATGGATATACGTGCGACGGGGTAGAAATTTCGAAGTTTTGAAGGCATATATATAAAGCAGAATTTCGTTAAAACAGTTTCAGGTATTTTAAGCCCTTGATTAAAGCTTCAATGGAATTACAAATAATATTCTTTGGTCACATAACCAACTCCATTAAGCAAACAGTTGTGGTTGACACTTGTGAGAGTTTGTATTCTTCACGTTTGATTCTAAAAGAAGTGGATTTCTTACCCAATTCAGATTTTATCAAAAAAAGACGAAACTCAAAACAGGGATGTTTGGAGACAGCTGAGTTAACTCAAAACGTTCTTTTGAAATTTGCATTTTATCGATTCCGTTAGATCAGGCCTAGAGAACTCTGAGAACTGCAATCATATTGGCTTAACCTAGCACTTATTAATTGGCCATCTGAAGGGTGAAGAAATTCCCTAGGTAAAACTTGGATTTTTTGAAGAAAACAGAGCGTAGATTTTCTTAAAACCAGTGTCCAGTATCAAAGGCCCTTACGGTCACATAAAAGTGGCACTGAACGAACCAATATTATGGACATCATGAACAAGATCTAAGCACAAATAATCCGGATATTTCCCAGATTCCAATCTAAATTTACTGATTGGTAGTTTTAGTTCAGCACTTAAAAAAACACACATAACCGAATTTTGCCTTCGCTTCTTCCAAGATCCATGTTATATATTGAATCCGTTGGATATGGTCTAGGGTGAGGTTATTTAACCAACCCCTAGGCTAAGAAGTTAGTTGATTTGCCTGACGTGAATAATTTATTAAGCAGCAACGCGATGGCCGAAGGAATTCCCTGAGATAAATTTGAACCTCGGACGTTCTTAAAACCACTCTCGGGTAATACACCCGAGAAGAGGTGCTAAAAAGCTAATATTTTGGATATATAAGAAAATCTTATCATAAAAAAGAAAAAAATTAAAGAAAGAGTAAAATTTCTATTTCAAATATCCAGGTTGCCTATCGAAAGAACCGTTTGATAAGTGACTTTGTTCAAGCACTTATAAAAATCCAACCAATACAACCAAAGTTTTCCAACACTTTTTCTAATATCCGTATTATTTAATATATCATTTGGATATGGTCTAGAGAGCTCGGTGAATCACAGCCATTCCGTTTTATCGAGCATTTATTCAACCGACTCCAAGTTGAAACAGTCAGGAGACATGCCTGTCACTAATGGATTACCTGATGGCTGAAGAAATTTGCTGACAGTAAATGGAATCAGAACAAGGCTTTTGATCGAAGACGCGTACAACATAATTGATATCAACCGAAAATGATGGAAATATTCGTATTATATTTGGTAATAAGAACGGCAAAGGTTTTTTTATTAGATTTCAGATTTTTATACCGAAACAACTGCATTTTTCAGTACATTTGGCTCACCATTTTCCAACCTTAGTCTGAGTTGTTTAAATTTTGCGCATATGTTCACCCGATTCGTTTGATCTTGGCCCTGTACATTTTAACAGACTAAATTCAAGAGTCAGTTTCAGGCATTAAAAATCCTTAAATCAAAGTAACAATTTTAGATCAGAAATGCTTACAGTTATATCGCTAACATTGAACAAACGAAAGGTTTTGATAAATGCTTGATTAGTTTGCCGTGAATGTGACGTAAATATTTAAAGAACGCCTAGATATCTCGGGTTCCAATCTAAATTTACAGATTATATATAGAAAAAACAGTTTGATTAATAGTTTTGATTGGGAATTTTTTAAAAAATAACCAAATTTCACCAAAGCTTCTCTTTTAATATCCATATTATTTGTTGTGTACGTTGGATAAGGTCTAGAGAGCTACATTCATCCAACTAAATTTTCGAGCTACACAAATTTTCGACTTTGGTCCAGATAAGTGACTAAAACGTTCCTCTGAGTTACATATCACAGTCACTAACGGTCAGAGAACAAACAAGTCAAAACATAAATATAAATTATGGAGGATCAAGGGTATATATTTGAGATATTTTGCAGCAAAATAGATCTCTATTTAAAGAGCTTCCATGCTTCCTATTTTGCATTCGACATTTTTTGGATTTATTGTTTTTTCCCATTAGATTTGGTTTGCCAATTTCCAACTTGAGTATTAGTTCTAAACGGAAGACACCAATAAGTGAGTTAACGCTACGATTTTTCTTCTAAAATTAGCACTCTCAGAATCGTTACCGTATTTTTGAAAAGTGTACTAAGATACTTTGAAGTTTTAAAAGATTCGGGAACAGCCAAGTGTTGATCCGGAAACTTTTTTTTGTACAGTTAAACAGACTAGGTTTAAGGATTGACGTTTTCAGGAAGGTTATATTATGACTAATTTAGTGCGAGTTAAAATATTGGTAAGGTGAAAAATTCACCAATTAACGCATTCTCAGGCCTCCTAAACAGTTCTCATAGTCTAAAGTACACATGAACATATACAGAGGGAGATGAAATTCACTTAAACAAAAGCCATCAACAAAGTATGGTAGTTCCGCAAAGCCGGTGTCTACTAGGCATTGGTTTTATGAAGCTAATCCTGATCAAAGTTTTTTTGTGGAGCTACAATTTGCCTTCTATTAGGTATACCAATGATCTCATAATCAACATTATTTGGCAGCCGAATAGGGTAGAGGCATTTCTAGGATATTTTATAAGAAAATTTCAAAAAATTGGATACCTCCTATTTAACCTACAATTTATTACATTTATTATCGAAACAAATGAGGATACCTGTACCATCTTTTTCTAAAATTACCATTTCAGTTGTTTTCTTTAATGAGAATAGTCAGCACATTTTCGAAAAGCGTGCTTCCAAGATTCATTGAGGTCTCAATAGATTTGGCAAAATGCAAGTGTTAATCTTGAAGCAGACTTCTACTCCCCAAAGACCTTGAGTTGGGTGGATTGTGAAACTATTCACATACATCCTTTCTTGTACATTCAAACAAATTAAATTAAACGGGTGGTGACATTATGACTAGTTTAACTTGAATTTAAATATCTGGAGGACACAAAATGGATTTTTAAACGCTAAAATCAGGCCTCTAAAACCAATCCTATAGTCTCTAACGCACATGGAAATTTTCAGAGATAGTTGAAGTTCATTTAAACAAAAGGCACTAACGAAGTATGATTTACATTTATACCGGATTAATACAAGATAGTGGTGTTACGAAGCTAACCCTGATCTGATCATCAAAATCGTTAAACACACGAATGAGGTGGATACGTATGTTATTTCATACGAAAATATGGTTAGATTTCCTATAGAAACACGCGTTTTACTAGTTCCAAAATGAGGATACCCATTAATGATTCAACTAAAATTATTTCTTCTAAAATTGGCTGTGGAATTATTTTTACAAGTGATTATTTGGATGGTTTCTGGAAGAATAAGAACAGACTAACAAATTGTCACCACTTTTCGAAAAAATGGTGCCTCTAAGTCTTAATGAATTCGGAAGTATAGAAGTGTTTTCTGGATTGTGATCATACATATTCGATTTTAAATAATAAATTTAAATGGTAAGTTTTTAGGCCGATGATAATATAACCAGTTTAGCTCGATTTTAAATAGCTTTAGGATGAAGAATTCACCCTAAAACTCTAAAACCGTTTTAAATAGTCCACAATACAAACGGGTATTTCCAGAACTAGATGAAATTCACGTAAACAGAAGACTGTAAGATATTAGTAACCTGAAACAAATCTAAAAAGCCGAGTTATGAAATTAAAATCAAACATTCTTTAGCTTTAGGTATCAAAATTATCTAAGGAGTTGTAAATATCTACCAAGGTCAAATCGGAGCTAATTATAGTCACGATTAGGTTTGTCACGCCTTGGGCACGTGTGATTCCAATCTTAGGCGAATGCTCGAGAAATTTGGCCAATTTGTGCCTAAATTTACCCTTGTTGGAGGGTCCAAAATTAGCACAGGAGAGTGGGGGGCGTAAGAGTTAATTGATTTTTTTTAAATTCTAAATATATGTGTTACCAAGCTAAATATTCTGAATCAGGTAAGATTCTTCGATGAACAAGTATTCCTTCTGATGCATTTGCGTTCAAAATCAGCTAATTATTAGCAAGAAGATTTATTATTTAGTCTGGCGTCTGGTTTGGGAGTGCCCAAGTGCACAAAATAACGTTCACAGTCATATTTCTAGCCATAATTTAAAAAAAACAGGAATTAAACGACTTTATTAAGTCGCTTTCTTGCATGTTTAAACATTGGAAGATGATATGATCATTTTCTGTTTCTGAATGAGTAAAGTAGAGCGCGAATAATCTCAGGTGAGCTTTACAATTTTCAGATAGGGATACTTAGGGATATTTAGAAACATCCGAATACCAATCTAATAAATAAGAGTATATAAATCCTTTCTTAAAAACTCAAAACGATTCCTCATTTTAGATGATGCTGTTTAGATACATGAAAAACCTTGGTTTTATTTTAAATCTTCCTTATACCTTTAAACAAATTTGATTTTCGGGATATTCATCGACTTAGGTTGGTGATGCAAATAACTTAACTCGAATTTTATTACTTCTAAGTGGAAAAATATCTGTCCCTTTGGCTCTTTCCGTTTATTTCCCTTATAAATTTAAACGGATTTAAGTTTCAGGATGAATTTTTGACTTAGAGAAGGTGATATTAGGAACAATTTATCGCAAATTTGAATATTTCATCCGAATTGTCATCTCCTGTTTCCGAAAGTAACAAGCGGAACCATTCTCGTGTGTTTAATCTCACGCACATAATAATTCATTTCATATCTAATTCTCAAAAGAATTTACATAAACCGAAAACTGATATTATAATTAATTGAACTAGAATTTAGTCACTATCAAATGCCCTAAAAATTCACTTTTTAGTCACTATCTTTAGTTCCAGAGCCTGAAACAATTAAAACGGTCGTATCCTTCTAATTTAATAAAAAATTCTGCACATTTTGATTCACTATTTTGTGATTTTAAACTTTCTGGTACTATTTTAAGCCATTCTTCAAAAGCACTGACCTATTCTCGCAAATGCGATTGGCTTTTCGAGATGATTTTTAGCTCTAGAGAAATGCTAATTTGAAACAAAATAATCGACTTTAAATACATCGAAACACAGAAAAAACAGCTTTATTTATCGCAAATTGCCATCTTTTGTTATCGAGCATGCGAAGTAGATTGGGTCTCATGTTCATAATCTAATGAACTATTCATCACTTAATAGACTCTTTTTCAAAAATTCGCTGAATATTAATTTGGAAGTGTTTAAATGGGAAAAATAGTTAACTTTTATATATCTCAGATGTTTTAAAAAAACCATCCGATTTTATAATTTTGGTGTATTTGAGCACATAAAAAACGTAAAATTTTCAAGGTAAATTCTTATAATGAAAATTTAACTGCAATTTGAAAATTTTCAAAACCCGAAAAAGTACCATTTTTGAATGTATAACGGGTCACACGCACCCAATTTTCTGAATAATTTGGCGTCTGATCTGAATATTACTGTCTTTTAAAAAAATTAGAACCGATTTCACTTGATTCTAGTCATTTCTGAAATTTTAAATCATTTTAAACTTTCCGAATGATTTTTGGCTTTAAAAGCTGATATCAAATTGATTTTGGATTTCTAGAAATTTTGAAAAAATGCCAACTTTTGAGTCACCGCCTTCGGTTCCAGAAAGGAAAAGTGGAACCGGTGTCATGTTTCTATTTTAAAAAAATATCTTTAATTCAAAAATCTGGTTCAAAATATTGCTCTGATTCAGATTTTTTTAAATCTGCTGTTCTGTATTCGTTTGATGTTTTTTTTAGCTTCAGGGGAGTGATATTCCAAATAACTGAACTCGAATTTGACTACCCTTGTGTTTCTGAATTTAAAAAGTGGAACGGATTATATGTGCCTAGTTTTGTGATTTATTTATTACTTAATAAATCCCTGTTGAAAATCCACAAATTAATTTTAAAGTGAATAAGTAAATAGGTGTTAGTCTGATTCGAATTTCGTAGATATGAAACGAAATCGGTTGATACAAGTCATTTCTTGAGCTTCGGAGCATTTTCAACCTCCTAGATGCTTAAAAATGGTAAAATAGAACGGATCTCATGGGGTTGGGGTCAAAACACCTCATTTACGTGATTAGGGAGCTTTTAAGTGAATCTCCAACAGGCAACAGAAGAAGAGACGCTGAAATATTGACTGACAGGTCAAAATCGTGAAAATTGAATTTGGCACGGGCACATCGGAATAGTTGAATGACCAAAGGCATTGATAAGATTATAGAAATATAAAACTTTTCCGTGTGAAACAAGACTCCCCTATTGTTCTAATGGCATGACATCACCTTAAAATTAAATACGCCACTAAAAACTCGATTTAGAGTACCTCGAAACCTATAAAATCGGTGTTTTTATCGGCATTTTCACTTGAAAACAACAAAATTAGAAATTGACTCATGCACCTAAAATCATTGTTGAAAAAAATAGCATGTCATTTACATAACGATTCAGTATTTACATGAAAATCTTGTTTGGAAGTGCCCAAATATTGATTCTAAAGTTGTATTTGCACCCCAACTATTTGATGCCGTTTTTAAACATTTAGATAACTGTACTTTTGGAATTAAACTATTTTGGCATCAGAATTTAACGAATAATTTGACTGGAATAAAAATCACAGATCCCCTTTTTCCAACCATCAACTACCCAGTTATCCCAGACTGACCTGTAAACTCCAAACCCACTTCTATCCTAGGCTCTGGGGGGTGCTTCATTGACACACCATCTTCTTCCAAATTAATCAGTCTCACAAAGAACTCACATGCAGATCGGCGAGTTCCGAGGCCCTAGTCTGAACCTGTTCGGTTCTCTCCTGGGCCAGAGCCTCCAGACGCAAGATCTCCTCGTCCCTTTGAGCCAGGCGTTGTCTCAGTTCCTCCAACTTCGTGCAGTTGCTGTGCGATGTGCAGCCGCAGGGAGAATCCTCACCATTTCCAGAGAAAGTGGTGGAACTCAGCCTGCGATTCTCTTCCACCAGACGGTCGCATTCCTCTTGGTAGGTGGTCAACTCTGACTGGAGTCTGCAGAGGTCTTTTTGGGCCTGTTTCCTGGTGTCTTGCAGCTGAAGGGGAATTGTGGAGCAGTCTACTTACATTGTTGTATTATTTGTGAGACTAGCTCAATTGAGTGCTCAATTGGGTGGTACCACAAACCTACTTTCATTCATAAATTTCTCCACATTTCCAGCCGCTCTTGAGTTTCCTGGCTTGTACTCATAAGACACCATGTGTCTCAAGTGATTCTCTGGTTTTAGTCAAGCAGTTTTTTAATTTTAATGTTCGGTAAACAAACTTTGACTAGTTTATATGCATCTTAAAGGTAATGTTCAGTGCGGTTTTCTAGAATACTCTTTACATATCAAGTCTTGGACTTATTAAAGAAAACCGTGGTTGTAGTTGGTGGAGTCATGTGCCTGGTATGTACGTCATTTGACAAGCCAAAACACCTCAATTGCGTCATTCGTTGGTGTATAAGTGGTTAGGCCATTGAAGATTCAACCAATTGTGAAGCCATAAATAGGAAAATGTTGAGATGAGCACCTTATTGAGTAGAAACAGCCAAAAATTTTAAAATAAAATTGGAAATGTGCTTGATAGCAATATTTAACTTAAAAATCCGGGAACTCTAGCCAGCCTCTTACAGTTTTTTTTTAAATTAGCAATGCAAATATTAAAATTTTTTTTATCAAGTTCAATTTCAACTAGTTCTCTAGTTTATTTGAGGTTACTGATGCCATATGAGGCGACACCTTTAATAGCATCATCCTACAAAGAAAGGGTTGCTAGATTGTACTGTAAAGTACGTTGTCAAGCGGCTGCAGGTCTTTGATTCTTGTGGTGGCCTTGCGTTTGCTTGAGTGACTTAAGAGAAGTTGCCTAAAGTCTCTTGGAAAGAAGCAGCTTATTCTAAGTGCAGTCTTGAGATATAAACAAATCGATTTCTTTTCAAACTGTCTTCCCATGCAAGGCCAAAAACACCTCGTGATCTGCAAGTCTGTTTATTCAACTTTTATTGTTTCTGTCCTCGAGACAAACAAAGCTGATCGAATGTGACATCATTACGTAAGCCAATAAGTTCTGTCAAACTTGTATTTTTCGTATAAGCAGGTGAAATATTGGGAGTATTTTGTAATATCCAGTGGAGCTGAGCACAAATCTGGTTCGAATGCGCTTAAATTGGTCAAATTAATTATTTTTTTTCAGAAAAATACAGTTGACAATTTCTTTATTAAAACCCTGTTAACATGAAGGGAGGAAACGCAGCAGCAGCAGCAGCATCGGCAGCAACAGTAGTCGAAGCTGTTGGAAATATTCACGACTCGGTTTAAGGAGAGTAAGTGTGTGACGAGTGGTTGGAAAGGGTTTGCGAGACTCAGAAGAGAAAGATCGAACCGAAAACAATCCGGTTGAGTTTGATGATAAGCAGCCGCTTGAATCAGACCCTGAAGAAGCCTATGACCCTTTTAACAGCTGAGGAATTCGCTAGAATTAAGCTGAGAAGGGAACTCTATGTAGAAAAGGCTCTTCTTTAAGCTGGTACTATAGGCTAGAAATGATTCGTGTTGAAACGTTGGTTAGTAATTCAATGATTTGTAGAGGTTTAAGACAACAATTTCACTTAACTTGAAAAAAAATGGGCTAAAAATAGCAAAATCCAGGTCGACAAATGCACTTCTGTAGGCGCTCACTTGGGATTTGTAAAAGCCACTTTTAATTAGTGAACCCGAGAAGTTAAATTTTGCCCAAAGAGAGGGATTTGTTTTGCGAACTTCGCAAAATCCCAAAAAAAGTTGCAGGCACACGTGGTTCGAGGAAAACCTGTTTTGACAAACATGTGGAAAGAAAGGTACATTTTTCGAACTGAAAAATAGCAAAAAAACGAATTTTACTCTGCAAAAAATAAAAAGACACATAAGCCCTTTTATTATATTCGAAATTTAAGACTTAAATCGTCAATAAATATTTCTAAATTCTTGTTTATTCAAATAAAATACAATAACACCTGCCTTAGATTATTAATTCTTTCTAATTTACACGGTGTTCAGGTGGAGTACTTTTGTTTTTATCGAAAGCGCGCATTATCTGACTATTTGGTGAAAACTTTTATCTGTTTTGTTTGAATGCAAAAAGGGAAGACCAAGAAACAAAGCAAATGTCCTTTTTTCAGTGCTTTCGTTTGGATTTTTAAAGCGGGTGCTTTCCAGAATTCGGCGAAAGGAAACGCGAAATTTCGCTGTGGTTTCTTGAGTTTAAAAGTACTTTTAATTCCATCAGATTCAACAGTTTTCAAAGAGTCCTTTTTTAGAGGTGCGTCTTCTTAAAAAGTAGAAATGTTACAACCTATTGCGCTATTGATTAATTTGACGGTACTCAATTTGGCCTTCTCATCTCAGAAGAGAGAGACTATGAATCTGTTCTTCTCTGATCGTTTTTAAAAGTAGAAAATAGGTCTTTACCTGCAATCTTTTTGCTTCGATTGAAGTTTAAACTGCCTCACTGACACACCTAGGCTTTAGAGTTTATAAGTGGATTTTGAAGGAGAATTCAAAGAGACCAAATGGTTCTGTTTCACGGAAGGTCAATTTACTGTTAGTGAGCCTCTGGATAGCAGTAGAAGTGGCATTCTGTATCCGGGATACCACACATTTTATCCCTTCAACCGAAACTTTAACTCAAATTTTCGCTGGACTAGATCTTGTGATGAGTAATTTTGTAACTTTAATGGGGTAATAGTGTCTGAAGCCAACCTTCACTTTCGGGAGACGTTGAAGCTCCTCTGTTGACTGTCTGTCCCGTTCAAGTGGATGATTTTAGTTTTGGGAATTCAAGCAATCGAAATGAACTAATTTATTTCACTTCTCCAGGTTTTAAAGGTCCCTTTCAAATGCGGAAAAGGTACAGGCGGCCTGTCTAAAGTGTTAGGTATCTCAAATCGAGATAGTGAATACATTTCAAGCCCATGTTCTTTAAAAGATGTCCTTCGGAGAGAAAATAGCGTCACCATTCTTGCCTAACCCATTAGAGACTTGTTCTTCTGTCAAAACGCCACCCTTCTATTTCAAGAAATCGATAATGGTCTCTGTCTTTGAATTCATGACATCTAGACGATTTAGAAATCATTTTTAAAAAGGGAAATAGCGCCACTACCCGACAATTCACTCTCAAGAGGATTGCTTACGGCCTGTTGACTCTAGATCTTCCAGACAACCGATAGTGAGTTACTGAATGTAGTAAATCATAAAATACTTCGAATTGTTTTAATTTGAATCAGTCACTTCGTTTTCAAAAGGGGAAACTATGCCGCCAACCCTCCGAAGTCCATTTTTGGCCAGAAGCCTCACCTCACTCTCCAGAGACCTGATCCTCTGGCAGAAGGCCTCCTGTTGATTGTCCAGGTCACTTTCCACGCGCTGCAGGGCACACAGGGCATCCTCTCGCTGACTTGTCACGTCAGCCAGTCGTGAGCGCATTTGCGTCAGCTCCGTCTGCAGGCGGCCCATCTCGCGCTTCCAGCCGCTCACGCAGTTGGTCGTCCGCTCGTTCAACGAACGCCACAGTGCCTCCCGATCCGCACTGATTGACTCCAGCTGACGCTTCTCGGCTTTCAGCTGAAAGAGACAGGCATTCCTGTTCAAGCTACCATTCCATCCCTTAATTTCTGCCCGGATTAATATGTGTGTGGGTGTAAAATTCGCAGTCTGGGATACCTTCCACTCAAATGAGATTGTTAAGGTTACAGCTTTGCCGGCAAGGCTCCTAGACCCATCAAGTAGGGTCTCATTCGATTTTTAAGGACCCTCTCTATTGATTTTAGGTGACACTGACAAGCAACTGCCGATTCTGGTCAGTTAAGATTCACTGGAAACGCTCCTACACCCAGCAAGTTGGATCTCATTCTACTTGCAATTACCTCCTCTTATTGATTTTGTAGGTGATACTGACAAGCAACTCCCGTGTTTGAAGTCACCAACTAGAGAAAAAAGGGAGCTTTTAAAACAACTTTAGGCGACGTTGACAACGGTGTCGTAAGCGAGGGAAAGACCCCAACCAGAGCCATAGCCGTGGGATTGCCAAAGAATAACCCACTTTGAATCGTTACAGCCTAATGCAGGAACTGTTAAGGCTCACAACACCACCACTGCCAGCAATTAGGGCGTTGAGTAAGAAAAATCGTAGCAAATATTCACACTCGATACACCCTATCCAGTGAAACATTAAAGTGTCTGATTTAAGCTGACGAAAACCATAAGTAGATTGCTGTCATAGCTTTATCAGGGATTCCAATTGGTTGCCTAAATTAGCATGACTCAAGGATACTTAAAGCTTCACATCAGTTAAACATCAACAAAAACTGAGAAAACGGCTCAATTCAAAGATGCATTAATTATTGAACATAACTGAAAATGACTTAAATCCGTGTCCTCGAACCATAATTCCAAGTTAGGAATACTCAAAACCTTGAAGTTCATCGCTAAATTTAGTCTGCACTCTGGTAATTCTCAGAAAGCAATCCTGAGTATTTCATCAGGAAAAGGAAATAAATATTTGTAAGTACAATGTTGCATCAATTTAAACAAAATTTCGTAGACCGTTTGTGAATGACCACCTGTAAAACATCTAATAAAGCAAACGAGTATTATTCCGTAACACTTTTATTCGTACCTCCACATTGTCGATTTAGTTGGGAAAATTTAACTCAAATATTGGATCAAAACACTAACAGTTTTGCATGCCAATTCATTGGATTTTCATCCAAACGCTTTAGCTTCGTTTAGATTAATTATTCTCATGCAAAACTGATACACCAGAATTTTCGAAGGTAGTAAATTTATAGTGATTTTAAAGCCCTTAAATTCCGTATTTCGATATCTGTTTAGAAATCAAAATCGAGCTTCATTT
The DNA here is from genome assembly GCA_030710315.1 of Anomotaenia brevis. Classification (NCBI taxonomy): domain Eukaryota; kingdom Metazoa; phylum Platyhelminthes; class Cestoda; order Cyclophyllidea; family Dilepididae; genus Anomotaenia; species Anomotaenia brevis. Next base: position 410,945 of record JAUOZQ010000039.1, read on the forward strand.
CACGTTCACCAGTTTCCAAATCGAAGTGAACTTTAAACCCCCCTCCGATGAACCGAAAAGCGAGGCTCATGGTCGGGTAAACAGCATCATGTGCTTTAACTAAGCCATTAAAACCTCTTAAAAGGCTGAAATGGGTAATAAACTCCTCTGAGGCCCACTAGCATGCGTCAATGCATTTTAATCTCATGATGGGTGATCGTGGAGAAATTCCAGTGTAAACAGCTAGAGGGCAACGCGTCACTAGCGCTCATTCGAATTTTCCTGGAAAAGAAGAAAAGAAAAGAACTTGCAAGCAAGATAAATCGGCTGATATGAATTGAAAATCGCCAGCAGCGCAGTTTAGAATGTGTTAATTGTTTTTGATTCACACTGTCAGGGCTTGCTCACATGATCAGCGGAAAAAGAGGGAATCAATGCTCAGTTTAGCGTTTTTTTGCCAAATCATATGACACTTTGGCGTGCTCTCTCAAGCTTGACAGGGCCAATGACAGAAAATTCCTCCTTTGTCATTAAATCACTAGGTTAGAGTTGAGTCTATGGTGAATTATTAGTTCTCCAGGAGACAGGAAATCCTGCAGTCCCAGTCGGTCTACAGGGGAAACATCTGGCATTTTAACTTGGTGTATTTTAATGTTTTCAGCTTATTACTTCTGCTATGCTCAATTAACGCCTACAGAATACAATTTCCACAAAAATTGTTCTGGAATACACGACGGAAGAGGTGAAAATAGAAAACCTCTGCCCTCAAAGCCGACAAATGCTTCAATAAATCGTTTAGAGTGGTGGTCCCTCAAGCATTGGAAAAATTTGATTTTTTCTGACGAATCGCCCTTGGCTACCTTATCTCCTATCTCCGGTCAGGTGTACCACGTTTAGAGGCAACCGAAAGGAGCATTTAATCGAGACTGCCGCCTTCGCCCTGCTGTAAAGCATGGGCGCGGAGGTTCTGTGATGATGAGTTTGGAGTGCTATTTCTTGGAAATCCGCCTCCGAGCCAATGATTTCCCCTAGGGCTGGAAGAATTAACAGCCAAGTCTATGTAGTCGACCATTTTGGGTGATCACGTTCTTCATCTTATGGTAGTTCAAGAACCGCCATCTTTTACAACGACAATGAACCAATTGATACAGCTAGAATTGTTAAAGAATGCTCAGAGGAAAATTCTCGCTTTTTTGCCACAACCGCCAGACCTTCACTCTATTGAGCATTGATGGTCAGATGTAGAGATTCAAGTTTTGGGGTCTACACCATATTAAAAATTTGTTGATATTTCAAGGTGTTTCCATTATTTTGTCCATCACCTGGAATTTCAATATCACACTAAAAGCCCTGACAATGACTTCAAAGTCCTCAGGTTTGGGAACAATTAATCTTTTTGGTAGGGAGGAGGGATTGGCTCTAGACGTTGCAATTTTCGCGTCTTCAACTACACACGTGAATTTGTGCATTTATGTGATACTTTTTCACCAATGAATGGCAGCAGCTACCGTCAGAAACTCGTGGAAATGTCGACTCGGCCTTTTTTTGAGGCTTCCGGCAGAAGAAGAAAAGGTTATGTTTTAGCAGCAACCTTTTTCGGTAAATGAAGGAAAGACGATAATCATTTAATGTGTGAAAGTATTTTATTTCCAAGTAATGTGCAGAAACAAAAGAGGAATGTTCATTGACTGATTACGAATCTGCGAATCTCCTATGAGGCTGTTTGAAAGAGCTTTTTTGCAGAGTATCTGAAATTGTAAGGAATAAGAATTGGTTGTTGGCGTCAATTTGGTCGTATACATGTTTATTTCACTGTGGTAGGAGTTAGTTAGCTCTAAGGGATTTTTTGGTATTCACAAGCGGGGAAATCTGAGGCACAGGAGCAAGAATTCTACAGCTATACCTTAATGCTATCTCAGATGTTGATCCTTACTGATTGGACAAGGAAGTAACGATTGACGCCTAAAAGGAAGGCCAGCAAAATACTAAGCAGTCATGAAAACGACTTTATTTCATTAATCTCAAAAGATAGTGTTGATGATCGACCTCTCTATCATGAGGCGCTTCACTAAGGTTGAGGATTTTTGGTGTTTTCGAAGCTAAAATCAACTGACTGTTTCGAATTTCACAGATCATGTGCACTCTGGCTTCCTTTAAAATTGTCACGTGCCGAGTCCTTAAAAATGGAGATTTTGTGTTATTTAGCACCAAAATTCCAACTCCGGATTCCATCAGGACCGACATTTCCATAGCTTTACGTGTTTGCTTCCCAATAATCTTGTTATATCTCCAGAAAATTATTTATATTTATCATTTTCTGATTACCCAGAACTATAATTTATTTACATTTCATTATTATCTGTATAATAAGCACATCTGTTTAAGTCGTTACTATGACGCTTGGCGCTTCGTTGAATAAGCTCGAAGTTACCCCGCATCCTATTTAGAATTTTAATCAAAATTTATAGCAAACGGAATTTCTAAAGTCTCCTAGGTGAGTTAGTCATTAACTAACCATCTGAAAGCACAAATTGGTTGAATTTTTTTCGTTTCCTCACACACTTGATGACTAAAGTAACCATGTACACGTCTGCCAAAATTTTACGGACCAAGAGAATGGTATTTGGCACAAATCATCGATTAAAGGGGAGAATTATCGATTAAGGTTTGTCTGGAAGGATATAATTAAATCCAATGCCCCATAGGAAGACTTTAATCACTTTTCTGAACAAATTGAAGAAAACTTAGTTCTATATCCCTCTCCTTTTTGCGTCCACTCAAGGTGTCAAATTTGTTGGGTTTTGTGTGTCTGCCTGCAAGTCTGACACTTTGACACCGAGAGATACAGAGAGAGCCAGCCAGCCAACCAACCAACCCTTCATATTTCTGTGTTTCTTCTGATTTTGCTGTCATTTTTTTCGAAAAAAAAACTCGAAAAACTAGGGCAAATTAAATGCCTGAAAGGACCGGACTTCTTGTTTAAGAGAATATTTGGTCTTTTCTGAGTGACCTTGGTGTTTTTGGACTTTGTGCATTCCAAACATGACAAAAGACTTCTTACGAGGGCGGATCAAAGCAGTGAAATTTTTAGGCTAGAAAAATTTAAACCACTTTGTTTAACTTCATACCATCCTCTGCATTTTCCAGACCGTCAAAAAGAGAAGCACCTTCTTTCGGCAATCATTAAGAAAGACGTTCGGTCGAACGGGATTGGATTTTTGCTAAAACTCATATGGAAAGGAGCGTCTATCACTGAGACTTGAGAACAAGTTCATGAAACTACGGTGTCGTAAATCCGCTTTCCATCATTGCTAGCAAGTAGCTGCAAATCCTGTGGAAGTAGCATCAGAATTCCATATAAGGCTACTGATTTGAGTACTTTTATATTAGGAAACATGTCGACTAAGGCATGAGCCAGGGTTTTATTACGTTTAATGTGTTCTCGTCAAGCTAGAGCCATGTAGGTGCAAAATGAATTCTTAAAAACGCCCAAGATGATACATTTTAACATGCATGCTCATGCATGCCCACTGATTACAGAGGGGATCTCCGTTTGCAATTCATTAAGAGTACAGATCCCGCATATATATATATATATATATATAATATTTTCAATGATTAGTATTAAGTAGAGATGCGTAAATCGGTTTATCAGAATATTGGCTATGTAAAGGCATGGACTCTTTAAAAGAGAAGCCAATTTTTCGACAATCATGAAAAACAGATGCCTTGAGATAACGTCGAATAAGTGCGAATTTTCGGTACATCTTGAACAGAGGGAAAACTAAATCGCTGAAGCTTTGGAAGAAACTTCAGGAAACTCCTGATCCAAGCAGGACTGCAGGCAACAAGTGGATTCAGAAATACGAAGAAGGAAGAGACGACGACTGTGAAGACGATGACCCTCAATTAAGAATACTAAGGCGGTTTAAAATTCACTTGAAACAAAAGTGCTATGGTAAGTTGAACAACAGAATCTTCAAGTTTGGCAGTTGAATTATCCATTTCTGGAGGCAAAAATCCAATAAGCTCCTGGATTCAAAATAACGAAAGCAATAGTTCCAATATGGTGCGGTTCTATTTTATCGTGACGACAATGCACCAAAATATTTAGCAAAATGTCCTTCTAGACGCTTATAGTCTACATTCAGCCCCATAAGACTTTCTTTAACAAAAAATTAAAAAGAAATTGTTAAACTAGACCAATTTAATCAAATCTCAGAGGTAAAACCGGCGTCACTACTTGGATTTGAAAACTTCATCCTCTTGAAATTTTCAAAGACGGTCTTCTTCAAACTTGGAAGCATTGAATTGACTCTTTGACACACGTAGATGTAAAAATAATTCGTAAAACGCCCAAACTATATATTTTTGTGATATCCTTTCGCATAATCACTACTTACAGTTGGGAGTTATAAATTAGGTTGACAACTCAATAAACAAGAGTACAGGGTATTATTAAACGGAGAGGTGCAATTAAGGTTATCAACATTTTGCATATTCAAAGGAACAGATTTATCGGCATTTCACTATCAAGTATTGATTACTAGGTCGATATTCAACCAAAATTCAACCAATCTTAAAGCGGATCGCTTTTAGCCAGAGGAAATGACGTTTCAAAGCCAAATCTGGATAAAGAATCTCAATTTTTTCAATGCTCGCGTCTTCAAGTGAGTCTTCAGTGGGACCAGATGCAGACGAGATGATGCAAAAAGAAGGACTTCCCATTTTTCGTAGCCAGGTAAGTAATTAAACACACTCACATGGATACAAACAAGTAAAGGCTGAGAATACATATATCAAATTAAAAAAGTGAAAGCTACGCTGGACAATGACTCACTAGCGTGAATTTTCCCATAGCGGAGAAAGAGTGCATCTCTTCAGGGTGTTCGGCATATTTTTGTAGACTAAAATATTAAGGTTTTTGCAGATTCGTTTAATGTTAAGATTTAGATTTTTTCGGCGTTCAAATGCGTGATGAAAATGCAGAGAAGGTTTGATGACTGGAAACCCCAAGGCTCCGGCCAACGCCAAAATAAGGAAGTTTTCGCAGCTATTCAACGCCAATCACTGTGAAGAATTACAGTTATGAGGAGGCCATCTGATTATCAGTGCTCAAAAATCTCGTGAGATGAAATAAGTGTATCGGGAGAACTCTGGTAGCATCGGAATGGGGCCTGTCACTGTGTCAGCTGAATGGTCTCACAGTTGTCGAGAGTCCAAATTCTTTGTTTAGAAAGTTACAAATAAGTCGACTATTTGTTACGCTCATGATTCGTTTTTTCTTTATCTTGATAAGAGTGTGTTAATTTTGCTTAAACACGCCGTATTTACCACTCAACAAGTTCGAATGTTCAACACACCGTGAGGAATTATAAATTTCATTAGAAAGACAATGACTCACCTACTTGAATATTAACTTAATTTTACCCAGTTTGCAAAACGGAGAAAAAAATGCTTCTATCCAGGCTATTCGGCACATTTTTTTGCTACAAAATATCAGGTTTTTTGTCGGATTAGTTAGAGGTGTTCACGCGCACTCTATGTTTCATCAGTTGAAAGTTTACATTGACCGGAAGAAGTAGAAAATCGCAGTGGAGACCACGGTGAGATGGCCATGGTGTCTAGAAGAAGTTACCAACACAACACCAGACGGATTCCATCTGATTGTGCCACCTGAAACAGGAGATTTCCTCAAAAATCCCCTAAAAAATCGGAGATACGAGACAGCACTGAATGTTTCAACCTCTACAAGCACAGCAACGGTCAGTGTCTGGCAGACAACGCTGTCATCCAACTTCTTCCACGTCTACACTAGTCCTAGTCCCCACAACGCTTGGTATCCAAAGAACTCTTCAGATTCTAACCAACCGATCGGCAACTGTTATGCATAGTTCAACAACTTGTTGCCAGTTAACAGAAGCTAAATGCAAAATTGGCTCGCTCCGGGATGGGCAGAATCGAGGTATTAATCGGTGTTGCTATTTCAATTACCACGTTTAGTAAATTTCTCTTCAGTCTACTGAATGTTGTGCTTACAATTTCACCTCGTTACGAATTACAAATTTTATCAGAGAAGCTGGAGAAAGTACCTAATCATCCACTAACGAGGTGCACGGCATATTTTTACAGAAAAAATGTTTAGTTTCACCGGGAAAAGCAAACAAGACCTGCAAGGCGACGATGTGGTAGCTTTAAGAATTCATAAAAATAACTACGTTCATAGATCAGATATCCTCTCCGAAAACGGGGCTAGAGCAGAGGGCTTAGCTGGAATTCAGTCGGTGACCACTGCAATTAGGCCCCAGATAATAACTACTAAACCAGTGGCCCCAAATACTTGGCCTCCAGCGAACATCTCAGGTCATTTTAATCCAATGTTCCACCGTGTTAAGGCTAGGCGCTGCCGTCGAGAAGCAAGCCAATAACTAATAGGAAATCTCAGTTAATCAACAATAGAATCGAAGCAGTTGTTTTTGAGGAGACAGGTCAGGTCTGCTCGCGGATGACATGGTTTACCGTAAAACTAAAAAATGACGTGTGTGGCGGCCTGACGCCAGCTAAGCGGTCTAGACAGCCAAGTCAGACTTAAACCAAGCCTGCCCAAACGTAGCTTCCGCACTCCCCTGTCGCCAAACCACGTCTTTGTTCCTTGAACACACTAAAGCGACGTGAGTGCACTACACGTCCCCTTTTCTCTCTCTAGGAGCGAAACCTTATTATTACGGGTAGTTATTCCATCAGGGACTGAGCCTAAGTGTAGCCTATAACCGTTAAAAACTGGTGACCCCGACGTGATCTAGAGGGATCACTTAACCAGGACTCACCTCCTTGGCGAGTTTCTCATTTGCCGACTTCTGAATGGCCATCTCGTACTTCATGACCTTCTCCTCATGGCGAACACTGCTCACCAGGTGGTTGATGAGTGTCTCGATCCCACTGAGGAAGTTCTCCCACTCCTGTTGCATTGACTCCTGCTCTGAGAGACGCAGGAGTAGTGAATCGCGCTCTTGACAGAGACTCTGAAGACACAGAGAGAGAGAGAAAAAAAAATCGATGATTTTGTAATTTGGAGAAGAACAAAAGTCACCGGGTTGTTCCTACGACTTTGGGGATCATTTAGATGGAAGAAGGAAATGTGGAAAAGAAAATGGAAGAAGCAGAGTAAGTGGACGTAGAACAACGAGGAAATTAGGCGGTAGAATAGAGGGGGATGATGAAATCGAAATGGAGGTGGAGTTGAGTGAGGAAGAGGACCAAGAAGATTAAGACTGCACATAAGGAAAAAAGTGCCAATTTTGGGGATTTGTCTTATTCAAGTAGAAGACGGAGAGGAAGAAGTTGTAAAAGAATTAGACTAATTAAAAGGTGGAGTTTGAAGAGGTGAGAGAAAATGAGGTTGAAGAGGTGGAAGAACTACTGGAGAGACGACAGGGAAGGAAAAACGGAGGTAAATAAGAGCCAGAGGAGGGAGAAGAAGCAAAGAAAGTACTCAGAAGACGACGCAGAACCAAAGCCGGACGATATGACGTGAAAGAAGAGGAGGTGGTTGAGGAAGTGGACGAAACCAGAAATTGGAGGAAGGAGGTGCAAACGGAAGCGGTCAATGGCATAAAGTTGAAGGGAGGCAAATGAGAAGGTTTTGGGGAAGGCCGTCGAAGAAAACTGTGTACCCATTTGCTGGGTAATTAGCCGTGAGTCCTACTGATGCTGTATGGTACCTACTATGACTTATAACTGTTATAACCATAGGGTACGGGATAATTGGGGGAACTATCATTCCCTTTATGGCTTCTCCTCCCTGCCTGCATAATTAACATCAAAGATGCGTAGGACGCAAAGTACGTGATTCCAGGTGGATACTTAAACCAAAGCAATACCTCGGGTAGTGTGTCGTTGTAGTAAACAGCTGGTGGTTATTTACCTTAACACTTATCCAGAGCAATAAATTTAACAGTTAGTCTGTAAGCAACATCTTGTAGTTCAAACCACGGCTTCTTGGTTCTTCATAAAAAGACGGGCGAACGAATTCACGAGCCTAGAATGGAGGTGTAGTGAGTTTAGACAATCTTGTAATTAAAGAGGAAGATGAGATAGTAGTGAAAGGAGACGGCATGTCTGACAATGGTTGGCTGGACTAGTAGAAGAGCAGAATGATACTCGACACTTTGGGTCGAAAGTCTATTTGTCTAACCTTAAATGACCCGAAGATCTTAGCTCCGTATGATTTCTTTTAAAGACTCTCAGGAGTTCCATGACTTTTATTCAGATAATGTTTAGATTTCCTGCCGTTTTGGATGTTGAATAGCCGAAGAAAAGCGTTAATCGTGGACATTTTTAAACAAAACTTAGTCGATAAGGCCCTTAATCGATCGGTTCCATCACAAACTCCACATCTTAAAAGAAAGAACAAATTTTAGACAGATGTTTGACTTAAACTGATTCAAAGTAGCTATAAGAACTTCTTTATTTTTTTAGGAAGCAATAATTTCACCATTGGCTTGGCATTTCCTCATTTTGAGTTGCACTTGCGTAGTCCTCCGTTCCGTGCATTCCCTGTCCTATTTTGATTAGGACGTTTCCGAAGACCGAATTTCCGACATCCGCGTGACTCTATACTCTTGTTTAAGTCCCTGTTTTGGTCGAAATTTGAATTTCGGCAAAATAAATAAACCTGTCCATCTTAAGATTCTTGAGTGTGGAATAGCTAGTAGCTCAAACTTATAAGTTTCCACTGAATTACATCCTGAACCTAAGCGATAAGGCTTTCATCGATTCGTAACACTACAAATACCACAAAAAACTGATTTAAGGCGTTTTTCTGTGTTTCCAACCTTAAAATTAAAGCTAAGTGATGTATTTAGAGTGGCACTTCTGGGATTTACTTTAAGAAGCCTAAAACTCACAATCTTTGTTCAATGCTGTGAAAATCTATGAAATGAAGGTAGTTTAGGAAACTTCAGTGCATAGTATGGAAGTGCTGTGATGTTCGGACAATATAGATGACAGGACAAACAAATCCCACTCCGAAATACACAGATAAATCGATAAATAAGAAACCAATGCAATTACATAGCAGTTATGCCCACTTCAAAGGTGAAATTAGGAATTTTAATAAATTTAAAAACACCACAAGGGGTGGTGTCCAAAGTAAGACTTGATTTGACTTTGTTTTGGCTTCTGTTGAGTGTTTTATGCCTTGATTTTCTTTTCACTCCATTCCGGCGAAAACTCGGCTGACTCATCATTACAAAAGAAACAACAAAATCTCGAAGAATCCATTGCAATTTTGCTGATAAGTTTAGCATTTTGTTTTATTTCGGTGCTTGGGGTTAAAAGAGGACGATGATTAAGTCAAGCTGATTCAGAGTGAGTACGGTCACTCACCTATTTAAATTTGAACACTTTAATCTATCAAACGTCTAAAGGTGAGACTTATAACTCATGATAACTTGCAATCGCTGCTCAATGCTTTGAAAATGAAAATAACACTCGTGGTTGGGTGGATGTTCACCCAGTTTGTTTTACGGGTTATTATTAATAACTGCTAGTTTGCGTAGTCCTGTGTTCTAATAATTCCGTCCATTCTGACAAGGACTTTGGACACGTTTCTGACTAGTGGTGAGCACTTCCAAAAACGTGTTTCAAACCGTGCTTGGGTCAAATTTTGAATTACAGTAATTTTTAAACAAAGTGGTGGTGGGTTTAGGCTCCTGATAATTGGTTCATGCAGGGAGAATAGTTGATAGCTCAAACTATTAAGGCAGATTTGAAAAAAATCCACCACTTAGATTCAAAGACTGAAATTTTAAGCTGGGTTTGGCCTTTGAAGATAACCATGTGCAATCAAATGGCTTCTACTGATATTTCAATGTTACTTGGGATGGAGTTTGCAACGCAAATGCAACTCAAGATGAGAAAATAACAATGCATTCTAGGTGTCTGATTGTCAATACATTCTTCTATTTCAACAGGGTCTTAGCCACGTCAACGTCCTCTGCTAAACGCTCCCGAAAACTGAGTTTCCGCCATGCCCATGACTTAAACTTCGTGTTTATTTCCGTGTTCTGGTCATATTATGGCGCTTCGGTAGGGTCTGATGTTCATTTTCAGAGTGGCGTTTTAGATAAAATCAGAAAAAAACAGACTAGATTCTAGCTACTGTTTAGTGGTTCATCTGGAGAGAATGATTATCTCCGTCTCTGGAATCCAGTTCTGTTCCATTAAATTTACACTACGAATCAAATATTTATATTCCAGAAGTGTGAAAAGACTGATGTCAGTAAAATGTGTCATCACATATTATTCCGTTATATTCAAACATTCACTCTGTTACAAGGATATGCACAAAATCTAGGCCTAAGGACCTTCAGTGCTTCAAAGATTCAAAACCCATACAGAGGCATGACGGAAGATGATATAACCTAACGCACCTTATTAAAAGCGGCAGATTGTTAGCACCGAACAGAAACTATTTAAATTCGATGATTTGTTACACCCCGGAAAGAGCAGTCTAGCACAGGGTACTGATTTGTATCGTTATAAGAAACCAGAAACGGTTATGATGTTAAAAAATGGACTTTAAACTTCAATGATTCCTCCAGATTCACGTCAGCACCGTCGTTTACGTCACTCAAAACTACTCACATGAAAAACTTCCCACCCAAGGGTGGGAACCCTCATCTAGGAGCCGCTAGAACAGCGTCATCGTGAACCTTGAAACCGAAATTTCATGGAATTCTTTTCCACTCCAACTCCATTTGGAATAATCAGTGCTAAGCAGGGACACCTGAATCACTCCTTGGACTGACTGATTCAAGAAACTTTGACAGCTTCCTAATAAACACTTGTAGCTATCAGCTCCTCTAAATCGACCATAAGTGGATTATGAGAATCATGAAATTTAATAATTCGTTTACTTTCCTTTCTATTCAAGAAACAGAAATCGCCTTTTTCCACAAAAAATGAAAGAAAAGGGAAAAAGGAACACGACTGGAAAGTTCAGATTTATAAAAAAATCGACTTTCTGGCTTCAATTCAGTACGACTTTGTGACATTGAAATGGTACTATTTTTCCCAATGGAGTTAAATTTTGCACCTGATAGAGCATCTGACAGGATATTGGATGCTTCAACTTCGAAAAGCGTCCAAATAGCTCATCAAAACAAAAGTTTAAACACTACCACCTTCGAAAACAGCTTATTAAGGAACGCTAGTTCTTATTTTAATAGATAAGCGATCCTTAGTTTAAAATGGTAGATTTTGGTACCAATCTAAAACCATGGATGGCAGCCTAGGAGACTCTATCGTCTAAGATGGCAGTAATGTTAGGTAGAAACTAATATGGAGAACAAACGCCGATAATTTGTAAGAGTATAATTATATGTCTAGCTAAAATTACTGATTTTTATCAAATCAATCCAGAAAAGGTTATGATTTTTGAGAACGTTCTTGCAATTTGAGAGCCTCCTGCTAATTTATGTCACTGTGGACTTTCAAAATTGCTGACACGATCAACTTTTTTCTTCCAAGAGCTATTGAAGCAACGCCAAAGTGAGTTTTGGTTGTATTTTCAGGGAATTTTTGAGCGTTCAAAATTCGCTTCGATTTGGAATAATCCATAACTCAAAGCGGTAACTTAAAATCTCAAATTGCCTTGGTCTCCAAATCCACTTTTTTGAAAAAAACAAATGTGAGAGCCACGAAGCAGAAAAAGAGGCAATGAACAGAAATGGATCGTTTTGATTTTGTAAAAATTTAAACTAATAGTTTGAAATTAAAGCAAAATACAAATTTGTCACACTTAAACAGTCAATTTGCACTCAGTTAACAGCCGCTAGAGGCCATTGTTAAATTCCAGGTCTAGGCCATTTTAGTCACTAGCGTATTTGATGGCCCTCAAAATCGCTCACACAAATCAACATTTCAAACCAGGAAGGTTGAACTTTCATCCAGAAGCCCGAAGGTGAACACTAGTAATAGTTTCACGGAATTTTCGCTTTTCAAACAGTTTTAACCTATAGAAATAGACCACAAACGGTTTGTGAGAGCCAGACTTGCTAATAGGTATACTAAAATCACAAACATCTTGCATTTTAGAAGTACTTTTTCCCACAGGCAATGGAAGGATCTTGAAAACAAAGAGGAGGAGAATGAACAGGAAAAGTATTTAGATTTTTTGAAAAAAATATTTTGGTGGTAATACGAATCGAGTTACCCATTGTTGTTGCTGCATTGTATGCCACGTATCTTGGACCTCACGACTACACAAAATTCTCGTAAACAGTTGACTCTCACTTGTGAGTTTGTGGTAATATAATGGCAAATTCGTTTTAACGAGCAGACACTATAAAAAGCAGTTTGGGAAACTTTAGCGCTGTGAAGTTGGGATTAGGTAGAAGACCATGCCACTAAAGTGTGCTTCGAAGTCTCGCAGAAAAAGCGCTGATAATCTGTGAGACTTACTGACTCAACCTACTGCAATGGCTATGATATTTAGGAATAGCCTCAACGCTTTATTAATGATTTCTACAGATTTACGTCAGCATCGGCCTTGACGTTATTCAAAATCACCCTATGTGAAAACATTTCCATACAAGGGGTTATTGAATAAAAACGTCAAAGTGTACCATGATAATAATTTCATGGAATACTCAGCGGTTACCCGAATCACTCCTTTGGTTAAGTATAGAACATTATGGCTGATTTGTTTGTATATATCCGATTTTATAAATAAGCAACTTAGAGCACTTTTATCTTTAGTGTTCAAGAAACAAAGAAAAAAGCCCATTATTTATTAGAATAGAATTAATACCTCGGAGAATTTGAGGCTTTAAAGAGTCGCAAAATTTATTTTGTTGATTTTCCAACAAGAAATCTATTCCAAGAAATTGATATTCTACCGATAAAAAACAGAACAGATTGTACTGCTAGTTATAAGGGGCAAACATTTGATGTTTTTCTGTGGATTCACGTCTCCAAAAAAGCTCACATGATCAACTTTTCCATCCAGGGTTGCTAAATATCCATCTAGGGGGTCATTAGAGCAACATCAAAGGGAACTTTGGTTATAATTTCATGGAAATATCTTACTTGTTTATACCGTTTTGAAGGTTCTGAATACTCTAGCAGAAGTTACAGGCTTTTTACCGATAAAAAAGTTAAGAAATTTCCTCAACATTGAGTACTTTCAGCTGATTCAAGTCACCATCGACTATGGCGTCACTCAGAATTGCTCAAATGGTCAACTTTCCCATTCAGGGTTGACGAGAATTCATGTTACAGCAAAATCAAAGCGAACAATTCGAAATGGATTCAATGCGGAATATTCCTGAACCCAATAGACCACAATAGCATTCAAGGAACCATATATTCCTGTCTGCAAAATGAATTCATCTTGGCCAAACAATGAGAGAACCAGGAATAAAAGAGAAGAAGAAGGAGTAAGAATTGGTATTTTAAATTTAATTAACTTTGTGGTATCTAGTGGTATCAGTGTCAGTTAGACTGACACTTTCAGGTGAACTCGTGACCTGATAACCCTAAGATCCAGGCTTTTGCGGATTGGTCTCCTTTATAAAGCCTTATCAGACTTAAAACCGGGATTGAAGCCCTAGCTAGTGGGTCTATAGGGCATCAGTATTATCTTCAGAGAGTCTTTATCCCCAAGGATTCATTCGGCACTTTACCAGGCCCAAACATGGCTTTTAGAGCATTGGATAGGCATCCACCTCTCGTTTAGATGAACGCAGGACCCTTATTCGATTGAGAACATTCTTGAGTCGTGCAAAGGGAGGTGTGTTCAGTAATCTTCAACGATCTGCTTGTTGAGAATGAATCACTTAAAGTGAAAGATGGGTCACTATTGGAGACATCAACATGGTTTTAGTTGTGGTTCGGTGTTGTGGCAGTGAATTTGGTGGTCTCGGTCATGGAGAATCGCATCTTTTTTTAAAATTGAACAAAATTTAAAGGGTAGATTTTTGTTTCAAATGGAGCCGGGCATGATTTTGTTTTACAGATAAACTAAATAAAAATTGTGGTTGATTAAAACCCTGTAAGAGTGGTCTGAGGCACTTAATGCATTTACATTACTTCACTTGCTTATTAATTCGAAATTCAGAACTAATGTAGTGACTTCAGAAATGGGAAAAAACAAAGAGTGCAACCAAAAGCTGCCCCGTTTTATTTCAAATTACCGTCCATATCAATCTCCGACAACATAGACCTGATTTACTTATTTAAATCAGTCCAGATTAACCATCGAGATTGCATCCTCACCTCTCTGTGGATCGATCTGGGCTAACTTATTTGCATCCAAACACTGGACGACATTTAAAACCCATCTAAACAAGTTGGCACTGCCACCACAGGCAAACAAAACGCGCGGGTGGATCTACACCCTATAAAAACACATCTTGTTTATTTTTCAAAGTGCTTCCACCACTGTGTCCAACGGATCACATGACAACAACGGGGAGCGTCCACACTCCCTAGGGAAAAATAAACACAAATTCGTCAGCAAATACCTAAGATGACCTCATCACTACCCCCCCCCCCGGTATTTAGCTTCCCCTGCACATCTTGACTCGATCGATGGACGAGAAAGACGCGAATCGCCATTGAGTGATAGGACCTCGAGCGTAAAATCGGACATGGATCTGTGTAAACTGTTACATGCAAACGCCCTGAGTTCACACTTGGTACCTTCAAGAACTTCGCTTGCTTGTTCTTGTACCATAGCGACACATTTTCTTACTTCACGGAGTTTAATCTGGCTAAGACTACCATATCAGGTAGGCCAGTAGTAGATGTATGACTGACTAAAGAGATCAGTTCATCGATCGCATTTCCACAGATTCCCATTTTTAATTTCCAAAGGAGGAGAACGGTGTACAGCACTTATGATGTTCCAGCTTGATGCTAGGTCATCAGGAAAAACCCGCCATCTATTCACCATCTTCTCATCAAATGTAAATTGAATTTTTCGCTTCTTTAGATGTTCTCCGCCTCAATTAATTATTGTTTTCACCATTACTTCTGTTTCAATAGAAATCCACCAAAAGGTCAGGCAGTTTAGAGATGTCATTTATCGATTAGTTTGCTACCAAATTTGGAATGGAGGGTGGTGCAGTTTTAACGATGTAATGTGTAAACGAAAATTTTCTACTTAGTTGCCAACATCGACGGATTTGGGCTTTTAAAGTAGAAATTAAAAAAGACCTTTTAGCCCATTAAATAGCTTTTCATGAATTGTGACTTTATTAGCTATTTAAATTTGAATCTGTTGTTGAATTCATGACAATAAAGGGTGTGGGATTATTCGAATCTTCTTCGAAAAATCACCACACTACTGTCAAATTGATCCAAGCAGGTAAAGCTGGGGCCTTTTTGACCTTGAATTACTCCTTATTAGTACATATAGCGACAGAAATTATGATCATACGGGTGAAGAGTGATGCTTATTTTAGCTTTTAATGGAAACCTGCCTGATTAACAGGTTCACATGACAGGTGACGACATCTGAGACTTTTAAGCTCCCTAGAGAAGAAATCATTGTCCTTCTATGTGAAAGGAATTACAAATGAATCAGAAAAATCGTGAGATCAAATTAAGCTTGTGTAAACATTCGATAGATTTGAAATGAACCGACCTTTTTAATCATTATACAGGCCATTATGAGGAGATCAGATTAGGCTGAATAGAACGCGTCTTTTGGCGCTTTTACTGACCATCTAAACACATCAAATACACATTTTAAAGCACCAGCTGCATTTGAATTGGACATTTTCTTCTCAGAAGCAGAATGAACTTGGATTCTTTGAATAGTGTCGGGTCTTTCGGTAAGTTCCGCTCGGAATTCGGAATAAATAAAACAGCTGAACAAAGGAAGGGTTTCCCTGCTACGCGATTCTGCATCGTTTTGATGAAACATCGCCTATTTTCGACTCACTAGCTCATGTTTTCTCCTCCAAGATGAATTTCTTTTCGCGGTTTTGTCTGTGGCTGAGATCTCTCCCATTTAGGCTTAAAATTTCGATAAAAGACCACTTTTCCCCGTTAGCAAGTCACGAGACTCTCCACCAAAAGAGGTGAAACAAATAAGAGCAGATGTTAATTCCAGATTTGCGCTTGTTTTTAGACAACTCGTGATGCATGCACCCAGTTTTCAAGACTAAGAACTTTTCCAAGTTCTTGAAAAGGACAACGATAGACAGTTGAATGGTTCTAACTAATCTTAACTGCCTATTCTCCAACATCAAGAGGCTCACCATCTTTTAACTCAGCTTCATGTTCATGGAGTATTGATCTTCTCTTAAGTGTGTGAGTGAGTGACCCTTAAGCTGTGATTCCTGGATATTACCACGTTTGCAGGATTTTAATTAAACCAATCTTAATGTAATTGCTTTGTAAAGCAAACACTGTATCAGTTTAAGTACATCGAGGCATTTAACTAATTTCCAGCTTCATTTGCCCTTTGAAATCAAACTTATAATTTTGGTTAATTTAAACAAACTGTAAAATTTGGCCCGAACTTACACAGAAGCTGAATTTCTACCGAAAATATTTCTCTGAAACACAGACTCTTTAAAGAGAAAACGCATAACTAGCAAGTGAGCTTTGCAGTAAGTAGGTTTGCGAAAAACATCACCAGTCTCATCGCGAGGTGAGTGCATGCATGAGGTGATTTCGACTCGATTTACTGCACATGCCTTCATTCTCTGTGTGACAGAGTGATCTGGGTTTGGGATTCCAAGAAGTAATCCACATTGAATTATTACCATTCGAGTGTCAGCAGCAATTAAGGTGACGTTTAAACCGGACTTCGGGGAAGAAAAAAAAGAGATCAACTTTAATGAATCGATAAGGGATGACGTTTCATCAGGACTACGCGGCACATTTAGGAAAGGCACATAGATGATTCAGTATCTTAGCAATTTTACTATTTGGTCAATCGTTTTAGTTATTCCAAATTTGGACAGAGGCCTGATGTTTTCAACTAAGTTGTAGATATAAACTGAGTTCCCCCCCCCCCTAAATCGAAAATGCAGCTCCGGCATAACTGGGTTTGTCGAAAAACTCCACCAGTTTCATCACGAGTTGCGCATCAGACGATTTCTGGAAGGGATTTCACTGGAGTGAGGTTTAATTCGGTTGAATCTCCAAGGAATAATCCACTTTGGAATGTAACCGCCAAAATGAGCACTAGTTAATACTCAAATATACTGCAAGCATAGCTGGATTTACGAATAAACATCGTCAGTTTCATCACGTGGTCTGTATGGGGCGATTTTAACTAGATTTGCTATGCATGGTTCATCCTCTCTCGTCCTCCATTCCACCATACGCAGTAAATTGGAAGAAACAGCGTTCGCAAAGCCGTGGGAAGCGGTTGAAACTGAAGTTCGTAAGTATTTTCCATTAATGAAAGTAGAAATGAGTTTGTTAGTAGATAGGTAATAAGGAAAAGTATATATATATGTATAGTTGAATCCTTAAGTAAGCGTAACATTCGATCTCTAGATTACTCGAAAATGGGACAGGACTTATGGGACAACTCGATATATATATTTTTTTCTAGCGAAGTACTGTAATAAACCATAGTTCTTTCAATCCCAGATGCAGCTCTAGCTTGCAGAACACATCACGAGGTGTTTGCATGAGGCGATTTTGGCTCGATTTGCTGCACACGCCTCACTCATCCACCCAGCTCGAGTGCACATACACCCAGCACTTTACGGGTGTTTGTTTTTTTGAAGATTACGGTTTATCACTACTCGAGATCGAACTGAATTCAACTACAGACCCAGGTCTGAGCTGGATGAATTGTAATTAACTAGAGCTAAATGATTTTTTTCCATTTCCATGACGAAACTCCTATTCACTAAATGGAAAGAGGCTGTGGTTACAAACGAAGATTTTCGAAAGATACCAAGGGTCCATTTTGCCTTATTAAATACTACTTATAGAATAATCAGCGTTTTGAAGTAGCTAAAGCATTATAAGGTTCCATTTTGTGTAATATTTTTTTCAATGGATCACGAACAAGTTGAATTACTTAGTCAAAATCTAAGACTGGACGTCAAAATGTAGAGTGCGGCTCCACAGTGCAGCAGGTACTCTCAGGCGACAAGTAGAAAAGATTTTTGAACCTCTTCGTTATATTTAAATACCCAAGCAGAAAACAATACCAACAAGTATTCGAATAAGGTATTAATGTTATCGGTAATATGCATTTTCGTTAAAAGGCAGTTTGATTGCTAATTATAACCACATTTTGATGCATTCTGATGCTACAGCCAAAACATTGGTACTCATAGAATTATTCATTTGAAACAACAAAAAATGTATTCAATGAAATTTGATTTCTCTTACTCTGAATTGCCGTATTCTACAAATTTTAAGTGCTGTCTCAGTCAAAGATCAAAAGTAGAAAGCAAGCAAGTTGCTAACGTATGAGATTTTACATTTATCTTGTCATGTTTAAGATGCTAAGTTTATAAACAAATCGGCTTCATAACATGTACGACTCCATAACTGACTTAGGACTACATTAAAGTATGAAAGTTTGTTGTTTGTTTTAAATAACAGTTAACGGTCTCTCTAGAACACTTTTGAGGCAGCAAATTCAATTTTGAGTTTGATCAGAAGTTCAAGGAAGCCAGTGGATATTTTCACTTTCAAGATCAGGAAATGCCAAGTTTGAGTGTAGTCAGGACTGAATTAAATCAAGTCTGGAAATTCTAGTTTTAAATTTGTCTGCACTCCTATTCATAAAATGCCCAGGGGCTATAGATACCAGCCTGGATACTCATAAACATCATGGGTACTCTTAGCTCTAATTTTATTAAACGTACGAGTGAATTAATTCATTCAGAAGTGACGCCTTTATCAAAATCAACGTTTGAAAACAGGAAGTGCTTATTTACGCCACGACTACTTTTCATGATATCAAAATTGTCATACAGAAAACAATCTATTCACATTAGTCCACAGATGAATTTTGGTTTAACAATTTTGAAAATATAGTTATTTAATGAAATTTTTACTTTTGGTCATGAAAAGGGACTTTGGCTGTCAATCAGAATGAAAATAAGCTCATTCGGAAGCTATGAAATACTGACATACTTCGATACTAATGCCAAAGGCAATGAAACTCAGATAATTTATTCATTTGCATTTAGTTGAAACGATAAAAATCTCACTTCGTGAAAGCAATTTTCTCGTAGTTTAAATAAAATTGAATTTCTCAGTCACTCGCAGGTTCACTCCTCAAAAATTTCACGATTTCTCCTAGTTAAACACCGAGAGTAAAAATCAAGAGGCGAAGAGCAAGTTACCGCTTATGGAAACCAACTTAGACTTCCTCTCTTGCATTTACTATTAGTAGTGGTTTCGGTAAGGACCGAACAATAGATAAACAAATTGCTAACTTGTGGAATTGTGCATTTATCTTCCATATGTGATTATCTACCTCCGTTACAGAGAAAAATAAACTTACTATTCCTCTACTGTGTCTTGTTTAATCTGCCAAACGGATACACAAAACGATCTCATTGTATTTAGTAACCCTTCACTGACTCAAGTTTATTTTGTTGACTACATGAAATAATGAAAGTGTTGACGCATTTTGGAGTAAAAATAACCAGCAAATTCAATTTCGAGCTTGATCAAAAATTGGGAAGAAACTCGAGAGATATTGTTACATTTCTACTCTAAACCAAAAGCACAATGAAACTTGGAGTATTCGTTGCTCAATAACAGGGCTCTCACCTGCAATAAGCTGATTTTTAGTCACTAGTCATTAGTGCTAGTGAAATCTCAATTAACTGTAAGCCTACCCAACAAATTTGACCACTTATCATACACAAAAATCGCGAGTGCATTAAAAAACAAAGAGCCTATTTCGGGGGATTCGTTTCCTTTGAGTCGAGGACAGAGCAAAAGTAAAACAAATTACCACTTTGGGAGATTCTGAAATTCTCTTGTACAGATACCCATTTGTGGTTGCTATTGAGAAGAAAATTAATAACCACAACTTTGCTCCACGTGTGCTGTTTTTTTTCTGCTGGACTAATACACAAATCAGTTTAGCAGTGTTTACGAATGAGTGGTTGTTTGTTAGTTCGTTATCTGGTTATGGTGCCGTTTCTTGGAATTCCGCCAACAGGCCAGTGATTTCCCTTCATGGAAGAAGAATTAGCATCGGAGACAATTTGGGGATTTTAGAGGGTGACCAAGGTCATTCTATTGTTAAAAAACTGTTTCTAAAGAACGGAAAAACATTGTTTTTGAAGTCGTTCAAAATTTGTATGATTCACACCTCCGATAACTAAGGCTGCAATTTCCGTAAAAAAAATGATCTAAACCATATTAAAATGTATATTTGGTGGATTTTTGAAGGTGGATACCTAAAAAATATCATGGATCACCCTCAGCTTAATTTGGTTGAACGGGAGAGTGACTCGACGCTTCATCTGTGGCACTTGTTTTCTTATGGGTTGCAAAGAAATTCGCTTACTATTTATTTAAGTATTTTCATTGTCAAACAAGAGATTTTCAAACAGTTTTGTGAATACTTCATCGGCTATCATGATTTTAAAAATTGGCGCCTAGAAAACACTCCATTTTAAGTCTTCCTATGTGTTCATAAAACTCGATTCTTGATAGATTCTATTGACAATCTGTAGCAAGGTCCATTTTCATCAAGATAGTTGATACGATAAAAGAATCCCACTGACAAAAATCCGAACTTTTTATTTTGATTTACAGCTAATTTCTTCTCATTCATCCCGAGAACGATACATCTTCTTAACCCGACATCGTAAGTAAGAAGCACGAGACAGAGAACAAGTATCATCAATGAACACAGACTTATAGTATTGAGAGGAACATTAAAAGCTGGTGTGGGTTTAAATGAGGAACCAGTGGAAGAAAAACAAGCCACAGCTGTTAGGGAAGTGTATTTCCTGTAGGGATAAATATTTTCGACTGGAGTAGAGAAAAATAACCATCCCGTCTATCTTGATTAACCAATCAGTTTTGCGTTGTTTACGAATAGAAGAGTGGTTGTTTGTTTTTCCAATGAAGAAGTGAATCACTACTAAATTGAATTACTTTGTATTTGACACTTTAGAGATTTTAGTAAAAAATAACTTTAACTTTACAACCGGAACTTTACAACTAGAACTCCAAGGCCTTCTATTTTCAGTTGGACTAGACTCCCGAGGGCTATGGATACTAGCGTGGATGCTCATAAACATTATGCGTTCTCCTCTTAACCATAATTGGATTAAACTGAAGAGTGGATTAATTCTGCTGAAATTTGCGTTAGAAAATGCATAATGACAGAATAACGCTATCCCTTTTGTAATATGAGTGTATTCATTATGTGACTTGACAATCTCAACTCAGATTCCCACCAATTCACACCTGTTCTCGGAAGATTATCCCATTTCTTGAAATGATGCCATCTTGTCAACCCCGGGGCTGTTTGACTGCCAATTCTGATGGAAACAAGAAGAAAAAGGGGCTTTGAATCATGTAAAATTCAATAGAAAATGCATTTGCTCAATAGCCAAGACAGTCGTCTATAACACGCTGCTTTTAATGATGTGTTGGTGGTATTTCCAAGAATTTACAACAAAACGCGGGCCAGAGAAATCCGAATTTTTCCATTTCTGAGATCATATTGTTACCCAGTCATCCACAAGCATACCCACATAGCTTTTACTAGCTCTCTAAGTCACGCACCGAATGTAAAGGGAGAGAGACCACTACTTGCAAATGAAATAAATATTTTGGGTTATTTTTTCACCTGTGTCGATTTTCAAGAGCGGTAAAGGGCGGTAGGTTTTATCGAAACGAACTACTTCATTGAATGTCAGAACTCTATTTGGTAAAATCATAAGCGAACCTGCTGGTGAGTTAGATTTTTGGCCCATGACGAAAAATTCATGAAAGCCAAATGATACATTCCTTTTCTTGACCAAAAAAAAGTTTTATTTTTTCAGGACCTCGAAATATAGTAACCAGCCAGAATACTTATAGATATCTTGGGTCGTCTTCAGGCCAATGGTATTTAATTGGAGAATGCAGAGCAAGACTCCATCGTATCCAAGGTTGCCTCATCGAAAATCATGTATTTGTGTGTGCCTATGACATGTTCACTCAAGTAAATCTGCCGGAATTTTTGCAGTCGAAAAGTGGTTGACACTTAATCAATAGCCAAGGTACTCGTCTATGGTAAATTAGTTGAGTTGTTACGAGAAAAATCTCATTCAGTAAAATTCGAAGTTTTTACTCGGATTGTCATGCAATTTCTCGGTTATCCGAAAGCACGTTAAACAGTTTTTACGATTTGTCAAAGTCCAACGTCGAAAGTAAGAAGCAAGCGATACGGAACTAGCCTCACTCAGGAGAAATTACTATTATTTTTCGCGATTTTATAATTCCTGCACAAATACTTTTTTGGATTTTGCAAAGAAAAATAACCATTCCGTCTGCTTTGATTAAACTTCCAAGAGAAAATTCATGAAACCTAAACTATTATTTCATTTTCCTGTTTAGAAAATTCAAAGCTTGACTTACTTCAGGGCCCAGAATCACGTCAAATCGGACCTATATTTAGTATACAATTTGAAATTAGTTTTCTAAGATAAAAATAGTATAAAACTTCTTGGCGCACAAGCTCGTCTCATGGGTAAAATAAAACTTTTATAATAATCCAAGTTTTTCATAGCTTCAGCCTTTTTCGGTATTTCATATAGTGATCCCAAAAACTTTCTTAAATAATATATTTTTCATATCCTCATAACGGTACTTTTTGCGATATAATGATTTGTAATTTTAGGCTGATTTATGTATTTGGGAAGTAGACGCACTGTCAATATGTTGCATTTAAATGTCAATGTCAAAGACTGTCGGTTGATATTTCAAGGTATTTCAGTCATGCGCGAGCGTTTTCCACAACCATTGCCACACGCCTTGTTCAAGCTGTTAGGTCGTTGCACACTGACCTCTGTGAGTTTGCACAGACTCCACAAACCAAAGAAAGATTGGTTGTTAATTTCTCTTGGAAAATTGATAGCCATCGAACTAAATTACATCACCAATTAATAAAATTCAAGGCTTGATTGCCGTCGGGAATTGGAATTATCTTAAATTTGGTGCATTTTTCCATTGTCTGCGATTAATTCTCAGTTTCGACCACCCAACAAGCATATCCGCAAAACTGACTGGTCATGACCACCCTTAAGAATGTCCGCGCATCTAATCCGTGTCCTGAGTTCAGCTCTTTCCCGACAAAGGAAATCAGTATTGCCAAGACAAACAAACCTTTAGCAGGATTTTTGAGCAAATGAAAAAGGTAACTTGGGGAATATTTTCTTTACCATCGGTTATTAGCCGAGATGTAGATAATTAAACATGGTTGCTTTACCAAAAATAACCATCCTGTTGGTCACTGTGTCCTGTTAAAGATGCCAGAATGATATAGCACTCAGTTTCGTGTTGTTTACGAATGAAATTATGGTTGTCTGTTTTCTAGGAAAGTAGATTACCATCGGAAGATGAAACGCAATTACTTAGACAATGAAATTTCCGTATTTACTAGATTAAAACAAGTTTAATTTCGAATAATAAACACCTTGACTTTACAAGAATTTCTTGCAATCCAAGTGATATTCTCCTTTCAACGATTGGATTTCATCAAATCCAGTGAATCGCCCATATGCCTAGGAGCTATGGTTACAAGCCAGGATACTCATAAACTACAAGGGTCATTTTCGTCCTAATTTGAGTAAATAAAGAGTGGATTAATTCATTAAAAAGTGTCTCTTTTACTAGAATAAGCTTTTGAAAACGGAAAAATCGGCAATAAGAATGCAACTTGGGCAATATTTTTAATGGGTCTAAAAAAAATTATTTATTTTCATTTTATTAGAAGAGGTTTTTCAAATGCTTTTTTACGATATCTTACAATTTTTTTTTGATTTTGAAATCACCAAGTAGAAAACACTCCCTTCGCAGGTGTTCCCACAAGGATGACTCCTACATAAATTCTGTTGAGAATTTAAGTTTTCTTAAAATTATACCTATTTTACCCTTAAATGTCTCTGATTTCCAATTATAATGAAAAAAACCTTTGAAATACTGTTACATTTTATTACTTATGATACCCGTAGAAGAATCATTTGTAACAAGTTGCATTTTAATTGGAGTACCTATGTTGCTATGGTACAGAATTCTACTTAGAGAAATCTGGCTTTCTTATTATGATTTTCATAGTATACCTCAGTCATCCGCAAGAAAACTCAACAATTTTACTTCCTGTCTTAATCAAACATCGAAAGTACAATGAAAGACACAGAGAACCTCTATTGCTAAGACAAACTAACTATTATCTAGATTCTCCAGCGTGTGAAAAACAATTATTACCTGAGTTTGTTCTAGTAGGTTTGAGTGGGAAACTGGCAAAAGAAGAACCAAGCACTGTCTTTACGAATGAAAAAGTAGTTGTTTGTTTGTTCGTTTGTTATCGATAGAAGTAGTTTGCCACCTCTCAAAGATTAAATTGAATTACTTGGTATGCGGCATTGCAAGTTTGAGTTAACAACGTTTGAATCTACTGGAAATGTCTTATTAAAAACTACACTAATCAAAACTTAGAAACTGCCGAATCTCCCATTAGCAATTTGGATGGCTTCTTATTTATGAAATGCCAAAGGGCGACCTGAGTCCTCTTCTCCCAAATTTGTTTAAACGGAAAGGTGGATTATTTCATTAAAAAAGTGGCTAGTTTACTAGAAACGGGCTTTGAAAGTGGACTATTCCATCATATGGTTCCGTTTTGTATAACACTTTCTGAGGGTTCAAAGAAACTATTTAATTATAGTTTTAAGCATTTTAATTAAATAGAAGGAGATTCTCAAGTGACTTTTACAATTTTCATGAAATCACAGTTGCCAATCGGTATGAACTATCGTTAGAGTTTGATGCTAGCGCCTAAAACAAGGATACTCACAGAAAATGCGCTTATTCAATATCCAGAGCACGTATCTGTAAGAAGTTGTTTTTGAACTTGTTTGAGGTAATACAATAACAAACTTACTTAGCGAAATGATAGCAGTTGTTACAATAGTAGTACTGAGCAATGATCAGGCAAAACCAAACCACCACTTCCTTTTGTATTCATAACTTATGCAACAAAAAAATAACCACTACGTTGATTAACTGCGTTAAGTTTCAGCGGGTTGAAAATGAAATACTGATTCCTTTTTTTAGGAGATCGAATAATTTGGCCAATATTAACAACCTAACATGCCCCAATTTGAGTTTGCTAGTATTTCATTTCCACGACCAGAAAATACAAAGTTTTACCGCAGTCAGGACTTGGAATCATATCAAAGTTAACGAATCTCACATTTGCAGTTTGGGTAAGCTCCTATTCACGAAATTTTCGGGGTCTATAGTTACCACCCGGAGATATTCACAAGAAGGTTCATCTGTTAGTTGCGTTGACGTTTCAAAATCTGATCTAATCCAACCTATTAGAACGCTAAAATTAGACTTAGTCGTTCACATTATGGTATCACTGGTAACTAAAGACTATTATTTTTAGTTATATTTAATTAAGATGGTTACTCATAAGGTTTTTTAAAGTCCAATCGACTACCATGATTTTGATAAAAAGCACCACCCAGACAAAAAATCGATCAGTAAAACTACTCATGTGATCATGAAAAGGGATGTTGCATTATTTCCAAGAACCGTAAAATGCATTCTTGAAATGAAGCCATTTTTGTGGTCAGTTATTGTCAGTTGTGGTGAATTGTGTCACTGCTGGACGTTTATGTAAACGCCAGTAGTAGCCAAGGCGTTCTTTTTCAAAGATTTTTTTTCTTATCTATTAGTAGTGGAAAGACTAATTAATAAGACTTGCTTAACCATACAAGATAAAGCTCACCCATCCGAAAAATTCTATTTTCATACATTACATCTCAGTCTATTGCTTCCGTTGGACACTCCAAGTGAAAAGTGAGGCAAGAAGAACCAGAATTGCTCCGAGAAAGGCTTTTAAACAACTCTGGGGTAAAGAGAATGATAAATTGCCCACTAAAAAGACGAAACCTGCGAAAATGAGAGGCCTCGACTGAGGATTTCCAACTTCAAATGGAAGCAACGGAGAATTTTTTGCCTTCTAATAGCAAAGCAAAGAGCTCAAAAACAGAAGAATAGGGTATTTTAAAGATAATTATATATATTATCATCAGTGGTTACTATAGTGGCAGTGGGTAGGGACTGGGTTACGCAGAAAAGAACTAACTTCTATGGTGCAATTTGCATTTCTCCTGCATGACTACTAATTTTCCTTGGTACAGCTACCAAAACCACTTCATCACTCCTGAGATCTCTTGTTTGAGTGCCAGGCTGATGCTGATCTTTCGAGATCAAATGCAATTGCTTGGTGTGTGTGCACTTGACTGGGAATTCGTGAAAACAAAATGGTCATTTTATGAACAGGACTCTATCAAATCTGATAAACCTCTCATTTTCCGTCTGGCGAAATAGATTTCCAAAGGGCTGTGGTTAAAAGCCTTGATGACCATAAACATCATTGGCTGAGTATATTAATTCACTAGAATGTGCTTCCTCCTTTAGAAGAATCGGTTTCTTAAGTGCAGACTCTACAGAGTTGTCTAATCAATTTTCAGTTTCTACAATTTTCCTAAATTAAGCCGTTTTCTTCTAAAGAGTGGTTTAAAATACTGTGAAATTCCACGCTAATAGCATTGACGATTCATTTGCAGCCATCTGTAGTATGCCGCTTTCCACTCATCAGAGAAAACATTATAAAGTAGCCTGTGACTTCTTCGAGTTGATAGAATCCATAGTTTGTTTTTTTTTCAAAATTTGAACCCAATCGTCAGTAGGCACACTCCATCACCTTAACGATTAAAACTCGCTTAAACTGATCAAAACGTAAATGTTTTCAAATGACCATTAAGAGCATTATTGCACGAATTTTTATTGACATAATACATTTTGCTGAATTTGAGCCGCTTTTAATTGTTAATTATAATGAAAACCAGTTCACAAAGAAATTATGAAGGAGTGTTACATTTTGATTTTAATCCAAATACAATGACACTCAGAGCATTCGTTGGCTCAATAATTGGAGCAGTCATCCGTAACACGTTGCTGTGTAATATTAATGGAAGCATTCTGTTGTTAAACTTACTAGAGTTATTACAGACAACGAAATCTGAGTGTTACAGTTATATCTCAGTCTACCTCCTAGTGAACACCAAGAAAATGAAAATGAGCTGTACTAAGAACGACTTCTATCAGAGTTCTATTAGGAGGATACTTCTTCGTGTATACAATGTTAGGCACTCCTGAAAAACCGTATAATCACCCTGTTGCTCCAATTTACTACTTCTTAGAGTATTTTAACGATATCTAGGAATCGCTATCAAGAAAACAATGAAGAATCACTTATTCCGATGTATTCACAAAAGACAATTTAACTGAGTCTGATAAAAATGCACATTTTACTGAAATTGAGTCCTTTTGTGTGAAGAAAGAACACTTTGGTCGTCAGTTTCGATGACAAATGCTCACAAAGAAGCTCTTAAAAATAATGTTACACTTCCGTGCTAATGCCAAAGACAATGACACCTGGAGAAAACGTATTTTGCACAATAGCCGAGGCAGTCATCTGTAAATGGCTGCTTTTCACTCATTAATGGATGCCTCGTGAATTAATTGGTCTTGTTTGTTTGTTACAGTCAAATTCCCACTTCGTTTATTTTCCTTGACACCGTAAATAAGTAGTGGGACACAGTGTGGACGCTGGCGGACGCGCTAAAGCCACGCTGCTGTTATCAACCCAACCAAATTCTCTTAGTTGTTGGGTTTGGCCAATAACCTTGCGCACCTCCAAATGATATTGTGTTCAAGTATCTTTTTATACTGGATCGGAAACTAAACTGATACCGATTGGTGGTTAGCCAATTGTAGGGAAAATCATCGAATGGAACGAAAAAATAGATCACCAAGTAGACGTTTATGGAAAAATCTTTTCCGGGTAAGGCTAGGAAGACAACAAAGAAGCTGCCTTGAAGAAAAGCGCTCAGTACAGCCACCTGCTCCGTAGTTTGGCAGTGAGTTTGCTAAAAATAGTAGCAGACTCAGTGCCTCAGTGGAAGTTGTGTATTAAACCTTCGGGTCGCGTATTGATCTGTCATCCCATCAGTTCCTACGTCTGTCGGTGAAAGAAGGCTCCTAACTCTTTCCCTATGACCCGTGGAAGTCAAAGTTAGGAGCTAGAAATAGATCGACGAATCTATCGAACCCGTAAGAGCATCTAGAAGCCATAGACAAGATACTACTGAAGAGCTTCCTATGCTCAAACAAAGTCTGGTCGCTCCAACCGGTCCTAATAACGTCTCCCCTCCTTTCTTGGGCATTCTGACTCCTCATCCAATCTAGCGCAGATGGCCAGTCTTGAAACCTCGGGTGGTTAAGAGATTGATATTAATGATAGGAGATCAACTAAGGATTAATTATTTAATTTTGTAATATTCGCTGGAATCTGGATGCCTTTGACTCAAACGAAGGAGTTTTCGGAGGCTGGATTAAGTGTGTCCCTTCGTGGAAGATGTATTCTCTCCCCATTTGCGTGTATCAAACTCTCAGTTGGTCTTGTGCTCACTTAACATTTACAGGGAATCAGAGGAGGTTATTATAATTAAACCGATCTTTAAGAAGTCTTCATTCCGTTCAGAGAACTTGAGAAAATCCTGGTGAATAACAAATCGGTCCATCTCAACTAAACCTCAACGCATACTCAGGGTCACGGAGCTATACGGACTCGACGAGCCAAATGCTACTACATAGCTTTCAGTGCTCGCACAAAGCCTCGCCACACAAAGTGACTCAACCCCCATTGTGTGCATTGACCCTCAATATTATCGCTCCAGCGAATCAAGTCAACTCAGTGCTAATAAATACTCGCGTATGGAACTCCTCTTCATGGTAAGTGATCCTTCTTGAAGAGGGTCTTCAGTTTAACCAACCAGCTGCAAAGTGATCCTCTTGTTTTAAGAGACTGATATCAATAGGAAGGAATCAACGATTGGTTGGTTATTAAGTCTTCAAAAAATTAATGTAAACGAGGGAAGAGGCTTCATTTGGGAGCCTAGGTGAGCGTCACAGTGGAAGAAGGGTACCCTTCTCCACTTGTGGATGAACATTTGCTCCCGCGAAGCCGAGCACATACTGTTCGCACGTCTCATCCGAGCCTTGGCGACCTAGTTGACTCATTTTTGTCGTTTAGTCAGCCTTCTTAATAGATTTTTTCGTCCTCATGCGATCTAAATATTGGTCACTAAGTCTGAACTCTGGTGGCTTTGAGCGGTTGCAGATACTGGGGTACTCGAAAACTAGCTGTGAGGACAAACTGAGACCCACGCATGCCAACCCACTCCAACTATCCATCTGTGGTTTGGTCAGGGAGCTTTGGAGGTGTGACCCATGCTTACATAAGGCCTAATCAAACTAGGTAACTCACTTCCTCCATACTGCTCTTAATCGGAAGCACCATATAAGCAATGCGCCCACTGATCCTAAATTTTATTGCCTCAGCAGTCGACCAATGAATTCTGCAAACCCAAAACTAACAATTACTCTCCTCCTCCTCCTTCTCGGATATTGGGACTCCTCGCCCTATTCAGGGTAGATGGCCCGTTTTGGAGAGCTCATATGATCCTCATATGAAAAAAATTATCGATTGGAGGAAACCAAGGATCAGATGGTCCGTTTTAGGGAGAACGGTAGCTTAGATACCCTCAACCGATTTAAATACTATAAATCTGGATATGTGCAGGAAAATCTCAGCTTCTCGTGCCAACCTTATTCAATTGCGAACAGTTCAGTCTCGACACACATTCCCCCTTTTAACGCCCCGTTACATACACGTCCTCCCCCCTCCCCTCTAGTTTGCGCCATGCTGTTCAATTAATCCTAGCAACGAATCGATCTGACTAATGTAAATGATAAGAACATCGAGATTACCAAAAATGCGATTCCTTATCATCGGCTAGGGTATACTCAGCCTCACGGAGCAATGCAGATGAGGCAAACAAAATCTGACCAATCCAAGTGACTCAACTCCCCATACCGCACTTAATCACTTGCAGTAAGTGTTACCGCACTTAATCGGGTAACATGGTGAATCCTGTCAACCCAAACCTAGACACACGCCTCTTATTCCTTTTCTTCCGGCATTGACACTCATCATCTCATCTGGGGTTTCTGATCCTTCGTATAGGTAACTTTAGTGCAGCTTTCCACTGGATGGCCAGTCTTGGAGAGAATCTTTGGTGTGACAAACCACTTTAACTAAATTCTCTTGTGGTAGAGAGAAAAGTTGTTTATAAGAGGGGATCAGGGACCCGGTTTTAATCAGGTCTTTCAAAAAATTGCTTCCAGAAGGCTAGCTACCTTTGCAGTAAACGTGGAAAGACCTTTCAACTGCTAGACTCACTGCCTAAATGGGAGGTGTGCAGCGACTTCTCAGTTCATCTTGTCGACGCCTGGCTAAGCGTTAATATTCATCACTAGCTTCATGAAGATAAGCAGCTGCAACAAAGCAGGTATCACTGGACAGCTTTCCAAGGTCGCACTAGGCAATTAACCAGGAGCACCCTCAATAGATTGAGCGTGTTGGTCCTAAACCTTATTGGTCCAGTGGTTGACCAATGAAAGCGATCAATTTATTCCTAATCAACATTCTGGCGTTTGGATATTGTAGATCAGCAATATCATACCTTTAAAGGACATTAGAGGGCACAATATTAGCACCTCATCTTCTCCTCAACTTATACTAGTTGGTCAATCCGTCTTAAAGAGGGTCTTAATGTAGCCTTCCTCTAAAGAATTGTCTTCCAACTCACATCGACCTTCTGTAGGAGCCCGTCAGTGCCGGCTTTGTCTCCCTCGCCATCATCAGAAGTGCCGCGCATCTGACAACCGTCCACCGCTGCCGCCACTGTCGCTGTTCGTTCGCGGAGCTCCGCCAACTCTGCTTCTAGCTCCGCGACGCGCGACGTTTTCGCCTCTGTCAAATAGTGCTCCTGTTCTAGTTCCGACCGCAGCTCCTCAATCTTGACCTACAATGGGGATGCATTCTGATCATGCATTTCATCTAATGAGAGTAGATGGGGTCTTAGAATCGCAGTCTCTTCCATTAGACCTCCATCTCTTCCATCTATGTCTACAAGAGGGCATGAATTTC
Source organism: Anomotaenia brevis (assembly GCA_030710315.1). Classification (NCBI taxonomy): domain Eukaryota; kingdom Metazoa; phylum Platyhelminthes; class Cestoda; order Cyclophyllidea; family Dilepididae; genus Anomotaenia; species Anomotaenia brevis. The sequence continues at coordinate 442,224 of JAUOZQ010000039.1, forward strand.
GCTTACACATGCGATTCAGTGAGATGATTGCGGGAAGACGAAGATGGTAGGGATTCCGCACTCATTCGAGCTCTAATTATGGGGGTATATTGGGGGTTCTTAGCATCGCTTACTCCAGTTTCATTCTCCTACATGAATCAATACATCAAGGACGTTGATTTATTAGTCAGTCTGGAGATAGCTTAATCAATTTTATTCCGTCCAATCTACTTAAAGGTGATTTTTCTAGGGTATTTGTGGTTAAATTTTCAATTCTTTGTTAAATTATAGCTAAAGTTCTTTGTCATAACACTACTTCCTACCAACTTTGATGCTTAATATACATCAAAATCTGGATAAAACGGTGATTTTGGAAATATCAATTTGAATTCATTTAGCCAAAGACGTAGTTATTACCTTCCTATGGAATTTTGATTCTTATCATGCCTATTTGTTTCATAAGAAATTAAAAAGTAAAGAAGACCTCTTTATCACGATTTGGTGCATAGATCACCAAAGTAAAAGAAGAATATTTGACGTTTGAAAGTCATTCTCGTGTGACGATTTCCGTTGTGTAAATTTCACCAACTGGATATCAAAAATAGCCAGCAAAAGAGTGTATTAATCAGTAAACAAGCACTTGATGTGTTTTATTTAAAATCTGACAAAATCTTTTAGATTTCACAAATGAAAATGCATTTTAATAATCGTTTAAGTGTGAGGAGGGGAGAACACAACTCGTTGAAATGAGTAACTTAACAGCATCTACTTGATTGATTGAAGTTGCGTTTTAAGTACTGTTGTAATTTACGACTTACATTAATTAATTACCTGACACAAAGCGAAAACCCATTAGGAATTTAGATAAGATTCATGCAAAGTTGAAGATTTGCTCATTCATACCGAACATGAAAAGTGCACAACACGGCTCCGTCGCTTCCCTTTAAATTCTTAATGAGACGGTATTTTCTTGGTGCTAAGATGGAAATTTGAAAGTCCGGTTACAAAGACAGTTTCCTCTAAGTCGAAGGTGGAAATTTCACTCTCCACGAAGATGAAGATCGAGCCGAAGATCGAGTTTGATGACGATAAGCTGTTTCTTGAAGAAGCAGACCTTCAAGAAGCTTATCCTGCATCATCATCAGTTGAGTTGGAATCGGCAATTATGCTTAGTTGAAACCCTTCAGCTGCTCATCGTCTCCTTCAACAACTTGGAAAATGAAAAATGAATTGTCTGAAAACAGTCAACTCAAATCCCGAGTTGACATCTCACTCCGTTGTCACCATCCACTGCCACAATCACAATTCAGTTTCCTTAATTTCGCAATAGAGCAGTAAATACTTATTATTTAGTGACCTTGATGCGTGATAAATTGTATTCCTTTGACATGCGCTTGATATAGCGATGATTTCGATGTCATCAACCCGTTTCCAGTCAACAAAGACTTGTTTCATGGATAGCCAAAGTAACAGATTCGTGTTTTTGATGTTTGAATTTAAACAAGCGTGTGAGCATTTTCGTGCATTTATTTCGACAAATATTGTCAACAAAAGCTTGTCTCTGTTAAAAAATCGAAAATATTTGCTTTCTTTTCAAACAAGAAATTGCATTTCAGTGACTGTTTAAGCGCAAAGGGGTTGAAAAGTGGTTGAATGAGTCATTTAACAGTATTTGTTTGAATGATTGAAGCTTCGCGTTTAGGCCTGTTGTGATTTATGACTGGAAATGATGGACTTTACGGTAATTAATTGACACAGCGAAAGGCAATGGTGCATTTAGAAAAGATTAATTAAAATTCGGTGATTCACGTTCCCTAAAATAGCTCATTCATATCGTGTAAGAGAAGTACTCCCGTTGAGTAAAAAAAGTAAAAAGCATTATTAACGAGATTTTTTGCGAATTCTGCTTCTTCTAGAACGAAAAAACTCTTAAAAGACGCAATTTTAAGTATTAAGAACTTATTTTATTGTCGATTCCGTCTTTGGCTTCTTTTTTATTCGTTTAGTTAGTTTAGGCTGTCAAAACTACCCACCGATGCATTCCAAGGTCAAATAAAATTTAACCAATCATTTCAGATCTCCTATTAGGGTCCTGCGAACGCAGCTCAAGCAATTTCTACGCTGATGCATGAAACTGCAGTCGTACGAAGCTTGAAATCGCTAATGACAAGTCACTCTCCATGGGATATCATGCGAAAAAAGGTCATTTACTATTGAAATGAAACAGACTCACCATTGATCAAAAGAAGTCGTTAGAACACTACCTCATCTTGGGGGTGTTTGTAGTCGACTTATTTGATGAAGCTCCAAATTTGGAGCAACGGAAATAACTTTAGCTTTCGTAGCCATTGAGAAGCTCCACTAAGTTGCATGTGAATAGAAACTAGTGAATTTGATACAGTAATTTTGCATTTTTCCCTAATGTAGGGCTGTGAGTGATTGCTCGTGTTATCAGTCGGGCTCTATCTAGGCTCGAATAAAACGAATCCTGAGTGTGAACATTGTGGGATCTTTTCAATGATGTTCAAGTGTTTACTCGCAGCTGATGTCGATATTATTTTAATGGCCTTACTAGCTATCAGTCAACATGCAGACTGATCGCTCAAGGTGACTGAACGCGACTCAAAAATGTTCACATCTACCCTTTGTTCCCCAAATTCGTAGCTGCCGGACAGTGAAGAACATTCGATAAAGGACCATAAAGCGGTATTCGGTGAGTACACACTGAAACATTTGGGTCTACTTCTACCAGTATTGTATGTAGAATGTCTAATCTTTTGGTATGGATGAGATTGTCACAATCAGATGGGTAAAAATAAGCAGTCCCTGTTAGACATTAGAATGAGTCTGTGAGTTGAAATTTCTCATAACTTTTGTAAAAAGATGAAGCAATTAAAGATTCAACTGGCTAGTCAAGAACGGAGATCTGTTTCGAATCTTAATCGATTAAACAACCCTTTTAAAAATGAAAAGTAATCGGATATTCCAAGTGAACTTGGATAGAAGAGCTTCTATTAACTGAATATCATGCTTTTTTAAATACAATTCACTCTGTATTTTTAATCAAACGGTGCATTTCAAATTTTTCGTCAAGGCCCTTCGAAAGCACTAAATCATTCTTCGATAAGAGCACACCCAAGTGCATGTCTAGAGCTGTGTGTAGGTGCGTTTGTTGGAGTTTCACCTTACCCATCTAATGAAAATCTCATCTGATTTCTGAGTGATGTAAGTGAGCACTTTAGTAGTTCGTTTAGGACATCAATATTACCCGTTGGCACACAGCATTTTCTCTGTTCGCATACCTCAAATACTATGCCCTTTCAAGGACCAAAAATGGGTACTTGGAATCGTAGATTAAAGACCAGTAGCCACAGAAAGAAAAGTCTTTGAGTAATTGTTAAAGAACAAATTTTTAAGATAAATAAATTTCTGGCTTACAACCAGCTGAAACCTGTGGGTGGTTCACGCTCTTTTAGTTAGCTGAAATAAATTACAAATAAGCCTCTGCAAAGTAAAGTCATGGAAAGTAGAACATGTTTTAAAATAAGGTCGAAAAACACCATAGTTTTGTTTAAACTCGAATATAACGAAGCACAAATTATTGAGGAAGTAGAACGAATATATGAAACTCGTGCTCCTAGGGAGACACCAATAAACAAGTGGATTTGAACTAATCAGAGAATGAAGAATCGAGATTACCAGAAACCTTGAAAAATAACGAAATAGGTCGAAGTTGACAGCTAAATCCCGGGAAATTTCCTCTGAGACTCCGTCAGATTCGATTTTTCTTAGCTAAACTAAGCAAGGACCGAATTGGTCATTTGGGACATCTAAGTTGTCCATTTTCATTTAGAATTTTCGCTTTTGGTAAATCATGCAATATCATGTCATTTAGCGGACATCAAATAAGGTAGAGCACAAGTAGATGAGGCGCTCTGAGAAGATCAAATGGGTGAGAGCGTTTGAAAAGTGGTGGACTCCAAAGGAAAATGCTAGATTTGAGCTCAACATTGTGGGAATGTCTTTCTGAAACTGTGAACCGTAAAAAAACCTTGTTTGTTGAATTCTTTTTCAGCACGTTTGAGGCAGTTCTGAACGAGTTTTTCCATAAAGGCACTCACTTAGAAGTTTTCAAACGAAGCAAATGTCTTAATTCATAACCAGTTGAAGCTTGTCAAACTACTTTGCTTAGTGCAAACTTGCTTTGGGCTTCTAGAAATCCGTTTTAGATCAACTAACGGAGAAGATACTTCTTCGATCTGGAGATGAAGTTGGAATATCAGAGCTTTGGTAAGACTGGAATGGAAGGAGTTGATGGAGCGCGTGCGCCAAATCAATTCAGGGATCCAAAGAAGAAAGACAAGACTTCGAAGACGATGACCGTCGATTGGGAAGACCAGACGCCTCAAAAATTGACGAAAATGACATCTGGGTTGCTCAATATCTAATTCAACACCCTGATGTTTCATTTTACAGATTTACTTCGAATTAACTTCACGATGAGTCCACCTAAAAGCGTTGCGGTCGTCTGATCATTACTGAACAAAATCGAAACTGTGTCTGACTGCGAAAATTACCAGCGGAGATTATACTAGAATTATAAGCTACTATGATTCTGAATTCAAAAAAAGTAGTCTATGCAATGACTCCCAAAAGTGGATCTTCAGGCGCCGGCTGGTTCAAATTAGCTAAAATGCGACCCCAGTAGTGATGAACATGGTTTATTTTCGACTCTTGAGCTGCACGATTGTGGGATTTTCACCTTTGTGATCTAATTAAACTTCTCCCAAATTTGATTCGGTTTTGAAGATGGCGACCCAATCACATTAGGACCAGAAACCTCGAGATTAACGAGAATATTTCATTTAAAAAGAGCAGGTATTCAGCATAATGGTCCAAGAAAACCCCCTTCTATGACCTTCGACAAGAGATCTCCATTACAGATCAATTTCAAGTAGCACAATTTATCGCAATAGATGAATCTTGCATCTACCACGAAGTGCGGTTGAGAAAGTGGTGCTCTTGACTTTCTGGCTGGTTTTAGTGGGTGTGCGTGTGTTTGATCTTGAACGAATATCTTGAAATGAGAGACTAGAAACATGGTTTCAGTTCAACACTTTGTGAATGTCTTTCTAAAACTGGGCACCTTGAACTTTACCATAAAGTTCCAAGCAGATATTAACATAGAATTTCTAATAGAAGTAAGTTTCTCATTTCAAACTCAGTTGAAACTTGTCAGAATATTTTACATTTCGTATTTTCGTTACCAAAAATCAGTTTCTAGCAAGAATCGGTATTGTTAAGACCGAGAGATAAAGGTAGATAATTCAAATATTTGGTAAAAATGGAATAGGAAAGACGCATAAATGATTTAGGCTTTAGAAGACGTTTATAGACCTCGTGCTCTAAAAGTATCATAGTCCTTCAGGAATCCGAAGAAGGAAGATCGCAATCTGGGATTGTTCAAGCCTTCAACTTCCATGATGAGTTTGACTGAAAGCATTGCGGCTTTCTGAACAAGATGATACGCATTGAAGTGGCTTTTTCTTAACATTGGGCTCAAAATTTTTTTTAATTGAAATTAAACTCCCACAAGTGAGTCTTCGGGATCCTTCAAGTGTACATTTTTTCAAAAAATCCAACTCCAAAAGTGATGAACACGAGTTACGTTAGCTCCTTTCAAGTTGTGCATGTGGTTGCGATCAGATGAAGCTCTCATCTCAAAAGTGCATTCGTTTTACTAAATTTATGGCATGATCTCTGAGCACTACGAGAAATAAAATTATGCAACCCAGGGTATCTTAGCCATTTGCACGTTTCATGCATATTGTATACTTTTGCGAACCGAAGGAGAATTTTCAAAAACCACTTTTGTCTGCCGAAAGGCAACCCTTGACAAATTTCTAACGTGTTTCTATCTGAAGTGGTGGTTCAATTTATAGACATTCTGCTTCCTCTAATACAACGTTGTCTATACAGCGTTGACGTTCCTACTTTTAAACCTGTTGAAACATTCAGAACTCTTCGCCGGGTATCTTATAATTATTTTCTTCCCACTTCTATATTTTGCAGAACCTCGAAAAGAAAGGAGCAACCTCGTCCACTACGATGATAAACAAAAAATGGAAACGAACTCTCATCAATGTGGTTTTATTCTCGACCTTCTGGAGCTGTGTACATGGGTATCGTAGCCAATTCTTGCTGGTGGCATTTCTGAGATGTTACATACTTTTACAAACGGAAAACGAAGGAGAGATGGCGCAAAGGAATTTTCAAACGGCATCTCTCTCCTTTTTAGCACTTTTTGAGATCCTTACCAAGAGACCAAAGCCCTCAGAAAGACATCCTTTAAAAATTTTCAAACTGAAGAAAATAGTCAAAAAGAAAACGCGAGTCTTGAACTCAACATTTTCCGTATTTCTTTCTGAAGTGGTGAATTAACTTAGAGACGTTCTGTATTCACTAATGAGGATGCATCTACCACGTTGCCATTCACCGTTGGCAAAGACAAGAGTGCTAGTGAAACAGTTCCATCTAGAACCTCTCAGAAGCCAGCGGAGTTTAAACTGGGATCCAGAATTCAAAAATCAGTCCCTCCCTTCTGGTGATGAATGGGATTTGAGTTAGCGTCTCAAGCTCTGTGATTGTGAGACTTTCACCTTTGCAATCTAACGAAACCCTTCCCTCAAAATTATATCTTTTGTGTCGTAAATGACAACTAAAATACTTCACCTAAGTTAGCCATTTTTATGTCAGCTTGGCGACTACCCTTAAACCAGTTTCACCCAAAGGAGACGCTAATTTTTCGACCACTATAAAAAAAGATATAATTAGGTGAGGTTGAATACTATTCACTATTTTGACGAAAGTTTTCATCAGTGAGGCATTGGAAACAAATTGATGTAACTCATGCTTTGAAAATGCGTATCGTGAGCATTTCTTTCAGAGAAGGAGTGAATTCACTCACTAGCGAAATTTTATGCACTGCTTTGTCCTTTTCGGTTGACGTGGAAGAGTGTGAGTCAAGAATTCCTCATTTTTAAGACTCATCAAACACTTAGAAAGCTTGACTGGGTGTCCACCTTGAAATCGCCCCAAAAGCGGAGACACTATTTCGACCACCACGAAAAGCAGATATTTCCAGCCGCTCTCTGGAATTTTTAAATCAGTTTTTTTCAAACCTGGAGGCATCCAACTGGGGACTGAATTGACCCGACTGGTAACCGTGATGAAATAAAGAGTAATTTTTACGTGAGGCTTCTGCAAATATCTTTTCTTTTGCCTCTTTTCACTTCCAGATTTGCAGTGTTCCTATACGCAGACGAAGAAGCCGTCAACTGTTGCATAACATGCATCCAGATCTAATTGATACTTTTCCGTTGCTTCGGTAACTAGGATGGCAGACCATATCCACTGTTTTGTGGCCTCGCTTGCCGTAAAGTGATGCACAGAGCAAGTTCAGGTTGTTAAAACAGGCCAAATTACAGCAGTAGCAGCTGTTAGGACCGTGAGTTTTTGTGCAATGGTGTAGTCCCAATGACCAAGGCTCGAAACCTATCAGTAGGGGATACTCCCATCTAGGAGGTCACAAGCCTGCACACCCAATTGCTTGTGGAAATTCCCCCGATTCACCAACTGGACAAGCCATATAGATGACCCAAAATCCTATTACCCCAGGTACATCTGATCAACCCCATTTTAATGCCACCTTTCACACACGTTTCTCAATAAATCCCCTCATCATCATATACGCCAAATATACCTATGCTCTGTCTCCATTCGCCTTGCGTGTTTCATGGGTAGTCTTGTGGCAATAAACTGACTATTACACAAACAAGAGGATGCTGACGATCAATCGATTGTGCCAATCCCCTTAAACCTGGCAAAGGTTAACAAGACGACACTCCCTAGGCATTCTGAGCGAACGAGTTCACCCCTGTGAGGTTCAAGAACTGTCATCGTCTATAAAAGAACTGGGTGAAGGGGTTTTAACAGAAGAGTGGATAAAAATTCCCTTGGAACCAACAATGCACAAATTTTATAAATCAATAACTACGAAAAGGTTGACCTATACCATGTTAAAGTGTATTTTGTTGGTATTTCAAGGTGGTTTCCATTTTCAGATGTATAACAGTTGAAAAACCTTTTCAATTCATGCCGTCTCCAAGTTCAGTCAAAGTATTATTGTAAGATTTTGGATTAACGTTTTGCATGAGAAGAGGCGATAACGCTTTGCTCCAATCTTTACTGTAACTCTTGAGTTTGCCAATGAAATACCAGTGACATGTTAAAACTCATTTGAACAGCGCTCTGATTTTTGCATCGAGAACTCATGGGCTTTGCTAAATGAATCAAGACGGCACAGACGATCGCTACTTGGGGATCTTTCATTAGCTTTAGATTATCTGCTCTAAATTAATGCCACTTCCAAATAGGGATGACGGTAAACTGAAAATGGGAAACAGTGCTTAGTAAACCAACGTACTATTGATGGGTATATAATTCAGCTGTGTTTTGTACCCAGGCAAGAGAGCCCAATCCATCAAGGCCCCTGTTTATTTACTGTCATCAGTATTTAATGAAATATATTTCCTCTTATTCTAACATAATCCCCATCGGATAAAGATCACAAGCAATGATAGGTAAGCTCGCTTTATAGATATAATTAATCTTTTTGGGGTAATTTTCAATCATCATTCCAGTATCTCAATGGTATTATTCGGCTTAAATCTGTTAATGCCTGCAGGAAGCTTCTACCCTTGCTCTACAGATCGATACGAATGGACCTTGTTAGAGGTACTCAGTCATGATCCTCCAAACTAACTCAACTTGTGAGTTTCCACAATACTTCTTTAAAGGAGACAGAGTGGCAGAACAGTCATCTGCATTGACTTTTGTTTAAATCGTTCACGCGTTGATAGGTACAGCTTAGGAGGGTTTTTACATCCTGGTACTGCTAAAGGGAGATCCCATGAGAGTGGAGGCAAGGTGGTTGTCATAGGAATTATAACATAAGCATGGTTGATTAATAACAATCCATGGGAATACTGCATGGGAATCCATGGTAAAAATAGATCTGTCAGCTTTACAGTGTTCCAGATTTTTGCAGAACGCTCAAACAGATCTTCTGTTCCGAAAATTATGACTTTTAGTTACTTGGTTTCCAGTAGGAAAACCCGACTTCTCTTCTGAAGGATTCTAAGTAGTTTTAGCCACTCTTGTTGAACTTCACTCCTAAAAGGGACACTTTCGAAGTCGCTAGAGGCTTCTAGCTGTAGGCTACAGATTGATACAACGGTGGTTTCCAGAGCAACTATGGAAAATCATATGAGCAACGCGTATTCAGTTCCCTTTGCACTAAACACTTTATTAGAAATACGAAACGGTGATGAGTTAAGGACTGTAACCATGGAGATGGATACTGATGGATCCTCCCCTGAATAAGCAGAATTTTTAAGATATATTAAATGTTGCAAAAGCTTCCACTACCGGTGATTGCAACGCACTCCCGTCTGACCGACAAACGGATCGATCGTGATCTTTGAAAAAGACTCAATTTATCTTCATTACCCAGTAGTGTCATTGTAGATTCTTGCGTAATCTAGAAAAAAATGCCAGCTTGAACGAGCGATAAGAGGGAAGCCATTCCGTGGTTGTCAAAGTACTTCAGCTAGAAGATAGATACATGAGTCCAATGAGATGAGTTCTTGCTTACTTACCTACTTACTTCTCAAATAAGCTTTATTAATTGAGAATTCGCTAGAGGTACTTAGCGTTCGATGTCCTGTTATACTCAGTGCAAAAGCACTCAAAACATGTGATTTCTGCTCAATGAGCAGGCAGATCACCAATCTTGATCTTTGAGAATACCTCAACTTGTCAGTTTCCGAAATACTTCTGTAGCGCTTATGCGATGCGCTGATGTGGATACGTTCAGCTGCTCGCAAGCAGCACCCCATCCATCACTTGCTGTTATTTCTTCTAATGCAAGTTCATACATCCTAGGTTTTCTCTTGCCTTCATAATTTCAAAATAAAATACTCCCCTTAGCTAAATCGGCCTTGGAGGTGGAGGACTTGCTTACTTAATTTAATTGTTTTAATGAGTGAAGAGGTGGTAACTATTGGAGTAATAAAACCTGCGCGGATAATTTATATAGGACTTTAAAAAGATGCTATTATTGACCATTTCCAGATTTGCTTCGTAACTCAGCTGCTAAAAGGGATTAGTTGCCCCACCAATAGGAAGAAAGTCATAAAAGGAGCCCATTTCTTTCTAAGACATTTAATTTGAGACAAAAAACACAAGGAAACCTTGCCCCTTCTGGGAAGTAGAGCTTGAATGCCCAATTTCTGGGCAGTTTCGGTTAATAATTTTGAAAAATTCGACTCCGCAGTGGTTAAAAAGTTCCTAGAAGCTTCTGTCTTTGCGCCAAATATGGTGTATGGGAATCACTTCAAATTTTGAGTATTCTGGGCCCTTGTCCATTAAAAAGATGCTATGATTCCTTCTCACCATCCAGCATGGAGACCATCAGTCGTGGTCTTTGAGAACAACTCAACCTGGGTATTTCCAGAGTACTTATTTACATCGACAAAGTCTGCTACGGGAAACGATATTCATTAATGAATCTTGTATTATCGTTTACTAATCTCATTTAGAAAAATTCCCACTCGATAAAACAACTCCGTGGTAGCCGAAGTACTTTAAGCAATGAGAAAGAGTTAGACAATCTAGTTGTGCTTTGTATCTCGGCCCGTGGGTCCACTAAGATAGGGTGCCTGCTAATTTCTTTTGAAATTAAATTACTAAAAAAATTTTCCATTATATAGTACCTGTCAGGTAAATACCACAGGCTATAAGGGTCATTAGCAAAAATCACATGTAGATATCTGAACCCAGGGTCAAAAATAGTCTCTTTAGTATAAAATGGGTAGTAATTTAACTAGCCAACGCGATTATCTCCTCCAAAACTTGTAGGAGAGCTTGAAAAGAGCCTCTTTCACTTTGCGACTCTTGATTAGAGACTATGACCACTAAAAATGAAGAAGGAAACCGACTTCTCTTCTCAAGCACACTTAAGAGTTTTGCTCATCCATTTAAAATTCCGAAAATCCTTTAGCTTGAACTTGAGGTGGTAAGTTAGAAGCTTTTATCTGGACTTTATTTAACTAAATGTGGGAAATTTATATGACTTTCAAATATTCGACGATTTTTGGGTTGATCTTAAGGGCTTGAGTTGGAATTTCAAACTCTACAAACACGGTAGTTAGCAAGCCTCTCGAATCTTCCATCTTTACGCCATGGATGGATATTAAAAATGGTATCCCTAAATCGTTTTTGGAAACGATATGGACATTAGGTTTCTGCTCTAGTAGAAAGAATTTGGTTGAATTGTTCTATTGCGAGTATTTGTGAGGAGCTTATATCCTCGCTCCACAAATGGATAAGAGTGGATTATCCCTCAAAATAATTAATATGAATTTGTTGGGGATTACTCAATGCCAGCAAGCAGATATTTGATTCTCATCTCGGAAACAGATGCATAATCCAGTTGTGTTTTGAAGCTAGGCACATGAGTCCAATGTGGAAAAAGGATATGCCTTTTTGTTTCCATTAATATTCAATTAAATATGAAAATCAGTTTTCTTCCCTAAGCCATACGACATGAATATTCATGAATAAGGGATTCAAAACAAAGAGATGATCACTTTCAAAACTTGACCAAAAAAGAAACATTAGAGAGTTTCCTCTGCATCTATGTTTTTGATAACAAATCTTAACAAACGAAAAAGATGGCTGTTTCTTTCTTTCCAAAAGGAAACAGATGTCTTTGTTGAAAAATAAGGTCTAAACGCTCGAGTTCCGCAAAGTTTCAGTCAGTATTTTGTTAATGCCGGATTAATATAGTAGTTAAGCTTAGACACTTCGATTTTTTTTGCCATAGGTAAACATATTTAAGGCAGAATTTAGGGTGATGAATTGGGAAATTCATTCGTGCGTGTGTTTGTTGTTAGTGGAAACACCTAACACTTTGGGCCCTCTAATCTTTGTACTATTTAATGAGCAATCAAAACTTGACATATTTTAATATTTTTGTTTGTTTTTTTCGTTATTTGCTTTTTAAAAACTGCTTTTTCAGACAGAAAAAATGGTTAGAGCCTTACAAAAGTGTCAAACCTCTGAGACTTTTAAAGATGCCTAATTATTGGTGTTCGTATTAAAAACTCTAGTGTAACAGAAACTCTTCCTCCGAATGCTTGGCGTTTTAAGAGGTACTGTTTCAAAGGTAGCGACTGCCTCCTTGGAAAGCAGCGCAGGACTGGCCGAAACTTGTCGAAGCTGTTGGCTGAGAGGGACCGTAGGGTTCCAAACCGAATTGCTAGAGAAAATCGCAGGGTCACGGCTCTTAAAATCACTACAGAGCTCTTAGTTGGACACCTACACTGCTCCTTGCCGGCAGCTGCACAAATCTGGATTCCACCACGGAAAAGCTACAATTAGAAGACCGCTGCTTTCAAAGACAAATGTTTCAAAGCGCTTAGAGTGGAGAAGTGGAAACCTCCTCAGATTTGGAAAATGCAAGTTTCTCCGACGAATCATCGTCGTTTACCCAGTGTTCTACGTTTTGAGGTAGCATTTGAAAGAAGCATTTGATCCAGACTGCTGAGATCTAGGGTACCATCTAAGGGGAATCCACCGAGCTAATGATTGCTCTTCATGGAAGGAAAACAACAGCCGTGACTATTTAGGAATTTTGGGCGTCCAAATTCACCCTATGGTTCTTCAAAAGCTGCTTCTGCAAGACAACACCGCAATCTTTAAAGAATGTCGGCACGAGGAGGAACATTACAGTGGATTTGAGCTTCCTATCATAGTTGCTCGAGAACTGATGACGAGGCACATTCTAATGAAATTGAGTACCTCGCCTCAACAATGCCATTGGAAACAAATCGCGTTTGATATGAATCAATACCTCAAAGAAATCAGGCTGTAATTGAGGCCGCAAAAGGTAGACGGACCTGCGCTATTTTAAAATATATATTTTACTGATTCTTCAAGTTGTTTCCACTATTTTGTCCATCCCTCACTTTGAGCATTTCGATTAGGGACTAAAATCACCTAAAAGATGCTGTTTTACTTTCTTCAAATGGAGTAAAGCTTATCTTCTAAGATATAAAGGCTGCTTGCCCTATTTCGGATGTAATCTATGTTTCTTTTGCAAAATTCGACGTGTCCTGGTAAGCGTTATAAATCTTTAAGATCTTTGATCTTTACGCCAAAGCTGTAATCAATTTTTTGGCCATTTTTATTGTGGAAAATAATAATACATACGCTTGTCAGAAGCTTCTATCCTTGCATTGCTGATTAATATGGATGGATGCTACCTCAATAATCGGAATACTTTCTCAGACGAAGCTCATTCCGAGGTGACGTCACAGATTTGCTCTTTGGCTCTTTATGACCTTGTCCATAAATAATTTTCTACTCGCAGTATCAATAAAGGGGTCTGGATAGAGGGAATGTTTCTCTAGTGTCCGAAGTGCTTTAGTAATGAGTAATTCGTGCAGATCGGATAGTTAATAATTATCCAGCTAGGATGTATAAGTAGGCACACGCTAATTTAGTTTGATTAATATTTTATGCGAAAAACATTCCCCTTACATAAATCACCTGAAATAAGATGTAAGGTGGTATATCTGGATATCTAGATATCTTGATAAAGGGTTAGAAACGGAGCCGTTACCATGGAACTATTTTAGATTTTTAAGGGAATTCAGCTACCCTTAGAGACTATATGATCTAAAAATAGAAGAATATTGAACGGGTCACTTTTGGGTTGAGGCTCTTGGTAAATTTTCGCTTCTTTATTTCCACAAAGAAAGCCCATTTCTTTTCCTGAATAGTCTTGCTGTCCTTTTGCACAATCCATAATTCCCCTAATTTGAATTTAAGGTGATAAGTTATTAATTTCACGATTACCACAGCCAGAAACTTCTATCCAGATTGATCAACAATTGTGAATTTTTAAGTGCAAATTAATGCCAAAAATTAATACAGTGCAAAATTCGACTTATTTGAATTAAATAACACGTTGTAAGAAAGGAATTCCACCCCTAAACACGGTAGCAGCCTCTATCTAGACCAAAAATCAGACTTGTGCAGGAATTTTGCTGTTCGTAACTTGCACAACCAACTTCTTTTGAATTGAGACTCTGGATTCGGTGTCTAAAATCACCAAATCACTAAGAAAACCGCTTTCTCTTCTAAGAAATAGAGCTTGAGTGCTTAAAGACATGCATTACTTGTATAAAACGATACGCATATTTGATATTCCTCTCTACATTAATGGATAACTTTTGGGTGAAGATTGCGGAGTTCCATTAATGCACGAACTTGTCAGAAGCTCCTATTCTTAGGCCACAAATGGACAGAGGTGGATATGTGATTGCAACACATTGTTACGCAGGCAAATCAACCCTGATCTTTGAGTACAACGCTCCTAGTCACTTTAGTCAATGAGCGATTGACAATCCAGCTGTGATTTGTACCGAGGCACAATGGTCCAAAAAGAGAGAGGGTTATGATTACTTATTATTATAAATATTTCTTGAAATAAAACCATAGATAGAGATCACATTAATACTTGTGAATCGCGGGGGTTAGGAATAAAGCAGCCAGCTGCTAGAAGAGATTAACTATTAACCACCGAAAATGATGGTCTTTTCTTTCTTCACAAAAGACAATCAGTATCTCTTTTTGAAAAAAAATAAGCTTTGAACACTCTGTTGCACAATTTGACGTTTACTGATCAATCTAAGGTGACAGGTTACTAGGCATCTAGAGGCTTCAGCCTTCACGACACCGATAGATACAAAGACTTGACCTTCTAATCGAGCGTCAGCTCCCCATGATTCCTACTGACCGTCACCCAACTAGTAAGTGGATCTACCGTGACCTTTTAAACTAACTCAATTTGCAAGTTTTAAGAAAACTTCCTCAGAGGGACGAGGCTTACTCAGGGGAAAGCTGATCAGCATTGCAAATTTGTTTATTGGCGTTAAAATTAAGAAAAAGATTTCTTACGTTCCAAAGTACGCGAGTCCAGCGGTCTGTGGGTCCTGCTCATTTATTTTAATTAACATTAAATCAGAGTACTTTTCTTACCCACTGCTCTACCAGATAGGAATTACGTGAGTCGAGAGGGTAAGCTCGTAGCTTAAATACCAATCGTTTGCAAATTCCATAATCACGATTGAGCTGCTCGCATAAACAATACCAAGATTTGGGTAGAAATATAGGGCCTGCCTTCAGTGAAACAAAGTCCAAATACGACCTTTTTTAGTTAAAATCTGGTAGCATTTGCACTCAACCTATTTTTGGAGAAGAATGTAAGGTTATGAGTTGTTGATTCTACAATTGTGTGTGCTTATAGGAAGCTTCTATCCTTGGGCCACATACGGGTGCGGATGATGCACCAATAATTTTGGATCAGGACTATATTTTTTCAGACTGGTGTGTCAGTTCAGTTGTTCAAAACTTGTATAAGAACATGAAAAGAGCTCTTAATTGGATACTAAAACCAAGGAGACGGGTTTCACTTCTGAGAGGCACAGCTTGAATGCCCTAGTTATGTACAGTTTTGGTCATTGCTATTTTTTGTAAAATTTGCCATGTTAGAGGTAGGAATTCCACCCATAATCGCGGTTATTAGTAAGCCTCCTGATGATTATATCTAATTATATTTTATTCCCACATCATTTTGGGAATTAATATGAATTTTAAGTATTCTGTACAATTGCCTTCTCCTTTTTTGCTTTTAGGAAGACATTAAGGAAATTATTGTGAATTCCACGAATTCATGCTTCTGAATGCGTTAGAGATTCTTAGTGTTCGAGACCCGCGTTCCACTCAACGCAAAAGAGTCAGAAGCACGAATTTCGCTAAAGATTTATGTTTGAGCATTAGATTTCAAATCGAAGTAGAAGGAATAGAGGGCTAAAGTTTAGAGTTTCCGAAGTACCTTTAGTAATGATTGATGCATTCAGCTGGAGCACAGATGTATAATCCAGATGTGTGAGTTCAATGAAAAGGTTTCCCAGCTTACTTAGTACTATTAATATTTTAAGAAACAAAACTACGTTTATTTTACAACCAGATGGTGGGACCACATGGAATGAGCGGTAAGTACATATTTGTAGAAGTAATTATGCTTATCAACGCAATTATTGTAGGAATGCAGTAGCCTAAAGAGATCACTTGTTCCGAGACTTGAAAGAGAACAAAATAAGAGCAGCGTTCGCATTGAGACTCACGATTGGAGACTAAATCCACCAAAAATGAGGGCCTTTTGTCATTCCTGAATAGGAAAACAGATTCTCCTTCTTCCAGAAAAAGAGTTTGAAAACTCAATGGCAATAAATGTCTCGTGAAATCGGAGATCATCTTTAATATATTTAAGGATTTCTAATCGATTAGTTAGTATCTCACCGTGGATAAACTAGCAAGCACATAGAGGATACCCATTTGAACAAACTCAACTCGTTAATTATCAGAATACTTCCTCTGAGGTAAGAGGAAGTCTACTGAGAGGAAAGGTAGTGAAATTAAAGACTTCTGTAATGGCATGTCAAGAAAAAATATCCAATCCAAATATGGGGTAATAGAGGGCTAAAAAGTGGGAAAGCAGGTGCCTGGCCTCAGATGTACTTTTATCAGTGATTAATGGAACAGGTAGATAATACAGTTGGATTTTGTACCTAGAAACGTGCGTCCAATGAGATGAGAGTCCTTCTTCCTTATTTATATTACTAGGAAATGCAATAAATTGGTATTTATTACAATTTTAGAAACAATAATGCATTTGTGGATAAGTATTAACATGGGTTAAGGATTAAGAATTTGTGAAGGAATCCAGGTGCTCAAACAGATTTCCTGTTCCAGTAATTTGAGAGGACCGTGAATGGAGACTCTTTGGATTCGGAGCTCATTTTATTCTCTCCAGCAGAAGATTGGTTTCCCTTCTGACAAAGACGGTCATAGTCCATTAATTTTAAAGTGTTTCGTCATCACCTAGTGTAGATTTCGAAAAGGCTAAGTTGTGTGTGCTCGTATAGCAAACTCTAGCGTAACAGAAACTCTTCCTCCGAATAATTGGCGTTTTAAAAGGTGCTGTTTCAAAAGTAGTGACTGCCGCCTTTGAAGCAGAGAAGGAAAACGTTGTCCTCAGCAAAACAGCGCAGGTCTGGCCGAAACTTGTCGAAGCTGTTGGCTGAGAGGGACCGAAGGGTTCCAAACCGAATTGCTAGAGAAAATCGCAGGGTCACGGCTCTTAAAATCACTACAGAGCTCTTAGTTGGACACCTACACTGCTCCCTGCCGGCAGCTGCACAAATCTGGATTCCACCACGGAAAAGCCGCAATTAGAAGACCTCTGCTTTCAAAGACTAATGTTTCAAAGCGCTTAGAGTGGAGAAGTGGAATCCTCCAGATTTGGAAAATGCAACTTTCTCCGACGAATCATCGTCGTTTACCTAGTGTTCTGCGTTTTGAGGTAGCATTTGAAAGAAGCATTTGATCCAGACTGCTGAGATCTAGGGTACCATCTAAGGGGAATCCACCGAGCTAATGATTGCTCTTCATGGAAGAAAAACAACAGCCGTGACTATTTAGGAATTTTGGGCGTCCAAATTCACCCTATGGTTCTTCAAAAGCTGCTTCTGCGAGACAACACCGCAATCCATAAAGAATGTCGGCACGAGGAGGAACATTACAGTGAATTTGAGCTTCCTATCAACTTGTCAATTCCCTTAATACCTACTTAAATAGACGAAGTCTACTAGATAAAGTAGTGACATTACTGATTTTTAGTAGCGTAAGATGATCTTGTCTTCAAGAAGTGTTCCCTATGGGTAAGGATAAAGCTATTAATATTTATAGAAATACATTTTTTTTTAATTGTATAGACCATGACAGAGAGATATCATTTAAAATTAATGGTTGGCTTGAGGAAATAACTATACCTGTGAGCGCAATAAATAAACACGTGCAAATTTCTAAATGGAGGTTAAAAATAACGCTGCTAGCCTTAAAAAAGAACCTCAGATTTTGAAGGGAAATGGAAGGAAAAACCGCAATTATGCCTTTTAATTAATTTTGTCTAAATGACCAAGAGACCCATGAACATGGCCATAAGGTCCCCTGACAAGTCCTACCTAGATTTACCTCTCAGCAGGTGGAGCATCACATGATAGGGCAAGAAACAACTCCAATTCTTAATACAAACTATCTTATAGTTCAGTTAACCCTATTTGTAGAGTTTTGTGCAATTTTTGCTAGAAAGAATAGTATAGCGAAGACAAACAATGCTAATAATGGCTTCGATTTCGACAATTAATTTGCTCTAAATTTTGTTTAAATGTCCAGTAACAGTCATTTGTGTACTAGCATGACCTTGATCTGCATTAAAATATCATTATTGATTTTTGGAGTGATGAGAATGTAATGAGGTTATTCGGCTAATTTTATGCTTTGAAGCCGTGCACCATCCCTATGGGACAATTTGAACTAATTTCCTAGATGAACATCTATTTTTTAAACGTTTGCTAAAAAGATGTAGGCGTTCTGCACTTAATTAGAGGTGTGAAAGAAACCTTCTTCTTAATTCTTAGAAGGACTTGTGTGCACGAACACAGGCTTGATGTCCACTTAAAAAACGATTTTGACTTCCGGAATTGATGAGAGTGTTGCAGTTGTAATCTTGTTGGTGCCATGTGAAACTAGATCGTTCGCAACAAATTTCTCAAATAAATATTACATTTTTTAAAGTGTGTGAACCTTTCTTCTTTATATAAATACTAAGTATAGGTGACTAGAGTCCCCACCGACTGAATTATCGAAGAGAACAATCTGCAATAGAATACCTACCTGTAATTCCTGACCACTGTAGCTAATCCGTGGATTGTTCGTCAGGCAATTGTTTGTTGATTTAGCAATTTTTAACCTCCTGCCTAATCCTCAGCTCACTTTATCTCGCCACCTTGCCGCCAGTACTACAAAAGCTGCCTAGTTTAATCGATGGAGATGCCATTTTCATTTCTCCTGCCTGTTCTTTTTCCAAGGAGACAGTTAAAATGTTCACAAGCTATGACTTTGTGCATAGAAAATGGAGCTCGTTCAACCTGACGACGTGCTAAATCCAATTGCTTCCCTCCTTTTCACTAATGAGTGGCTATGGCTAATGCACAACAACTAAACTTACGATAAATAAATGCAAACATTAACGCTAATGGAAAACACACTCAGATATGTCCCAATCCTGCCAGGGGTATCTGCTCTTCTTCAAAGGCAGATCATAACACAGCTGTCTTCACTGACACAAACACCCCTCGAATAGGCACTCTTGGGCGGACGTCTTATCACCTTACCTGTGGCAGTGAATCCAAGGAGGAATGAAACCTAACGGAAGCTCCACGACTTCTTGAGCTGCCAGCTGCCGAATAGCAAAAGATTTCCATCGTCAACTGAAGCCGAACCACATACCAGTGGTTCTTCTTGGCAGTTAAACTTCGGTAAAAACGATTCCACTTCTCCTATCAAGCTAGTTTGCGACACTAAACCTCAAGTCTCGATTTTCACTGTCTGTTATCGTTATTCAACCGGTTGCTGCTCCTTGCCCAAACTTCTCAATGGAGGCCGCATTTTTTCTTCAAGGATTCATGATTAAGACACGGGTAAAATCCCATTTAGACTGCCCTCTAACCGCCAAATGCCATACCCAACGACATCTAGTACTGGATGGATGACCATCAGTCACTTCAACTAGCACACACACACAGATCCTCGATGGCCACACTCATCCACATCTACCCACTATAAAATCCACTCAGTTAACATTCAATTCGAAAGCCAAATTTGTCGAAGATTAAGATAACGGTAAGAACTATTAATGTTTTTCACTCTAAGGCTCACATGGTGTGGTCTGTCTGTTCTTGTCCAACTACCCTCAGGTAATTGGCTATTTAGGACTCGTAAACATGGATAAGACCTATTTGTGTAGATTTTTGGTAGGATTAGCGTCACAAGAGGGAAAAAAAACTGCTAAAATTATAGACACAAGATTTGTCATAAATCCGAGAAACTGCCTATGATTTTAACAGTACCCAAACAAATTGGCCATCTAAATCGGTTCTAAGCATACCAAGACATTTCTTTTCTTCAGTTAAAGCTTCAATAATTTGCCCCAAATCTTTTCGCCCAAACTGTGATCTGAATTTCGAAGAAGAAGAAGAATAAGAAGGAAGAAGTGAGTTTCCATGCCTTAACTACCAGCTGCGTGTGTGTGCCTTTATTTGTACCTAGTCAGATCACTAGAATTCACTCGAATTTTAATTAGAGAGAAGGATTCGGGTCCCCAAGATGGTGTCAACTTCTAGAGGAAGAGCCAGAGTTGTCGTCGACCAATAAGCTTTGTCACTAAATTCTTCAATCACTTCTGGAGGTGTGATTCTTGCCAGCATCATTGGCTGCATCATTGCCCCTTCTCGGCTGTAGCTAGAGTCTTTCCCTATTACAAAGCTACCACTGTCTACTACACTTAAAATTTTGAAAAAAAAAAGATTTCTTTTTTGTAGCCAGTTGCAATAAGGCCCAAAAAGGTGACAGAAATTGTGGAGAGAGTAGTGAGGGCTGTTGACCTAAGGTAGGATATTAACCAATTAAATACAAAGAGGCTAAGAGTATGTTTTCCCATCCTTCTTAGCCTATCCTGGAAAAATTTTACAATAAATTGTAAAAGCAGACTTATAGGTCAACTTTCGATAGCTAATATTTCCACTTTTTTGGGGTCAGAGGAAAAAAATCCCTCTAGCGACCGTAAACACTGCGGAGCCATTGTTGATCTGCAAAATACATGACATTTCCACGTTTTCCGACGTCACCCACTTAAAAAAATAACTTGGTCCCCTTTAGCTCTTTTGAATAGCTGGAGGAGTTCCAAAAATAAG
Organism: Anomotaenia brevis; assembly: GCA_030710315.1. NCBI lineage: Eukaryota > Metazoa > Platyhelminthes > Cestoda > Cyclophyllidea > Dilepididae > Anomotaenia > Anomotaenia brevis. Next base: position 463,208 of record JAUOZQ010000039.1, read on the forward strand.
AGGAGTTAGGCCATTTACAGGAAGGTTAAGGTAATCGAATGCTCTACGATAAATGAAGCAACGGTAGATTTCTGGCTTAACCAATCGACAGCGGTTCAAGTTCATTATTTCATAGTGTGACAAAAACTCAAAAAGGCTCGAATACTACTACTCAGGCAACATTTTTGTTTCACCAAAGGGTATGAAGGGTGTTCAAGCTGTTTTGGTGCTACATTCTTTAAAAAATGTTAATGTTTTGTTTGATATTGTTAATATTTTAGCATTAATATTTTAACATTTTAGATTGCTTTTAGTGATCTAAGTACAAGGCCAATTTCCGCCACCGCCATTGCGTTTACAAGCACTGAAAGGTGTTTTTTACTTAAGATGAATGGACTAAAATACACTTAGAAACAATTCACAATTGGTATGAACCAACGCCTCAGAGAATGGACGCTGTAGTTAGAGCAAAAAAGCAACACTTATAATTGGTGTTACTTGCAAATTATAAGTAGCAATAGCTTCACAAACTCACATTCGCCTCCTCGTATTTCGACTGCCAGTTTTCAGTGTCACCGCGGGTAGAGGACACCTCGTTCTTTAGACTGCCAACTTCTGTCTCCAACTTGGAGATGACGCCACTGAGTCGGTCGTTCTCTGCTTTCAACGTGTCCATCTGGGCCTCGAGGGACTCACAGCGTTGCTTCGAACCCGCCAGTTGGGACTCAGCCTTGAGTGCTTTGTCGGACATTTTGCGTAGAGACTCCACGGCTTGTTCGCGATTCTTCTCGGCTGGATTAACAGATTGGGTGGTTGGTTTTAACATTACTGAACTGTCTTCATACGGGACCTCCAATTCAAGTGATGATGATAATGGCTAATCAGTCAATTGAAGGCTAGTTGTTACAGGTTCTGTGTTTGTGTCCTGAACACCCAGTCTATGCTCCAAGGCCCCAAGTTTAGTGTAGAGTTGCTGATAACTCTACTTCTTTTATCAGAACAGTTGAAATTTGCTTGAATAAAAACCGTATTGAAGAATACAGAAATCATTTGAAGCACGCAGTATGTTTTGTGAACTCAAAAAAGGAAACTCAGTAGCAGTCGACAAAGCGGCTTTCAGAAGATGGTTTTATGAAATTCAGAAGCAAAGATCTCACCCTAAACGAAGATTTAGAAGATTGAAACGGTCAACGAAGAGTCACTTCTTGCCTTATCAGAATCGGCGGCACTTAAGGTTAGTTCCAACCTTGTGGCTGTTCATCGCTAGTGTCTTCAAAACCAGCATTGGTAGAAAGCTATTGTCGATCGATTGCTGTTCTGAGTCCATTTGAGTTGGAGACTGTCTTTAGAATCGCTTATTATGACATTAATTAGGCACAAACCTATACAGATTTTAGGAAGATCAATTTTGTTTAAAGCGTCTCCTATTCAACTATTGGAAATGAACAGGGAATAATCGGTAATAGCTGCGCTACATTCAGTGGAAAGGTGATGTGTAGTCGCATTTAGATCGATGAATCAGGGTTCAAGTGAACCCCACAGATTTTCTCTAACCTTTTTTTGCTTTAGTAGTCTTAATTGAAATACTTACTGGAGCTGAACATTATTATATCTATGTTTAGATGTATTCTAACTAATCAAATTTCGTTTTCCAATCCAATGATACTGGGACTTACTTGATCAACACCCTACTAACACGGAAGAATCAAGGAATCACCTATAGGCACATCCTGTTTAGTCTATTTAAGAAGCGATTGTCATACTGCTACACAAAACATACATTCCTGAACATCTAGTACAACATGAAATGGAGATCTAAAACTGCACTACTTATATTCATTTGAGTAGGCAGGTAAATATACCTTCGCTGAGACGCTCGCGCAACTGACTGACCACCGTTGCCAAGTTGTTGGCGCGGGCGGCATTCCGGGAGGCCTTTTTCTGTGCCTCCGCCAACTGCTCCAGTGAGTTCTCACGCTCCAGCTGTGACGCCCTCAGCTGTTCCAGAGCAGATTTCGCACCGGTCGCCATTTCGTTCGTGGTCTATGAAACGGTAAAGAATGGTCGTCATGAAAGGTTTCCATGGATGCTTCAGAGCAAGTTAGATGGACCCTACTGAGTGTTAGTACGCTGCTATCCATTGACAGACCATTCTGGTGGGAGCAGAGAGGAAAATCCACGGCTCAGTTCGTCGTCAACGAAGAGAATTTGACTACATTTTCCTGTACTTCTTGGTTAAAACCAAATTTCATTTCCTATTTGACACTGTCACTTCTTACAACAAAATTCGGACAGTCTCAGGTCATTGGCAAATGGAAAATACCACGTTTTGTTTATTCATTACATCTCGAAGTATTGTAGTCTCCTTCACAAAAGATATCCAATCTAGATGTCTTTAGGTTCATTTTTTAGCTAAACTATTTTCCCAAAGAGTTTGCTCAAGTCTACCACAATTCCTAAGTTAATGTAATGAAGGAACCAATTCCTTGGAACCGGTTTTACGTTATTCTATGATGGTTTTTCCAAAAAACTATATTGCATTGAAAGAAATGCACCAATATATTCAGAATACTTGCATAAATAGAGGCAGAATAGATAACAATAACAACAGAAATGAAGTCAATGACGGTTTCCGTGCTCTAATCATCAACCGTAAATGTTATTTATCATATTAATTTAAAAATATTTTAGCAGAAGTTTTTGTCTTTAGTAGTAATACATCATTTTAATGGTAATTTTACCGAATAACATTTTCGTATATGAATTTAAAGAAAAAGAGATGAATTTTACCCGAATTTCCAAGCGCAGATTCGCAATTTCAGATTCTAATTGTTCCTTTTGAGATTGCAGACTATTGCGTTCGTCGGTAAGCTGCTGAACTTCCAATTGGAATGCTGAGTAAGCCGTTTCAAGCTATTTTAAAAGTAGAGAATATCTATTTATTTTAAATGATCGAATGTGAAAAAAGTGCATTAATGAGTTTAATGTATGGTGATTGAATATAATCTTGGCTTTTATTCGACTAAATAATAACATTTTACCTCATTTTTGAGTTTCTGTTTTTCTTCCTCGTATTGCCTTTGCAATGCTTCTGTTTGAGCAGTCAACTGGGCTATCTTCTGATTGGCCTTTATCAGACGTTCCGAGTGGGAGTTGATCACCCTTTTTGCTTGGTTTTCTGTGTATTCTAGACGACTTAATATGCCGCTTTTCATTCGATTGATGTATCCTTCGTATTTCGTTATCTTCTCCTCTAGTGTCTCGATTTGCTCTTCAGCCCTGTAAGTTTGTTAGTAATGCATTTTTGGTTAAAATAAAACAAGTCCAAAGGTTAACCATTCTCGAGTAAACTTACTCTAATCTTAGGGTCTTCTCATCTTTCAAACGGTGGGCAAGTACGTCAACCAGTGAATGCGAATCACTATTGCTGGCTGGCATGATGATATTTGTAGAACCAAAACGAAAATACAAAACCTCGAAACTGAACCGCTTGAAATCAATGGATTGTGTGTTTCAGTTCAATAATCTAGCATTACATGCTAATGACAACAATCGCATGTAATTGGCTATTCAATTACGCCAAGCAAAATATACTGAGAGATTTCGATACAGTAAAACAGAAACAAATAATTTGTTCAACAATTAAAAAATGGAAACTTCTTTCCCTTTGCAGTAAAATATTTTGAAAAATTAAATATCTATGTATATTGGCTTGTTGCAAAATAAAATATCTGCAATTACATACCGATATTCGTTTGACTAGTGATTGCTTCTCAGATAAATTGAACTGCTCACATAATCAAGAATCAATCAGCAATTAATAATTTCCCATTAAAATTTATTATTTGTTAACATAAATCATGTTCGGGCGTTGAGAAGGATTGATTTTGTAAAGATGTGATAGCTTCTTAAATGTGAATAATTGTTTGTCGTGTTAAATTGGGCTTGGGAATGTAAATAGGTACTGGGAGGAAGGTTTTTAGAATAGTCAATTGCACATTCTATATTCTACGGTTTGGTGGTAACCGCAGTCGAGACACTTGACTGTCTTAACCACCGAATGAAGTGGTGTGGCACTTGCCTCCAATGATCCACATCGGGCACAGATACGAAACGTCCCTAAGTTAAGAAAGAAATGCAATAAATAACAGGCATCTGGGGCCTATGTTTATATTAAATAGATGTGAGCTTACTATAGAAAAGAACGAGGATTCCTTTGACAGTCTCACATGAGTGAGTTCCGCAGATCACGAGGTTCCTAAGCCCGTCCACTTCGCCAGAACGGTTGAGTCTTATCAATATAAAGTTGGCAACATCGTGCCGACAGGATCCCAGGACGTAGCAGCAGTGCGCGAAGTTTGTGACGATGGTCGTGTCGCTGGTGTCATACCTGATATCAGGCTGTAGTTTTTGAGTCACCTTCATCAATGCCATTCCCACACGACATTCCACTTCTTCAGGAGATAAACTAATGACTTTTTCGTTATCTTCTCCTTCTTCTTCTTCAGTTCCGTATGATATATCGCTGAAGTTGATACCTTCGATTACTTCTGCCAAATGAGCACCCGTTTGTGACTGTACTGAGACAGCATTTTCCTCCCTTCTGGCTTCATTGCCTCCATATTTATCATCACTTTCCTTATTTTTTCCATTTTTAGCAGTTTTCAAATTCAAAAATTTTCTACCATTTGTCTTTTTTGATCGTCGTTGGGAGGGATTCTTTGAGCGATCGAAAGGCATGCTTTCTCAAACGTCGACAGATTTCTAAGCGATTATCGTTCACAAATTAACAAGGTCACCTATTCTTGGTAGACTGAATAAAGTATGCAAAAATTTTGTGCCAAATTGACTATACTGTTTGTTTTATTTGTGGGTTACTCTTTAATATTTGCCTATTACATTATTCAATTAATTTTATTGTTAAAATACCCAGGTTTTTCCTGGAAATCCTCAGAGTATTTCAAAAATGAAAACTATCTTCCTTAGATAACACCATCAGTGTTCAGAAGACACACTATTCAAACGATTTTAAAAAATAAATCTATCCAGAAGATAGCGAACTAGCCACTTTATCGTCACAAAGTTATTCTCAACAATATTGCACCATATTAAGGTGATTCCACTACTTTGTCCAACCACCGTGTGGTCAACCCTCAAGAATCCCCGCACCCACACAGGAAGCTGAGAGTCAAACTCAATTTTTATTCACCTTCTTCAAGCTCTGCATCTGTCACGTCTGGAGTACAGTCGAGTTCAAGCACATGGCCGCAATTCATGCACCTCATACGATGTCTCAGAACATGCGGCTGCGTCTCCCTTGTATTTTCCCAGCCGCAGGAACTGCAGATACTGAACAAGCCTACAACAAGAGAGCAAAATACTTAGCGCTGCTTGAACTCACTGTAGCACATGAGGATGGAGCCCTTAATCCGCTCTCTGCTGTGTTCTCCTTCGAGAGCCAGCTCACCGGCCTCATTCAAGGCTCCCCTGACAATTAAGTCTGTCATCACAAACTGGCCGACGTCGTGAACACAGATGCCCAGCAGGTGGCAGCAATCCCTGAAGTTGACGATAAGCGTAGTATTCGTCGCGAAGTCATAGTGCACGTCTGGCCGCACCAATAGCTCTAGCTCATTCACACGTTCCTGCATTTGCCGGGGATCTCTTATTTCATTGACGACCTCCACGACTTCCACGTCGTTTACGTCGAAGATGAAATCGTCGTATTCCACGTAGTTTTCATCGTAGTCGATTGGACGATTGGAATTGTTCACCTCTTCATCATTTACCTTCTCACTATATGGAGGTCTTGCCATTCGGCCGAGAAATGAGCTCATCCCCCAAATTATTTTTGTTTCTTCCTTCCTCAACAAAAAATTAGAGAGATCCCCTTAGATTAGCACGGGCGGTCTGACAGCAATCGATAACCGAGGGTCACAGATGGCAGGTGACACTGCCGTTAGTTCAAGGAGATGGCTGTGCAATGATTTAAGGAATCATTTCCTCTTCCTCCCAATAGTAGAGACAAGTAAGAAAGAAAAACCCCGTGATTGAAGACGAGAATCACATTCTGATTAAGTGTTGATTGTTCCGTCAATCTCCTGTAAATGAAGAAATATATCGCTGGCATGACGTGAAAAAAAAACGACACAAATAGTAAGTACATTTAAAATAAAATAGCAAAATCTAACACAACTACACGGTGACGACTGAATAAACCTCAACGGTTTCGGCAGTGGTAAAGTAAACCATATGAAAACGTACTTTGTAGCGCTTATTCGCTGTGCTGAATCCATTTTTCAGGACACGATTCTTAGCTGCCTCCACGCACCTTCAAAATTGGTAACTTGAAATTAATTGAAATGTTTGATTGATATCGAGTGCTGCGTAGAATAATTTCTGATGAATTCGACCAACGAGTTCTCTTAATAAGTGGTTAAATCAATCGGAGAAGCCTATGCGTAAGTTCCTAAATATATGATAAGCTTTATACTAAGGAGCACAAGGCCATTCAAAAAAAAGGTTTAAGAGGGAATATAAGCGCATATTTGAAAAGGGATGAAATGGTAAATTTGTAGAGGTTAATAAAGAGGGAGATTCCGTAGAAATAAAAAACACCATGTATATCATGAGTAACTGAGTATATAAGCAGGTCGATTCTGAGTAAATCGTCTTTAAGTTATCAAAAAAATCCAGTTTACGTTGCTGAAAGCAGCAATATACACAATCAGAGGCATTTAATAAACTGCTACATCAAACTGGTTATAATATTTGATGCGATTAAACAGAAAACATTTATGCAAAAAGATTTTATTTCAGTGTAAATTAATGCAATTTACTATTTATTTTTCTTAAATGGAATTTTAAATGTTCTCTTTTTATAAATGCTAACTAATTTTTATAAAATTAAAGTCTATTTCTAAGTTTAATATTTTTTGGCAATACCTCAAAGTTCTCGTCTGATATACTTTATCCATTGAGTAATTATATAAATTTATATCAGTCCTCTAAAATTCAATTTTACACAGAAATTGAATGAGCAGCACCATTTCTAAGAGCAAACATTGGTCGTTGCACACAAAATATAATCCTGCATTGAAAAATGAAAGGAGAATGTGTTAGTACCTATTAAAGCTTTTTTCAAGCTTATCCACTTCTAGACTTATAGTTATGTTTATCGACTTGCTTTCAATCCGCATGGCTTTTGATATTTGCCGTCACCGTGCTATTATCTGATAGTCGGATTAGCATTCTCTTTAATAACCTATATTGAATGGAACATTATTCAAAAATTCAAAGGAATTAAAGTCATACAAGGCCACAGGAGCTATGAAACTCCTATATGTGCTCTTCTTCTGATCTTTCTTACTACGCTAAGCACTCATTTACCTGCCTTTTTAAGCTAATCACCAAAATAAATCCATGATATCACGCAAATACCTGGTCGTTACAGGCCAAAAAGGTACGCAAATTGATCAAGACAGATTACAAGTAAGTTAGCCGAATGTGTTCCCAGTTAAAAGTAAAAGTTTATCTGAAGGAATCGAAATTCCTAGTAAATCCGTGGAGTCCAGTTAGGATCGCTGTATTCTACAGGCTATGAACTACACCCATAAAAAAATCTGCCAATTTTATAAATGAAGTCTAATTCGTTCCCGCTGTAAACTCCGCTGCTGTTGTCAATCCCGATTTCCTTTTACTTGATAAGGTTGTCATGGAATTGACGTCGTGGAGTTGAAGCACCCCAATCTGACGCCTTCTCCATTATTAAAAAGCTCATGTGCGATAGCTTCGATTCAATGAGCAATAAGTCTTTGAAAATAAGCTCAGAATGGAGAAAAGTTTTTTAACTTAGATAGTCAAAAATCACATTTTTTCACCTTTCGGATAATAGCTTGAATGTATTTGTCCGTCATCTAAGTTAACCATTCGGATTAATAATAAATTCTAATACTGTGGTAATATTGTATCAAGATTTATCGTCAGTAATACATATTTAGAATACTATTAATAATTATAATTTATTTATTCAAGACATTCTCAGTTTTAGAATGATGATTTCACTTGTAATTAGAAAGGGCAAATAGTCACTTGTCTTATCTGCGATGACCTTAAGAGGTAACTACCTTCATTGTTTTTGCGGCTAAGAGACTTTTGCAACATGATAACCTTGGAGGTAACCGTGAAATAAAGATTAAAACGGTAAAGATAATGGAAAGCACTCATAAAATAGGAAATGGTAATGTATGATTTGGTCATTGGGTTTATTTCTTGAAAATTGAATAAGCCCGAAGTGACCCGATATGTTAGAGCCTCAAGTTGGCTAAGTCTCGTAGTCGTGGTTTGATCATAACTAACTCATGCTTTGTCCCGAACGAGGGTTTTCTGATTTCACGTGGCTGTTACAAATCGATCCAATGACGATCTTAGTCGATATCCCAATCCAACTGGTTGTTCACCAGAGAATAAACAAATTCTGCCTGGAGAAGGAAGAGGAACCACTTCCGCTGATCCTGCAAATGGCTGCCCGTTTACTCGTTAGTCACCTCTACTGGAAATATCATCATCGTCGGGAGTCCAGTTAACTGGACGACGTTTCAATTCATACGAGGATGTGCACTGATATTCTTCGATCTCAACCCAACTGTCGTGCGTCAACAGATGGACCGTTTGATGGATGGATGGATGTCTCTGAGGAATTGGAATTTTGTGGCTAGTTACCCCTTCTAGTGATCTTCATTTCCTAAAATAAAATAAAATAAATATAAAATCATAAAATCGTTAACTCACCACCACCACCTCTCCCAACAGTTTCTTACATACAGTTTCAATTTCATAATTTTCCTTCACTTCGGAATCATTCAATTTTTAGTTTAATTTTTCATTAATTTTTGATTTGAATTATATGAAATATTGGTTAATTTGATCCAAAATTTTATGGGAATATTTCCTAAATTGCAAAAAGTGTGATTGGATGGTTCAACATGAAGAAGGAATGTTAGATTCGAAAAGTTGTTAATTTAATCTATGAATAATTACCTTGTTTTTTGATAAATTTGACAAAAATCTAAATGAATAATTTATTCTTGTACTGAAGAAGAGGCGTGGTTCATTTATGGATGTTCAGTGTAATTAGTTGAAGCAAACTCAAACGGAGTCCGAACAATGCAGATGCATAAATCTGATTGGACGTTACTAAGTGATAAGGTGTATTTTACTACAGTCTCTGGATATGTTGTAACCAAAGCTCTGATACTGCTCAACCAAGAACCTTACAGGCTACATCGTCAATCTTAGGCCAGTCAAATTCTCTCTATAGTCTCGCCGTTGTGAGTCATGCCTAACAACAACAGATGACCCAGTGACCTCTCTGTATGTACATTTGCTAGTCGGTTTCACCTACTGCAATTGCATCTAAGTAAGACTTCATAAGACGTGATTTAAACAGTGCAATGAACAACAAATTTTGAAATAATCACATTCCATAGCGTCCAAATATCGATCGCTTTCACACCAAACCACTACTAAAGTATTGTCAGTATTTGGATTGGATTGACCATCAAATAGACGCGATTACTAAAATAAACACACGGGAACGCTTATCGATCGATTGTCTAGGTACTGTGGTGCATGTCTGCGTGGCACCGTAATCACTTTTAGGCAGGTTTCGTGTTAGTAAATGTCGTAACGAGAAACCCATTTGGAGAAAGACGCCGCTCGAAAACAGCCAACAAGGAATCGCCTGCTACGTACACGACCTCCGAGCCAACGCTGCCTTTATTATAGCTGTTATAGCAGGCAATGAAAATTCTAATAAATTGGTTTACACAGTCAAGCCATAATTAAGATTTCATCACCTCAGTTCTAGGGGTGATTCTGCAAACTCGTATGTGGTTTTTCGATTTCAGAAGTAAAAAGCACGAAAACAGGGGGATTTTCCATTAACACAATCCAGCATTGGCTGATTCCTCAACATACTAAAAGTGTTCGCCTCATAATTTTAGGGCCATTTTCATGTGATTGGACAGGGCAGATCTGTGTTTCCAGATCTGGTGATTCACAGAAGTGGTTTGGCCTCAGTGTCTTCATTTCCTCGTCCTTCTTAAAAGTGATTTCGTCTGAGCACTATCGATTTGCTTTTTGAAAAGAAAGAAGTCCGGTTGAGCCTAGTCGGTCCCACACACTTGGAAGCACTTATCGAAATCATCCAAAGACAACCTGTGCAGTCTTCCAAGAATGCGTTGGAACGTAGTCAATCAAAGTGTACCTTTGATAAATTAACAGGCATTGAACAATTCTGCCAAATTATCAACCCAAAATCCCCTTAAAATTTCCAGAAAATCACGAGATATTTAATTTCTCAAAGATTCACACCAGTCAATTGCTAAAAAACAACAAGCACTTTTAAAGTAATACACTGAGGCATAGTTTATTTTTTGGTTTTGTCTTTTAAAAACTTTTTCTTATTCTCATTTCTCATTCTCATCCCAAATCTTAAACGCTTGCCCTTCATCCAGAGGGATCAATGATTTTATAAACGCACACTAAATGTGAGTGCTAACATTTCAGTTATTGCTAATGAGTCATTTATAAAAGGTGAAGCAATTTATAAAGTTGTGAAATTCATACATTTCTGAAGACTTACTATTTCCACATTAAAAAATCCCGCATCGAAATCTAAACACCGCTTTTGCAATAAAATAAGCATTAAATCTATAAATTGTGTACTCCAAAATACCATAAATTTGTAGGTTACAGGATTAATCGCATTATTACCCCACCCCCAACTGGTGACATGGGTGGTGTGGAAACATTAAGGGCATCGTCTAACCAATCAATTTATTCGAATTTCAATGGCTTTGCTCATTGGTCGCCGTGATCTGTGCCTATGCACACACACACGCACTTCCACATGTGAGGGTTTGCTTAGGTCATCATTAAAAATCCAGTCTTCAAACCCACGTCGTCGTCGTCGTCGTCGTTGGATTAACACCACTTTTTCTGCCATTTCTAGGATAAATGTCAAGAGGCGTTCCCCCAGGATCAATCGTCTGTCCCAAGCACTTTCTAGGAGAGGACAATGTCCTTGCAGTGAAGGACGCCATAGAGATGAACAAGATGGCAGACTTGGAAGAGGCCCTACAGCGTCTTTCTGGTAGGCCGTTCACACTGAAGACGCGTTCCCGTCATCCCATGCGTCGTCTCAGTGAGCTGGTGCATGAGAGGACTCCTGCCATGTATGTGATTGAGACAGGCCATTGGGAATTACTGCCGATTCTCGCTCGCCACGGCTACGATTTCAATCAGCGCCAGCTATCCACCAACTGGGTTATGTTCAGGGGAGAGACGTCTCTGTTCCAACGCAGCAGCACCGGTTACTTCCTGAGGGAGGAGAGCCGCCATGAATATGCGTCCGCTCTGGACTACTTTTTCACCTTCGTGTTTACCACTTTCTGTGAACACTGCTGTTACGAGGGGATGCTCCGTCAAAGGCATTTCCGACACCCGAATTACCGCATATTGGCCGAGGTGGACAGGCTAATTATGCTAGGCGCCGACGTCCACGCAATAAATGCGGTTAAGGTATTTAAGAGCATTAGTCTTTCCCTCTTGAAAAATCTGTTTTTGAACACCAATCGGAGAGAGCCCTACTTTCCCGAGTTCGCCCGCAATGTGGAACCTCACTTGCTGGAGTTGAGGACAATCGAGTGCCTCTTTAGGCACGGACTGTCCGACTTCCAGTGGATGAAGGATGTCGAACCAGTTACTAACTGGATCTATATCCTAATGCAACTAGTTACACACCCAGGGATTAATAAATTCTGCCTGGAGAACACTGATGGAGAGCTGCCGCAGATACTGCAAACTGCTGCCCGCCTTCTCGTCAATTTCCTGGTCTGGAGATGCCATCTTCCTCGGTGGAGAATGAGCTCTAATTCAAGCCAGCCAAAGAATGGATTAAGTATTTTCAGTCACAACGAAAGGGTAGTACAAAGGCAGACGAATCGACTGATGTATGAGTGGAATTGCATGCTGAAATCGCCTCCGAGTCTTGGTGTTCTGGCTCGTAATAGGATTCGCAAGAGCCTCGGAGGAGTGCATTTCCAGAGGAAAGTGGCCACTCTTGGATTGCCTCGATACTTGGCTGATTTCGTGATTTGCATCGATGTTGAACACATGAAATGGATCGGAGCTCCGCCCTATCTTGCCTCAGTGGCTAGGGGTCGGTTGGAGCCCTCGCAACTCATTGATGAGTCGAGTTGAGTTCTGGAGAGGTGATTGAAGAGAGAGAGAGGGAGAGCGGCGTGAAGATGAAGTTGATGTTGCTGTTTTTGTAAAATAATTGCTACTGATTGTTAATGAGTAACAATTTATACCCCTTATCAATTTTCCCCCTTTTTCCTGCCCCTGGTCTATTTCATTGGGAAACTTCTATTATTCATTTTTATTGTTTACCATAAAAAAATCTCCATAAATTGCAATGAAGCATGGTCAAAAAGACAGGCAATAAGTTTGCATTTCTTGGTTTTATCCTAATTATTATTATTCGCTATTGAGTTGTAAATGACGAGATATTTTTTTCCGTTCGATGTGATACCTTTCAAGGTAGGAATGGAAACTTTTCAGAATTATGTGGAATTCACTATTTCATAAGCTAATTTACCTTTTAACGAAATCTTTCTATTAATTAATGCCACCAATTATCATTTGAATCTTTGAATTAAGAGTGCGTTTACCTTAGCGATGATCCTTACGAATGAATGGAAAAGCCTTTTAGTTTAGGAATGATAATGTGAATTGCTTGCTTACACTTTTAAAAATCTCAAAAGCATTTAAATAATATCCTGAAATCCAATCAGAAAAAACCAAAACTGAAATTGTTCTTGAAAGATAAATCGATTATCATATACTTTGAAACTCAGTAGGTATAGAAATAGGGCAAAATGGCCGTTGCAATAAAAATTCAAACTGGAAAAAAAGCAATTTAAGTTGTAAATATTAAAAATGAAATAGTCCAAATTGTTTTTTTATAAAGTTTTTGATATTTTTGGCCTTTGAGAGGAGTGGAATTTGAAGAAGTAAAATAACCTGAACGGAGGAATTCGTAATGGAAGTGTTCCCGATTCTCGAGAAATATGAAAGGAGGGTGTTTGCCTCTTTTCATTAAAAACTAAGTGAATATTCATTGATTCAGTTAACCAATTTCTTTCTCTATTTTCCCCTCTTCATGTTGGTAATTACAAACATTCTTTTGACAAGTTGGGAAATTCTCCCATACAATTTCGATCAAATTGACCGTATTTCAGGATAATCAATTATTTAGAAATCGCGTTTACCTCATAGATAGTTTCGAGATTTCACATAAGAAAACAATTTATGAATTTAAAACTGTACTTAATATAATTGAGAAAATACCCAGAAGCTGAATCGAAACGACTATATGATACATACAGTTGGTGCCGAGTTAACGATTAAGTGTATCAAAACGGCTTCGACACTGATGGCATTCACGGAGAAGGAAATAAGGATCACAAGAAGGGATAACCGGTGACAAACCTCCAATTCCTCAGAGATATCCGTGATTTGGGAGGATTCTAACGGACCCCTTAGCCACTGAGGCAGGATGGGGTGTTCAGGACCGATGCAAATCGTGAAATCAGCCGGCCTTCGAGTCACTCTGAGGGCGGCACCTTCCTCTGGAAAGTCTCTCCTTCGAGGCACTTGCGAACCCGATTACGAGGAAGAAGACCAAGACTGGGAGGCGACTTCGGCATGGACGAGCATTCATCCATCCATCCATCAAACGGCAGTTGAGTTGAGATCCAAGAATATCAACGCACATCCTCGTATGAATTGAAACGTCGTCCAGTTAACTGGACTCCCGACGATGATGATATTTCCAGTAGAGGTGACTAACGAGTAAAACGGGCAGCCATTTGCAGGATCGGCGGAAGTGGTTCGTCTTTCTTTTCCAGACAGAAGTTGTTAATTCGCAGGTTTGCGAAATTTTATATGGATGCTACCGTGCTCTCTGTTATCGTTACCGTCTTTTTCATTACTTGAAAGCTTTCTCCAAGATTCCTTAATAACCAAATAAAGAACGCTTATTTATTAATAAATATTTAAATGATTTTATTTTAATATTATCATTTAATGCCAATTGGATTTATTTGCTAAACAATGGGAACTTTAAACAATTACAAATGCATTTTAGCCTTTATCTAAAGGAGAAAAAAGACTAAATTTTAAAACTATCAAAGTTTAAAAATATTATGTTTATTTTAGACTATTTCGGACTTATTTTTGAGTCAAAAATTAGCAAAAAATCAAAAATATCCTAACTGAAGTCTATATAGATGAGATTCGTTGTTTCTTTGCCAGATACTGAGTCACTGAGATGCATTGAGCGCTTTTTCATAATATATTTTGCATTCAATTTGCCATATCTTTAACTCCATTCCCTGAAACTGTGGAAAACTGCATCGTCTTCTACAAGATCGACACAACACTGCGAGTCCCAACCATGAGCTAAACACTTATTCCAAAAACGGTAATTGAGTGTGGGCACACTTTTACTTCGAGCTAGCAGTACCAACGGAACAACAACAATTTACGCAGAAGCGAAACTTCAGTTACAATCTGAAATTATTTTACTCGAATACGGAGACCCAGATAATAACTGAGTGTGCAGGAGTACCTGCTGCACAGTTTAATAGCCAAATGTGAGCTGACTGAGTTTACGCACGCTCGGAATTGTGCGTTTAACTTGACATAACAGATCCAGAAAACGGCTGGAATCGAAGGATTAGGGAGATACCGAGACTCTCGACTGATGACCTCTCAAAACGTGCCAACTAGAGCTTGATTCCATTATTAGGAGTCAGTTTCGCGAGTCCTATTTTGCTATGCCATGTCAGCAGTAAAGTGTTACATCAAAGTAAAAACGCGTCTCGTCTCTTGTGATCGCTATCCAACGTAACGCTCATTAATCGGGCCATTTTAAGTGGCACAGTACCTTCATATTTAACATTATGGCGACGCAGCAAACTGAAGAGCTTCTAGCGGCCCTTACTAACTGCACTAATTAAGCAAACGACATCTCCGGATGAAATCGTTGATCAAATCACGATTTTCGATCCATCCTAGGACAATTTCCAGGTATTTTTATACAGGGGTTTTCAGAAACTACAGACTTAATGTCTCCGGATATGCTGGAATCGATGAAAACTCGTTTACCCCTACGGCGTCTTCATAAATTTGAATAACCTGAAACCTTTTAAATAGTAGATTTTGCAGTGGAAAATGTCAAAGGAAGCTCTTAACGATGCAGCCTGTTGCATCGAAACCACAATGGAAAAAATAGACTTTTCTAGAAACTAAATTGTTTCAAATGAAGCAGTAATGTGAACTGTGGGACTATTCTAATAACTAATTTACTATCACTATTTATTACTAAAATTACTTTCATTTTCATACATAACTTATTTCCTTAAACGGAAGTTATCGATCTTATCTAGCAAGATCTAAAGTAAGAAATAAGTTATTTATTGGCAATTTATGACCTTAAATTAACAAATCAGAACATGGAAATACTTATAATGACCTGGGGTTGGCCAAAATTAGTAGTGGATGCTTGAATCCACATGACTCATACACGTAATTCGACCTTGACGTAGAGAGACAGGAATTTCAGTTAAATAACACCAAACACAAGCCATTCAGTCATACTGCACAGTAATTTACAATTTCATTTCACAAGTTATCACTGAGCATAGATGTGTTTAGCCACAAAGAGACTTAAGTCAGTTATTCTGTGAGGTCGTCCTCTAGGTTCTGTGCCAATTCACAATAATTTAAATTTAAGTCTATATTTAATTTTGTTTAAAATTAAATATAGTCAAATGGCTCTTGTTTTGTGGGAATTAGCTGATATTTTTATCAGCTTGAACTGTTGGAATCCAGCTGATTCATTCACTCATACCCGGAGTCCTATAATAATAATAAGCATGAGTCATTTCGGTTCAAGCAACCGCTATGAGTTTTGGCTGGTCACCCCTAGGTCACTAGAGCTGTTTTCTTCCATCAGTGTGTAATTTAAGGTCATAGAAAGCTAATTAATTACTCATATCTTACTTTAAATCTTTCAAGATAAAATCACCAACTTCCCTTTCAGGAACTGAGTTATGGTGGAAAATAGGTGCAATTTTAAGAATAAATAAAGTCATTAAACTAAACATTAGGGTGTT
This sequence comes from Anomotaenia brevis, assembly GCA_030710315.1. Classification (NCBI taxonomy): domain Eukaryota; kingdom Metazoa; phylum Platyhelminthes; class Cestoda; order Cyclophyllidea; family Dilepididae; genus Anomotaenia; species Anomotaenia brevis. The sequence continues at coordinate 479,434 of JAUOZQ010000039.1, forward strand.
AACATTGTTCACATTTCTAATCCATCTGAAACCAATTAGTTTCGAGAAAAGTCTGCTGTGGCCTTTGTAGATTCGATGCAACAGGCTGCATCGCTAAGAGCTGCTTTTGACATGAAACCACCTCAAGATCTACCATTTAGAAGGCATCAGGTTAACAAATTTTAAAAAATCTAAAATTTAAAGACTCATTCAATAACGTGCCTTCCCTGACTATCTGTGACTACACGTTTGCTGACACATGCGTTATTGTGGAATTTGCTGTGTTACAAATTTCACTTTCAAACTCTTCCTACTGCGTTGCAAAAGCAGGACACGAAACACAAGCAGTAGTCTAAGTGGAGTGGATGCTTGTATCTTCTGAGATGTGATTCTCGCTGTTCGTTGGAGTCGTGTTACAATGTACTGATGAAGCATCACCCAAGTCTCTTCCTCAAGCTCGCTTCAAGCGTTCCAATTGCTCACAGTAGATTTGAGCATAAACAACTGCAACTGCATCACTCCTCAATCATCTCTCCTGTTTTAAAAACCTAGAACATTTTTTTCTCTCATCTCGGCTGTGCCTGCCACTGACTACGACGCTAAGCATCTGATGAAGTTCTAACATGCTTTTGCTCACTGTATTTAGAATTTAAGGTCAAATGAGGGTGTAATGTTAGTGACTTCCCAAGATAAATCGCACGAGATAAGGTCAAATGCGTTCTTATCAAATGATGATTCGTTTGTGATCTTTGAAGCCCTTTTTATGGCTTCGAATATCCTCACCATGTATCGAGCTGGTGATATTTAATGCCACTTCGTTATCTTGATTTTACTCATGAATTCGTTTAATAAAAACAATTTCGAAGTGAGATCTCTTGCCTTTTATTATGGCAATAATAATAATTCACTGAAATAGGCATGGGATTTATCCTAAAACCTGTACAATTGTAATATGCTCTGAAAATGACCTTGTAGTAATTTATGAGTAAATTATCAGCAGAGAATCTCTGGTATTGTACCATAAATCTATCATTTAATAACAGGCATGTATTCGTGCTCGGATCAAAAGGAAGTAGACCATTTTTAGCCACCGTTAGGCAAATAACATATTATATCCATTTTTAGGGCAATTATCGGTAGTAAACCATTGTTATATCCTAATGAATCAGATAGCAGTTTATTTAAGACCACACAAAGCTTATTTATTAATAAATTATGACATTTAATTAATCCTTCAAATTTGTATATATTGTTTAACTGATTTTTTTAAAGACTTCTTTCCACTCCTAATTCACCTTAAGAAAATCATTCAACTTTGCATTTTGGCAACCATTGGGTTTCATAAACACCTCTAAAATACACAATTGTGTAAGCAGATGGTTCTCCAATGATTTTTAATCTAACAAATAACCTGATGTGGCGTTATTTTAGATAAGCAAATAACCAGAACAAAAACATTAAAATACGTCAAGATCTGGTTATTTGTAATATTTTCAGAGAATACGATGCCAATGTGCTATTATTCCCCTATAGGCATCAATTCCCAAACTCAAACAGAACCAACACTCAAAACATCAAAACAGGCCAAACATCACTTTTGCACACACACTTTAATCCAAAACTCAAACGGGCTTTAACACGGGGGAGTGGGGGAGAGGGAGTTCAGTTTCGCGGTTATTTACACACAAACGCACGCACACAGCGCTGTCCTTTCAACTTGGGGGGGGAGGGGAGGGAGGAAGGGGAACTCGACTGTACACAGAAACCGACTGGGAGGTCGCGGGGGGAGTTGGAGTTGGCGGAGTGGTTCCTGCCTCCCACGGAGACGAAGAAGACGTGGGCACTAGTGCTGCTGCGACTGCTCACCCGAGTATGGGATGGGCAGACTGAAGAACTCGTCCATTCTCGGCGTCCGTGTGTGGCCAGTTGCGGTGGTGGTGGTGGTCTCCCCAAGACCTCCTCCTGGAGCGTAGGCTCCGATGTCGTCACCGATCCTCTGATGGCTGTTCGAGACTCGAGGCTAAAAGTAGATTGGCGCGTTAAAAGCGGCTTTGGGGGTGAAAATAGGGGATGATTCAAAATAGGCAATGTGTCCACATCGATCGTGCCTGTATGTGGGTTCGCGCACTCCAGCCACCCTACCGACCTCACTACAATGTGCAATGCCAGTGCCTCTCTGTTGGGGGACAGCTCACACTCTCATCACAGATCTGTGGACACCACAAATGGGCCAAAATGTTGCTGCAGAAAGAGGAGACGTGGGGTACTCACGATTTCGTTGTAGTGGAGCTTGAACCACCCAATGAGGGCATCGAGGGAGGGGAAAATGCGACCGCGGAATTTGAGGCCCTCCGGGCGCACCGAGAAGAACTCGAAGCGCGGCGTGGCGGCGGGCAGGTAGGCGAGGTAGAAGTAGCCCGGCCGGTCGGCGCACGAAGACAGCGCGTAGGGGATGCGCTTGCCCCCGCTCGCCGCCTTCTCCTCGCGCAGGTGCGCCTTCAGCACATCGCGCTCCCCACCGCCGCTGTTCACGTAGTACTTGAAGCCGTAAATGTCGCGCAGCAGCGCCACCATGGGCTCCATGTAGCGCGCGACGATTTCGTCCAAATCCTCGAACGCCTCCCCGCCCAGGACCAGGGTCTTGCCCAGCGCGAAGCTCTGCTCCTTGTCGCGCTCAAGCACGTCAAAGTGTCGGAAGATGCCGTCGTCGATCTTCAGCGACACCGTCAGGTGGTCAGTGCCCTTCCGGCTCGGGCGAATCACCACGGCGCCCACCTCCAGCTGGTCGTTCATCCCCACCAACTGGTTGTACGTGATGTTGCGGAAGTGGGGGTGGAAGATGACGCGCTGGGTGTAGGCCTCATTGGCCTTCATGCGCCGCCGCTTCTCCTCCTCGTCCTGGCGCTTCGCCTCCGCCTCCTCCGCCTCGAAGTCGAAGAAGGAGTCGCGTGGCGTCTTCGCCAGGTGCCGCAACTCCGCCTGAATCTCCGCCGCCTGAAGCGTGAGTTCCACGCTGAACTTGGTGATGTCAATCTTGAGCACCCGCGCCTGCAGGATGCTGCCGGGCTTGGCGTTCTCCAGCACCTTCTCCACCGGCTCATCCATGAATCGGCAGGGGATGAAGCCCGTGATCCCGTTGTCCAGCTGCACTCGCAGACCCACCACCCGACCCGGACACTCCTCGTTGTCCAAGTGGAGCCAGATCTACAGAAGACCAAGTCAACATTACGCACACCTCCTCCTACTCACACTCTGAGGAGAGAGAGAGACAGCGAGAGAGCGACATATCACCTCTTTGAGCTGGCGGAAGTCATCACGTCGGCAGAAGGAGCAGCGCCACAGTCCAGTGGCCTCGTTCTTCGTGGGGTTGGTCTGGTGCTGCTGCTCCTTGCTGGGCCTTTTGCTCACCACGTCCACAACACGACAGTCCACGAGACAGCCAGTGTGCAGGGTCTCTGGCGTCTCGTGGGTGGCCAGGGAGAAGATCTGCTCATTCGTCAGCGGCTCAAAAGGGTCACGGAGGTCACGATAGCGCTGGTTCAGCTCCTTCCGGATGTCGTAGAGGGTGACGCGCTTGTCCCCGTGCTCCTGCCGCTTCAACTCCTCCGCGAAGGCGTCCAAGTCGAGTTCGCGCAGACGATTGGGGCACTGGATGATCTCCTCCAGAGCCCCCGCGGGGTCGTTGTCCTCCGAGTCGTCGTATTCCAACGCGTCCACGGCCATTTGACGCGCCAGGTCGTAGCTCTCGGGGTGCACTCGCGTCGAGTCGAGAATCTCAATGTTGTCCCCGCCACCGCCGGGCAAATCACGCGCCGAGGTCGTGTCGATCTTGATGAAACCCGCGCAATTGATGGCCACGCGTGGACCCAGGTGCAGGAGCTTGGCGAGGAGCTCGCGGTTCGTGAGGAAGGTCTTCCGGTGGCGTAGGATCTTCAGCATGTGCGCGGCCTTGCGGGGACCCAGTCCGGCGACGAATTGGAGGAGATTGGCGGTGTGGGGGTGTTGGAGACACCGGTTCACGTCCACACCCACCTCGTTGGTGCGGTTGATGAACTCTATCTCCAGGGCACGCAGCAACATCTCACGCGGCACCTCGTCTTGAGCCGGGTGCCAGCGCACACCCAGAATCTCCGTGTCGGGCACGTTGTAGAGCTGCGCGAACTCCGCCAGCGGGTCCTGCAGCCGACGCCCCAGAGAGACGGCCTCCTTGTGCAACGCGCTGAGGCCCTTCCCACCACCCGCGCTCGCCACGTCGGAGCGGGCGTACACCTCGGCCAACTCCGTCTCCATGAGGACGATGCTCGGACGCAAGTTCACCGCCTCCGCCTGACGTTGGATCTCGTCGCGCAGGATGAGCGACCGCCTCGAGTTGCACCCCACCACGATAGCCTGTGGCTCCGTGTGCTTCAGGAACTGCGCCAGCCGCTTAATATCCGCCTCCTACAGCATTAACACTTGACAATGACCTTCCAGAACACACTGGGGAGAAAGTGTGCGAAGATGGGGGTTGGAACAAACCCGTCGTTTCCTGGCGTCCTCACGCGTGGTCCTGGAGCTGAAGAGAAGGCCGGGGAGGTTCGCGTGGTCAACGACCTCGCCATCTGCGTCGAGTTGGACCATGCAGACCATGCAGTGGGCCACTTCCAGGTCCTCGCGCACCGCGAAGGCCAGCAGACGCGCCGGCTTCGGCCAGACACTGTGGCCCAGGTGACCGCCGCCGCCGCCGCCGCCGCCGCCGCTGTCGACAACGCCGGTGTCTCTGTGCCGACGGCTGTCGCGATGACGGTTGCGCCGATTGCGACGCGAGTTTGGCCCACTGCCGCGGCTGCTGGCGTCACTGCCGCCTTCGTCGTCGTCGTCGTCGTCTTCACTCCTGTCGCCGCCACCTCCGTAGTACTGCCCCCCACTGGGCGATCCCCCGTCATAGCGGTCGTCCACGATGTAGGGCGCCACCTTGATGTAGTGGAAGAGCTTCTGGGCACACGACTAAAGACAGCAAAAAAGGACTCCCTGTTTACCTCACAGAAGTAAGTCAGACTGGCAAGCAGGAGGCAGGGCAGCAGCGGCGAAGCTCACCTTCACCACAGCGCGCTGACTGGCCTCCAGCAACTTGGCCTGAAGCTCCTTGAAGACCAGAGGTTGGAGGAGGTCGTCGATTGCAGATCGCAGCGCCTGTTTCCGCTGCTCATTCCACTCCTGTACGAGGGCACTGAACCCCTCCTGGCGGAAGCACTGCTCCAGGTCGTTTATGAGTGACAAGCCGTGGCGTTCACGCGACTGCGGCACCACCAACTCCACGTTTATCAGGCCGTTTTTGCGAGCCTACAAGGAAAAAGGCACCTCAATCGAGCATAAGCGGCGGTGGTGGTGGTGGTGGGAAAATGGGTGGTTGGGATCGAGGAACGCACGTTTTCAATATGGAGGTAGGTGACGTCGCCCATCAAGTCGAGGGCGGGTTTATTCTTGATGTACTTGAAGGGGGCGAGGGGGTGGGACTTGTCAATCACACAGAGGCCCTTGGGCGTGGGTCGGATGTTCACCACGGTCTGACTGGGGATGCTGAGACGCGCCAGCTGACGCACCTCGGGCTCGCAAAACATCTGATAGGCGAGCATGTAGCGCGCCGCCGTCAGTGCCATCTCGGGCGTGCTAATCTGCGGCGAGAGAAACTCCCGAGCCGCCTCCAGCGGGCTGAGGGGGCACTCGCGCACCTGCTGGCGCTGGTAACCGTTGCTCACGTTCTCCGCGAACTCACGCGAGCTCAGCCCGAACTTCGCCACCAGACCCGCGATGCCAGCACGCTCCGCGAGCGCGTAGGTCGTGGGAGCTCGCACCTGGCGCTGGCGAATGCGCCGACCCGAAATCCGGTCCTTCGTGATGGTGATGGCGCCCTCCACCTTGAGGGATTTTGCTGCAGCATCTTCAGAGGAGGAGCCACCTTCGGGTTTCTCGCCACCATCGCCACCCTCCTGCACCGAGAGGTTCTTCATATCCCGGTCGGGGTCGTAGTCCTCGTCTTCCTCATCCTCCTCCTCCTCCTCGTCATCTTCCTCATCTTCACCATCACCTTGCTTCGATGACTGCTTCTTTACCTTCTTCTTCTTCTTCTTCCCTTCGTCCTCAAACGTCGACTAGAGGTGCAATCAAAGCCGTGGTGTCATTGTCAGAAACAGGAGTAAATGCGAAAATATAGAGAGAGACGGGGAGCAATTCAACCAACCTTGTCAAGGCCAACATCCCTTCCTTCGAAAATGAGCATAGCAGCAGTGTGATCACCATAGTGCAGCAGGTAGTTTTGCCGCACGTCTTGCACCTCCTCCGTTGAAGCCGCGTTCTTTGCCCTAAATGCAATCGTCAGACTCACTCACAACCACCAAACCTACAATGTGATCAATCGCGCGAGATTATCGCAGGCGCCGTCATTTTTCAGCGACGTCTGGTACTTGTACATTCGCTCAATTTGTTTGAGCAGGGAATTGCGGCGTTGCTGCAGCAGCTCCCACTTCTCGTCGTACTCATAAATATTCCACAAGTCGTTGATGTTGAAGGTCTTTCCAAAGAACTCCTTCCGGTAGAAGGCTATGAAGGGAACCTCGGCAAGCGACTCCTTTATCAACTTGAGCACTTGGAAGATGTACTCGGTGGACGAAGGGGGCTAAAGTAGGCAAACGTGTTTAGAACAAAAAAAACAATCTCAACCTACCAGACGCATGGGTCCTTCACTGAACAAATGGTTGTAGATCCATTCAGCCTCCTTCTTGAGCTCGTTCAGATCGTCCTGATACGAGTCGGATGTGGGATCTATCTGTTTCACGGGCACAGAGCGCAACTGGAGACGCTCAGGCACATCCAGACAACGAATGCGTTCATGCTCGGCACCATAGAAGTTCCTGGCAAGATCCTCGGGATCAAACAGCTCGTAGACACGATCCTCAGCCGCTGCACCCACATCTCGTCTGTCTTTCCGGTGGTGTTCCTGAACCTCATCGTCCTCGTAGTAATCATCATACTCAGACTCCTCACTCGCCTCACTATGACGATCACCAAACTGCTCAAACTCCTCAAAATCAAAGTCCACCCCGAAAATGTTTTGGGCTTTTTGTAGACTAGGATCCTGGTGCAAAATCTGGCGTTTTCTGCGAGCACCTCTGCCCTCAGCATCGGCATCATCCACGATGAAGCCCTCCATCCCGTCAGATTCCTCACCCTCGTCGTCCTCGTCAACACCACGAACAGCGTAGTTTGTGGCGTGTCTGCCACTATCCCGTTGCCTGGAATCGCCCTCCACAACACTCTCATCGTCTTCTCCATCCTCGAAGAGCTCACGTGCTATGGTCTCGCGTCCACGAACCTTCTTGGATGACCCGGCCATCTCGGTGTCGCCCTCGTCGTCATCGTCAACAACCAGACGACGCTTTTTAGCTCTACGTTTCACATCGATTCCAATGTTTTCGCGGATAAGCAGATAGTCGTCGTCATCTAACGCATCATCGTCGTCATCATCACCAACGTCATCCTTGGCGGATTTTTCGCTGGTTTCGCTCTCGTTATCGGAGCCTTCTCCGGCATCCTCATCTTCGTCGTCATTGACAATCCAGCCCTGTCCTTCTTTTCTGCAAATTTCGTCCTCATCGGGTATTTCTTCCTCCTCCTCACTATCTTCGGAAGAAACTGAGTCCTCACGACGAGGTATTCTGGAATCACGCATAACCTCTTCATCAGAAGATACAGAAGCCTCGGAGTCACCAAACTGCGACATCACGCGAAACGGCTAACACAACAAATGAAACGCCAGTATGGTGATCGTGGTCTAATATACCGCAAACATCGTGTTCATTTAAACAATGCCTATGTTATAATTGCAAGACGTAAACATCGTTGTAAAAAATTATGTTAAATTTATTACCTTTAAATTTGTACAAAAATTTATTTTATAATTTCGCTTTGTGGCATTTGCAATATATACAGTTTCTCTTTGACAATTGGGATGATTTTAAATTAATTTGGCAGAATAATATTTTAACTACGTTTTTTGGAAGAATTTGTATTTTAGGCTCTCTAAATGCACTGTTTTAGAGCCAATTAATTTTGGGTATAATGAATAGTATTTGGAATCACTTCGTACAATCTTCTTCTGGATACTTCGATTACTTTATAGTGTTGTGATAACCTTGTAGTTAGTCTCGTATTTTTAAACTCATGGCCAGTGGAAATATATTTAATGCGGTAACTAGTCATGCTTTTTCACAAATGTAATTTTTCTTTGCACTGTCAACTCAGGTAAATGACAGCTAATAATGTTTAGGTATGTTATAGGAAAAGCAAAATTACTTCTTTTTCAGCAGATTCCAAATACTCCCAGTTGATTTTTGACCACCCCATATACTCTGTGAAGGTAGACAACTTTAATTCCGCTGAGAACGCTTCAGAGACTGCTTCCCTAAGTATTCCAACGTTATTAAAAATTTGAATATCCTCTTATTGATGATGTGGACGGAGAGATGGTTTTTAAAACTTTTTGATTGACCTAATTCAACCAAAATTGTTTAGAGATAGGATACTTCCTCCGTGCTAATATTCGAGTTACGCTATAGTAGTAATATGATTCACATATTTAAGCGTTAACGCTAGATGTCGCTTTTTGAATTGAAACAGGTTTCTTTAGAACTAGCATTAAGGACGATCGATTACATCCGCCTATTTGTCAATAGTCCTTATGCTACAGGATTACTCATTCAATATTCAAAGTGATTAGGGCTAGGCCCTCAGCTTGTATTCATGAAGTCCGCGCCGAAAGTTATTTTCCCTGCCATTCTTAAACATTCTGGATAAAATGAAATCAGGAAACTGATTTTTTGCAAATATTTATGAGTCGTGCGATTGGATCGTGTTCAACTTGATGTAAGATCTGCTTGTTATTTGACCGAAAATGTGCAGCGTCGAAATCAAGAAACCAGAGCTTCATACTGTCATAGAATACAATGCCCAAATAGCCAAAATAAAAGAATATAAGTGTTTAAAATTGATTATTAGGAAGATAAGTTGGTTTCATAATCAAGACAGATGTTTACCAATGTGCAGTAAGGTTTTTTTAATAGCAAAATAAAAAAATCACTTTAAATACAGGGCTTAGATGGAATGGATGGTCTGCATCTAATAGACAGAACGAATTTATTTATTAAAAATCAAATTTTACTTAAATAAAGCAAAAATAAAGAAATTTAGAATTAGTTAAAATACTGACTTTTTATATCAAACATCGGGGCTAGCGTAACTGAAAGATTTGAGGGCAGTTAATAATCTTTGTTTGAGCTTATCAAGACCATAAGCTAATATTTGCTGTTGACAAATCAAATCCAATGGGTTTGTGGCGGATTGCTACAAGCAGCGAACTATCTCACTAAGGTAAGTAACCCTATCAGTTCGGTATCCGCACCGAGAAGGTAGTAAGGAGCAGAGATGCGCGTTGGAGCAAGTATGTGTATATATTTAGGATGAGTATGAGGGTCTAAATAGGCTACATCTGATTTCTACTAAGCAGGAATCGCTCCGTAATTGGTTGATAGGGAGTTGTACTCGGAATCGATTTGTTGTGCTTGGAGCTTCCTATTGGGTAGCCGTACGCCACAGGTTGCCCTTATGTCTATAATTTGGTGTTTCCAATAGACTCCGTTAGGTTTGTCAAATCAATATTTAAGAAAGGTCAAGAATGTCTGCAAATGTGAATTACGTAATCATGCTAGAGTGACTTTGGTATCCATCTCGGTCAGTTCACGTCACTACTCGGAATCCAATTATCCAACAAATCTAAGAATATCCAAGTAAATAGATATCTCCTTACTAACGTCTTTATTAAATTTTTAAGCGCAGATTCAATATCTTATTTTTTGATTGCACTGCCCCAATATTTAGGTAAGCGTAAAGTGGTTACCACTTTAAAGACTTCCAAATACGTTCCAGGTAAGAGAAGCCCCAGGATGGAAGTGTAAACTTTTATTAGGAGAAACGGACTAGCACGTGACAGCTGAGGTGTTGACAGCACGCCGTCGTACGGCGGTGTCGAGACTCATTCTTCTTACAGGATACAAAGAGCCACTAATCGATTATTGATTGGCTCATGCCGATAGTGTCCTGTCCTTGAACAAGTATCAAATCAGCACAGCTCATAAAGCGCTACATACGCCCCCTCGTTTGAAACCGTAGCCATCTTTGATGACGGAGGGGGGAGTCGCAGAATTTGATTGGTTACGAGGACTCCGGTAACTAGTTTTGGGACGGCTTTGTGTGACGAGAGTAGACAAAGAGTACGTAGAATGGTGAGACTAGGCCGAATAATTGGGCGAATACACAGGAATATCAGGGTGTGTGGTTTGTATAAGGAATGAAATGGCGTCCATCCGGCGTGAGCCGTGTTGGTGAACTGGTTGATTAGGCTAGTGTCCGATGATCTGATTGAGTTGCTGTTGAGTTTGAGTGTTGCAGATCTGTAAGTAGGCCAGTTGATTAGGCTTGTTGTGGACGGTCCCTTTGAGATGAATTTGGGCGTAGCATTTGGCGGTAGGAAGACAGTCTACATGGGATTGCACCCGTGTCTTAACCTTGAGTCAGTAGTGAGTTGTTGTTGTTGTGTGTTAAATTAAGGAATAGGTTAGGAGGTGTGCAGCGATCATCTCAGTTGGGTTGAGGAACTTGGCGATTTTGCTCCTGATGTTAGCTCGGCGGAATTGTGCCTCAGCAAGAGCTTAAAAATTACGGCACTACGTTGCCAATAGTCAGAGAGTTTGACATGAATGGGCGTTGAAAACCTCAGCCATCATAAGCGTGTGCTAGTTAGTATTGGGCAAGTGTTCTCCAGGCGTTGGCGTGCTCGCCAGTTAAAGAGATCTCGCTTTAGAATTGCTTTTATTAAAAGAATTCATGAGTAAAATCAAGATAACCAGCTCGATACATGGTGAGGATATTCGAATGCAAACGATTTCGAACAGTCTTGAGGAGGATTCATGTACTGCCATTAAATTAAACATATTTCTAATCTCATACAACAAATCTGCCGAGGTCTCAAGAGATTAAACTGGAAATGAACTAGACTAGACGGATTTCAATCCTTCTGAAGCAATAAAAGAGCTTCAAAGGTCATAAATGAGTCGTCATTTGATAACAACGTATTTGACTTTATCTCGTAAGATTTAAGAGAAAAAGATGTTCTAGGTTTTTAAAACAGGTGAGATGATTGAGGAGTTATGCAGCTGCAGTTGTCTATGCTCAAATCTACTGTGAGCAATTGGAACGCTTGAAGCGAGCTTGAGGAAAAGAATTTTTCATATTCGATCATATGATCAAAATTTTTGAAATTTTGATAACCTGATGCCTTCTAAATAGTAGATCTTGAGGTGAACGCATGTCAAAGAAGCACTTAGCGAAGCGGCCTGTAACATCGAAATTACAAAGGCCACAACAGGCTTTAGAAGTGTGAACTATGTTAATAACATAATAACTAGTTTAATGTCTTTATTTATTCATAAAACTGCTTTTAGTTTCCTACATAACCAAATAAATAAATAACATAAACAAATAACATATAAAGATAAATAAATAACATAAATAAAGATAGCAAATTAATTATTGAAATATTCTTTTCGGTGGAGCTTCTGGGGTTGTCTCAATACAGTTTTAAATTCACAAGTTGTTTTTTAACTTTAAATCTCAACACTACCTATGACGTAAACGCCGCTCCTAAATAATTGATTATTCTGAAATTTGATCAAAATTTTACGGGAGATTTTCTCAACTTGTCAAAAGAGTGTTTGGAATTACCAACATGAAGAAGGAATACTCTATTAGGAAATTGGTTAACTGAATCCACGAATATTCACCTAGTTTTTTTATGAAAAGAGGCAAACAGCCTCCTTTCATATTTCTCGAGAATCGGGAACACTTTCATTACGAATTCATCCGTTCAGGTTATTTTACTTCTTCAAATTCCACTCCTTCGAAAGGCCAAGAAATACCAAAATACATTTTACGAAAAATGTATTTTGGAATAGTCAACGACAACACCAACAACAATATCTTCACACCTCTCTATCTTCAATCTCCTCTCCAGAACTCAACTCCACACATCTATGAGTTGCGAGGACTCCAACCGACCCCTAGCCACTGAGGCCAGATAGGGCGGAGCTCCGATCCACTCCATGTGTTCAACACCGATGCAAATCACAAAATGAGCCAATTTTCGAGGCAATCCAAGAGTGGCCACTTTCCTCTGGAAATGCACTCCTCCGAGGCTCTTGCGAATCCTATTACGAGCCAGAACACCAAGACTCGGAGGCGATTTCAGCATCCAATTCCACTCATCTACAAATCGCTCCATCTGCCTTTGTGCTACGCTTTCTTTGTAACCGAAAATACTCAACCCATTCTTCAGCTGGCTTGAATAAGCGCTCATTCTCACCCCAGGAAGATCGTATCTCCAGACCAGGAAATTGACGAGAAGGCGGGCAGCAGTTTGCAGTATCTCTGGCAGCTCTCCATCAGTGTTCTCCAGGCAGAATTTATTAATCCCCGGGTGTGTAACTAGTTGGATGAGGATACCGATCCAGTCGGTAACTTGACTGACATCCTTCATCCACTGGAAGTTGGACAGTCCGTGCCTAAAGAGGCACTCGATTGTCCTCAACTCCAGCAAGTGAGGCTCCACATTGCTGACGAACTCGGGAAAGTAGGGCTCTCTTCGATTGATGTTCAAAAACAGATTTCTCAAGAAGGAATGGCTAATGTTGTTAAATAACTTAACCGCATTTATTGCGTGGACGTCGGCGCCTAGCATAATTAGCCTGTCCATCTCGGCCAATATGCGGTAATTCGGGCGTCGGAAATGCCTTTGACGGATTATCCCCTCGAAACAGCAGTGTTCACAGAAAGTGGTAAATACGAAGGTGAAAAAGTAGTCCAGAGCGGACGCATATTCATGGCGGCTCTCCTCCCTCAGGAAGTAACCGGTGCTGCTGCGTTGGAACAGAGACGTCTCTTCCCTGAACATAACCCAGTTGGTGGATAGCTGGCGCTGATTGAAATCGTAGCCGTGGCGAGCGAGAATCGGCAGTAATTCCCAATGGCCTGTCTCAATCACATACACGGCAGGAGTCCTCTCATGCACCAGCTCACTGAGACGACGCATTCGATGACGGGAACGCGTCTTCAGTGTGAACGGCCTACCAGAAAGACGCTGTAGGGCCTCTTCCAAGTCTGCCATCTTGTTCATCTCTATGGCGTCTTTCACTGCAAGGACATTGTCCTCTCCTAGAAAGTGCTTGGGACAGGCGATTGATCCTGGGCGAACGCCTCTTGACATTTATCCTAGAAATGGCAGAAAAAGTGGTGTTAATCCAACGACGACGACGACGACGACGACGTGGGTTTGAAGACTGGGTGTTTAATTATGACCTAAGCAAACCCTCAAATGTGGAAGTGCGTGTGTGTGTGTGTGCATAGGCACACATCACCGCGACCAATGAGCGAAGCCATTGAGATTCGAATAAATTGATTGGTTAGACGATGCTCTTAATGTTTTTCCTCACCACATATGACACCAGTTTGGGGGGGGGGGTGTTAATAATGCGATTTATCCTGTAACCAAAAGATTTATAGTATTTTGGATTGCAAAATTTATAGATTTGATGCTTATATCATGGTAACCACGGTGTTTAGAGTTCGATGCGGGGTTTTGAATGTGGAAATAGTAAGTCTTCAGAATTGTATGAATTTCACTACTTTATTAATTGCTTCACCTTGTATAAATGAATCTTTAGCCATAACTAAATTATGAAGCCTCACATTTAGTTTGCGTTCAAAAAAATCATTGATCTATCTGGATGAATGGAAAGCGTTTAAGATTTGAGATGAGAATGAGAATTTAGAATAGAAAGAAGTTCTAAGAGACAAAGGCTAAAAAAATAAAATATGCCCCAGTATATTTTTTGTAAAATGATTGTTGTTTTTTAGCATTTGATTGGAGTGAATCTTGGAGAAATGAAATATCTCTAATTTGGAATGGGTTATCTCGTGATTTTCTGGAAAAGTTAAAGGGATTTTGGGTCGATAATTTGGCAGAATAGTTCAATGCCTGTTAATTTGTCGAAGGAGAACCATGTTGGTACACTTTGGTTGAATGCGTTTCAACGCATTCTTGGAAGAACTGCACAGGATGTCCTTGGATGATTTCGATGAAAAGTGCTTCCAAGTGTGTGGGACCGACTAGGCTCCACCGGACTTCTTTCCTTTCCAAAAAACAAATCGATAGTGCTCAGACGAAATCACTTTTAAGAAGGACGAGGAAATGAAGACACTGAGGCCCAACCACTTCTGTGAATCACCAAATCCGGAAATACAGATCTGCCCTGTCCAATCACATGAGAATGGCCGTAAAATTATGAGGCGAACACTTTTAGTATGTTGAGGAATCAGCCAATGCTAGATTGTGTTAATGGAAAATCCCGCGGTTTTCGTGCTTTGCACAAGTGGAATTCTTACACTTCTGAAATCAAAAACCACATACGAGTTTGCAGAATCACCCCTAGAACTGAGGTGATGAAATCTTAATTATGGCTTGACTTTGTAATGCCGTTTTTAAATTTTCATTGCTTTAATAGCTAATAATAAGGCAGCGTTGGCTCGGAGGATCGAGTACGTAGCAGGCGATTCTTTGTTGGCTGTTTTCGAGCGGCGTCTTTCTCCAAATGGGTTTTTCGTTACGACATTTGCTAACACGAAACTTGCCTAAAAGTGATTATGGTGCCACGCAGACATGCACCACAGCACCTAGACAATCGATCGATAAGTGTTCCCGTGTGCTCAATTTAGTAATCGCGTCTATTTGATGGTCAACCATTTGATATTTGGAGGCTACGGAATGTGATTGTTTCACAAATAGTTGTTGATTTTATCTTGCGAGATTCAAAGTAAGATATGAGTAATTAATTGCTGATTAATTAATTAATTAATTGGCTTTCTATGACCTTAAATCACACACTGATGGAAGAAAACAGCTTTAATGACCTAGTAGTGGCCAGCCAAAACTCAGAGCAGTTTCATGAACCGAAATGACTCATGCATATTATCATTGGACTCCGGGTATGCGTGAATGAATCAGCTGGATTTCATCAGTTCATACTGCTAAAAATATCAGTTAAATCCCACAAAACAAGAGCCATTTGACTCTGTTTAATTCTCTTTAAAGTATTATCCAAGAAGTTATCACAGAGCACTAATGTGCGAAACTAAGCCTCTTTGTGACTCAACACATCTATGCTCTGTGAAAATTTGTGTGATGAAATTGTAAACTACTGTCAAGTATAACTGAATGGCTTGTGTTTGGTGTTATTTAACTGAAATTCCTGTCTCTCTACGTCAAGGTAGAATTACTATTTTGGGTTAACCCCAGGTTATATAATTTATTTACATGTTCTAATTCGTTAATTTAAGTTCATAATTTGCCAATAAATAACTTATTTCTTACTTTAGATCTTGCTAGATAAGGTCGATAACTTCAGTTTCAGTAAGTAAGTTATGCAAGAAAATAAATGTAATTTTAGTAATAAATAGTGATAGTAAATTAATTACTAGAATATTCCCGCAGTTCAATTTAGTTTCGAGATAATTCCATTGTTGCTTTTGTGGTTTCGATGCAACAGGCTGCATCGCTAAGATCCGCCTTTGAAATGAATCCACTTCAAAATCTACTATTTAAAAGGTTTCAAAAACAGTAAATCATGTGACCAAATATTACATTCACTTGGATTGGTTCACATTTTATCTTCTTTTGAATTTTCGTGCAAATTAGTCGTTTGCCAATGGATTTTGCAAGCACTTTTGCTGTTTATCCACGGATCCTTTGCTTAAATTATGATGTTTGTCTTCCTGCTTTGAAGAGGAGAATCAACTTGGTACCAGCATTCATTTTGAATCAACAGTTCCACGAATCCTTTTTCAGAGTTTCCATTTGAGTTTTGAGTTGTTACCTCGAGATATCTCAAAATGTCGGCTTTGTATTCTTGAAAGAAGAGAGATTTTCTATGAAAGCATCTCTATGAATATGCCCATTTTAATCTAGGATCAAGATAAACAGCCCCGCCGAGTTTGAAAATTGTAACTTTTTAAAAATATTCAATCCTGTTGACTCATCGACTTTAAAAAATAACAATTTTTTACTGAAGGTTGTATTACCAGCTCTGTAATTTGAAGTTTAGGAGACGAGTAGCTATTTTTGGTTGAAATGTGTTCGGGATTATCAAATGAATTGAAAATAACTTCGCTTATGAACACCCTTTCTGAGACTGACGATCTCAACAGACCTAATTAATGCTATCTGGATCTCCTACTTTGAGAGACATCAGTAGTCAAGCAAGGATGCACAATTTCCGTTGTCTACGATGGAGTTACTGGGATTCTGCATAGGCTAACTTGATAATCTCAAGTTTTTGGCGAAAAGAGCAGGTGTTTGTTTAAATATCGATTTGCTCTCAAGGTCGAATTCCGTGGTTTGTAAAGCCGCCATAATTTCAGTGAATAAAAACGCGCCAATTGTTTCCGCGATCACCAAATAAGTCGACATTAGCATCCCCTCAATAAGATAATTCGAAAAAGGTTCTCCGAGTGAGTTCGCCAAGGACTTATCTTCTTTGAATCACTTATTACAAGTAAGAAGTAAAAATGCTAACCCAATTTGCCAATTTATGGCTACGAATGCAGTCTCCAGACTTCTTGGATGGCACGTGGACCATTCTATTGCACTTTGTTGCGTCCCGTACGATGGCTCGAAGTGGGGCTCTTTCGTTTGGTTTTATCGCAAAACCCATCTTTGTGGCCTTTCTTATAGCACTTGTTGCACAAGTGATTGATGAGCGGGCAGTCTCGATAGAAGTGGAATTTTTCACAGAACTTACACCAAGGTAACATGCTTGGCTGGATTCCACATTTTTGTTGGTCCGTTCTGAGTCCCTACTTACCAGGAATGATGTGGGTCCTGCATTGAGCATCAACTCGGTGTTCTAATGTCTAACGAAGGCATCCGCTAGCTCTTGGACAGTCGTGTCAGGATCCTTGTCCAGGAGAGCCTTGAGTTGGGCTCGGACGGAAGATAACTCGGGGAGGGCTCTTATGGCTTATTATAAAGGTGAGACTTTGTCGGTTATGCCATAAGAAACGGCCGAAATTGAACTCGGAGCAGAGTTTGTTGACTCTGGTTGTGTAGTCTCTAGTATTTTTTCCAGGTTCCATTGCGACTTTTGGCCTGACTATAAATCGAGTGCTAGCTCCGCGGGTTTTCTGGGATGAATGTAATTAATAAAGGGCTTGTATTCTCCCTTATGAAGACACCGTAGGGGTAAACGATTCTTCATCGATTCCAGCATATCCGGAGACGTTAAGTCTGTAGTGTCTGAGGTCCGCTGTATCAAACATATCTGGAAATTATCCATGGATGGATCGAAAACCGGGATCAGATCAACGATTTCATCTGGAGACTTCGTTTGTTTAAATAGTGCAGTTAGTTAGGGCCTCGAGAAGCTCTTCAAATTGCTGCGTCGCCATCATGTAAACTACGAAGGTACTGTACTACCTAAAATAGTTAGATAACGGCCACAAGAGACGGGAGGAAGCGTTTTAACTTTGGTGTAACACTTCACTGCTGACATGGCATAGCGAAATAGGACTCGCGAAACTGACTCCTAATAATGGAATCAAGCTCTAGTTGGCACGTTTTGAGATGTCATTAGTCCAGAGTCTCCTTCAATTCCAGCCGTTTTCTGGATCTCTAATGTTTACTTAAACGCACAATTCCAAACGTGCTTAAGGGAAACAGTTTCTCTACCTTTGATGGCTTAAATTTTACAATTTTTTTTCTATGTCAAATGCCTTGTGACAGAAATACCAGTAGCTCCAATGTGTCCATAAATCGAGCTTCCCTTCGCCTGAAGTATGAAGGAGAGAATGACTATTTGTCGTTCTATAAACAGTGCTCATCTTTAGCACTGCATTGGCACACACTTGAGCAGTTCAAATAAACAAGGTGCGAACGTTTTTACTTTGATCAACCACATTTGGAGCGGTGAAGCAATTCACGTATCAGACAACACACTAGACCCACTCTAGATAATTAAATAGATTTTATAGTTAACAACTACACGAGGTGCTTCGATTTATCTTCCTGACAGAGAGTAGAGCACACATCACCACGCAGATTGTGACAGGGTGTGTCAATGTCATCGACGGTATCATTCAACAAATAGTCTTCGTCGACAGCATTGTACTCAAACCTATTTTGATTACAGCTGTGAAATATGCTAATTAATTTTACATTATACCACAAATAGGTGTGCTAGATATCGATGGTCCATCATAGGACTCAGTTACTGCTCAAGCAATCCCGCAAACCCAAAGGTTAGGTGTTTTGAAATGACACCGTTGTTGTCAGGAAGAAGCTGACATTAAGAGTCCGAGTATACTAAATAGGAAAATTGCTTGACAGGAGCCAAAAGCCGTAGCACCATTTTTCATGGTTATTGCACAACTTTTTTTCAAAAAACTGCGGTAGCAACTGTTTAACATTTAATAGAAAAAAATTACCAAAAATATCCTAAACTCTTTTGTTTGGGAAAAGAGAAATGTGCAACATTATTTTCATTGGCTGCTTCAGCATCCAATCAAAAGGTGCTTTTTTTCCGCCATTGATTTGCTCAATCAATAAAAAGTGTTTAACAGCTTTTCACTGAATTCGCGGTTCATTGGTTTTACGGGGGATTATTTATGGTATACCAAATCGCGGAGAATGGTGAAAGAGCTTTCGATGAGAGTCCCAAAAATGAGTCGATGAGCGTGACTCACCGAGGGCAATTTGAAAAACGGGCATTTGGGCACCTTCTGTGCTCGCAGAATCTGGCTACAGATTTGGGTGCTCAGAAATGCTTTTGTGGATCAAATGAGGAATGAGTTTATTGTGGATATTTGTCTTCGGTGTTCGATAATTTAAAGTCCAGGAACTCTGAATAGTCGCAGCGGAAAATGGTATATCAATTTGAGAATAAAAAAGTGGACGAAATTTCTATGCTGCTCTGCTCACATTAAAGCCTCGTGAAAGCACGCTGGACTTTATTTTAATGTGAAATTCTGTATAATTATAAATCTTAATTCAATCCAAACGCTGATTCGTTCGTCCAATGCGTACATCCACAAACTCAAATCCAAGCAGTTCCCAGTAACTGTTGCTATTTTAAAAAATTCGATTCGCGTTAACCTTCAAAACTTTTTTATTTAAATGGTAAAAAATATTATGTTTCTGACAATGGAATATTTTTATCCTTCCTGAGATAATAGAAGCAGGATCCCACTTAAGAAAAATTATTCAATTTGTTTTAATTCACTAATGATGATCGATAGATTAGCGTTCCGTCATTGGCTGAGAGCTATAAATACATCTGTTCGCAAGTTCTCTGGTCCGCTTTCAGACATAAAAACCACCGATAAACTGCTAATATGTGATTTTTATTTTCGGGAAAAAATTATTCTAGTCAGTAAATAACAAAATTGAACTTCATACAGATTAGCTATTGACATCACAAGAACTAATAAGAGCTCCTTTAGAAATGGCGAAATTTATTCCAAGACAAAGCTGTTTATAAAGTAGCATTATTGGAATTCAGAGCACCTTTGTCCTGCCAAGGTCACTCATTCGCCACCATGTCGGTCAAAGGAGTTGAGGTCGAATAGGTTTCACCATCTTCTCCTCCGCTTCTTCTTGCAAATTAAGTTACTTCATCGCTAACTGAAGTGATTTCCACCCACTGTCGGCCAATCAGCAAGCAGATCGTAGTTCAAGTTGGCTGAGCACACGACTCAAGAATGCTCATATCTAATTGGTGCTTCCTGAGTTCATCTCTCCCTTAACGGGTTAGAGTTGAACAATTGATTTGGACTTCAGAGCGAACTCCTACGAGTACACACCGAAGCTACACAGATGACAGCGCTACACCAAAAGATGGTCATCTTGGTGGTTTTAGCGCCATCTGTCTGTAACAGCTCCAGACAGAAAGATCTCCGCCTCATGGGCTCACACTGTCTGCATTGTGGTTGTTAGGTGCCAAAACAACAGCTAGTTACCCAATTCTGTTCCCTACCCAATGATCTACACGTGCTGCATTTGGGTTCAGTCAAATACACCTGTGCTCCATCTCTTCAATGCGCAATCTTGTGGTATATAGCGAAGATTAACACACAAACAAAGAGGAGAATATTCATCATTACTCCAACCGTCGCAATAAGACACCTCCTAATACCCGCCTTTCCAGGCCACCAGTAATTACAACCAGCAAATCCCAAGAGCCGCGTCATCCCAATTATTTCTTTGGGGATTCCATTGTCCCCTGTCTCCTACCACCGCTGCCACTAATCAGTGAGGCTGATCCATCAGCTTCACCGATTCCCCGTTGAATCACTGCCTCCTCTTCTGCTACATCCACTCTCTGCAGATTCAACCCAGATTCAACGACAAACCATAAATTCGCCATAGCGTGCGCTTCGGGCATACGCCAACGCAACCCACTACAAATTTGTGTCATGCAAACAACACAACCCTCCCTTTCCCTTCCCTCTTTTGGGGCAAACGTGACAGACATAAAAATACACTGACTGCAGTCTCCAATCGGGATCGGTTTGTGTACTACTCAACCCTCTTCTCTGCAAGGGAACACAGAGCCTTGAGGCTTGGAAGGTCCAGAAGATGACTGCAGTCTTCAAAGAAGGAAGAGAGACGACCTTCGCTCGTACCGAAGACGGGGAACCACCGCAAACATGACCACAATTTAATCGATAAGTTCGGCGGCAACTGAGCGCAATCCTCCAGCCTCAATATTATTGAACACAGTTGAAGCAGCCCACGAAAATTATCTATCTTCCTCAGCGAAAGGTGATTCTCAGAGCTATCAAGAATTCAATGTCCACGATTTCCTAGATGCATTCAAAGGGTGGGATTCTACCGAGAATTTGTCTTGAAAGTCAGGAAGCTGTTTGAGGACGCTTTGATTGCACGATAAGGGAGAGAAACACCGACGCCAAACTTCTCCTTTTCATTATTTATAAAAATAAAATAGAAGAAACCCTCAAACACTGCCTGACTCCGAATACTTCCTCCTCCAGAAGTTCTCCAAAGACTGTCTTCTTTGAAGCTGACATCATTGAATGGACTTGACTTGAATGAGCTGGACAAAATAGTGCAAACACCTGATATTTTGTGCGAGAAGCTCGATATATTTATTTAGTACAGTGTTTTTTACAGAAAAAATAAATTGGGTTTTAACCAAATAAAATGACATACTTCTAGGACTTTCAAAGAGGTCAAATCGCTGGTGCAAGTACGGCAAATACCAGTGCAACAGAAATTTGGAGCTTTTGGCTGAGAGAGACCGCCAGACTCAATATCGATTGAACGGTTAAAGGGGACCGCAGGACAAAGACTCTTAAAATCACTTCAGAGCTTCTCAAAAACAGTTACAGAACCTCGTTTCCATATTGTTATCTTCATTTCGTCCAAACCCCTAAAATACAGACACAATTTAATAAACGAAAATTAGAAAAGTCTAATATACTGCTAAGTGTAAATTAGTATAGAGGTTAAAAGATTACATGAACATCCATTATACACACCCTCATGATTAAATACAAAGTTAAGTCAATAAAAAAACAACTTTAATTTGCAACGGAGAATCTAATTAGCCATTATTGCAAATCCGAAATTTGCTATTGGCGTATTAGATGGGAGATATTAAATGTTCTTTGCTAATCGAAAATAACTAGTTATCCTTGCTAAAATTTATTTGGAGGAGTTCATCCACTCGAATCGAGCATGGATAAGAAACAACTAGTAAAAAGCCATCACTAAAATGCTGTTCAATGGTTTCGTCTTTTTAGATCATATGAGATAAAATGAAATACACAAGCTCATAAAATCGAAAAAAAATATGACCACTACTTCCAAAACTTACTTTAGCTCACTATTTCTGCTAATGAGTAAACCAACTAAAATAAATTCGAGGCAACGGATCAATTGCTTATAGAGTACTTTTTAAGAACCATTTGGAAATTTATTTTTATTCAGAATAAAAATAAAAGCGGTTGAAGAGGTGTAATAAATATAAGACAAGACAAATCCTGAGTATTTGAACTAAGCTTTCAATTTTATAGATTTTACCAAAATTTTTGGAAAGACTTGCACTGATATATCTGCGAATAAAATTATTTTTAGAAAAATTGCAATATGGTATATATATTTAATACAAAAGTTATTTAGTAATCATGTTAGTTGTTTTATCGCATCAACTTAGATTTTTGATAATCTTGCCAGTTATTTAAATGCCTCCGACTGTGACTAGTTTTCAGCATACAGCTTCACAAGTCAGGCATTGTAGTTATAGTAGCTTGGGCTTAATTTGTTCAACCTTGTAATTTCGGTTTACAAAACCTACTGATTTTCTCATATACTCCTGATATGGTATAAGATTGGCTATATTTCCTACAAAAGTCTCTCTCTTCATGCTCTCGTACAAACTTCGCATTCTCTGCGATCCCAAGAAATCCGCCTATATTCTACCTTGTGCTCCCTTTCTTCGGATCGGATCCGTGCTTGTAGTTGTGTTTTTCATGAGCTTTGGGATTTACGCCCAGGCCTCGCCAGTGGATTTATCCGCCGTGTACGAGAAGTCATTGGCCGAATATTTGAGAAACGACTCCACTTACCACTCGAGACCATTGAAACGCTACACTCCATTTTGGGCCGCACAGGTCGAGGGTGGTGAGGAGGAAGCCAAGAATCTTGCCGTCAAATACGGATTCATTTACTTGGGAGAGGTGGGCTTCATCTGCTCGTCATGAGTTTTTGCATCATTTTGAGCTTAATCTAATCTCGTGAAATTTTTTAGATCATGCCAGGGATATACTACTTCAAGCACAGGCGAGTGTCCAAACGATCAACTCACCAAAATGTTTACCACCAGAAACAGCTCATCTTTGATCCTCATGTGAGTCCAACACAATTTTTCCGCTCCCTCACCTAATTAGATTAGCACCAGGCCTCACCTCTACTCTCTCTGTTGCCTGTTTTTTGAGATAGTATCAGGGTGGGACAAAATAATGGAAACACTTTGAGTAGTAATTCATACAAATTGTGATTTGTTTTCACAGAAATTTTAGGCCATTCTTCAATTAAGAAACCCCCTCATCCTGTTCTTTTAGAGACGATGGCGTTAGCAGCGGCGAAAATCGACTTCTTATTTTTTTATCTCTATGATAGACCAGTAATGGTCTAGGGTCATTCACTTTGACTTTCAAATTTGGCGCGGGTAATTAAGTTCCTACTCTGGCATTTAGTCCAGCTTCCACCTCTCTTTGATCTTGTTGGGGAGGGGAGAGGAAAGGTGTGTTAGCCCATGAGGTCATTTGGCGTCTATGACCTCATTTATCGATCGGCGTCTGGGTTTAATCAGACGGTGCACGTATTCCTCCCAGGACCAGGTCTGGGTTATCACCATGGCGATAAATTGCAGACTTTTGAACTTCTAGTCGTTGACTTGGGATTTTGGGTCTTCTTATAAGCCGTAAAATATTTTCTCTCTTGTCAAGGTACCCTTGAGTACTTGTTATTTCCGGCTGCTCAAATCACCTCTTTAGATTTTTTTAAAAAATACTCGCAATCGCTCATCGGCTAAAGTTTTTGTTCTCGATAATCTAACGTCCTGGAGAGATTCCATTGGCCGATTTTGGACTTTGTATTTAGAACTGTGTTTACTTTGGCCACTATTTAGATAAATAAATGTCTAATGCCATATTTTTAGTCCACAATAAGCCAAAATGGGTAATTATTTAATATTTTTCTGACGTGGTTTGCATTCCAGCTCCATCGACATTTGATAGGGCACTTGTCCCATGAATTTTCAGCAATACAACACACTTTTCATAATTTTTATTAATTTAAATATTTAAAAACCAGAATGTTGATGTTTCCCAAAAATAATTAAGTTTCTCTCTATAGTAGCAAATAAATATAACCTACATTTTACGAAAATAATGGCGTTACAGGGGCTCGTGTTTCATGATACTAGGCTAATCATTCGTATTTAGTACAAATTATTTAAAAATATTTTCTCACGTATTGCTCCTGATAATCTAAAATTATTATAATTAGTGAAAAATGTGAGGGCATAATATTTAGCCTACAAATTTCGGAGCATTTTCTTTTAATGAAAGCAACACTTTATTCTTAAAATAAGTAGGTTCTGAAGATAAAAGATATGAAATTAAATCTGATAATTAATATTTTTGGTTTAAATGTTTTCATATCTAGCATTCCTGTGAACAAATTTATTGCACATCCTAACAATTTTATTTTAAAAAATTTACCCTCGTTGAATGAAATCCACTTTTAGGAGACTGGGCGTCATAGTTATTTTTTATATTCTATAACGCCCAAATTGTTTCTAAAACTGGGTAAATCAAGTTGTAGAGGGCAAGTAATTTTAAAATAAAAAAAATAAAAATTTTTAAAAAATAAAAAATCAAGCTGCTTGGCCGGTAGTGAACGTGAGACCACCTCAACGATTGTTTCTCCCTGAGTAATTTTAAACTGGGCACGATTTCATGGGATTCTCTCCCTCTTCCCCAGCTCTAGAAATCTTCCTCCATCTAATGTGTTTTTGTAGCTATGCTTACTCATTCTCTCTGCCAGTTCTGCTCATGCTTAAGTTATTATTCACAAAATAGAGAAAGAAATGCTAACTTCGTTCTGCGAATCTACTGAAATCGATCGTTTGTTTAATTTTGGAATGAATATTTTATGACCTGCGTCATAGCACAGGCTGTAAAATCCCCAAAATGCCTACTTTCTTTGTAAATCTATGAAAAAAATTGATAAATTTGGGTTAATTTTTACTCTCCGGAACCTAGAATGGGAATGGCTATTTTTGTTTATCAATCTTTTCTTCCTCCTGACAAGGAAATAAATTTTTCCCCAGCAAAAGCCTCGTGAGACTTGTGTGTGTGTGTGTGTGTGTGTGAGAGTTACCAATCATGTTAAATTATCAGTTGCTTCAATAGCAGCCACGACTATGCAACGTACTTTGTAACTAAAGATTGAGGCTATTCTATTCATTGTCAGTCTATAATTTCTATATTTAGTAGACACCAGAAATTTAATAGTTTTTTTTCCCATTATATAACGATCAAAATTTTTATTATGAGGTGGGCTGTAGAGGTTCCCTATTAACGGAAGTTCACGGCGGCAAACTTTCGGCTTGTTTGATATCATATCAAGTTTTAATGGGCTCATAAAGTTTGTGCAACATATAAAATCAGCTTGAGGTAACTTTTCAACCCAGTGAAAGCGGAAGTTAATAAAAAATGAATGACCGGTAGGAAAAAAGTCTATTGAGTCCATTCAAACAAAATTATCGGTTTCAGTAGTATGTCGTAAAAATCCCTTTTAAAAGATGCCATTTTAGAAAAAATATTACCTATTTCTGGAAACCAATTAGTTTATTAAATAAAATTATATTCAAGACCTCGGAAATCTGTTTTTTTAATTTTAACGAGCATTTTTTGGGAATATCTTGCTGCGTATGTTCGTTTAGTCGGTTAGTAGGTGAAAACACGTCCTTTGGAGACCATTAACATGTTTCGCATAACTTGTAGTTGGCCGGCCAAGAGATAGGATCGGAGCAAGAAACACGGAATTTCTTGTCCCTTCTGTCCAGAACAAGGTCGTCTAGTAACTGGATTCACAAAAGAGCCCTGGGTTCTTCAACTTACAATGGAAGGCATTTTTCCCATCGACTGCTGGCTATTCCAGCCCCGCATTTTTTGTGAAATCCTAGAAGGTGGTTATTTTAATAGCTTTGATTCCTTTCGCCCATAAAATAGCGTAATTTACAACCACTGTTGGTGCGTGTGGTACTTTCAGGGTCAGTAATAATGGGTGTTTAAATTTTTGCACGCCTAGAGGAGAAGTGAATGGAGTAAAACCTGGCCAATGGCACATGTCAAATCGGGTGCTTGACAAAGCACACAAACATGCACCCCTTCGTGCTTGATTAAAACAGTGCCTTTTCCCATTAGCGTCAGCTAGCGTTATAAAAAGCCTCTCTACATTTTTTTTTTCAAGTCAAATTCCCATTATATTTGGGGAAATCGCCTAGGAAATCGCTGATTGGTTGATTTGAATTCTCTCTCGGAAAAAATCAATAATTTATATTCACTTCATTGGCTATTTTAGAAATAAAACGATCTAATATGAAATCCCGTCTTCCAGCTGAAAATAAATCAATAAATGTAATTTACGAATGAAAAAATCGATATGTAAGAAGCGAGCTGGCAGAAAATGTGCACTTTTGTGTGTGAAAAATGTACTTTTAATCTCCTCCCTCCCCCCCTCTGTTCTACCATTGTTCGCCAAGGGGATTTTCGTTCACATGACTATCGAGGAAAACGTGCTAATTAACTTGCCACCTATCAAACGACTGTTTCTGAGAGAGGATTGAGGAATTTTCCCTGTCCTGTGTACTTTTTTTTCTGAGTCTTCCACAAAGCGGATTCATTGATCTCTTTCTGGGTTCTCCTTCAATCCTAAGGCTGGAACTAGCTGATTTGACACCGCGGCGTTCCCCTTGGTTGTTTATAACATGACAAAATACTGAGATGGCAAAATGCCAGGCGTTTCCATTATTTTGTCTCACCGCTGTGGATAATCTTCCCAACCCCACCACCATTCTATTGATTATTGATCGTTCTCGTCTCTATTCTCCACCGTCTCTCCTAGGTTCGATGGGCTGAGCAGCAGGTGGCCAAAGTGCGAGTGAAACGCGACGTCTACCAACAACCACCGCCGAATGATCCCAGCTGGCCACGAATGTGGTATCTGGTAAGGAGTGTCAATTATGCCATCCGCCAGAAATTGTAGCCTTTCTTCCCCCCTTTCTGTGTGTGTGTAACACCCTTTTGCGAGGTCAAAGAGCCATGTTTCGGCCCATGAAAAGGTGCAAGTCATTTTAAGAAGTTGTTTTTGTCCTTTGCGTGCGCGCGCGCGCGCTCGGTTTTGCGTAATTCACAGCAGCAGCAGCATCAGCATCAGGAGAAGAAGGAAGTGGAATGCACGCGATGACCGCTTTTTGGTAAATCAATTAAAGTTCAGTCACGCAGTTAACTTCGTTTTTTTTATTCTTTCCGTGTGTGTGTGTTTTAATTGGAATTGGTAGAAAAGCCGAGGCCAAAACCGCTTGAACTGTGAAGTTTGGGATTGAGAAATTATTAAAAAATCACTTTCTCAACGTGATTAACGGCCTCTATCAATTACAAAATCCAAATTTGGAAATGGGAGTTTAAAAAGACGAGTTGATTTGACAGCACTTTTGTGACTTTGTTATATTTTTATTTACAGTTTGAGTGTTACAGTAAATCAAATACACACTGCCTCTAGTGCATGTTTACACAACTTCCCGCCGCAGTAAACACAAATTTTGTTTGTGAATTCAAACAAACACTTGAGTCTACAGTAGGTGGACAAAATAATGGAAACACCTTGTGCGGCAATTTGGACTCGTTTTCAGAGGAATTTCAACTCATTCTTTGGTTAAATCCCTTACTCAGCTCCTTTAGAGACGACGGAAATAGATTTCTTATTTGAAAAATGCAAAACTTGGTAGCTGAAACCTCCTAAGTTGGCTCGGCTGTTAGTGTTTCTTCCATTAGGGTGGTGGGGTTTATTTCGCGTGTTGTTTTTTGTCTCAAATTTAGAATCGAGGTGGACCCGGAGGAATCGATATGAATGTTCGATCGGTATGGGCCAGAGGCTATGCTGGCCAGGGTGTCGTAGTCACCATTCTAGACGACGGTCTTGAAACCGATCATCCTGATCTCAAGCCAAACTACGTGAGTCTTCTACCGAATTATACCAGTTACACTCGTATTTCCCACAACAAATACACGACACTTCATGCTATTCATGTGAAATTCCTGTGGCGCATTTAAACAAGGCTCTTTTTATGCCTTGGCACGTGTTCTCAGGACAGCTTGTTTGTCTGTAAGAGTGCAAGGGTGCAGGAATGCCCTCCTACAAACTCTCACACCGGGAATGGGATTAGAATTCACCTCTAGCGCTGAGATCTCCGTGTGGGAGTTAATTCCCACGTCATTTCCGATAGTGACACCGTGGAGCGTGATCTCTGGGTGTTGCGTGCTCGTAAAAGCGGGCCTAAAAATAAACCGAAACATTTAGAAGGCAAAAGTGCAAACAGAATTAAATATGCGCATATACAAGTTGGCGGTGTTACTCTCTTGTTTATTCTGAGTAGTCTTCGTAAAGCGCTGAGTGGATAGCATAAAAACTGAGTAGTAGTGAGGCTGGCAACACTTTTCTTGTCGCTTTTTTGTCTTTTAGGACAAGCACGCTTCCTTTGATGTGAACAGCAATGACGAGAATCCCGATCCGCGTTACGTGGAACGCGATTTCCGAAATATCAAGTGAGCTCTTTGACCCCAACGACACGGTCTCCACTTCTCTCTCTCTCTCTCTCTCTCCCTTTTTGACCTCGGAGAGAGAGCTAGTTGAGGTCAAATGGTCAGGGATTATCACTGCAGGTTAATCGTGTTTCGCTGTTTGGACACTGGTAGGAAGAAAGGAAGATGCCGCCTTAAAAACAGTGTGCAGTGTGGTTTTTTGGGAGCGAGATAAACTTTTGGGATCCGTCCAGAGAGCTGAAAACTTCCACACTCTGGATAGGACATAATGTCTAGCGACGTAGCCGGTCTTTTCAGGAGCAGTTCTATCGATTTTCTGGTCGATTTCAAAGTGGTTTTGGCAGTCAATTGGGTAGAATGCACCTGTGGGTTGCCCTAGACCGAGAAGTTAGTGGGTTTGACCGCAATTTTATGGCTTCTCTGACCAAAAAATGGTCATATTCTAACCTCTTAAAGGAGGGAACTTCTTGGCAATCGTAGGTGATCTTGGGAAGTGCATTTCTGATCAAATCTCTGTTTTAATGTACAAATTGGTCACTTTTAAATGATCGGACAGGATTTATGGGATGACCTTGAGTGTTGTTTGTTCTGTTAGAGCCATAAGAAAGTGGTCTTTTTGATTTTTATTTGTCTTGAAGATGAAAATAAAATTCCCTCTTAGTGACATTTAGTTAACAATCAAAGGTTACAATCTCCTTGCCTCTCTCATTGTTCTTCCAAATGTCAAACCGACTTTACTGTGTTTTAGAAAATTTGATTTTTGTTTTTTTGAAATTTTTTAATTTAAAAATTTCTGGCTGTTACAACAGTTAATCGTTAATGTTTAAACAGTCGAAGCAGTTCAGCTATTTAATGTATTCCCAGTAGTTATTGTGGCAAACCGAAAAATACAAATGGGAGTTTAGGATTTTGTTTTAATTTCTACTTTAAAATGTAAGAACTAGTCTTCTGGGAAAAATTGGGACAACTTAGACGGCAGGAGTACCTCTGAAAGTAAATTAAAAGTAACGGCTGGATCGCATGACTGTTATCGTTTCAGCTCTACTACGATAAATAAAAATAAATAAATAGCTAAAAAATATTTAACTTACTTACCTCAAAAATAATTATTTTTTGTGTTTTTGTGCTTATTTTTCGAAATTATTGTTGAATTTTGTTAAAAATAAGTATTTTTTGCATTTAAATTTCTTATTAAAGTGCCATGGCAGATCTCAAAATAAAATTGTGGCTTCTTGAATTAATTACTCAAAAATCGTATACAATTTTTTTGTAGAAAACTGATTCTTGCTAAATATGCAACTGATATACATTTATTAGATAAAAATATTATCTTGAAGCATTTGTTCCTACATCGGAGGTAGATGAGCCTATTTTTTCTGGCATTCAAAAGATAATTTTTGCAAAACCCTTTGGATGTGCTAAGAATTTTATTTATTTTTAATTTTTAAGTGAAGAAAAAATACGACCTACAATATTTTGGAAATTATAGTAACTGAGACCACAGGGGTACTTAATAAACTAGACTGAAAATAACGGCAGGATCGCATGACTGTTATCATTTTAGGCTCTACTACGAAAAATAAAGCAGTTTCTTTCAAAATAATATTTAGTTTAAATAAAATGTTAACTTGGTTTAGAGTTCAGAAGACTTGATTTTAGAAGTAACCTTTCTGACAAAATATTATTAACTAATTTATGTTTCTATTTCTTTTTTGAAAATAATTATTGTGTTTGCAAAGTATAATTTATTAAAATGTCGATTATTTTCTCATTTTCTCCTCCTTAAAATACTAATTAGTGAACACAATCTTGATAGGCCGAAAATTATCACAAATTATTCCCCGCGCATATCAAAATGTCATGACGAATCTTCCCGAAAAATTGCGACATCAGGATTAATTTATTTGAATTTTTATAAATATTTTTGTGCAAAAAACCGATTACTTCTACTAAATATGCTATTAAAATACGTTTCTTACCTCAACAATTTATTTTGAAACATATATTCCTACATCAAACTTATTTTTTCATGTAAAATCGGATTTTTTTTTCAAAGAAAGAAAGAAAAGAAAAGTTTCACATTTTTTCGAAGATTGTTACAACTGTGAGGCTAAGCTAGAATTAACTGCAGGATCGCATGACCGTTATCGTTTCGGCTCTAATACGAAAAAATAAAACTAATTTTTAAAATAATATCTAACTCAAATGCCTCAAAATTATATCTGTGAGACAAATACTTCATTTATATTTTTTTAAATAATAAGTGCATAATATTAACTATATTAGTATTCAATTAGTGTTAGTTTTTCTCGAAAAAAAAGACAGAATTTATTATTCCGAGGAATCACAGTCTTCTATTTTGAAAATAGTCATAAATTAATTCTAGCGCTTTTCGAGATGCCATGACTAAATTATTAGCACTTTTTTACTGAGAAAACTAATTACGACGCGTTTCAAACTCACTAGCTCGAATCGAGAGCTCCCAATTTCAGTAAACAGTGTGTTAGGCATTTAACAAAATTTACTATACTAAATCACCAAGCGACTAGCCGACAGGCGACATTGAGTAATCGCTCTCTCTCCTTCAAGTTGATCGTGGCACTCAAGTTTTATTGCCGAGTCGTAAAAAACACGAGCTGGTTGGACTCAGTCGCCATAAATTCTGAGTCTCCATGCTCCAGGTCAGTCTGTGGTGACCTGGCTAAAGTTCCCAGGCACTTCTAGTAAAAAAGGACAGCAAAATTTTGATGAGTCCGACTGGAGAGA
The DNA here is from genome assembly GCA_030710315.1 of Anomotaenia brevis. Taxonomy (NCBI): domain Eukaryota; kingdom Metazoa; phylum Platyhelminthes; class Cestoda; order Cyclophyllidea; family Dilepididae; genus Anomotaenia; species Anomotaenia brevis. Next base: position 510,727 of record JAUOZQ010000039.1, read on the forward strand.
CATTTTTAAGACGATAATCCAAAAACCCCTAGACGGAAGCTAATTAGTTGGTCACGTGAGCTATGTTAAGGGATATTGCCGAGTTGTGATTGAATGGAGAAGGTAGGTAGGTGTAATCGAAACTTGACGTATCCCTTCCACTTAGTCGCCACGGCACCCGATGTGCAGGAGAAGTCGCAGCTGCTGCCAACAACAGTATCTGTGGTCTGGGTATCGCTTACAAGGCTCGCATCGGTGGTGTACGGATGTTGGATGGTGACGTCACTGACGCCATGGAATCACGCTCTCTCGGACACAACCTCCAACACATCGACGTCTATTCGGCTTCGTGGGGGCCTGAAGACGATGGACGAACTGTGGATGGACCTGGGAAACTCGCGAGAATCGCCTTCCGCAATGGAATCCTCAAGGTGGGAGAATTTGAAGCTTAGAGACATTTAGGATGATTAATAAATTCTTCTACCTTTCCTAATAAAGTTCTCTCTCTCTATTTGGACTTTAAGCGGTCACCATCAAAGCCCTTATAACCGTCAATTTATCGTTGGTATCAGCCGCGCGTTATCTCACGCATCAAAACGCACCCACTGACACGAAGGAACGAACGAACAGGCTTCCGCTATTTACCTCTCTTGCTTTTTGTGGTTAATTAATCGGCCTGATTAGGTATACTGTCGCATTCGCTAGCAATCTTCGAATATGCCTCCCTTTCCATTAATTGCAACTGTCGTTTATAATGAATATGTGTATGTCACCAGGGGAAAGAGATAGCATCTTCTTGTTACGATAAACGCATAGTAGTGGTAAATAGCCAATACACCTAGACCAACACCGTCTACTTCTACCTACAGGGTCGCGGTGGTCTGGGATCCATATTCGTCTGGGCAAGTGGAAACGGTGGAAAATACGATGACAATTGCAATTGCGATGGTTACACCAACAGCATCTACACTCTGGGTGTTAGTTCTGCGTCCGAGCACGGCACAATTCCATGGTACGCGGAGACTTGTTCCTCGACTCTGGCGGTGACCTACAGCTCTGGTGGACAAGGGGAAAAGGGGGTGGTAAGTGTCCCTGCCACACTTCCATCCTTCCATCCCTCCAAATCTGTCTGTCAGACACTAGAAAGCTCCCGCCTACAACGCGTAGGCGTATTACTTGATAATAATAATAATCGATAAGTAGACGGGTATGAGATTACCCTACTCTGGTGTCGTTTGACAATTTCTAAAAATCAGTAACCTACGATTTCCCTGCTTCGAATTCTGCGTAGAAGTAAGAGCCAGTAAACAGCGGCCGAGTTTTAGGAAACTCCTCTTGTTAACGTCGCAGTAAATGTCGCTCCTTCCTCTATCTCTGTGTTTATTCTCTTCTGAGGGCTTAACTCTGTGGAATTGGATGAGTCATTTTGGGAGAGAAGTGCGTCGAAAGTGGAAGCTGGAACGTTTTATCGAAAAGTTGAGTTTATAAATAAGCTGTATCAGAAGAAGTCTCTATAGCGTCACGTTTCATCGGAATGAAATCGACTCTCGAGCTTCTGCTATTCTTCCACCACCACCACCACCACCACCACCACCACCACCACCACCACCACCACCACCACCACCACCACCACCACCACCACCACCACCACCACCACCACCACCACCACCACCACCACCACCACCACCACCACCACCACCACCACCACCACCACCACCACCACCACCACCACCACCACCACCACCACCACCACCACCACCACCACCACCACCACCACCACTCTACTTCCAACTTGTGTTTTTCGAATCTCTATCGCATTCCGACTGCCAATTTGTGGGTTTTCCAGTCAAGTTGGATTTAACTGTCAATTTGTGGCTGTATTCATTGGACAGGAACCGAAAAAAGGGACTTTTTTGTCAATGAGTCAAGCTTTTTTGTGTGCTACCGTGTCACAAGTGAACAAGTGACATTTTTCCTTGAAGAAGAAATGTTTACAATTTTCTTGCTTTCTGGCACAGAAGAGTACATTTTGTTACCCAAAAAGGCACCTCTGCGTTTTAAACTTGTGTGTGCGTGTGCGTTCTGTTTGTAGACAGACATTGTTTTGGAGAGTAACACGACATTGGGCTTATCAGATGCCATTATGCTTTTTATAGACTTATCCAAACAACCAACACATCAAAGATACTGCGACCTCTATAAAATCCGACTAGGAGAGTGTGATAACAATGATGATGATGATGATGATGATCGCTTAGATAGTACGGGTTATGCCTTGAATAAAATAGTCTAAAAAAATCCTGGAAAAAAATCAACAAAATAAATGTTTTATATGACGACGGAATTTCACCCTCAATTTTAGCTCATTCATCAATTAAAACGACTACGATTTGTCAGAGAAAATCACATATTTGCACTTGAGGTTTCTGGCCTTTGTTGAAGACGACATTTTTCCTTTTGTTTAAAACGCAGCAGTCATAAGGCGCCAAATCCTAACGCCAAGCGGTCAGTTGTGGAGGGCACCAACAATTTGGCCCCTTTGAAAGTCCGAGAGATCCGCTATTTTTAGAAGGTTATAACCCTACTTACTTTATCTGTAAAAGACATTATATTTAATAAGCATATCAAATATCAATAAATAGTAATCAAAAATATTAAAACACATTAAGTTTGAACTGTTTCTAGCACTTTCAAAGCTCATTCAAGTCAAGTCCATTCGATGATGACAGCTTCAACGAAGACAGTCTTTGAAGAACTTCTGGAAGAAGGACGTCTTCGGAGTCAGGCAGTGTTTGAGGGTTTCTTTTACTTTTTTTTATAAAAAAAGGAGAAGTTTGGCGTCGGTGTTTCTCTCCTTTTTCGTGCAATCAAAGCGTCCTCAAACAGCTTCCTGACTTTCAGGACAATCTCTCAGTAGAATCCCACCCTTTGAATGCATCTAGGAAACCGTGGACATTGAATTCTTGCTAACTCCGAGAATCCCTTTCACTGAAGAGGACAGATAATTTTCGTGGCTGGAGGATTGCGCTCAGTTGCCGCCGAACTTATCGATTAAATTGTGATCATGTTTGTGGTAGTTCCAGGACTTCGATGCGAGCGAAGGTCGCCTCTCTTCCTTCTTTGAAGACTGCAGTCATCTTCAGGACCTTCCAAGCCTCAAGGCTCTGTGTTCCCTTGCAGAGAAGAGGGTGTGAGTAGTACACAACCCGATCCCGATTGGAGACTGCAGTCAGTGTATTTTTATGTCTGTCATGTTTGCCCAAAAGAGGGAAGGGAAAGGGAGGGTTGTGTTGTTTGCATGACACAAATTTGTAGTGGGTTGCGTTGGCGTATGCCCGAAGCGCACGCTATGGCGGATTTATGGTTTGTCGTTGAATCTGGGTTGAATCTGCAGAGAGTGGATGTAGCAGAAGAGGAGGCAGTGATTCACTGGGGAATCGGTGAAGCTGATGGATCAGCCTCACTGATTAGTGGCAGCGGTGGGGAACAGGGGACAATGGAATCCCCAAAGAAATAATTAGGATGACGCGGCTCTTGGGATTTGCTGGTTGTAATTACTGGTGGCCTGGAAAGGCGGGTATTAGGAGGTGTCTTATTGCGACGGTTGGAGTAATGATGAATATTCTCCTCTTTGTTTGTGTGTTAATCTTCGCTATATACCACAAGATTGCGCATTGAAGAGATGGAGCACAGGTGTATTTGACTGAACCCAAATGCAGCACGTGTGGATCATTGGGTAGGGAACAGAATTGGGTAACTAGCTGTTGTTTTGGCACCTAACAACCACAATGCAGACAGTGTGAGCCCAAGAGGCGGAGATCTTTCTGTCTGGAGGTGTTACAGACAGATGGCTCAACAACAGAGAGAACGTGGTTTTTGTTCACTTGCAATGCTCCCCCAGAATGCACAACTCCATTCGCCACTGTTTAACCAAGCGATCTTCTTAGCCGCGACAATAGCTTTTTCAGAAAAAATCTGAAAGCAGCAGTCTCTAGCCATGCGTGACTCCTCATATCTCACTGGGATAATCTCCAACTCTCACTCACTGTCTGTCCTCCCGCCAACGACAACAAAAACAGCCCAATAAATTATTCAGACGCAAAATATGACTGTATCTTTCACGTCTGTGCCCACTAGGGAACACTCCACAGAGGAGCTCTTGAGCTGCATTGGCTGATTCAATTTTGTCATCACGATTACGTATGTAGTGCGGCTTTCGTGGTTTGTGCTCACATGCCAAGAAATAACCCATTCCAGAATGCAACAACAGCTCCACTCCACCTGATTAGTTGTTCACACTCTGAAGCCGGTCTCTTGAGAGGGCTCTCGTTCTTAGGGGAAAGCTACCTTGCAAAGGACGCTTTACGGCGGCAGAAGATAGTGAGAGATTGGCCGCATTTTTGGCCCAAGATCAAGTACCCACCTCTTGTGTTAAGTGTGGTTTTTATTCTCTCATTGAGGGCCAATCAGCAAGGAGAGCATCGTTCAAGAATGATCACCTCTAATCAGTGTGCCTTGATTCCATCTCTTCCAGACTTTAGAGTGCTCTGGGTATGTTCATAGGATACTCTAGTCGTATAGAGGCGATTGATGAACAAATCAAATTCTTGGACACTTTTACGAACTCTCTCTCTCTCTCTCTCTGGTGTTAAGTGTTGTTGTGGGAAGAAAATGTCATCCAGCCCTAAGCAATAAATCACCTTCATTGGTGGAATCTGTTTTTTTGCAAAAAATTTTAAACTTTATTCCTAAACAATCTGTTTTTTGTAGGTGCAAAAAAAGAATACCCGATTTTCCGCAGTTTTTTTTTTGTCAAACAATTTAGAATGGCATTTAGATTTTTTTAAAAATACAAAAGTCCAAAATGCTTTTGTTCAGATTTTTAACTTTGACAGTCGTTCGGTATTGACTTTCACATTCACAAATCCTGTCTGTGTTTTATTATGGGCTCCTAATTTCCTAGAAATTAGATTTAAAATATTGCCTCAATTAGTCATCTTCGGGTTAGCTATTAGCCGTCGGCGCGATTGTGCTTATGAGATCAAATTAGGGTCTTCTTGATGGTGGTAGAAGGCGCTATTTAAGCTGGAATGTCTTTGTCTGGCTTCGTGCGTGCCCCATAAGAGAAATATCAGTCCCAGTCGCAATCCCCGGCATCACCTTTTACCTTTGTTCACCTATAACCGCATTCCTCCTGTGGGGCGCGGTATTTGAAAGGGAATCTGGGTTTGGGGGACTAATAGGTGGTGATCGTGGTTCGGTGATTTCAGAGCGCCTGTTTCATCAAAAAGATGGCGCGATTTTTGAGAAATACAGGGGATATCTATATGTATTAGTAATTTCCCACAATTGTCTTGAACTATAATTTTATCTACCTTTTGTAATTATCCTTATAATAGGTACAGTTGTTTAAATCGTTGCTATGACGCCTTGCACTCGGTTGAATAAGCTTGGAGTTTATTAATCAGACCACTTTAGGTAGCATAGCATCTCCGGAGTAGCTGACTGAGTCATTCGAGGGTTCGTCTTTAGTCCCAGGTCCGACCATACATTGAATTTGTCGATCAAGTCCAGACCGAGCAGATTTATCCTTTGGGTAGAGTCGTATTGCCCAACTTATTGTTGATATCATCGTGACATCTAAGCCCGTGTCCACTTGTAGGTGCATCTTGAATCCATCTATGTTTACAGGCACAAATCTCCGTCTGTTCTTTGTCACCTGTAGGCTGGCACGTGGGCCATTCTATTGCACTTTGTTGCATCCCGTACGATGGCTCGAAGTGGGGCTCTTTGTTTGGTTTTATCTCAAAACCCATCTTTGTGGCCTTTCTTATTGCACAAGTGATTGATAGAAGTGGAATATTCCACAAAACTTTTGTTGGACCATTCTGAGTCCTTACTTACTAGGGATGATGTGGGTCCTGTATTGAGCACCAACTTAGCGTCTTCCACGATATTCTGATGTCGAACGAAGGCATCCGCTAACTCGTGGACAGTCGTGTAGTGATTCGTGTCCAGGAGAGCCATGAGTTTGGCTCGGACGGAAGATAACTCGGGCGGGCTCTTAAGGCCTAATATAAAATTCTGGCGCACAAGAAGTTGGGTTTTTTGAGAATTTAAGCCCAGCAGTAGTTGAGGAAACACTCCCCTTCTGAGTTTATTCATCCGCACTGGCTTAAACACCAATGAGTTGCCTGAGAACCGAATGGCGATATGATTGCGGTTTTGGCACATCGTTTTTCTAACTACTGGGATCTGGAGACGCCCAAGGGCTATCATAGGACAGCACAATTCCTACGTCTAGCGAGCGTTCGAATTCCGTTCGAATTCGAGTACTTCATAACTTTTCGGGAGCCTTGTGTTGGACTTAATCGAAGATTGGTGGTTCCTTTGGTTATATGTGATTGAAATCTTAGCCCGTAACTGTCGGTTTTATAGTGCTTGGAAAATGACACGATGAACTGCCCATCAAAGATAATATAGTGAGTCGATGTCAGATGGACGTCTCTGTCAATCGATTTCTTTGTCACCATCTCCAATTTTATCACACTCCCATTATCTTTATTCAAACAAAAGTTTGTTTGTGAAGGTCAGCTGTGAGTGCTTATTAACGTATTTACATTCAATTCATTTTCTGCGCATAAATTTGATGACAATGACAACCACCACTCTCCAAACAATTATCTACAATAGCAGTGGACAGGCCTAGTCTACGCATTTTTGAATCCTTAAATTGTCAAAAATGTCATGCTTGTTAGGAATTGTAGTCAGGTTTTAGACGACCTAAATCACGAAGCTTATATAAACACCAAGTGTTGTATGTGAGTGCCTTTTATAAATTCAACGAAATTTAAGGTGTTTTATTACCTTAATGGAATTGAATATGAATCTTCAATTTTTAAATTCTTTTAAATTGATAAAATTTTATCTAATTAAAAAATGAAATTTAACATTTTATGTGATAAAAACCCTGCTAAAATGGAAATACCCACCAACCATGTATAGGCTACTTAAATCATGGATCTGGCCTATTAAGTAGTATGCGCATGTTTATTTGCCAGGTTGTAATTAACAAGGTACCAAAATCGCATAGTCTACTTAAATCCGAAATTCGGCCAATTAAGTAGCAAATGCGCTTATCTATGCCTGATTGTAGGTAACAACGGACCTGAACCACACCTGCACAGATAGTCATACGGGGACTTCTGCTAGTGCCCCATTGGCTGCCGGCATCTGCGCTCTCACGCTTTCAGCCAATCCGCGTTTGACCTGGCGTGACCTCCAGTACATTGTCATCCATTCAGCCAGACCAGACGGGCTATACACTACCGACTGGCGTGTCAATGGTGTCGGCAGACGCGTCTCTCATGCCTTTGGGTACGTTGGTAATAGCCCAGAGGTGTTGTTTAATCGTTTGATCGAAAGTTGAGGCATTGCCATATTCACCAATTCTTGGCAGGCAGACAGGCAGGCAATACCTTGAGTAAGCCACACATTCCAACTACTCAGACAAATTAGATTGAGAAAACTGCCGGTTGAATTATTTCGCCGAGGCTGCCCGAGCCAATTATTTCCAATTGAAGCGAGAGAAAAGCGCTCTAGCTGTCAAGCCTATTGTTTTGTTGTTGTTTGGTGGATATTCTTGAAAACAATACCTTTCAGGTTTGGTGCGCTGTGGCTGTGTTGTGGAATTGTACTCTTGCTTTTCTCTCTCATTTCATTAACGAATCATGACGTAGTAAAGTCAGACTCCTACCTTTCTACCTTCTCTGATTACCAGAGAGATATTTGACTTAATTTTAAAATAAGTGCCAATATCTGGCTTGACTGACGAGATGTTAGTCAATAAGGCGAGTAGACTGGGTACCCACAATTTGGCTGACATTTGGGCAAACAAGAGGGCGCCCAACTTTTTTCTGATACAGCCCAAATGTTGGAAATGTTGTCTGTGATTGACAAGACTGACGTCAACAGAGGCGGGGATGGGGTTGAAATTCGGGCTAAATTGGGGAGGAGGGAAGGGGAGGGGTGGCCTTAGGGGTGACTCATACTGCTGGCAATTTGACAGGCCCCCAAGAATTGCGCCCTTCCAACGCTAACATCGTCTGTCAAAGTCGCGCTTCCAGTGAGATAATCGATAAAACACTGGGATAAGTAAACACCTTCTCAAACGATTAGCTGATAATTAGAGGTCGGACAAAATAATGGAAACACCTTGAAAAGTCATCAAAAATAAGGTGGTCTACGATGATGACTCGTCAGAGAAAATCTCATTTTTTTCCACTATTCGAGGGACCGATTTTTGCTGGAGGTTTCCAAACGCTTTTGAAAAATTTGTCGTTTTTGAGAACTCAAGTTTTCTACTTTCAGCTATTCTGTGTAGTCCCCTAGGAACTGTTAGGAGAAGGAGAACTGGATTCTGTAGATGTTTATTGAAGAGCTCTGCAGTGATTTTAGAAGCTGTGGTCTTGTGATCCTCTCTAACAATTCGATTTAGAGTCCGACGGCAACTTTTTCCGTCTCTTTCAAAGGTTACAGACACTACTTTTGAGACAGTGTCTTCAGTAACGCCATTTTCCATAAATATCTTTAAAAAATTGTAATTTTAACCGAAAAATATTAATTAACAAAAATTCTAAACAAAAAACACTACCAAATGTCAAGTTCCTATTGTTTACAACAAGTTTAAGGATTGTGGTAGCGAGTATTAGGTGTTTCCATTAATTTGTCCAATCATCATGATAGAATCACTGCAAACTTTCCAAAATATTTCACGAATGGACAGCCCAATTCAACTTTGTTTTGACTCAAATAAAAGGCTCGCGGTCTTCTTAAATTAGAGGATACAATTTGCCTTTTGCTTCCTCTGTTCAAATAGACGGTAGAAATGCCATCAATGACTGAATTGTTGTATCGTAAGACTTGAGTCAAGTCAGATCGGTTCACCTTGATGGAATTGACATCTTGATAGATTTAATAAAGTGCTGTCCACAAACTTTTAGACATCGGTGACAAGTGAAAGTATCTATTTGTACTTTTTTTTTCTCGGTTTAAATGAGAGGAGAGCGACATTGAAATGTGGAGTTGGGCGATTTGCTTATGCGAGAGGACAGAATGTGGTTCATTTTTCTAATTGAGTCTTCATAGTTCCAGTAGCAGCGAGAATGCACATTTTCATATTAGCTAACCTGTGAAAACCATTCATTTTATACTCTTCTAGTACGAAATGCATTGGTATTGATTCGATGAAATTTAAGGGTAGTACCAATTCATTTCATTTCAAAATGGAGAGATTTAAACTGCATCGAATTAATGCGATCTTTGATTCCCATTGAAAGACCTAAGATAACACTCGGTTTTGGCTCAAATGAGGAGATGGTAACAGTGAACTCTAGAGTTTGGCTACTCTTCAAACTGGGACATGCAATTACCCCTCTTTTCCGTGTTTCAATTTTGCTAGTCGATTACCACCTTGGTGTGGGTGTCAATTTGTGCAAAATAAAAGGGTTTTAAGACAATTTTCAGGGTTCTAATCTCATGGGATTTTATCGATTTCATGAATAACCTGTGAAAAAGAGGCCAGTTCTTTTTACTAATTGTGGTAGCAAAAAATCAAAAATTCAAGGTTTTGTTGACTTTTATAATCCCAGAAATAAAGCTACTTTCATTTAAAAGAGACCAAGTTAGGGAGACCAACCCACTTGAGTCGTGTCAGACCGATTTAATTACAGGGAAGTGGCATCTCACTGAAGTCGCTGTAAGTTGGTCTACAAATTCTCACTCGTGGGTGGTGTGTTGGAGCCTCAATTGGCCCCATCCCCTCTCCCCTCAGTTAAAGTGAAGGGAGGAGTGGAGAGCAATGCACTCAGGAGCGCTTGGCCAATTGTTTTTGCAAGAAAACGTTATTTCAATTCCCCAATCGATTGCCTTTTTCGTGCATTAAACAGTTTTACTTGAATCTTATTGTTCTACTAAAAGGGAAATTTTGAGTTCTTTGCAAAAAATAATCCGTTTTTGCTATACAGCTATTTATTATACATATTAATATCTAATTTACCGTAAATCTCATATGAGTTTATTTTTTTCTTGTCATTAGGAATCGAGTGACTTCACGACCCTTTGTAGTTCTAATCACGGCGAGAATTTGGGCTTTTCCTTTGACAAATACTCCAATTTTAATAATAATCCAATCATTAAATAATATGCCAAGCGACTACTGAGAATTGCGGTCATTTTATTTTATTTTATTTTTTAAAAAAGGTGACGGTTTTACGGACTCCTATATTCCAAAAAACGAAGAAAATTTGTAACTTTGAAATGGGAGAATTGAAATGCACCCAATGAATGAGATTACTAAATTTGTCTCTCGCAAGTCTTGACCTGCGTCAGATCTGCTCATTTGGATGAAATTTAAATCTAAATCCAACAACTGAAAGACAGTCTACAAGTCCTCAACCACGTTCGTGGAAGGCGAACACATCAATTTGCATTGTCTTGGTAAAAATGAAACGAGTGGAACATTGAACACTGCAAATTTCGCTGATTGTTTAAATCGTGAGGCTATGGATTATCCCCTTATCTCCTCTGTGTTCCACATTTGTCTAATCTGGGTGTCACTCGTGCTTGAAAAGGCGCCTCACAGCTTTCCATACCTCTTTTCAAGGCTGGAACTTGCGTAATCTCTGCAAAAAAGTTGAGTTTTTATCACCTAGACCATTTATCGCGATTGATATTCAAATTCTTTTTTAATTATGAGCATTAATGGGCCTTTAAATAGGTGTATTACTTGAAATTGGTCACATGTCCCATTTACCCGAAATTCGGACAGAACTTATGGCATAACCTAATAGCAACGTGCCTCTCTCAGTTGACATGGTCTTGAGTGTGAGAATAACTTTTTTACGATCTGGAATGGTGACTCACTCCTGTTACTGCTTTCCCTCCCTCGCGCGCGTGTTGTAAGGATACACCCCATTTGATGGATTGGTACAAAGTCCAAGGTGTGTATGAGCACATGGGCTGTAGAAGCCGGCCGGCATTCGTTTGTGATGGTTGTAGCTCATCAAAAAATCAATTCAATCGAGAGAGTAACTCAAGTATGAATTTGCGATTGAGAGAAGATGGTCACAGTGGGTGATATACGCACCGTTCTTCAGAGGTGGAGATTTCACTGGAACTGGAGGACGTTGAATAAATAAATATTTGTATATATTTTGTAAATCGCCTTTTAGATACGGTCTAATGGACGCCGCAGCAATGGTCGATTTGGCGCTGAATTGGACAACTGTTCCACCACAACAGACTTGCGAAGTCCAAGCTCCTCTGGCTCGAACACCGTTGAAAATGCGTCGACACACGACGGAACAGCTTCGAGTGGAGACCAACGGTTGTCTAGACAGCAACGGTGGCGGTGTTGTCTACTTGGAACACGTTCAAGCGAAGGTGAGTTGATTCGAAAAGCCACTTCAAGTTGGTAGTTTCGTAGGACAGAGTGGACATGCGTAGTATTGAACTCAGGACACACTGAGTAGATGTGAGCATTCTTGAGTCGTGTGTCCTGCCGGCTTTGACGATTATCTGCTTGCTGAGCGTGAATTGTGTGTTACAAACCAATAATGGTGCAGTAACAGCCCTCAGACGATTGTTAGACGGTTGAATTGTTACCCCAAAAATTGAAATTTAAATCGTAAACGAGCGGGGTTTTGTTTTTAAATCACTGAAACTATTAAGTTAAGTGCACTTTTTGACTGCTGGTAGTAACAGAGAACAAATTTTTTGATGTATTAATAATCAGCTCGGGAGAACTGAGTGGTTAATTTATGTGGGAGGTGCACTTTCGCTAAATCAAGGCATTGAATTCACTCATTTTAGACTGCGGTCTTTGTCTGGACTCAATTGGAAAGCAGTTTGAATTCACTGAATCGATAAGAAATCAATCGATTTTCGCAGAAACCAAACTCTATTGGTTGGTTTTAACGGTATCACTTTGAGAGGGGAATAATCGATATTGTGGAAAAACTTCATGCTGGTTGGTAGAACGCTATTATCGATCGGTTGGTGTTCTGCAATATCAACCTCAAAATTCATTAATAACATTCAAAGAAGATGTAGTTTGGTGGTGGTGTTCACAAGAGACGTGGATGTAGTTGTGGGTGATATTTCTGCTTCTCTTTCACGCGCGAGGGATAATGTTGGAACCGCCTGTTACGACATTAATAAAACGGCAAGCATGCCGGAGTTTATTTCACCATTTCGTATTTATTACTCCTTCTTCCCCATGGATAACCCAAAAAAGGTCACGCGTTTGCCTTCTTATTTCCTTCAAGTCCTTTTTTTCCATACCTCCTGTCTGTTCTCCTTAATTTTCTTCGTCCACGCCTTCCTCCTTTTTCACCGTGGGGTCACTACAACCCAAGTTCTAGCTTCCATTATATGGCTGCAGAGAGCTGTGAGGCACCTTTTCATGCACGAGTGACACCCAGATTAGACAAATGTGGAACACAGAGGAGATAAGGGGATAATCCATAGTCGCACGATTTAAACAATCAGCGAAATTTGCAGTGTTCAATGTTCCACTCGTTTCATTTTAACCAAGACAATGAAAATTGACGTGTTCGCCTTCCACGAACGTGATTGAGGACTTGTAGACTGTCTTTCAGTTGTTGGATTTAGATTTAAATTTCATCCAAATGAGCAGATCTGACGCAGGTCAAGGCTTGTGAGAGACGAATTTAGTAATCTCATTCATTGGGTGCATTTCAATTCTCCCATTTCAAAGTTACAAATTTCCTTCGCTTTTAGGAATATAGGAAGCCGTAAAAATGTCATCTTTTTAAAATAAAATAAAATGAGCACAGTTCTAGGTAGTTGCTTCGCATAGTATTTAATGATTGGATTATTACTAAAATTTGAGTATTTGTCAAAGGAAAAACTCAAATTTTCTCCGTGATTAGAACTACAAAGGGTCGTGAAGTCACTCGATTCCTAATGACAAGAAAAAAATTAAACTCACATGAGATTGGTGATAAATTAAATATTAATATGTATACTAAATTGCTGTATAGCAAAAACGGATTATTTTTTGCAAAGAACTCAAAATTTCCCTTTTAGTAGAACAATAAGATGCGAGTAAAACTGTTTAATGCACGAAAAAGGCAATCGATTGGGGAATTGAAATAACGTTTTCTTGCAAAAACAATTGGCCAAGCGCTCCTGAGTGCATTGCTCTCCACTCCTCCCTTCACTTTAACTGAGGGGAGAGGGGATGGGGCCAATTGAGGCTCCAACACACCACCCACGAGTGAGAATTTGTAGACCAACTTACAGCGACTTCAGTGAGATGCCACTTCCCTGCAAATAAATCGGTCTGACACAACTCAAGTGAGTTGGTCTCCCTAACTTGGTCTCTTTTAAATGAAAGTAGCTTTATTTCTGGGATTATAAAAGTCAACAAAACCTTGAATTTTTGATTTTTTGCTACCACAATTAGTAAAAAGAACTGGCCTCTTTTTCACAGGTTATTCATGAAATCGATAAAATCCCATGAGATTAGAACCCTGAAAATTGTCTTAAAACCCTTTTATTTTGCACAAATTGACACCCACACCAAGGTGGTAATCGACTAGCAAAATTGAAACACGGAAAAGAGGGGTAATTGCATGCCCCAGTTTGAGGGGTAGCCAAACTCTAGAGTTCACTGTTACCATCTCCTCATTTGAGCCAAAACCGAGTTAATTTGCGACTCCCACTTATCACCCGTGATTGAGAGTTTCTAGAGTGGCTTCCAGTGATATCTTCGGTCTTTCAATGAAGAATCAAAGATCGTATTAATTCGGTCTATTTTAAATTTCTCCGTATTGAAATGGAATGCAATGATACTACCCTTAAATTTCATTGAATCAATACCAATGCATTTCGTACTAGAAGAGTATAAAATGAATGGTTTTCACAGGTTAGCTAATATGAAAATGTGCATTCTCGCTGCTACTGGAACTATGAAGACTCAATTAGAAAAATGAACCACATTCTGTCCTCTCGCATAAGCAAATCGCCCAACTCCACATTTCAATGTCGCTCTCCTCTCATTTAAACCGAGAAAAAAAAATACAAATAGATACTTTCACTTGTCACCGATGTCTAAAAGTTTGTGGACAGCACTTTATTAAATCCATCAAGATGTCAATTCCATCATGGTGAACCGATCTCACTTGACTCAAGTCTTACGATACAACAATTCAGTCATTGATGGCATTTCTACCGTCTATTTGAACAGAGGAAGCAAAAGGCAAATTGTATCCTCTAATTTAAGAAGACCGCGAGCCTTTTATTTGAGTCAAAACAAAGTTGAATTGGGCTGTCCATTCGTGAAATATTTTGGAAAGTTTGCAGTGATTCTATCATGATGATTGGACAAATTAATGGAAACACCTAATACTCGCTACCACAATCCTTAAACTTGTTGTAAACAATAGAAACTGAACATTTTTTGTTTATACTTTTTGTTAATTGGCTTTTTTAATTAAAATTACATTTTCAAAGATATTTATTGAAAATGCGCTGAGAGCTTTTAAAAATGCCCGATCTCTCGGACTTTCAAAACGGCTATCGTTTCGTCTTACAACTTCATTCTCCCCTTCTCATTTCACCATGTTTTTTTTTCAACCACGAGTAGAGAAAAATCTGATTAGAGAACACACTCATACTTTTTCGGAGTGTGAGAGAGATAGAGAGAGAGACTGGTCTTATCTCTTTTTCGAATCTCCTGCTTCTGCTACTGTTGCTGACTCATTGAATTATTTTGTTGAGGGGCAAAAAATGCATCCTCATCATCTCTGGTCCTTTTTTTGTCCTTCTCCACCACTGTCGACTCTTATTATTGTTGTCGACGTTGCTAAATTTTCGGTTTCCTGACCTGTCATCGGGAGAGAAGGGGAGTTTGAACGCAATTCCGCTTATTAATTTTAGATGGGACGCATTGTTTTTCCAAATCCACCAGGCTTCCCCTTGTCATTGTTGTGGATACCACAAGGTAAAGCACTAAAAAGTGCCTCATTTTGCGATTGAATCCACAAAAATCTCGTGAAAAGATGCCCTAATTCTGGAAGAGATGGAATCAGGGCACACTGAATTAGAGGTGAGCATTCTTGAACGATGCTCTTCTTGCTGATTGGCCCATAGTGAGAGAATAGAAACCACACTTAACACAAGAGGTAGGTACTTGATCTTGGGGAGAGAATCACGAAAGTGTCTGAAAATGCGGCCAATCTCTCACCATCTTCTGCCGCCGTAAAGCGTCCTTTGCAAGGTGGCCTTCCCCTAAGAACGAGAGCCCTCTCAAGAGGCCGGCTTCAGAGTGTGAACAACTAATCAGGTGAAGTGGAGCTGCTGTTGCATTCTGGAATGGGTTATTTCTTGGCATATGAGCACAAACCAAGCTCTTGCCATTGTTTCAAGTACTGAATACCATGAAAGCCGCACTACATACGTAATCGTGATGACAAAATTGAATCAGCCAATGCAGCTCAAGAGCTCCTCTGTGGAGTGTTCCCTAGTGGGCACAGACGTGAAAGATACAGTCATATTTTGCGTCTGAATAATTTATTGGGCGCTGTTTTTGTTGTCGTTGGTGGGAGGACAGACAGTGAGTGAGAGTTGGAGATTATCCCAGTGAGATATGAGGAGTCACGCATGGCTAGAGACTGCTGCTTTCAGATATTTTGGGATAGCTATTGTCGTGGCTAAGAAGATCGCTTGGTTAAACGGGGGCGAATGGAGTTGTGCATTCTGGGGGAGCATTGCAAGTGAACAAAAACCACGTTCTCTCTGTTGTTGAGAACTGAGATGAAGCTACACTATGAGATGATTATCCTGGTGGTTTTTAGCGCTATCTGTCTGTAGCAGCTCCAGACAGAATGATCTTCGCCTCATGGGCTCACACCGTCTGCATTGTGGTTGTTAGGTGCCAAAACAACAGCTAGTTGTGTCGGTCAGTGATTTATAAACAGACCAAGGATACTTTGAGAGCATTTTTGTCTTTACACCAACTGGAGTTGCTTCAAATCTCATCCAGAATCCAAGATAACTAGTCTCCCATTAATCGAGCATTGCTATAACGATTTGCTGCTTAGGTTGAAATAAAAATTTATTTTTATTTTTAAAAAGAAGTATCCAGAAATTTGAAGACGTATCTCCTTTACTTAAAAAGGGAAAAATATCGACCGACACAGTGGCAGTTTTGGCGAATTTTATTCAAAATTTAAATTGTTCGTTTCGAAGGCATTTTAGCCCATTCTTGAGTTAGAAATTACTCCACTTTTTAGTGGCCTAGTTTTTGTTGCCTTTTTCTAAGACTTATTTGTGGGTAATGAGTAACCACCACCCCATCCCCCCCCTCGTTCTCAAATTGGGACCCGTTGTTTTGCTCCAATTGTTTACGCTGGGAAACCCAGACTTTCGATCACACAAATGGTCGGAAATGAGTCAAACCCACTCAAACTCACTCCCTCCCTCAAATAATCGATAAACCCGCTGTCTGGCTCTTAAAAGGCGACTAAGGTTCCAACTTTAGACTCTCCCAAGGATTCTAAAAGCCTTCTAAGTCGAAATCCCCGTTGTTTTGATTACAGACCTTTTAGGGATGAGGAAAAGTGGTTGATAATTCAAGGGACTTAAAAGAATTTTATTAGCGGCGTTCACAACTTCCGGTGCTTCAATTCCTACGTCGATTAACTGTCCCCTGGAAACAGCTCTTGGACAAGCACAGGATGAGTCCGCTGGAGGTTTCTATTCCACCAATCTAAGGGCTTTGAAACATTTGTCGTCTTTGAGAGCAGAGGTCTTCTGAGTGCAATTATTCCGTGGAATTCATCTGCCATGTTATTAACCAACTGTTTTATAAATACATGTAAGAAACAGTTGCTTTAAATAAAAAATAAAAAAAATTTATTTTATTTTAAATAAAAATAAAAAAAATAGTTAAAAATTAAAAGCCCTGGAATATGTCATGTTTTGTTTGTTTATAACTCTTTCAAAAATTATGATCATAAAACGTTAGGTGTTTCCATTATTTTGTCCAACCATAGATTTTTGGTTGGAAAGTGTTTCGATCCCAGAAAGAGCATAATCACCCTTCCTAATTTCTGTTGCTTGACTGTGTGTGTGCGTGTGTGTGTGCGCTCGCCTTTTCCCTTCTCCTTTCGTTAGCTCGTGAGACATCCGTGCGAGTCATTACACTGTTTGTCTCGATTCCGCCCTGCCATTAAGGAAGGCGTCTTTTGATGTCCGACGGATGTAGTCGGGACAATTTACCACCCCCCCCCCACACACACACACATGTTTCCGCGGGCATCTGTTGAATCGGAGGAACTGGAGCGTGGGCGTATAAATTCGCAGTCTGGGATGATGACTCAAGCATTCCGTAACTCTCCTGGAAACGCTCCCACACCCACCAAGTTGGGTCTCGTTCGACCTGTAATGGCCGCCTTAATTGATTTAAGGTGCCACGGACTATGTCAACTGGGATTCTTATGGCTCTAACTTTTCTGGAAACCCTCCTACACCCAACAAGTTGGGTCTCATTTGACTTGTAATAACCCCCTCCGTTGATATTTGACCGTAACTTTGCTGGAAGAGCTCCAAGACCCAGCAAGTTAGGTCTCATTCAACTTGTAATGACCCTCCCTCCCTCCTTCCCTTATTGATTTTTTAGGTGACACTGACAAGCAACTGCCGAGGTGAAGTTGAGTTGTGGTTGACGTCACCAATGGGGACGAAGAGTAAGCTGTTGAGCAAACGGCCCTTCGACTTTGATGTGGCTGGCTTCCATGCCTGGCCCTTCATGTCCGTCCATTTCTGGGGAGAAATGGCCAATGGAACGTGGACCCTCACTGTGCACTCGGGGAACGCGGTTGGTGAGTTATAATAACTCTTAGATCTGGTTAAATGCTAGATCAGATGATTAATTCATTAAAGGTGGCATTGGATCAGTTGTTGGAGGCATTTATCCAAAATTCGGACAAAATTTATGGGATGACCTGATGCTAGAGTCTACTAAACCGGGTTTGTTGCCGGCTTCGCCTAGGCCTTTTAGGGCTGTGCCCACCCGTTTACCGGTTGAATGATTCACGCGCCGAGAGAGAGAGAGACATTTTTTGAAGCTCTGATTTTAGCGAAGTTTAAGCCTTCCGGTGCACTGAGCTGTCACCGACCCCGTGGAAATCCCTGTTTTTCTGGAACGCACCAAACAGTGGCTGCTGAATAGAAATGAGTAGTAAGTAGCAGAAGAAGATGCTGTCTCACAAATAACTAATCGCTGCCCAATTTTTCCCATCCTAGTTTCACTTATTGGTTGGAGCCTGAACCTCTACGGAGTGAGCACAAAGCCACCTCATCATTCATCCCGGAATCAAATACCGGAGAAGTCTACCCAACAGGCTCTGGGCAGTCGAGATCGACAGCCGAACCATCCCCTCGCATCCCTCTTGGAGGAGGAAACCCCGCCCCTTTCCCCTGCCCCACCTCTGACGGGGTTCAAACCCAAGAACCCTGGCAACGGCGCTGTCTATTCTCCCGAAGCCTACGCCGTCGAAATCGATGGAAAAGCCGTGCCACCAGCACTTCCTCCTCTTCCACCACCACCACCGCCTCCTCCACCATTTCACCTCCCCTTTGGATCCGACTTCCTCGACATCTGGGGTGACTTGGACGGGCCAAATGAGGGCCTCGCTCTCGGACACTTCCAGGGGGACCAGAAGTGGCTCAACGGACTGAGAAATCCCTTCCATCTCCCTTCAGGAGGGGGTGGAGCCTACCACGGAGGTGGTTCTGCCGCCTATCCGGGTGGTTATGGCCTGGAGAAGCTCAACTCCCCTCGAAAATCCCCTGGCACGGGCAGTGAGGCCGTCGTGGGAGGTGGTGATGTCGGTGGGTGGCAGCGGATCGAGCTAACGCGCCAATCAGCAGTGAAATCGGTCAAGTCCTCCGCTGACTGGTGGCCGATGGAGGGGAATGGGGCTTCCTCGGCGTTTACAACTGCGGCGGCGGCGGTTTTGAGTATTTTTTATATTTTTCTTTTCTTGTAAGAGGTGATTTGGCGAGTGAAACGAAGAATTATCAATCAGTGTTGTCGATTTTATGCCCCCCCCCCCTGTTTGACCTGAACTTGAATGCGTGCGCACAATCAAGAAGCGAATTCCTCCTGTCTATAGCTGTCTCTGTGTTGCTGCTCCTCCTCTTCCTTGTCCGTCTTTTCCTCTTCAGTTCGAAATTCCCCTCCCCCCCGCTCCGTGTATACCACGGCATTTGCGTGCATCCGGCTCCCACCTACCTCATTCCGCAGTCGGCAATAAATGAACTATTTTTGCTGCTCTCTCTCTTTACCCGCCGTTCTTCACTTTGATCGGCAAAATTTGTGCCTAGTAGCCGCTGTTACTTGTCTACTTAAACCCGTCCGATTTGAGGGTGCCTTTCATTGGCACTTAAGAGTTTGATGACCAAAATAGGGCACTAAGAATGCAGGTTTAAAGATAATTAGGTGGGGACTTGCCATAAAAAGAGGATGCCTAAGGTAATACCGAGAATATTAAGGTTGACATTTGGAAGAGTGGGGAAAAATCAGGTAAAGATAGGACATTCAAATAACAAAAAAGTGAGACACTTCAGCAAATTAAATTGAAAATGATTACCCATATCACTTAAGCATTGACTCTTTAAGAACTGATGAACAATTCAGGTGCAACAAATTGGTATTTTACTTTGTTTTAGAGGACCACGGTATCTACGATTTACTAACATGTCAAAATCAATTGAAAATAGGTTTTAGAGCAATAATTAAAGCATACAGTCATTGTGATTTAAGATATTGGATGTTAGCATTAATGGGACTAGTTAGACGAGAAAATTAATAATCATAAAAAATAAAATAATAGAAAGCGTAGCAATGACCAGCTAAATCGCAAACATTTCAATTATGTCGAAAAAGCACAGATGTATTTTGACATTTCTATGGCGAATTTTCAAGCCAACAGTAGCAGATGCTTTGATGTCCTGAGTACAGCAGCATTTTATCGTTAAGAAACGATTATCAATAAACGAAAAAATAACAAATTCGATCGAAAATTGAGGCAATCGACTGAATTGTAGCGATTATTTAAGCAAGTGTTTTAATATATCACTAACATTAAAGACAACCTTGGATGTTTCAACTTGTTTTAGTGCGCTGGAGTCTCGGCGACGTCTCGGTTTTTTCTAGCAGCCAACCAGGAAGTGGAGAAGTCTTTGGTTTGCTGTTTCTTTAGCCTGAAGGTACCCTCTTCCGTCTTAAATGGATAAATTATCGAAACTTGTAGAACGCCTAGAAAATATAGCTGATCGCCTTGAAACAGCAAACGTTCGTGACAAATCGTTGAAACATAACTCTAATACTGTTGACAATAACCACATAGCAAAATCCAGTATTATGACATCCCTCGATGGTGCTGTTGCAGACGCCATTGAGAAGCTCTCCATAATTAGCGCTAAAATCAGCAATGATGTCAAGTCTCAGGTAGGGAATTGCGTTTTCTTTCAATTTGCTAGTGCGATTTGCTGAAAGAAGCCTTCAAAGCTGAGTCCGATTTTATCAAATCCGCTGGTGGCATGTCAAAACCGTCAGATAGCCAGCTTGCCAGCCTCCTCAAGCCCTGCTCTGACGCCATCAGCAAGGTGACTGAATTCAAGGACCAAAATCGCCGAAGTGCCGAGTTTAACCACCTCTCTGCCGTTGCTGAATCCGTTGGTGCTCTCGGCTGGGTTGCTGCAGTATGTTCTCAAACATTTTCAAAACTCCCATTTTAGCCAATGGAGCCGTCGAAATACATCGACGAGATGATCGAGTCGGGCAAGTTCTACACCAACCGCATTCTTAAGGAGTTCAAGGGCAAGTGAGTGGACCTATCGAATCACCCCGCATTTTCCCCCATGGAACCTCGTGTATCCAACTGTCTTCTTGGAACCTGTTTTAGAGACGAGAAGCACGTGGAGTGGGTCCACGCCTTGCTGAATGTATGGACTCAGTTGAAGGCCTTCACGAGTGCAAATCACCCCGCTGGACTGAAGTGGGGCGCTGGTGGGGCAAACGGGGCTCCTGTTGCCCCCCCTCCACCCCCCGGAGGGGCTCCACCACCTCCCCCGCCTCCTCCACCCGGTCCTGCTCCTGGTGGATGTGATGTGAGTTAATTTTCTGTCTTGCTACAATCATCTGAAGGTCGCTAGATGTCTTCTGTGTCCCTGATAGCTGGTCCACTGGTCAAATTCCACTGCTGAGTAAAGTTTCTGACTGTTGAATAGCTTCCGTACACCCCCCGATACCGTTTTTTCGTAAGAAATGCGAATACAGTTAACTAGGAACCACAGTCTAAGGACCCCAAACTGTGAATTACTGGTATGTTGAGCCTCAATTCTTATAGAAGCTACTTACCATATTTTTGAATATTAGTGTGCATCGTACGACAATCATTCTGCCAATGTTGAAGGTCACACAGGTCCACTTTATTCCCCACGAATCGCTTTAGAGATCCTGGGTAGATCTGCGCACCGATTCATCTCTTGTATTTCCCAGCTTCTCCTATAATCCTCTCAGGAGATGAATAATTCCCGAGGTTTTAATCTCTCTCTCTTCTCCTCACTAATTCACTAAAATTTAACGGTCTAATTTCTGCAAAACCCTTCAAGACACTGTGAATTCTAACACTTCCTAAACTACTGCATTTGACACCATTTTCACAGGGGTTTTGTTGTGAAATTCCGACGCTGACGCGAAGTCATTAGCTGGTCGGAATTCCTGGCCACCAAGGCACCGTTCTGATGGCCAAAACCTCAAATTGAGTCCTTTAATCTGATTGGTTAGCTAGCCTGTTGGCCAGTCTCCACTTCATCCAATGAGAATCGTCCACTGCGCATGACTCACGGCCTGACGTGTACGTGCGATTTGTCGCCGAAGTCCCCAAATCGCCTTCGTTACCTTAATGCTAGACTGAATTTGAATTTCGAACTGAAACAAGTTTTCTTCAAAATTCGGCTGCAGACGGCCGTCTGTGACCCGTTACCATCCTCCCCTCCCCTCACCTCCAGACTCCTACGACGCGTTTCTGGGTGTTAAGTTCACGCGTGGCTCTAAGGTCACTGGTCCCCTTTTACAGGGTCAAATTTCGCCCGATTTCTACCCATCCACTAAATAAAAAAAACGGAGAATGCGGATTCGTTGGTTGTGTTCATCGACCTAAAAATCAATACCAGATACAGATGGGCCCCCTTCTGACTCCTCATTGATTTCCATTGAAGAATCTGGCTCCCACTCTAGGCTTATTGCATTTCAGTAAATAGGTGAAGCATTTTCACACACTCACAGATTTGGTTGTATGTGATTTATTAAGGTGTGCGGTGGTGTAGCTTGTATAGCGTACAAGCATCCCCAAGCACTTCACATGCGTGCGCAGGCCCGTGTGTGTGTGTGGGTGTGTGCCTTAGCTAGGCACTCTAGAGCGTTTATCATCTATCAAAAGAGTACTGGCGTTCTCGTAAAGTGCACTCAAGTGCCTTCCCCATAGCACCACTGGGTTATGTTCGGCCCCTGGTCTCGTTATCCCCTGGTCATAATTCAGCAATTCACATAGAAGGCATCAGAGTTTTGGTTAAGCCATCTCGTTAAAATCAAGAGACAAGGCATTCCTATTGGATGATGATTTTTCAATTACTCAACGCTGATTGGTGGAGGGGATTGACCAATCAGAGAAGAGACAACGTAACGAGTACGATCGAATTGATTTTTCCCTTCACCTGAACAACGCTGTCGAAGCATTTGAAGACGTACAGCGTCTCCTTCTCCTTGGCTTCGATTATCACCAAACAGACAGACATACAGACAGAAAATCAATCGATGGAATAGAATAGTCTCTGCCATCATGACTGTCGAGAAGCCGGCAGGTTTAAAAGCCCTCAAAGGAGAAACGCGTTACTTAGTCGTCCAGTTTGGTACAAATACATCTTTATCCTTCTTCTAAACTAGGCTCTGAGATGTGGAAGTTTTTATGTTCTGACTAAATAATATCAGTTCATCGAGGGTTTAAGATGATCTGGTGAGTTCGGTGGATTTCGGTGTCAACTGAGGCCTGAGAAAGAAGTTCCAATTGGAGAATTCCAAACAAATAAGCCACCAACACCACCATCATCACATGCTGTGTTGGGCTCTTGTGTCAATCAGCGAAAGGGTTTTAATCGCATTAACGGAATTAGAAACATGGGGCATTGTTGTACCACATGAAGCCCAAAGCACACGCACGCACACAAACACGTGCTTAAAACACGAAAAAGTTAGAAAACCTTTGTTCCCTTGTGTCTGGGTGTTTGTGATTGTGGTTCTGCACATAGGTGCACTGAATTCTTAGAAAGAATGATTAAACACAGACGACTCTACACGCATTTCTTGGCGGGTGGATATCACTGAATTCCCAATCTTAGGCTCTGGGGATTGCTGGCTTTTGGCATATTTAACTTCAAAGGTGCCACAAAATACATCTTCCCAGTGAATATTTGACCTAGTGGTAAGGCCAGAAAGCGCTGTTCTTTATGAACTTCACTTCCTCAGTACTTTTTGCCCACCTATGGTATTTTCGCGAAATCAGGAACCTCTTTTAGGCGCCACATGATCAGTAAAAAGAAATCATCAGACCCACTGACTACTTTTAACCAAAATCGCACCCTCAAACTAGGCTCGAAAGTGCAGACAGGCAATGGATGGATAGTACCGATGTACAGATCGATTCTCCGAGTGTCTCAACCAATCAGAATTCGGGAATTTAAGGCTACTTTGAAACCAACTTTATCGGCACACTGCGTCTAGTATCGATTAGCAGACAGAGCCTGCAAGTCACTGTGTTTATATTTGCTTGAAATCAAAAAATTAGCAACCTGACAACGATGTCGTAAAATACATCTAGCAACAGTCTGGTGTTTTTCCAACGCTTTTGACAACACTTGAATTTCTGTGAATTTGACGATAATTCTTTGGTTACTAATACCTCAAGGTAAATGCGAACCACTTTAGGTACCAAATGAAACTACTATTTAGCTGTAGAGAACCAATGCTCAAGTCACTGACTTTTAATGAAAATCGCACCCCTAAACTACGCTCGAAAGTGCAATCAATAAAACAACAAACAATGCTTGGCTAGTACCGATTTACAGGCCGATTCGCCGAGAGTCTGAGCCAATTAGAATTAGTGGTTTGTAAAGTCGACAACATAAGGCTCCTACCTCCTGATCAACCTAATCTTAGAGATATTGTCGAATTTGAAATTAATTATTAACTTCACTTATCGATTTCTTTTTGTCGTGTTGCCTTTCCAGCCAGGTCTGCCAGACACCCAGGCGCTCTTCGCCGACATAAATCGTGGCGACGCGGTGATGAAGGGTCTGCGCAAAGTCACCAATGACATGAAGACCCACAAGAACCCCGAGCTGCGCGCTGCGGGTGGTGCCTTGTCCCAGTCGGGCTCCAAAAAGGCCCCTCCCGCACTCCCACCGAGGCCGGGAGCGGCTGCCAACCAACCGAAGCCCAAAATTGAGTTTATTGGCAACAAGTGGCTTGTGGTGAGTTGCTAGTCCCTAAAAAAAACCTTGTTTGGAACCTCTGAGAGACAGAAGTAACGATGGCGGTGAATTTCACAGTCAAGATTAAGTAACGCGTTTCCCCTTCGAGGGCTTTTAAAACCTGCCGACTTCTCGACAGTCATGGTGGCAGAGACTATTCTATTCTATTCTATCGATTGATTTTCTGTCTGTTTGGTAGGAACACCACGTAGGCAACCACGAGGTGATAATCGAAGCCAAGGAGAAGAAGGAGACGCTGTACATCTTCAAATGCATCGACAGCGTTGTTCAGGTGAAGGGAAAAATCAATTCGATCGTCCTCGGTACGTTGCCTCTTCTCTGATTGGTCAATCCCCGCCACCAATCAGCGTTGAGTAATTGAAAAATCATCATCCAATAGGAATGCTTTGTCTCTATTGGTCTTTACGAGTTGGTTTATTAGAGAATTTGTTTGTTCTGATACGAGGAAAAATTAAAAAATAATTTTACTGATTGTAGAACTTCATCTATGAGTTAGAAGATCGTGGAAGTTAGCTGACTCTTCTGCTAATTAAATCCTTCACTTTTTGGAATATTTTCTGCTACAAAAAATGCACCATGTACTTGAGTTTAAGCCCACCAAGTCGCTCTGTACTTTAATTGTCGTACTTTAATTTCTAAACAGCTAAAAAGCGGCTCAGTTTTTCAGCTTATGTGGTCGGCAGGGTGGGCCCTGATCGCACCCTCTCCCCGAAAATCGATGCTAATTTATGGTTAATTTTTTGTGTGTGTTTTCCAGACAGCTGCAAGAAGACGTCCCTCCTCTTTGACTCGGTCATTTCCTGCGTCGACATCATCAACTGTCAGAGTGCTCAAATTCAGGTAGTGGGGCATTTAGCTTTTCTTAAATTGAACGAAAATGAGGTTGGAACCAGACGACTAGATGCATATCTTCACCAGCATTCTCTCTCCCCGCTGAAGCTAACACCTCCACCTATTTTCAGGTCACCGGGTCCGTGGCAACGATCAATATCGACAAGACGGACGGTTGCCAGATCTACCTGAATGAGGAGTCGAAAAACGCCGACATAATCACTGCCAAGTCGTCTGAGCTGAACGTTCTCATCCCCAAGAGCGGCGGCGATTATGTGCGTCAAACGTACACAACTACTTATAAGCACATCAGTAGCACGTATTTTAAGGGGTCGTTTTTCTGATTTTCCTCGCAGGTGGAGTACGCAATTCCCGAGCAATTCAAGACCAATTTTGTGGCTGATCACCTGGAAACCAAGGTCAATGATCTGGCCTGAGGGAGCCCGCCTCATCGTCTGTTTGTCTGCCTGTCTCGCCTTAATTCTCTTCTAAGCTTAAGGAAACAAAAACACAGGAGTTTTATGATGTTTGCTTGGGGCTTTGCGTTGGCGAATTCATTGCCTTTTTTCCAATAATAAAGTTTCTTCCCTATTGACGAGTGTTTTGGTATTTGGAAGGGACTAAGGGTAAACACAGCCGATCGTCTTTGTTACATCCGTTCTTCGGGATCTTCTTTGTTCTAGGGACGGTGGTTGTCCTAGGTTGTGTTTTAATTGGGCATCTTCCTCCGATTGGGTAATGTCTCTTGGTGGTAGATACAGGAGTTGGACAAAATAATGGAAACACCGTAAACTTGTGACAAATCAGAACACGATATATATTTTTGTGGCTTTTTATTTCTGTTATTTGATAATGATTACTTAAAATAGCGGGTTCTACAGATACACAAAGAAATCTTTCGGGCTTTCAGAGGCCAAATTTTAGGTGTTCATAAGGCAAACCTCTATAATTTCCACAGAACTCACTATCAAGCATTCATAAGTCACGCGCAATCGCGGAAGCAGCAAAACTGAAGTGGTCGTTTCTAATTGGTGATCAACAAACTGGCCAATCAGCTTAGAGAACTCAAAACAAGGCAGCCAGAGCTCAAGGGACTAGGCTTTAATGAACTGGAATTCCAACCAAACAGCGGCAGTCGGAGTTCTCACAAAATACCAGAGAAAGTGGTGGCGTTTTCGGAGTTTTAGCAATTGCTTTTTGAAGATTTTGGGAAAATAAGATTGTAAAATAGCTCATCAATTAGTCAGCTTATAAACGTCTTAGTCGTGGCACTAGCTGTAGGTGTCTCACCTCAATGAGCATCTTCATTCACATTAGAAAATTTGGAAAAGCAGACACCAAAGCCATACTGAAACTAGCGATGAATAGGTGACGAGATCCGGAATAAAGTAGACCTGTGACCTTTAGGATTGACACATTGACTGGTGGAAACATTGAGCTATCAACATATTGGGGGAAAAACACTTGTCGCACGAAACCTGACCTAGAACCAACCATGTCGCTAGGCTCCGGAGTATGAGATGGAAACAAAAAACGGTAAGCAGCTACTGTAGGAATGGAAGTTCAACGCACTAGGAATGTAACGCATGGGGGCCCTTAGACGTGAAATTCAAAGTTACACTCTACACCTTAATGCTTGGCGTTTCACGAAGTTCCTTCTTAAAAGTAACGACCGCCGACTCTGAGTAGAAACGTCGTCCTCAACAAAGCACAGGTCTGGCTGGTCGAAAGTCGAAGTTATCGGCTGAGACCGTAGGACTCTAAATGGAATAGTTAGAGAAGACAGCAACACCACGACTCCTCAATTCATTGCAGATCTCTTCAATGGGCATCTACAAAACCCCGTTTTCCTAAAAAACTGTTTCGCGAAAGAGCTGCAAGAGGTTTACACAACTTTGTCCAACATTAGTGGGTAGATTACGCGACCACACGGTATCCACATTATAAAGCAACCACATCCGCAAAACCATTCGCTTCTCCTGAAGTAGTTCAAATACAAGGCACCGGAAGTAGCTGGGGAACACGGAAGCTGCCGAAACCTGCAATAGTGGAATAATTCGAAAAGCCACCAGGACAAAAGCCAACAAATGGAAAAACCCACATTCAAGCCTTAATCTTGCGGAAACTCCCCCCAGCTTGCCCACGAGCAATCCCATTCAAAATAACACCCGAGACTATTTCTAAAGAAGAAGGCGACTCATGCAAGGAGAATGGCGTTGTTACGATAAATATTTACAGTCTATTAATGCAACTATATACATATAAAGCAAACACTTAGCACATCTAGCTGTCGATCTTCCCCTTCTTGAAGGGAGGTTCGTTGCCTCCAGCAGAGTGGAACTTTCGTTTTCTGCTTAAGCCAGGATTAAAAGTGCCCGCTTCAAGTTCACGGAGACGGTTCTCCAGGTAGGCACGGGCACGTATACCCATTTCGTTATCAGCGTCCTCATCACCAAGAGCATCCAGACGGATGGAGAGAGCTGCCTTGGCTGCCAACATGCGGGAAATCTTGCCCTTGATGTTGGGTCCAGCCTGACCGACGAGGCTTGCGTGGTACAACAGACCGTACTTGGGCGTGGCATGACGTGTTTTGAGCGCACGGAAGAGGGCCTTCTCCGCTCCGAGAATTTGAACTGTCGAGGCAGGGTACTTGCAGAGGTTCACGAGGGTCCCAGCTCTGGCGATCAGACGAGCACCCAGGATCTCACCAACTAGAGCTGTCAAGTTGGGAGCCACAGCAACCATGCGCTTGACGAGGTACTCGTGGAGGGTATTCCTCGATTCGGAGATGTCGACAATTTGGTCGCAGAGGGAGTGAATCATCTCAACGTCCTCCTGAGTCAACTCAGTCCCCAGAGAGACGATGGCAGCGTCTTTCACTTGGTCAATGAGCTCTTCAGGGAGAAGATCAGTAAGATCCATCTTGGCTGCATTCTCACGCACTCCGATTCTTTTGACAAGCTGGATGTAGGTCATGTTGTCAGTGACGATTCTGGCCAACTCCGGAAAGTGCCAGCCGTACATTTCCTTGCATCTCATTACGTAGTTGTTGGACTCCTTGTCCAGCTCGTCCAAAAGACCTATTGCTTGGACAATCATGGTGTCGATCTTGTCAGGGTTGCATTTGAGCTTGTAGCGATCAAGACTGTGAGCCAAACCGAGTCGCATTCTCATCAGGTCGGATTCCTCAACACCCGGAATGAGAGAAGACATGTGGGCACGGACAGCTCTGGTCAACTTATCAACCAGTGAATCTGCGACGGTGGAAACTTGCATTTTTCTCTAGAAAGGAGCCTGTGAGTTTGAATTAAAAGCCCTACATTGATCTCCAAGGAGAGTTTCTTGTCAGCAACAGCCAAAACGTCATCGCGAATCTCCTTCACGTACAACTTTTTGAGGAGCTTCTTCAGTTTCTTGGAGATTTTCCCCTCGATCATGTCGACGGTGGCTGAAATATGGGACTTGGGTTAGCATAGCCAAAAGCAGTCATCAGTACGGTAGGTTATCATCGGAAAGTTGCAGAGACTCTAGTCCGTGATATCATCAGCTTACCTGCAAGAGCCTCCTTGGTGTCCTCGAACTTGACGAATTTCTCCAGTTGAATCCTGAAATTGTGAAAACAATTATTCACATACTTCAGCACGGTTAGGCATCGTTACAGAGGTACAGAGACTAGCCCGTGATATCACCACAAAAGCAAATGTCAGTGACACCTACGATTGATTCATGAATTCGGTGTTCTCGAATTCTTTGGCAAGGTTCTTAACCTCTTCAAGCTTCTTCTCATTTTTAACTTTGAAAATTGCATAGCCAGCAGCGGTCTCAAAGAGAAGCAACATGTCGCACGTGATAGCGGTGACTGTGAAGTTCCTACGCAAATGCTAACTTGTTAAACAAGCAAATAGGTTGAATGTGTAATTATACAACAAGCATTAAATTTTGCCATTTTATTTTGATAGGTTATTGATAATAAATAAAAATTTTTTAAAGCTATAGATATGGATATTTTTATAAAAATATCCTGTAGCCGATTCACTATCAAAAGATGCTGAAAAATTACACCACTTAGTAAAGATTGTCATTTTTCAAAGATTATTTGATTCAATAAGTTAAATTAACCCAGAACAATAGCTTTTACTTCTGTATTCTACTCCAATCCTGCTGTTTGTAAATAATTAGCCCCATTTTGATGAGTACTGTAGTCATAAGGCGTAATATCCCACCAAACTAGAAAAAACCTTTTTATGACTAAATGAATCAAATAAAACTGAAATCAAGCAAATTTATTTCCAATCTGTATTCAATTTACTCCTCGTGGAGATAAATTTAAATTACAAGTGTTATTCCACAAACCGAGTGTCCTGTGGATTTGCCGAAGGCAAAATCAATCAAACTAACTATTCATATGAAGTCTAATGTTATTTGTTTACTTAATTCAAGTTCACTATATCTCTCTATTCTCAGCGACTGACGCCCCTCACATATTCCATAATATGCTGCTGATCACTTCGAGTTAATATTCATGTGATGAATCAAAATTATATCGTAAAAGCTGAATCCTTTTCAGTGACTAAATGTTGCAAATAGGGTGAGATAGGTAGGAAATACCCCTTTAAGCACATTCCAACGGGAGTAACCTATATTTATTTAAAATTTTATCAATATATAAAGATGCTCTTAACGTCATAGCACAAAATGCTCAGCATTTAACGCGTTTCATAACCATCTTATAAATGAAATATGATCGAACTTGGATCATTAGCTGTTACGAATAGGTTAATTTACAAGACACTAATTTGTAATGCTCCCAATCACTTTCAGTCGCATTGTTGAAGTATGAATTTAAGTATTTCAAATGGAAGTCAGTAAGCTATTGCAGATATATTTTTACCAGATCTTAAAGGATTTCAAAATATAGTATTCAAGAAAGTTGAATTGGGCTTGAGTTATCGCAATGTAGTGTCTAATCGGTGGGAAGAAAGTCAATTAGGTCCGATTGAAGATTGGAGGGCTGTTATCAATATTTTTTCGAATTGAACCAACTAGGCCTCAGAACTACCATCGTATTATTGATTACTTTAATAAAATTCCGAGATCGTGGGCCTTTCTTAACTAAATGTCACTATTAAATGTAAACTATTTAAATTTATTAGTTTTAATTATAAATTGAAAACAATAGCATTATCAATTTGAAATCATAACTCAAATAAAAATAGTTTCATGCGCCAAATTGCCGTGGAAATGAGATTCATCATTCCAAACGAGAATAATTTTATAGCGTAACTAAGGCAATCAAACTCCAATCTCCACACACGTCTCTAAATATCAAAAAATTACAAAAAAACGATCGCAAAATTTTATTAACCAATTTGCCATTTGAGCCGAATGTATGGAAATCACGCAAGCTGAAGCCTCCTAGCGTTTTTTGAAAAAAAGTAACACCTACCTACCACATGCAATCCTATCTGGACTGAGGAATGCTAAAATTGAATTGAGAATGACTTTAAATGGATCATTTATTGATTCGAAAACCAAAACAAAACCGAATTAATATATAGCACTGCATTACCCTGGTAACAGAGAAGACGAAAACACCGGAGATTTGTAATTAGAATCCAAGGAAGCTCAAACAAAAACCATCATTTTTCTGCGGTCGCACGCAACAGGGACTAATTAAAAGGGATGCGATGCTTTCTGTTTATTTTATGAGAAGCCAAACGTGGAAAGCACGAAATAATCGGAGAAGATATTGATTTTGGGAGAGCATCCATCATCAGAAAATATTTATAGGTAAAAGTAACTAGAAAAAGCAAAGTTTACATGCAAATCCAAGTCGAATGGATTGGAGACCGTAGTTGGGCAGTACTAATGTTTATATTGCAAAAGTTTTTACAAATAATAAATTCATTCAGTGAATTAAATTAGGAAAAGTTAATTTCTTCTATGATATTGCTTTATTTATTGTCGTATACATTGGCATGTCTAAAATCGCCTAATAACAAGTGGCATTCAATTAAGATGGCTTAATGTCAGCCGACGTATCTGATAAAAAAGTGAAAAATCCCAATTATGAGACTATTTATTTAAAACTTCTGTTTACCTCTGTATTTTCCGTGAAAATCATTTACTACAAATATAAAATTCTGCATTTTGCTACGTTAATATCTTCCGCTACTTTTGGAGTTTACATCTTTTAATTGAAAATGAATAAGATAATAAATCATCTTTTTCGCAGAAATGCAATTTTAAATGTAAACAAACGAGGAGTATTTTTCTGGCAACCACATTTTACTCAACCACCTTTAATTGTGGTGTTATGGTATCTAAATGACTTCATCTTTCCATCAAATGATTGAGAATGTTAAACAAAACACTTTCCAGAAAGCAACCAAACAGCGAAAAATGTATTTACAAACGAAATACCTCAGCTCAAATCAGTACTACCATTTCAGTAGTTATTTTTAAATGTGATAGGTCATAACGAGCTCGAGAAAATTCCCTACAAAGGAGAACTTATAGGAATACGTAGGCGTTGCTACAATAATATTCAAGCATTTGAGTTAGACGAATTTATGTTTCCATAAAGTAAAGCTGAATTATTGTGTCGTCTGCAAAAGAAAGCCCATGCATTTCATGCATATTTCATCTGCAAGCAAAGCAACGTTTGTTTTGTTAACATTCCTGATCTCTCTCAGCGAAAATACTCATACAAAATACGAAAACAAGTGGAATAAATCCGCAGCTGTATCGATAAACCGTCGAATGCAAGGACCATTGCGTGAATTCTTGTATGAAAGAAGGTTAAACGTTTGAGGAATATAAATTAGAAGCTTTGAGGAGATGATTATAAGATTTTCAAGCTGAAAAATATCTAATCAAAGGTAGAATATGGGAATAACTACTAAAAGGGTATTTATTATTTTTAATAATGCTAAGCTTTAGTCTCCCTACGATTTTTAGGGATAAAATTGACTTCATAAAGGATCAACAGTTAGATTTACTTTTAGGAGACTGAAAAAACTGAATTTTACGTCAGAGGAGCGGTTAGCAGAGAGTTTTTGTGTCCTTTTCCAATAAAATTTAAAAAGTCCATTAATTTTCCATCTGTCATGACTTCCGGAAGAAATTTAGTGTTAAATTTTCAAAATATTAATAACTTGAGTAAATATTCCTCCTGCACAGTGCATTAATATTTCAATTAAAGCTTTTACCTTTGTTTTTCCATATTTCGTACTCATGAACTCTCCTCGAAAATGAACTTTTGTGGTGTTATCGAGACTGGGTCAATTTAACTCCCAAATCTCGGAAATGAAGCCAAATTTTTAATGTTATGACTCCATTTTAAAATATTGAAACACGTTATGTCTATAAAATCAGTATAAAACCGGGGTTTATATCATAGCTATTAATTTTATGGGAAGAAATTTACTTCTAGTGTCTACTAAATGAGTCTGGACTGTAAACTAGAGACGAATTATTTCTATTCCTTTCCCTTGGGCTGTGCCCACAGCATAATTGCCGATTTGATTGTTTTGTTGAAAATAAGCCCTTCTTTAACATTTCGCTGCACTTGCGTAAATTTCAAAACAGTGGTTTGTGAATAAACTAAATGTGGCATTAAACGAGGACACTTGGCCTTCTTTTGAGGCGAAATTTGCATATTTTCAGTGACATTAAAGAATATATGTCTCTATATTGCGGGTATTAATTAGACTTTTGACATTTAAAATTCTAATTTTGAAATAACCTTTACATCCACTGACCTGATTAACTACCAAAAGTGTTTATCGAAAACAAATTAACAAAAAAAAACGGAAAGTGTGTTTGGTAGCTAGAAAATGTAATTAGTTAATACGAAGAGGGATTCCACTGTTACTAAAGAGTTTTATTTCAATTATCGCAAATTATTTGATATAAAATGGTGGCATTTTAAAAGGGAATGTAAATGAGGAATTTTCTAAATCGATCAAGTAACTTTTAATCTAATTTTATATAAACAAAATATGATCCATTTAAATAATTTTTGGCACAATTAGGCATTAAAAATACTCTTTAATTAAGAAATTAACATTGAGACATAATTTACGGAATGTTCTGATAGAAACTGAAAATGGCTCAAACGCACTACTTGAGTAATTTTCATTAAATAATTTCTTTACTTAAAAGCCTATAACAATTCAGAGAGACGCTGAAATTGATTTTTTAGACTTCAGAATGAATTATTACGGCCCATGGAGTGCTCTTAGCACACTTACCGCTTAGTGAAGAAGTGCGCTTTTAACGCGCCTGATTAAATCTGTTTTAAGTCTAGATATTAATGGAATGGGAGGCTGGTTTTGAGTTGAGGATAGTTCTGTGAACTGTGAAACCTGTTTTGAAGATTCAAAACCCCAATAGTGGTTTCTTAAACAGCCTACAGTGAATACCCTATGAAGGCTACAGGCCACATGAGGATTCATAGAAGACGACGACCTTGAAGACTATCAGAAACCTCAAAAATGCTGAAATTATAGAGAAAAGGTCTTCTAATTTCAGCTCTTCCGTGGTGGAATCTGGAGTAGTGCAGCTCACGATGAAGAAGAGTTTTATGGAAACGGAGTACTGTTTTGGGTGAGCATTGAGGAGTTCTGTGGAACGTCATCCTCAGCAAAGCATAGGTCTGGCTGGTCCAAAGTCAAAGTTCACCTCTGAGGGATATGGTCGCACACGGGAGCCGGACTCCACGGAAGAGCTGCAGTTCAATTAGAAAACCTCTGCTTTTAAAGTAGACAAATGTTTCAAACCGTTTAAGGTGGTGGAGAGGTGGATTAATTGAGTTTTTTTATGAAGAATCTTCATTTGAGTCATCACGGGCGACTTTGTCGTCATACCAACCACCACGTGAGTGCGTGCGTTCCTCCGAATCTCTATAATGTAAATTCCATTAATTAGTACGAAATCTAGTCTAGTTATGCACAATCTTATCCAAACTTTCAAAGGCAGATAAACAGGGTTTTAATATCAAAATCCCCACGACTTACAAGGCAGAATTTTTGTGACGGAAAACGAGGTAAATTTCACTTTCATTGTTTGCCGTATTACCAAAACTGGCGTTTCCCTTCTTGCCAACTCAAAAAATGAACTGCAATTTCAACAAACAAAAGTTGTTAAGTGTAGTCGCTAAAAACAAGTTTTGATAGGGAGAAGTTCAAATATGGAAGAGTATTTGAAAATTTAATCAAGCAATTAACATTTAAAGCTGTTTTTTGTTAAGGTGAAAAAATTATACATTAAAAACGGCCAAATTAAACGAGTGGATTTCACCCAAAATCGTGATTGGTTTTCGTGTAGTAAGTTAAACAACCCTCCACGAAAACATCGAAATAAATTAGGTAGAATCTCTTTTTTCGTTTAATAAATACATTTACCATTATGTGGATTATTAGATGTTAGATTGAAAAAAAATCTGAACACAAGGAAATGACAATCGATTCAAGAAAGCGGCACGCCATATACGGACTGCGTGCACTAACTTCACATCGCGTCAACTATCAAATAACGTGTTTTTTACAAATTAAATCTTTCTCCTTCAATAAGATAATGTAATCATGCAAACAACAAGTTTTTAACAACCACGAAATGGCAATTGTTTCAAAAGAAATTAAATAAAAAGAGGAATTAACTTATTATTGTTGTTAACAAAAATTAGCGGCCATTAACAGCGGGTTTGACAATGGCTATATGCCAAGTAATGCGGTGAAATGCATTTCGAGTTGGATAATAGGGATTCTAATTAGAAAGGCCACAGTTTGCTTCCCCGATATCCGTTTGATAGGCCAAACGTCACAGCAACATCAACAACAGCAACAGAGATGACCCATTATTTGGGCTAACATATGCGGCATTTTCGTGCAGCTGGGCCGAATGCACATTTGGAGGAGAACGATGGCATTCTTACAGTGATAGATTGAAGGAATTTAGAGAAATAATAATTGTATTCAATGCCACAGAGTCATTTTGGCTGGATTACCATTTAGTCAGAGCGTACTGAGTGGCGGTTTTAAGAATGGATAACCTCAAACAATTTCTCCCTACCAATGGGAAATCCATACAATTTCTGTAGCGAAAAATGTGCAAAAAACCCATTTGTACCTAAATAATTAATGACAATAATTAGGTAATTACGATTGTATCTTCAGTGCCAGAAAACCAGGTCGATATTTTCAAACGATAAACGATGTAGAGTGAGTAAAGCGAAACGAATTATTTGCAAGGATAAAACGGTTTTTATGAAGAGATATGAGTGAACATCTGCACGGTGTGTGTGTATGTGTTAGGTGGTCTAAGGTTAGAGAATTTCCAGTGAAAGGTAACGATTGAAAGGGTCGTCGGTGTGTTCCTATCTTCCTATCTGGATCTACCATTTCTGTGACGCTGGATTGCACAAGGAGGAGAGATAGAGAACACACAGTGTATTTGACCAAACCCGCATTTTTCGCAACTTTTTATAGAATAAACATGATTTTATACTGCACCCGGTTGACTTGGAGAAGACTCGATATTGCCCACTGTGAATTCCTTGTTCGAGAGGTGCTCAGAGGAGAATAATAAATGATGGAAATACCTGAGAGATGTGGCTACACTCAGGTTCTCTCCAGGACGGATCAACGACCACATGCAGCGGGTAGGACAACACGTAAGTTCTGTGCAAGATGAGGAGACGTGCTCACCAGAACCTTTACTCCAGCGCGTGTGTGTTGCGTAGTGCACACAGGCGGCATTGTGTGGTTAAAGGAACAAGGAGACACGACTCAGACTTGACTTGGTGGCAACAGGGAGTCTGGTAGGTAGCTGGATTTGGGCTGTCTAGACGGTTAGTAAGTTGGAAGTAACAAAGTGCAGCAGAGTGTTTTTTGCGCACTAACAATCGATAGTTCATACCATCCTATTTATAGCAAACTTCTTTATACCACAAGTTTACGCACTAAACACCCTAGCCGAATTGAGATAGAGCAGAGGTGTGCTAGACCACACCCAAATAGAGCGTCCGCTCTGAACTCAGTGCACACTGATTAGATGTGAGCATTCTTGAGTCGTGTGTTCAGCCAGCTTCAACAGCGATCTGCTTGCTGGTTGGTAAACAATGAGAAGAAACCTCTGGTAGTGATCGCAAAGCCACTACAGTATTTCCATATTCAGTGGACCGATTCCTGCCCTACAGTTGGGTTTCGGTCAATCAGCTTTATCAATCAGTTTCGTGATTGGTTGAATGGGATTAGAAATCTCCAGGCGTGGAAGCTAGCCCATTGATTCGATTTGAGACACTCAATGAGACTGCTTGTTCAGTTATGCAATCATTAAAAAATTAGAAATTTGGTAAAAAACATATCTTCTTTCAGAATCAGGCAAGAATTATTACCTTCTACCAGAATGTATCAGCAAGCTAACACAGTTTACCTAAAATTGCTTGAATTTCTCGCAATGATTGACAAAGTGAAGACTTCTGCATTGCTTCACACTCAAACCAATTGTTTTCGGTCCGTTTGAACGAAGATCTGCTTGGTGGACAAACCACATGCTGGACAGTTTCATGTACTCATAACAAGCATGACCGAACCAATCGAATCGAATCGAATCGAACGAACAATTTCGGGTGGAATTGGGCTTCTCTATGTGTTCACGGAGGAACGCTTTCGGCTTGCCTAGTGGTAATAACCCGAAATTTGGCCCTGATAAATGGTGAATTTGTGACAAGAAAGAGCACAAACTCGAAAGCGTATTTTGAAGTTTACTGACTCTAAGAATATTTCAAGCTGTTCATTTTTACGAGATGATCATTAACTTAGATTTGTGAGTTATGAGTGTATATCAGCCAGTTGCGTGATTGGTTTTCTAATATTAATTGAAAAATCCTGATTTAAAACAGGGATTAATTAACTTTGAATTTGACTGTTGATTTTTAAAAGGCAACACTTTTGATCACCAACTATTTAGCAAACCGTGTAAGGGAAGGAAAACGACTGTTTTAAAGTAGCGAATTCGGTGAATTTAAAAAAATCTCGAAAAAGCAAGGAAATTATTCTGTTGTCATCAGAGGTTTAATCAAAATAATCACAGTGCCTCTTCAGGATCAATCAAATTCAAACTAACACATGGACCTCTGGTATTCTGATATGAGAGTCTCGATACCGTGCCAATCAAACATGATTAATAGGCAGATTTTGAAAGGCTAATAATTTAAGGAAGATAAAGTCTGGCATTTTAAAAAAGTATTTGGGAAAGAATTCCTCCTCTTCCTCCTCCTCCTTTCTAGAACTCAAGTAAATCATTGACAGATACCATTTTAACAACGTAGATGGTTAACGGTTACTCCTAGTCATTGTCAATCAACCAACAAGCAAATCGTTGTTTTAAGCTGGCTGAATACATGACTGAATGACAAGAATAGGAGGTAATACTAATCCTATGTAAATTGGGATAAAATCGTGTATTTTTCAAATTCTGCTACATAAATGAAGCCAAAAGTGTTGGCCGTAATCAGGAGATCGCTAAGATATTAAAGTACACGCTCTCTTAAATCTGAAACATCGCTTTTTTGAAATTCAAAACTGGCATCTCACTTCTTGCCAGCACAAAAGTGTAGCCGCGAATAACAAGTTTTGATAGGGAGAAGTGCAAATATGGAAGAGTATTTGAAAATTTAATCAAGGAATGAATATTTAAGGCTGTTTTTTGTTAAGTTGAAAAAATTGTACATTAAAAAAACGGCCAAATTAAACGAGTGGACTTCGCTCAAAATCGTGATTGGTTTTCGTGTGGTAAGTTAAACAACTCTCCACGAAAACATCGAAATAAATTAAGTAGAATCTTTTTTTTCGTTTAATAAATACATTTACCATTGTGGAGGTTATTAGATGTTAGATTGAAAAAAATTCTGAACACAAGGAAATGACAATCGATTCAAGAAAGCGGCACGCCATATACGGACTGCGTGCACTAACTTCACATCGCGTTAACCTACGTTGCCAATGGAAACTCTGGTACAGCCGTATTCACGTCTTCCTCTGCCATTGAGGTACCTCATCTTCGCTATGTGGTGCTATGCCACCAAGACTGGTCTGATTAGTAAACGCTACGTTAAGACGGAACGCGTAGATCCAGATAGGAAGATAGGAACACACCGACGACCCTTTCAATCGTTACCTTTCACTGGAAATTCTCTAACCTTAGACCACCTAACACATACACACACACCGTGCAGATGTTCACTCATATCTCTTCATAAATAACCGTTTTATCCTTACAAATAACTCGTTTCGCTTTACTCACTCTACATCGTTCATCGTTTGAAAATATCGACCTGGTTTCCTGGCACTGAAAATGCAATCGTAATTACCTAATGATTTTTATTAATTATTTAGGTACAAATGGGTTTTTTCGGCACATTTTCCGATACAGAAATTGTATGGATTTCCCATTGGTAGGGAGAAATCGCTTGAGATTATCCATTCTTAAAACCGCCACTCAGTACGCTCTGACCAATCGGTAATCCAGTGGATTTCGGTAATCCAGCCAAAATGACTCTGTGGCATTGAATACAATTATTATTTCTCTAAATTCTTTCAATCTATCACTGTAAGAATGCCATCGTTCTCCTCCAAATGTGCATTCGGCCCAGCTGCACGAAAATGCCGCATATGTTAGCCCAAATAATGGGTCATCTCTGTTGCTGTTGTTGATGTTGCTGTGACGTTTGGCCTATCAAACGGATATCGGGGAAGCAAACTGTGGCCTTTCTAATTAGAATCCCTATTATCCAACTCGAAATGCATTTCACCGCATTACTTGGCATATGGTCATTGTCAAACCCGCTGTTAATGGCCGCTAATTTTTGTTAACAACAATAATAAGTTAATTCCTCTTTTTATTTAATTTCTTTTGAAACAATTGCCATTTCGTGGTTGTTAATAAACTTGTCGTTTGCATGATTGCATTATCCTATTCAAGGAGAAAGAGGTAATTTATAAAAAAAGCATGTTATTTGATAGTTTTTTAAGGATTGTTATGTGCTAATTTAGATGTCCATTACTTGATTAAATTTCTAAATGAGCCTTCAGATTGGCACCTTCCATTGTCACAAATTGACACTAGTTACTTTTAAAAGGTGAAATTCCAGGTTATTTTTTTGTCAAGCAGTAGAATGCCAACGTGGAATTTCAAAAAAAAATGTGTTAGATTATCAAAACGATCACGTGTGAACGTAAAACCACTTAAACAAATTTTTGAAACCCTACAAATTAACCCTGCTCCCTCGAAACCTATTCTCTCTTTCTCATTTGTATCTAATTTAATAAATTTTTAGCTTTTACTGTTGAAATCCTAACGATATGTCGGTCTGAACACGAATATGACCCAAATTTTCATTGGCTCAGGTGCTGACCACTAAATTTCGACACTGTTACAAGATTTGTCGTTGTCGCCTTCCGTTAGACGTTCAGTCTTAGAGCTAATAGAATTGTAATTTTGGTTGCTTAAATGAAGGATTTGCAATTTGACTATCTCAATAGGAACAAGAAAGTGAATCGTAAGAGCCAAACATGCATGTACTGAACGTGTAATAGTTAAATGAAAAATTAAATGCTCTTTCATGGAACCGACAGGCCCTATTTCGAATCGTTCTCCAATTAGGGAGTCTCTATGACAATCATAAATCATGTGACATAATTTAAATTGCTATATTTCCAAACAAACAACAGGCATAATTTGGTTCGACACGCAAACATTTAAGTGCTGTTTGA
This sequence comes from Anomotaenia brevis, assembly GCA_030710315.1. NCBI lineage: Eukaryota > Metazoa > Platyhelminthes > Cestoda > Cyclophyllidea > Dilepididae > Anomotaenia > Anomotaenia brevis. The sequence continues at coordinate 550,959 of JAUOZQ010000039.1, forward strand.
TTACCTGGCAATAAAAAGGTACAGATTACAAACTGGTGGCGCTTTTAGAGGTTTGGCATTATCCAGGTGGTGAATTTCAACTGTAAAATTGCATTAAAATTATCAACCAAGTTTATATTTATGCTTCTCGCTTAACCAATCTCCACTGAAGGTCAACTCACTGAAAAAGTCACACTATAGTAAGAATCCACAGGTGTTACAACATCGAAATTGAGTACACAAAATGATCTGCAGAGATTTATCCAAGCATTCTTCTCCGAATTTCAAGTGACTCTAAGTTTAACTTCCAAAAGCCTATTCATATCAGAGCGACTGTATTAAATATTTTAAATTTACCATTCTTAAAATGTTCAGTTTTATTAGAAATGCTCTTAAATTTCGTTTAATTTAAAGATAAATTTCGGCCAGAATTTTGAAATGATCTGGCTTATTGACAAACTTTTGGAAAATCCTCAACGATCGATAATCGCTGATTAATCAATTCGACCTTGAGGATGACCTTGAGAATTGTAGCAGAAGGCGAGACGTCAGAAAGACCAAAGTTTCAAGCAACCTTGTAAGCATCATCTTTTTTTAGAAAAAATTAAAGTTTCCTACTTTAATCCTAATTAGAAATTTTTGCGGCCTTTTTGTTTCGAGTGCTAAAACGAAGGGCATTTTTTTGAGGGCAATTAAGGAAATTAAATGGCTGGAAAAATATTATTACACCCATCTGCCTACAAAACACCCTAAAAAGGCACTCTAGGTTGTTGTCGCTGAGTGGAATCTTGAACATTAAGATCAAAAACAGGCTTTCTAAAAAAACGTACTTAAAATGCTTGCGACAGTTTTACGGCGAATTTTCTGGAATTTGCGATGATTACTTAAAACCCTTAACCTTAATACTAACTAAATTATTAGTTTACAACAAATTAAAATATGTTGGAATACTTCACTTGGGGTAAACCAGAATTGTAGTTACCTACGATGCGTTTCATGCAAGCCGCCGACAATGGAAAACGTACATTTAAAGATAATTTTAGACTTCCAATTTTATGGTAAATTTAATGAATAGATAGGTTTTTGTCCGAATTTTACATTTTTTACATTTCAGAATGCGTAACGGAGCTGAACTCATCCACGCCATTTAACGCTTGCTCAACCACAAACAGTATCCTTAATTAGCACTTAAAAGCTTCCCATCAAAGTCTGAGTTTGTTGCCAAAACCAAAATCTGCGTTACCCATTAAACATTTCTGCCATCTGAAGGTACAAATCCACTCAACCAATCAGGAAAGGCATCTCATGGATTGATTACTATCGATTAACTTTATTTGTGTTCTCTCTCTAACTTTCTCAGTCTTTCATTTTTAATGAGAAGTCGTTAAGGCGACCATCTTCGAGAAAAAGATTATCGATTTTTTGTCGAAGCCCTTTCAACAAGTCACATATCAGTATGTTGTAGGTCAACCAACCAAAAAACAGATCGTTTAAGCTCCCCAACGATTTATTGATTTTTCGTCCACTTGTTTTGGTGATTCAAAATAAGATCGAAACTTATTTGATGACCTAATATCCGACATTATTTATATTTTTCTGATTAAAACTATTTTTCATCGACTAAACTTACGCTTTCTCTCCTATCGCTTGTGAATAAAATTAGTTCCTTCTATGATTTAAAAAATAAATAATTACTGGGGACACGAACGAACCAGTGCATTTATTTGGGTCATCAACAATGATTTTTTGTACTTTTAAGATTTTTTCAACTGTTTGCAAATAAAAGATTGATTTATGAAAAACTTTCAGCGTTTTAAGCTGCCGAAAATACAGGTACACATTTTGAAGTGTGTGTGTTTTCAAAGAATGTCCCCTCAGATTTTACCTCTGGACTAAAGTTTGAAAAACGCACTGACGAGAAGCACATTCGTGTTAAGAAATTCAACTCAGGGAAAGGAATTCTGCTTTGCAAAATTACAGAGCACTGACGAAGCAGTTTCCAGAGTTAAAGCAACTTTCTCTACCAGAATAAAAGAAAGCTTAAATACCTTAAACGTTTTTTCCAAAAAATTGTTGGAAAGAAACTAGAATCTTATTAAAATAAAAGAAAAAGGGACTTTATTAGAGCTCGAAAATACCGAATAATAAGAGGAACGCCCATTTGACCTTGAAGGGCGGAAAATCAATACTGAAAATTTCATTGGTTGCGTAAAAGTTTAACCACAAAATTTTGCTTTCAATAAATGAGAAAAATTAGCATAAAAATAAAAAGACGAATAATGAAGGTTTTTTGTAATAAAGTTAAAATTTTCATCAGGAAATAGTACGACTTCTCTCGTTAGCCAGGGTTCAACCACACTAAACGGAAATTTATGGAGATTATTAAGGAGGAAATCTACTGCTGTAATCAGATCGCATATTGGTACGTTTCTAACTCCTGGCTTGATGAATCAGGTGGGTCGTCGATAACCTCCCATTCGTACAATTTTTTTTCCATACAACAAGATTAATCACCGGAAAACTGAAGGCGAATAGAGAATAGCTCGTGTTGAGCATCGAGTTGGCGTCCGCTGCGGTGTGTACTCGCCGAAGTCCGCTCTGAAGTCAGGGCCGAATGTTCTGGAAGAGATGAACTCAGGGCACACTGATTAGATGTGAGCATTCTTGAGTCGTGTATTCAGCCAGCTTCAACAGCGATCTGCTTGCTGGCTGGTAAACAATGAGAAGAAATCTCTGGTAGTGATTGCAAAGCCACTACAGTACTTCCATATTCAGTGGACCAATTCCTGTTTTACAGTTGGGTTTCGATCAACCATCTTTATCGATCAGCTTTGTGATTGGTTGAATTGGATTAGAAATCTCCAGGCTTGGAAGCTGGTCAAATACGCTTCGAAAATGGGACCACACAATTAGTTGAGGGTGTGGTTTGTTAAAGTACGAATAGTATTTGATAATTACTGATAATTACAGACTGGCTAATGCGTTCTCTATGGCAACGACAATCAATACAGCGCTAATGGGTCAAAAAGTAAGCAGAACTCCAAAAAATCCGTTGAATTATCAAGTTTAAACATGTTAATTGTTCTTTTTCAATCATTTTCATGGTAGACACTGCAATTATCAGTTTTAAAAAAACAATCCACTTTAACAATTCAGACTTAGTCCTTCCTTTGTCGAATCTAACATCAAATTGTCGTCTTTTTTAAAATGTCATATTTTTATATTTAAGGTGCAAAAATATATTCCATTATGTTTCAGAAAGTGAATTTTTAAGAAATAAAAAGTTTTGCTTTTAAGGCATGTTTCTTTTCAACTCATTTCTCTCTTTTCTGAAATTCTCAGAATCACCTATTAATATTTTGAAGAAATAATTAATTATCAAATATAGGCGCTATTTTGGATGTTTAAAATGACTTAAATCCGGATTTGACATTTTCGTTAAATATTTTTGAAATGATTTGGAGGGAAGACGCTGCTGTTGAGCATTTTATTAAGATTTAAAGAAAAATGCTTATGCCCATGGGTTTCAATATCATTATTTTTGTAAAAAGCAATAGAATTTCGCAGATTGCAGTCTTTTTTGAGAAAGCAGCTCCGTTAACTTTGGCACAATCCCCATTTGAGATTAATAAAAATTATATTGCCACAAAATTATATTTACTTTTCATAGTTGAAAAGTGGAAAACACTTCTTGGGCCTTGAGAATATATATTTTTTTTAAAATACTAATCTTTTTCTCATAAATTCTCTAAGTTTTGAAACCCTTAGACTCAATTTTCAATATTCTGAAGGCATGAATAATTATCGATCCATTTTCCTATCATTAATGGAGGATAAAATTGCTTATTCTAAAACATGTTAATTTTTTCTATGAAAGATTTTAATTTGCAATTATTTGACTACTTATTTTGTCTTTTTTCTCTTGTAAGATTCACAAAAAAATTTATTAATGCAAGCACCTGACCGAAATATAATAAAGTTTAAGCTTAATTTTTCTAACCCAACGTTGTTTTAATCCCGATTATTTGGCTCAAAGCGCCCTTTTAAATTGTGGCAGAGATTCTTGTTTTAATAATAAAGAACGAATTGAATAATGTAAAATATGACTTAGAAGTAACTACAGCTTGAAAAATGTGAAAGACTTGTAACGTGAATACAATAAAACTCAAAAATATTAATTGTCATATCGATAACACATATTCTACTGAACGCTAGAGGTCTGCTTATGCAAATGGAGCGAGACAATTTGAATTTACGAAAGAAAATAAATAATATTATCGAATAATATCAAAAAAGTATCTTTACAGTTTGTTTTTAAAAAAAACGAACGAAATATAAAGATTATTAAAAATTTTAATGGATATCATTTTAATGCGATATTTTTACTTGTGCAAACAAATCTTAAAATGTGGAAGATTTTTACATTTTTAAAGTGAAATGTTTTTTCGAATGAGTAATTTTGCCTACATGTGATGACAATTTAAACAATTGCTAGATTAGGCCGTTTTAAAGTCACATTGAGCACAATTAAGGCAGTAATGTTCACCTAAGGCAAGGCATTGTGTGATTTAATTATGAAATATCTACGTACGAGAAAGCAGAAAATTTCATTTACAAAAGCGCGATGAGATAAGGAGATTAGATAAACACTAAAACAAAATGTTTTTTTAGTTAAATATATTAATTTATTAGAAAAAGGGGGAGGAGGAATTTGTGCGATTTTTCAACGGCAATCTAATTATTCGACATTCAAATGAGTAGTTTGGAAACCAATGGAACTCAAAGTACTGATTTTTCTAACTGATGTAGAGATTTCAAAAATTTGGTGCGAAAAAAATTATGGTGCTTCAAAAGTTTTAAAATCAACTTCTAGATCCGATTTCATATTTGGTTATTATAAAGACTCGATTTAAAACAAAGTTGTACTCTCAGTCAGTGCCAAAAAGAATTTTTGTTATTCAAAATGGTCTTCTCAGTTGATCTCTGGGAAATTGAAAAATCTAATTAGTTTTTCTTACTTTTTTTCAGATTTTTGATACCATCTGTGTTTCGAGTGGACTTGCAAATTAAAATGAAATATACTCGCCCCAAATGCTCACCTTCTCAACTTGTTATCACTGAATGTTCCATGACCAAATTAACGGATTACTCCATTAATTATAGGGGATATTTTATCATCTGATTTATTTTTATTTTCCAAAAAATTAAGATTGAAAGTAATACATTAGTAAAATTTTGCCGGCTCATATTGCCAAAATATTTTTCCTACAATCTTCTTACTGAAATTACAGACTTTCTTAAATGACTTCAAGCTACTGCGAAATAAGAGCACATTTACAAATTATTTAATGAAATTATTAAGTGGTTTGTGTGTTGTAACAATATGCCGATTTCCATAACAGAAACACAAGCATTTTAATTAATTTTCCATCAAATCTATAGCGTTTAGGGTATTTTATTATAAATTTCATCATGCGCGATAAAATTTGCTTATTTTGCTCGTAAAAAGTATATATAATTTTAAATCCAAGCTTTCAACCAACGTCAATGTGTTCATAGCAGAAACGTTAATTCGCATTTCGCTTGTTATGCGCTTTTTTAATGAATGAAAACGCCTTCAATCAGGTTGCCATTCATTTTTAGGTTAGTGGAAGTCTTTCTGGCAAACATTTAATTTTTTTCACTTAAACAAAGAATCAAAAACTGTTTCTCCCACCTGCCAAGGCGTTTGAGAATCAACTTTTAAATTTAATAAATTTTTGGCAAAACTAAGTATCTTAAAAGGACTTTTCAAGTTGCTTCGAAGTTCTAGGTGTCAACTCGGTTTGAATGCAGTGGATCCAATTCGACACTCAGTTGAATGTAGTTTTCACGTCAATGTTTTTAACTTTAACGATTTTTCTTTACTACGATAAAACTAAAATAGGTTTCTTTTATAAAATAAGACGAAAAATTCTGATAAAGCTAAATTTTGTCTCCTTCCGTTTTGTTCAACGTTTATGTTAGCGAGAGATCGCACCATAAATTCTTTTGACAACAAATCATCTCTTTCGCTGGTAGATTTTTATTCCCAAATTCCTGCGTCCACACTTCAGAGAACCACAGTTGATATCAACCACTCCTAAAATATGATTAACAACACTTTAATTAATTATGAAATTGGCATAAACACCCTCCAACGCAATTCACTTCTGTGAGAGATGACTTTATAGCAAAGGTAGGATTTCAGATTACTGCAAATTGGTTAAAAACCGCTTAGATATAAATCAAAAATACGTTTTTTTCAATAACAATGTAAACATTTCAAAGATTTTTATCTAACTTTTTGCTTGTTTTGGAATATTTTAATGTAGAAAAAAGCATTTTTATTGTTTAAAACAGCGCGCAATATCACCTGAGTTCTTTGTTTAAATGAATAATCTAAGATAATGTTTTTCTTTGTCAGATTGCTTGAGAAAAAATAGAAAATTTATAGAATTTCTCAAAAAATGAATGCGGAACTTGAAAAGCTCTCATTACTTGGTAATGTAGTCGAAAGTTTGACAACCCATAATGACATCTGAAACCTCCTTCATGAATGCAACTTTTCTAATAGGTCAATAGTTGGCGAAAATATAGAATTTAATAAGCAATATGAAGCAAATAACTGAAGATGAAATTTGAATTTAATGCCAGCCCAATTTTGCGTCGAAAATTTAACCCTCAAAGCAGTGGTTTCCACTAACATGGATCAAGTCTCAGATGGCTTCAGATTCAGTCCTAGTAGTGGGATTCTGGTTGCGTGATAATGGAATTTCCCTTTGAAAATCAAAGTAAAGTTTCAGAAGTCCACTCTGCTCAGGTTTTAAGAAACCCAAAGATTGACGCTTCGATTGAGGGAGAGGGAAACACCCATGTGTTGGGACCTGTTTCATCATAACAATGACAATTCACAAGCCCAATCATCCAGGCTAGTCCATTATGTCCATTTTGATGATAAACGCTTTCTCGTCTAACATTAGATCTAAAAAACTTCACTCACTTCATTTTTTCCATTTCAAAATAGCAACAAATGTGAGGAAAGATATTTATGTACAAATATTAGGAGGTTCTATTCTACCTAATCTTTACTAATTGACGATTTTCTATCAATCCAAAACCTGATTCAGTAACTGCATCAAAAAAAGATCAATTTCTTTTCAGAATATCCGGCGAATAAAAAAAATTAGATAATGATTTGATGTCAGAAAAAAAATAATTTAGATTACTACTGAAATGCGTTTAATTGGAAGCCTCGATTGCTGCAAGTGTGCGATTTTTTCTGGCTAATATATGCAAGTTAAACGAAAATCGGACCTAATTGAAAATCAGGTTAAAAACAAAAGAATTAGAAGTTTCCACCAGATCGTGTGACCGTTTCTTACTAAAAATGATGGTCTTCCTTTTTTAACGGAACTCGAGTAGCTGTAAAAATACCCCATTGAATTAAATAGAGTGTACAATTTTGAATTAAATTTCATTCCTTAATTAGTAACTCAGTAAAATTATAGTCAAATCTTTCGCTCTGAAATTTCGGCTTTCTTCAGTTCAGTTAATCAAAAAACGTGTATTATTGTCCTAGAAATGGACAATACAACATGGTTGCCTTTCGATATCTCTAATGCAGATTCCGTCAATAATTCACGCTCTCATTCCAATGAAAGTCCAAAATCCAAGCAGTTGTTCGAAAACCCAAACAGCCTACTATTTTGTGTTTTATGTTCAAGTGTACTTGAACTTTGCAATCGAATGCTATCAGAAAACGCCAGTTTCAAATAAGGCAAGTCTGCACAAAACTAGTTTTTCTTACGAGGTTAATGAGAAATGCCACTGTTTGGATGGAAACTGTTTGGATTTTTTTCACTTGTTTAAATTACGGTCTTCACAAAACCAGGTTTGGACATATCGGGGAATATTTATGATGACTTTCCCTCGACTGGCGTGTTGACAAACGCCCCAGAAGGCATCCGAACCGGCAACTATTACTGCTACTTGTGTACAAGCAGTCTACTGGGTTTTTAATAATCCTGGAGTATCATTGACATTCCTAAAAGCTCAGGTTCTGTATCAGCAGTTCATCTAAATATAGTTGAATTATTGATCGATTTTCTAAAAGTATGTTCGATCTGAATGCTGATTGGAGAACGAATACTACGAGCCACTAGCAGTGGAATTGTAGCCCCTCAAATGGCCTCAAATTCCTGAAAAATCTAAACTTTGCGCCTTCTTTATTATCTCTTGCTTAGAGTTGACCTCCAGATTTTCCATCCACTGTTATCAGAGAACACCAGTTCTAGATAGACGAACTAATACCTAGATTGGTTAATATGGATATTCCAAAAGTGATGCTGCCTAGTAACGAGATAAACGCAATAAGTAATATACCGCCATTAGTGATTCCGTAGTTTTCCCACAACCAGTGTGATGATATTTCAGCTGTCAATTACCCCATTTGTCAATGACTTCCTATCATTTACTAATATATAGTGTATAAGTGAACAAATGAACGCTATGTAAATGAATGATCTTTTATAGCAGAGAAAACACTGAAGAAATTTGGCAAAAGTCCTTCCTTTTTTCTCCTCAAAACATGCATAATTTTGTGAATGAAAGATGCTCCCCATTTTAAGTGCTACAAATTGTAGCTGATATGAAATTACATGCAGTTAAGTCACTTTTAATGTGGCTTAGTGATGAAAAAAGCAGTTTACTACATGAAAAGCTTGTTTACTACATGGGCAAATTAAATGACATTCGTTCTTAGCAAAACATTAACAGCTCATTTGAACAATTAAATGGGTGGAGTATACGTATTATGAAACAGAGTTTCTTGTTCTGTAACGCGAATAAAATACCTATTAATGGGTCAGAAATTGCGAAAATGAAAAAACAAAAATTCCTATGGTCTTTAAAATGCATTCCTACCAGAGGTAAACAATGATTCCTCAGAGAAAGTCATATATTACTCTACTCGAGGGACCAATACTGAACTCAAACAGCATCGAAAAATATATCGTTGAAGCTCCTCCGTCGTGGAATCCAGGATTGTGCAGCTGTGGACGAGCGATTTTAAGAGCCGTGGTTTTGCAATCCTTTCTAGAAATTCGATTTAGAGTACGACGGCGTCTTTCAGCCATCAACTTCGACTTTTAGCAGTTCCGGTCTTTGTTGAGGATGACATTTTCTTGTTTAAAACGCGTCAGTCATAACGCGCCAAGTCATAACGCCAAGCATACGAACGGCATTATCTGTTGCACTAGTATCTGTGATTTTTATGAGATTATAGCCAAATTCTAATATTTGTAAAAGACATTATATTAAATAAACAACGATCCCAGAATGTTAGATGTTTCCACTATTTTGTCCACTACGTCGAAGATTGTCGTCGTTGAGGGTTTCTGGACCCATTCAGAGGTTCCTCTGAATGACTGTGTCCTCTGAGTGCGACAGCAATAGGTTTCTTTCTCGACGACACACCAAAAATTTGTCCACTGGTGACTTAAGGCGATACGGGCAATTCGGTTTTTCTGGGTCACTTTGGAGCGTTAAAACCACGAACCAAGTTCCATCATCACCGCCTGCGATGATAAGTAATTAAAAAAAGTTATAGATTATTTAAAAAATTTAGAATATTTAATGAATACTCAAATTCACATGAGGTTTTCTATCGATTAAGTTCTCATTCAGATTAACACTCTTTTTCGAATCAGTGTTTTTTTCAGTTTCATAGGTCGTCCTCTTTGGGGATTTCTGCACAATTTTTTAAAGCTAAAAAGGGAGTATAGTAGAGAACAATTTCTTTTATTGCTTTAAAAAGGGTTCTTTTGCACGGTGACAGCGTTCGATCACGCTTAATATGTTCCCAGTTGCTGGTAAAGCTGATCCAGAGAGTTCCACAGTTTGTGGCCATTTTTACCTCTCCCTGAGGTGTGGTCAAAACGAAAATGGTTACTGTTGATACCATAAAAGGTAGCCTACGTTGTCGTCCAGGACCTAACTACAATGGCCGTCATTAATTTCCGTTGGTTATCCTAATTAGGTCCGTGTTATTTCAAGAAAATGTTCTGCACGGACAAAATAATGGTTTGGTTTCAAGGTTTCTCGCTTAATTTTCTCATTGCTATTGATTAAAAAATTCATGGATGCATGCACTTATAAAACAAAATGGGAAACTGTTTAAATTTTTAGTTAAGGCTATAGTTTTTCTCAAATTTTAAGACAAAACTTTTTCAATCATTAGCATTTGTCTTCCAAACTAAGGTTTTCTTTTCTTTTGATAATTAATTGCTAAGATTATAATAATTTAAACAAAAATTGAAACGGCTAATCCGCTTGATTACAAACAAATTATAGTCAATGAATAATACTTTTTAATATTCTTTATTTAAATTTATCGCAAGAGATTGCACTGAAAATAAGCGCATAATATTTGATGACCTTGCGGTTTCATTTGTGGTGTAAAATTTTATTAAAATAAATTCCAAAAATAAAATGGACTATGATGATAACAGTTAAACTACAGTTAAATTATCCACTTACCTTTAATTAATTTATAACATTTCCATCATAAACGGAAGATTGCAACTTATCTGATAATCGGTTACAAGATCTAATGCATTGCACTTTTTTAAAGTTGCCTTTGCTTTAATTAAACTAGGAGCATAAACAGTAATTAAAAGTTGAAATTAAGTTTTTTTTTGCCATTGCTTTGAGTTAATTTTATCTCCAAAGCAACTACACTTGACGCGAGCCAATTTGGTGCATTTTTGGATCAACTAGTGCATAATCGCAATTTCAGTGAGCAATTTCAACCAATCAAAACTTGGCAGGCAGTGTTAAAATTTTTTTTTCATTTGAACAGAGAATTTCCATCATTCCAAAAGGATTCCCTTAGCTTTGACCTTCAAGTGGTACAAGAACTCTTTCCTTTAATCAACAGTCGTGTGAATGCCAGACATTCCGATTAACCTCTGGATGTATAAATCAGTCCGGTTTCAGTGTAATCAATAAAACTGGCATTTATGTGGTAAAAAGCTAGAAACCTGCGATTTCTTTAAATGAACATCAAGAAAATTTCACCTGGCTAAAATTAGCCGCCATGGTTAACGATAATTATGTCTTCAGCAAATCGTTCATGATGTCATTGTCAGCTGATAAATTCAAATCACATATTTGCAATTATATGAGATGAAATACCGAGAAATCAGAAATGAATTAAGATACTTTCGATTTTCTTTCCGAAATTCGTAGCCTTTTGAATTATGAAATAAATACTTTCAGTAAAACAGATTTATCCAGAATCTCTTTCATTTTAAGCGCTTTCAATTTCATTTTGTTAGTAGTAGTTTAAAACATTCAAGTGTGCTGAATATTTTCAATTAATTCTATTTTGATTTTAACTGTTGTTCTAAAAGAGCATAATTGTAAAGTGCAAAATTTTTTTGAAACCTAAATATTCAGAATAAAGAGTTTATAAAGGTGGCTGTTTGTTTTAATTTTATAAAACGATGAGAATGGATCAACGGGCCAAAACTTGATAGGCAGAGGAATTTTTTCTTTGAAAACAGAATTTATACTTTTTTCTAAAGAGTCCAATAAGAAAAAAAGTTTTTTTTAACTATTAACTTATTAAATTTTCTAAAATGATATTTTTAAATTTGCTTATTGGTATTGGTTTTGAATTGAATTTGAGATCTTTGCATCTACATTATATTATATTAGTAATATAATATATAAAAATACTATATAATATAATCCATTAACGGATCATATCAGCAATATTCGTAGAAATTCACCGACAAATCGCTTAATTCCATCAAACAGTAGTAGCAGTAAATGACGTAGCGCTTTTTCTGCAAGTTCCATGTTGCCAGGCATTAGCAACTGGGTATGGATGTTTTGAAAACCTCGTTTTTAGCACAAATGAACTAAAACGCTTCCTCAGAAACAATCTATTTTTCTTTGTTTCTACAGGCGAGTGCCATTTAAAACTGGCGTCTTCTAATAGCAATCGATTAAAAAGTTCAAGGACGCTTGTGTATAAGGCGAAGGACAGTTCGGAATCTTTGTAAAAGTATGGATTTTGAAACATTTTAGGGTTGTTGTCAACACACAAACAGTCTGAAATGTTTCATTTCTCAAGTAAAAGTTTTTTATTCTTTGGCAAATAGATCAGTCCACTCTCGTGTTGGTGATTCGAACCTTCAAGGGTCTTTCGATGTTAACCACTTAAACAAAAAACGACTGGATAAGTGATTAAAACTATTTACAATAATATTTACAATTGGCCGAAACAGGGGACTAATTATTTTAACAAATAAAATATACATGGTTTGTTTTAATTATTAAATTTCTATCCTAAGTTACCAATGAAGTCCATTTTACCAACGATGCAGTCGCACGTGATTCGCACCATTTTAGATTATTTTTGGAATAACCAATAATCCCAGCAAAAAAGTCTCTAGTACATTTTGCCCCAGGAAAATTAAAAACAGCTTAGCTGTGTGCTCCCTTGAGGTTTCTGGTAACTATATTGGGAGTTATGTAATCTCCTTTTTATAGGCGACATAGCAGTCCTTACATCAAACCAAAATATAAAACAATTTGATCTTTGGCCGAAAGTTGAAGTTGCTGTCTTTGTTGTCGCAGTCTAAATCCACGGTTTGCTTTAGAGGATCTTATGACCAACGCTCCTAAAATCACTGAAGAGCTCAATAAAATACCACCAGAACCTAGTTTCCACAAAGAACTCTTCCACATCTGGATCTGCATAAATTTGGATTCCACGGAAGATCAGCAGTTAGAACTCCTTTTCCCTTGAAGGCAAAAAATGTTTCAAAATACTTAGAGTGGTGATTATCTCTGATGAGTCATCCTTGATTACATTATTACATACCAGTCAAGTGTGCTTTTAAAGAAAGCTGTTAAGATGACCTTGGGATTCCGCTGAGTCACTGATTTTCCTTCATGGAAGAATTAATAGTCATGGTTCCAGAATTATAGTTTTCTAATGGAATGCCATCTTTCAAGATAAAATTGCTCTAGTTGTTAAAGAAGGGCACAGTTATTTTTATCGAATGAATTTGAGCGTCTCAATTGGCCACTGGAATCCCTAGACCTCAGCATTTACGGCTGAGCGTTTATGGTCACAAACATTCTTTTTTTAAACCTAAGGTTTAGTGTAGATCGACTAAAAAGTTTGCTAAGGAGACATCTTCTTCGTTTCCTATCTAAAACTGGCATTTACTAATAGTACTCGATGAAAAAGCTGAAGGGCATTTGAGCATTTGTCATAATAAACTAAATTTTTAACTTTTGCTGGTTAAAACATCTTTAAAAAGGCTCTTTTCTCCACTGCTGGGATAAATTAACAATTTGAATTAAAATCGAATACTTAGGAATAGGTTTGGAAATTTTGGGCAAAGTCTTGTATATCTCATGTTTTTCAATTGAAAAGTCCTCATTTATATACATACGCAGGAATGCTAATGACACTTAAAAGTACCGCATTAAGATTCTTATGGATAAGTTGTAAGTATAGACTTTGATTATTTTATTAAAATAAAAATTAAATTCTATTAAAGTTAATTTAATCAGACAAACAACACTAATTTTGCGTTTGAGAGGCATCCATTTAAACATTGCGCTATTCTAGCAAGATTTAAATAGCAGCTTTAAGGTACTTTAAATTTGGTGGTTATTGCGCAGCGAGTTTTGCGATTCTAATTTGCATCGAAGCAATAAAGTCCTCTTTGACTGAGAAATCTTCAAAATACTGAAGCACAATTAGTGTAAAAATTAATTTATAATTATATAAAGAGTATTCACTGCATAAACTGAATGACCATCTTTCAGTTTCAGATTTTATGATAAAGTAAATGACCAGGGAATTTTTTTTGTAATTATAATTAGCTAAATTTTGATTGAATTAACTTAAATAGTTTCACAAATCATTACAAATCATTCTATCACTAAAGAAATGCATAAGTAATCAATATCCCCATTTTTAGTGTAATAATTTGTAATAAAGCAAATAGCTTAGAAAAATAAATGCTCAAAATTTTCATGTTGAAATCAAAAACTAATAAAGTTGCTTATATTTATTTTATTATTCCAGAAAATACGTCATTTCATAGGTCTGCAAAATGATATTTGTTCTTATCGACACTAATAACAGTCTATTTGAACATTCACCTTTGTTAAAAACCGAGGAGCGGATCAAAATTGGAGAATCAGGTCTAAAAACATTTGAAATCACAATTTATTCTTCAAGTAGAAGTCTACCACTTTGATTGTAAATAAAGATCCTTAATTTACCGTTCTGCAGTTCATCCACGGATATTAGCTAAAATATTCATTCAATTTCATTTACAGGCATTGCAGCCTAGGTATAACTATAATTACAAACTCAGTATTAGCGTAGATGCACTTCAAAGCTTCCTCGGTGAAAGCGCTGTTTTAATTCAGGCGCGTTTTAACTGATTGCAGTCGATGAAAAAGCTGAAGGTCACTTGAGCAGAGGGTGCAAAAATGGCTGGCAGTTTGCTTTTTTTATAAAAATTTCGATTTTTAAACTTTCGCTGGTAAAAACATCAGTTTCTGGGATATTCTTTGAAAATTTCTAAGCTAGATTAAATTGCTTTTCCCACATGCTGGTGAATTTATGCATTTAAACAAGTTTTGAACAATTATTAGATTTACAAACCTTCCAGTAATTAGTGTGTTATTTACTGGACATGAAAAAACTTATATGAATGAATATCGGAAAAACCCACTTATACCAAATTTAAAAAATCGAGCTTATATTTTTTTGCAATTAAAATTTCTTAATTTAAATAAAAAATGATTAAACCTTGATGACTATGTTATGATTTAAGTTCGATTAATGAAAGAACATATTTAATTTTGAACCAAAGTGGTATAATTAGTAAAAGTTGCGTTAGATCACGGCCGCAGGAGACGAGACGCGTTGTAAAAAGACTGTGATAAAACAAAATTGTTTTTTAGTGGATTAATTACAAAATTATACAAAAGTAATATTCATTCCTGCCAACACAGTAAAAGCCCATTCGATTCAAATGCTTTATGAAGGATTAAACGAGGAATTAAATACGTTTTTTCTCCACTCGAACGTAAAACTCACCTTTCATTATGAGGCATTTTTGCCCTGACATTATCTCTCAAACGTAGGCCCTAAATTCATGCCAACCACCAGAATTCCAACACCAACGAAAGATTGCCAACTAAAAATTGGTCATATGACTCCCGGAAATGCTCGGATTTCGTATGATCTTCCCTAAGATTAACTTAAAATAACTTTCTTAACCTTCTCGCGAGAAATTCTGCAATTTGCAGCTCATTTCTTGTCCATAATTATCGCTTTCTTATTGCAACAATAAGTAGCTTTAATAACTTCCGGTTTGGGTACGACTTTTGTCAGTTTTGACAAGCCAGTTTTTGCAACGCTGCTATCAGAACCAGGGGTGATTTGAAGTAAGTACAAACAAGCTAGTCAGTTTTAAAGGTGAGGCATGTTAGAGTTGTCTCTTGTTATAACGCTGGGCGGTATTACTCTCATGTCAGAGCCACTGCATAAGTGTCTAGGTTTGGGTTTATGCATATGCGTAATTTTGGCAAGGTGTCTCCTATTCACTTAGTACGTTTATCAATGAAAGTATCAAATTTTGAAAAGTGATTTAAGTAGATATGTGACCCAGACACTGACTACCAGAAATAGCACAGCATTTCATGCTCTTTCGAGGTCTGTAATTTGACACTTTAACGGCACAATCACTATCACAATTGCTAGAAGAATCTACATTGACTGACAAATAGAAAATAATTTGCTTTCTTTGCTTCAATGAAATTTGCCTAATTTTGGCAAAATGTCATTGTTCATTTTCATAAATAATGACAGGTCAATGGATAAAAATGTGAGGCAAATTTTACAAAATCCTTCTTTTTATAAAAGCAGAAGGTATGATACATTCTTATAGGTTTTCCAAAAGAATAAAAATTTATTTTAAAAGATATGAATGGTTTTTCCTCGAAGGAGAAAATAATTTTAAAATGTATCTACATAATCATCTTCATTTACTTCGAAATATCCAATAAAATTACCACAGCAAGCTTATAAACTCAGTAAGTTCATAGAAGTATTTCGGCATTTTTTTCGAGAATAGGAGCGTTAGGAACGCCTAGGTTGAACATCACTGCTTATTTCTCAAAATTTATTTTGAATTTACATTATTTAAAGCAATAAATCAAAAACAAAGTAATATAAAGATGCATTAATGTTCCTTGATTGAATTTATTGAGCGAGTATATAAATTTATATTTTTTTTTCTAATTAAAGCGATACTAACCTATCAGTGGATGAAAATTTGAAAAGCAAAACCTAAATTATTGATTTTTTGTTTAAATGAAACATTTGAGAGTAATTTATGGGGTTTGATTTGCCTACTGCCTTCAGTTTCTTCATTTAGACATCTTCAATTTATTCACTGACAATAACTCAATCATTCATAGAATTTCACTGATAAATTGCTTAATTGACAGTTGAAACGCCATCATGGTGATGACAGGAACTTCAAAATCACTAATGCCAGTAATTGACAAAGTGCTTTCGCAGGAATTACCATACCTAGGAATAACTAATATTGCAGCGTCATTCTTTAGAATGGATTTATTGTAAAGCAACTCGCCTTTTCAGATTGAAATTAGTAAAAATGGAATTTCTTACTTTATACATTAACATTCTTGAATGGATTTTTTTACTCTCTTACCTGCGAGGCGATTCCCCTGTGGCTTTGTGAAGACAGTATAAATTTAAACAAAAATCTTAAAGTAAATTGACCACAAAAACCTTTAAAACCAAAGCTTCGTTTTACGTATATTAAAATTAGGGAAAACTTTATGAATTTTCCGAAAGCCTGCCAATAACCACTTATAACTTACAGATATTTAAATTTTTAAGATGATTTCATTTAAATTTTTTAAAAGTGACTAATATCAGTAGCTAATGCAAGCGATTTTTCTGTAATTATTTTGTAATCCAAGGAATGCTATTTTTAAAACATGATTCTGAGCGAAGATGGGAAATCCTGTTTTTATGCAGACGTATCCTACCTTTACCAGGCGCGTTTTGAATATAATCAGTGAGAAATTAAAGGAAACGAGTAAAGCGTTTGGCTTTTTTTGTAACAGGATAGATTTTTAATTTTTGGGGCTTCCATTTGCCTTTTCTATCTCTTCTGGTTTGTTTAAATCAAAACACCTTTTTGTTTTGTGATGGAAAATCCTCATTATAATTACCGAGAACATAGGTAATCTTCACAAAAACTTGTCAGCATTTACCTTAAAAACTTCCTGACATTTCCATTTTAACTTAATTTAATATAATTTATAAATGCAAAACGGTACTGAAAACCACCATATATATATATACACCTAGATTATGCATTTTCAGTAATTCAGGTATTCTTTTGTATATATACTTGTCTTAGAAACTGATATCACAGAATTAAAATGCCTTTCACGATGTTTTTGGAATTTCGGTTATAACGTTATAGGTTCTCTAGTTTGACGAAGGAGTCTTCAACCAACAAAGCGCAGTAATCTTAGTGCTTTAATTACTCAGATAAGATAGAAGTTCTTGCATAATGTAATCAAGGAAATGCATCAGCTTCTCCTTAGAAGATTGAAATGTCAGCGCATCACTTGAAAACCTCTTGAAGCAATAATTTCACGACGGCTTGCATTATGAAT
This sequence comes from Anomotaenia brevis, assembly GCA_030710315.1. Taxonomy (NCBI): domain Eukaryota; kingdom Metazoa; phylum Platyhelminthes; class Cestoda; order Cyclophyllidea; family Dilepididae; genus Anomotaenia; species Anomotaenia brevis. The sequence continues at coordinate 568,722 of JAUOZQ010000039.1, forward strand.
ATTAATAAAATAAACTCAATTTTATTCTCTGAAAAGTATTTACACCTAACTGTTTTTGTTTGTGGGATCTCACTTAAAATGAATTAGCTGACAGTTAAAATGCCACCATAGTTTTTTTTTAAATTTTTCATCACCAATAAAGTATAACTTATTCTAAAAGCAGGTGAAAAAAAGTTTAACCACACGAAAAATTTAAATTATTACAGATTTATAGAAAACTTAGAAAACTCAATTAATTTGCGGTCGAATAAAAAAGTAATGTTTTTTTAAGAACACCAAATTGTCTAAAACTACCTGTGAGCCTCATTCTAAAAAGTTACTGAAAGCCAGTAAAATAGGTTTAAGATATCAAAGTCGTCTGTTTTGTTATCAAAGTAGTAAATATACAGATGATATTATGTTAAAAGTATATTTTTAGTGTATTAATGTGTATTACTGTTATAAAATAATGGCATACTAAAAACATGATAGGAAGTCATTGACAAATCGGGTAATTGACAGCTGAAATACCATCTCACTGATTGTGGGAAAACTACGAAATCACTAATGGGGGTATGTTATTTATTGCGTTTATCTCGTTACTAGGCAGCGTCACTTTTGGAATATCCATATTAACCAACCTTGGTATTAGTGTGTCTATCTAGAACTGGTGTTCTCTGATAACAGTGGATGGAAAATCTGGAGGTCAATTCTAAGCAAGAGGTAATATGAGAAGGCGAAAAGTTTCGATTTTTTTAGAAATTTGAGGTCATTGAGAAGCTACAACTCCACTGCTAGTGGCTCGTAGTATTCGTTCTCCAATCAGCATTCAGATCGAACATACTTTTAGAAAATCGATCATTACAACTGACTGCTGCTACAGAACCTGAGCTTTTAGGAATGTCAATGATACTCCAGGATTATTAAAAACCCGGTGGACCGATTGTACACAAGTAACGGTAATAGTTGCCGGTTCGGATGCCTTCTGCGGCGTTTGTCAACACGCCAGTTAGGGAAAGTCATCAAAAATATTCCCCGATATGTCCAACTCTGGTTTTGTGAAGACCGTAATTCAAACAAGTAAAACATCCAAGCAGTTTCGACTTTAACAGTGGCATTTCTCATTAAGATGGTTAGTTGTACAACTTTGGAAGAAAAGCTGGTTTTATGCAGACTTGCCTTATTTGAAACTGGCGTTTTCTGATAGCATTCGATTGCAAAGTTCAAGTACACTTGAACATAAAACACAAAATAGTAGGCTGTTTGGGTTTTCGAACAACTGCTTGGATTTTGGACTTTCATTGGAATGAGAGCGTGAATTATTGACGGAATCTGCATTAGAAATATCAAAAGGCAACTGTGTTGTAGTGTCCATTTCTAGGAAAACAATACACGATTTTTGATTAACTGAACTGAAGAAAGCCGAAATTTCAGAGCGAAAGATTTGACTATAATTTTACTGAATTACTAATTAACGAATGAAATTTAATTCAAAATTGTACACTATTTAATTCAATGGGGTATTTTTACAGCTACTCGAGTTCCATTAAAAAAGGAAGACCATCATTTTTAGTAAGAAACGGTCACACGATCTGGTGGAAACTCCTAATTCTTTTGTTTTTAATCTGATTTTCAATTAGGTCTCATTTTGGTTTAACTTGCATATTTTAGCCAGAAAAAATCACACACTTGCAGCAATCAAGGCTTCCGATTAAACGCTTTTTAGTAGTAATTTAAATTCTCTTTTTCTGACATCAAATCATTTTCTGATTTTTTATTCGCCGGAAATTCTGAGAAGAAATTGATCATTTTTTGATGCAGTTACTGAATCCGGTTTTGGATTAATAGAAAAATCGTCAATTGATAATGAATAGGAAGAATAGAAACTTCCAATATTTATACATAAATATTTTTCCTCACATTTGTCGCTATTTTGAAGTAGAAAAAATGAAGTGAGTGAAGTTTTTTGGATCTAATGTTAGACGAGAAAGCGTTTATCATCAAAATGGACATAATGGACAGGCCTCGATGATTGGGCTTGTGAATTGTCATTGTTATGATAAAACAGGTCCCAACACATGGATGTTTTCCTCTCCTTAGGTCGAAGCGTCAATCTTTGGGTTTCTTAAAACCTGAGCAGAGTGGACTTCTAAAACTTTACTTTGATTTTAAAAAAAATCATTACTATACAACCAGAACCCCACTACTGGGACTGAATCTGAAGCCATCTGAGACTTGATCCATATTAGTGGAAACCACTGCTTTGAGGGTTAAATTTTAGACGCAAATTTGGGCTGGCATTAATTTCAAATTATGCATTAGCATTCTTGCAGAAACGCGTCTATCTAGAAATGGTGTTCTTGGATATCTAAATAAGATAAAATAATAGAAGGCGAATTATCCAATCAGCATGCAGATCGAACATTCTTTTGGAAAATCGGTAAATACAGAAATGTCTGCATCTACGTTCCTGATTAAACGACCTTGCAGCATTTAACATTTCACATTTCCACTACATCTCTGTTTTCGCCTGCTGATGTATTGATCAAATGGTGCTTTCGTGAAGTCGGTCGCGATTTAAACAAAAATTTTCGAAAGTATAGCCTTGCCTGTTTTTTAGACAGCAAATTGATAATTAATTTAAATTAAAGTAATTTTTGGCTATTTTTTAATTCAAACTTAAAAATGTTATATGTCGCAACTGTTATTTCTCGCAGTAAATTAGGCCTAAACTTACTTCGCTTATAATTAGATAAATTGTAGTTACAGATAAATTTAAATTTTCTGCGAAATTAACTTGTTGGCAAAATAAATAATTTTTAAATTTTTTATCCTAAGACGGCTACATGAATTCCAGTTAAAACGAAAACGAACTGAAAACTTCGATATGGTCGCAAGATCTCGTACATTCCACGAATAAAGAGTTTGACAGATATCAGGATAACCTTTTTGCATTTTAAGTCAAAAAAATATTTAAATCACTCAAATATTTAAACTTACTTTCTGTTAATAGTCATTTATGACCATTTAAACATTCTAAAAGTCATTTTACGTGACATCAGTGTACATTTGGTATTTTCACATGTCATTTGCTCTATTTCCGAGATTTTTCCCGAAGACAGCTTGTTAGAGCTTGGGAAATTTTCTGGCACAAGAATTTTTCACATAAATGATCCCAGAATTAAATGTGTAGTTTACCTGATTTTGTCAATTCAAGGTTGATTTCTATTGCTGCTTTCCTTTCTTTCTAGCCTAAAATCATCAGAGGAATTATAGCATCAACGTCACTTTTTCTAAAATCTTGAAAAATTAATAAGAATGAATAACCCTCCTTTAATTCTTGACAGGAAAAATTTGCTGGGTCTTCTCTGAATGTTAGGAATTCCATTTAACAGCAACTAAAGTCACGGTTGACGAATGCAGACAAAAAGAGACATTTATTCTACAACATTGTTGTCACTTAAGTCAATATTTTTCAAATGAAGCTTTCGCATTTTTGAAAAACGTTCCTTATTGAAGATCGCTAAAAGAATTTTTTGATGTTAAGAAGTGACAGTTTGGCTTTTACAACTTCCTTTTTTTCGTTCAAAAGGGAGTTCAGTTGAGGCCAAAATTGAAAGTGAAATTGGTGTAGTCACGAAAAATGGATAATTTTGGCAATTTTTAATTTCTCCCGAGGTGTAGTTGAGGCTACTGATTACCACTGCTGCGATAACTGCGGCTTCCCTCGTTGCCATCTTGTCATCTGAAATCATTCTATGCCGTTCAAGCAATGCTAATGCAGTTTTTCAAGAAAATATCGTTTACATTGTCTTCTTGTGCGTAACGGTTAAATTTCCATTTTTCTGGTTGGTAAATCGATATTTCAGTTGTTTTGTGGTGATTTTTGCAATTTAAACAGAATTAAAGAAATATTTTGCTGGGGTAAAGTTTTAAATTTTTGGATGAGACATAAAACAACTTTTGGATGGGCAATAAGACTTTCCTAGAATCTGTGTCTCTAACTACCACAATTATTCTGTCATTTTAATTTTCGCAAATTAAAAATCCTAATTATGCCTAATCATAGCTGGAATTTATAATAAATTGTTAAATTTATTATAATTAATTTAAAAAAATAAATAATGACAAATCAAATAAACTTATTTATAGCTATAATAATTTAATTTGTAATAATGTTTCAAAAACATTGCAAAAAGATATAAACTAAGAGCTTTATTACAAGAATTAAACAAAATTCGGTAACTTTTTCTCGGTCAATTTTGCTTTTTATTAATAATTGAACTGTCGTAGAAATTATTGGGTTAAATTACAATTAATCTATTGGATTAACGTCTTAATCTAATGAACTGAGGTATTTTCTTACACGATTCCCAGCGATAAATGTAAATAAAATAATTTTTTTGAAAAGTGATAAATTGGTTTGAATCAACAAGGTTTCTGAAAATTCTTATTCCCTCCTTTCCTATCATAGATGAAAACAACAATTACAAAAAATTGTTTTTTCTTTCTCAAATAAAATGTCATCACCTGAATTTACCAATGGAAATCGCACTAGAAACCACATCAGTTAATTAAATTGCATAGGATTTTTTAGAAAAGCAGTCGAAGATTCAACTTTAATATTTTGTTTTTACCGGAAATTTGAAATCATTTTAGTTTAAATTAAAGCATTTTCACCTGTTGTTCTTCCAGCTACACCAGTTTAAAAACTGATCGATTTATTATAAATTTTAGCATTTCAATTTTAAACGAATAAATATACCTATTTTTATACTCATACTGATCACAAAATTCCAATTAATATGGATTATCAAGTGCAGAGGTTGTGTAATTTGAATGGAGTAAATCCCGCTTTACAGCCAACAAAAAATGAACAAAGTTCATCACCTTTGAAATAATTTGAGTAAGGTTCTGATTCCGAATAAAAAAATTCTATTTGCATGTGTCAGAAAAATATAGTATATTAAATTAACCAGAATTAAGGTCATTTAAAAAATCCAAACACCCGGTTATGTGTTTAGCATGTTTTAGCAGTTTGAATTTGAAATTTTTCGTGTAGAGTATTTTTCTTAAAATCACAATGTTTGTATTTCGCAAAGGGTTGCAGTCAAGCACATTTTAATTTTTTACTCTAGATTACTAATTTTGTTCTGTTTGCATTATAAATATTCCTTAAATAACAGTAATAAAAAATAATTAGGACATAACTGTGAGAATAAATAAAAGGAATATTCGAGATTATTTAATTTTGAACCATTAATCCATTTTTGTGAATTTTGGCATAGAAAAATTCCCTTATCCGAAACCTCTTTTTCTTAATGATTGCGATTTGCAAAGAGGGTACCACTGTGCTGATAAGAACGATTTTATATTTTATTTCCCCATGTAATAAACACATCAACGAAGAACTAAACAAATGCTCATTTATTGTTTCCTTTGATTTCTACGGCGCACGACACGGAAAGAAAATACGTTGCTAATTACTTGAGATGTAAATGAGAACTGCAACTGTGTATACTTAAGTGCAGAGAATTTTTGGAGAAAATTTGTTAGCATTTTTGATAAAATTATTAAATAGCATATTTGAAAAAAAGGACAGATTCTAAGGAGAAAAATGGATGAGCACTTAGCTTGGGTTTTTCAGTTATGGTAATTTATTAATAAAAGTTCATCCTGATAGACTGGGCATACTTAGTGAATAGCAGTAGATTTGCACATGCCAGAGAATTTAAAGGCCATTTTTAGGTGCCTTTTTATTAGTGTTTTCTTACAACATGAAATCTCCAAAAATTGAATGACTAAATATAAACTATTTAACGAATTTAAAAAAGGCGACTACTATTAAGAGGGTCTGTAAATTAACTACGACATTCACTGAGTTTATTTAACAATTATTAATATGAATTAGTATTTATTTTGGTTAGCATACACATTGTTTAGATAAAGATAAACTCTTTGAAGTAGCAAACCTGATATTTTGAGGAAAGATCCGTTTATAGCAAATTTGAAAAATTCATTTGATAACCAAGGAGAATTACGATCTTGTTATAAGTTTTCGTTTAAAATCCTTAAATTTTCGGCTGTAACTGAAAAAGTGTTTATTAATAAAGGTTGATGGCACGTGTTTATTCGCTATTTTAACCTAATAAAATTTCACCGCTTGTCAAAAGGAATTTTTCTTGGAGCAAGCAATATGCATTAGAGAAAGATCTATAGAATCCAAATTACATCATTTCCTTTTTAGAAATGTTTTGCAAAATTTTATTATATATTTATACTTACTTAAATAAAAAGCTGTTTAATTTATTTAGAATAAATCACTGTTTGCCTTTATATTCATCCAATATATTTGATAAGAAGCGATTGCTTGTGAAATAAGGATTTGCAGACTATTTTCTTTATATCATGTCAATGCAGGGGCACATTTTGTTTTATTTGTCCTAAAAAAATAAAAATAAACTTATCAATTAATAATAAATCTGGATCAACGGATATGATTTTAAGGGATATTTTAAGAGGTACTTATTAACGTGGAAATGAATGCTAACTGTCGCTACCGATACAAAGTGCTTTTGGTCGATAAAATAATTGTTTTGGTTGAAAAATCTCAAATTTAACTGTTTTTACCTTTTTGTAGATTGCTCACTTTTAACCCCGATTACCAATTTTCTAATCCACAGAGTAAATTTTTACAATCCTTTCCTTGTAACTGCTTCGAGGTTAATTCTGTTCTGAAATTATATGGGCTATCGACAGTTGTCTCGAACTTTCGAATAAACGGTTATATTTAAAAAAACTAATTTATTTTTAAATAAAAAGAAAAATTGTTGAAAGAACGTTACTTGTTATTTTTAAAAGTGCTTGTTCCATTCATTAAGCTCAATGGATCAAAATTTGACATCATAAATCAAATCAATTTTTTGAACTGGAAAACAAAATATCGTATGAAGGAACTTTATTAAGTCATTTTCAGAATACCTAATTTGAAGCCCATCGCAGGCTTTAAACCATTTAAATTTATAAGAAAAAAGGCGTAGATGTAATATTGTAGAATAAACTATTCACACATAAGACCAATTCATATAAAATTACTTTCAAAATCTTCTGGTTAAACATGACAATTTGAAATAACACTCTGAAAAATAGCGTAAATAAGGTAAAATTAATTTACATTTTTCTAAACACTAGATTTTGAACACAAGAATATATCAGGCTAAAAAGGCAATATTATGAGTTTAAAATGACTACACCAGCCGAAATTAGGTTTCAAAAGTATTAGGGATTTTTCGTTTCTGTTGGTCTCAATTTTTGCTCACAGATTTGTGAAGGATTTAATAGTTGGCGAAATTTTTGTTAACAAAAACCCTGAACTGAGGGGCTGACTCTTAAATTTTAGCATCGATTTGAGAGATCACTAGCCCAAATATAATAAGAGAAATTAACTCAACTATTTGATAAAGTGCTAAAGAGTCCGTAGTGCACATTCGGATCAGTGAGCATTCTAAATTTAGTGGGCATTAAATAACCAAGAGGTAGACCGGCATGTGACAGGCTTAAAGTGAAACTGTAGAACACTGCTTTAGGCAGAAAGACCAAACGAAGACTTTGGTAAAATTATCTGAGTGTTCACAAAAATGAACAGTTGGCGTGTTAATCCCTCAAAATTTATATTTTGAGGATTTTCTTACTCACAAATTTAATCTAATCTTATAAAAAAGTGATAAAAATTCGACATGTTAAAATCCACGCAATTGGGAAAAAATTTACGGATTAAATTTGCTGTAGCCCAAATTTTGAAAAATAGCTAAAACAGATTTTTCAGATTTTTGCATTTTGATAATACTATACATACTTAATTATTTACCAATTTGAAATTGACAATGTGTTTAACTATCCAAGAGTTAAAGGCAGTTAATGTCTCATCTTCGACATTCGCATTTTTTACCAAAACGTACTTTTTAAAATTGAAAAAAAATATAAATAAGTAGCCGATAAAAGCAATAATTTGCCTTATTTAGTAAAAATCGATCAAAAATACTTGTAATTTTAATACGAATTCCATCTACAGTATATTAAAAACAAATTTTGGCCAAATTATTTTCTTTCCTAATAAATTTGTTTTAAAATATTTAAGTTTTCAAAATGATCATCAGAGACAAATTTTTTTGCGCATATGTTTCACTTTCAAACTCTAAGTTATTTATAGCGCTTTGTTTGAAAGGACTGTGAAATGATTTCGAAAAGGAGCTCGTTTTCATTCACGTCGGTGAGAGGAAAGAATGGCCTTGCTTGAGCCGAATCGTATCTAAATGTTAGTAGGTTTGTTTAAACGTGCATCTGGTTGTGCTTTCTAATCAGGACACTCTAAGATTATCTAAGGTGGAAAATTTTGATATTTTAGGGAGAGAGTTATGTTAAACCACCACAATCGACCGGCCTGTTTGTTATTAGGAATATTTCTGTTTTTTTATTTAATTCTTTCGACAGTCTCTTCTGAGCTATATCCTAACACCCACTAATGTAGTAAGCACCCGATTTCCCACACATAACTTCGAAAATAAAAAAGTTACAAAACTGGATTCGAGCGTAGATTATTGAGAAATTGAACCCAACACCACTGGATTAGAATAAACTGATTAATTCCCACAGATAAACTAAAGAAATACGCATACATTTTCCTGATTAGTATGGCCTCTGGCCAAGAGACAGTGAAATAATCACTCAAATCACACGCAAACGCTCACGCCCAAGAAACAATGCGAATCCTTTTAATCCAATTAATTATTCCTGGAAAGTGGACGGTAGATGTGGCTTGTGGAGTGATCAACTTCCCATGGCCATGTCAGTTGGTTTTCCAAACAAAATTATTTCTGGAATTGACGAAAATTTTAACTAGTATTTAATTTTCTTCTGAAGTAATTGGGAGAGCATGAAAGTTAGTTCATTTTAAACAATGTCTTCTTGGAATTTCATGATAAATTTTTTGAATAATGTTTTTATATTAAATAAACGGCTTTGTGCAGTTAAAAACGATTTTTTCCTGAAAGTAAGTCGTAGAACAATCTGAGAACAACTTATACTAGCTACGAAACGGCAGTTTCTTCAAATTTCCAACATTAAAATTATTATAATGAGAAATTTAAATTTCGATTTATGATGAATAAAGGTAAATGAGTTTAAGTTCATCTTGAAAGGAATCAGCGATTCCTTAAAATAAATGCTTTTTTATGAACGAGAAGTGTGAATATACTTTTTTGCAGCAGACTTTTTCCAAGTTAAATTGAAATAACAAAAAATATAATATTATATATATTTTTATTTATTTAAATGTACGAAAACATCATCTAGTATTTAAATTTCTTCTGAAGAAGCTTCATCTCTATTGGATGATGGGTATTCGGTAGCTGAAGAACGATTTTTTGAAAATAAGTCATGGAAAAATTTGATAACAACTTATGTACCAGCTGAGAAAGTGCAAATTCTTCAGATCCGGTAACATTTAAATTATTCGAAATTGAAACTTTTAACTTAGATTGTTTTGAAAAATATAAGACCAGTATTTTTTGTCGTAGATAGATTAAACGATTCTTCGACAGAAATGCTGAGTTAGAAACTTGAAAAATGAATAGACTGTATTTAATCAACAAAGTTTCTTTCCGAATAAAACAGAGTGGAAGCACTTTTAATCCATACTAAGCCAAGAAAATTGACTTCAAAAATGATATTTATGTTATCTAAAAAAATTTTGGGTTAAAAGGCGCAAAATATTAACGCAGATAACTAGTCTGCACTGATTTTAAACCAAGTTTTCCAGTGCGAAACAACATGTTCGTGTTTAACAAATATCTAGAAAATCAGGACTTTTTGATTTTCCTTAAGTTTTTTTTCAGTTTCAGTATTTTAATTCTAAAATTTTACTTGCAGTAATAATTTAAGGATGATGACTACAATTATCATTAGAGCATATTCGGTGCAATATTAAGCAGCTCAACATATGAATTTAAGAAAATCACGTTGCCTAGAAAATTTCAGTTTTCATAATAAATTAAAATCATCATCAAAACTTCTGGACAGTAAGCTCGCGATTAAGCTATATTTCGAAGTTGTTATTAATTCAAAAATTATTTGTGCGAAATTGGAAAGTGAGTGACTTTCACTGTAATCAACTGCCAAGATTCATGTCGATCGCTAGTAGTTTTGAATAGTATTAAAGAATTTAAGAAATATTAAAGTATGAAGCATCTTTAGACAGTCACAATTCAAGTTTTTTGCAGCTAGTTTTATGATTTCCGTTATTTATATTAAGAAAAACTAGTGGAAATATGGACTCATTAAATTTTCTTCAGAAAAATAGCTGCCTTTAAAAAAATTGCAAATTAATTTTATTAAATTTCGACTGATTTTTCCTCTTTTGAATGATCGGCATTCAACAGTTGAAAAAAAATTTTCATAAAATAATTTTTGCAACAATTTGCTAGAAATTTAGGAAATGTTGGCTTGGCTACTGGTTACAAAATCATATAGTATTTTTACTTTGACATTTTAATAGAATTCATCATCAACAATTTAATTTTAAAACTGTTTACAAAAAATATCGACCCATGTAATTTAAGAAAAGAAAATAATCACCAATTTTTCACAATAAACAAAATTTTTTTAAATGAAACGAATTGTTTAACAAAATTTTTCCGCAAAATATGTGTTACTCAAAAAAACCAGTTTTGCCAAATAAGTTTAAAATTTCGGAAAAAAAGATTCAGAACAGATCTGTTGCCCTTTTAAAATGATTTTTTTAAGAACTGGAAGAACGAAATTTTGTAGTAAGAAGACCTGGGCTGCATTAATCTGCTAATGGAAGTTTCTGCCGACAAATTTATTTCCTGGATATAATGACGTTTTGGTATGGTTTTCTTTTCAGATTTCCAACTGCGAAAGTACAGTTGAATAGACAACTTTGTTTATTAGCCAAGAGATTGGCAACCAAAAAGCTTCTTAGATTCATTTACCAAATCAATATATGTATTTGAGAAAACCACATTGCTTGGAAAACGGACAAATCTCATCAAGATCGTTATTTGCTGAATATAACAACAAACAGATTGTCCAAAACCTATGCACACGCTCAAGAAGCAATTCGAAGGTTTTTTGATCTCTTTATTAAATCGTAGGTGGGAGACAGTAAGTGAATTGTGGGGTAATCAACTTCCCCGTGTCATGCCAATGACCGGTTTTGTAAACAAAATGTCTTAAAAACTGCCGAAATTATTAACTGGTATTTATTTCTTCCTAAAAATTGTTTTTGGGGAAGCAATTTGACAAAGGACTGATATTGTGACCAGAAAGGTAGTTTATTGTGAGCAAGGAAAAAAATTCCATAGTGTTTTCTAGTAACTTTTTAAATAAAATTTGTATTAGCATTCGGCAGCTGAAAAAAGTTTTTTTTTAATCGCAGAACATGTTTCGATCAATTAAGAAAATACCAGCTTATATACTGGCTGCGCAAATTTGACATTCATCCAATTTGCATTAAGGCCTAACCAGAAATTTAAAATCAGATTTTCTTAGAAAAAGGATGCAAATGGGTTGGATTTCGAAAGAAAAGAATAAACTAAGTAAAATTAATTACCTTAATTTAAAAATGCTCGAAAAATGGGATCCAGCACATGAAAATAATTTAAATTTTATTGAGGTAAAAAATAATTTGAATGATTAAAATACAGAAATTATTAGGGTATGACAATCTAGGGTGCACTGATATTTTCCTTATTTTAACTATAAATTATATCAAGGATGTGAAAATTTTCCGTTCAGTTTTGGCTTTACAATTTTGAAATGCTTTGCTGCAATTCTAGAATTGAAGAAGTAAATGTACTCACCAGCAAAATGATTCACTAGGAAACAGTATCGTTGCAGTATTAAGCAAACAGAACGCACAAACACGCAAGAAAAATGTGATTTTCTTAATCTTATTAGTTATTCATAGAAAGTAGTCAACTGCCTAGTGCCATATCAATTGTAAATTTCTACTCAAGGAAAATTTTTGGATATCTTAAGATCTCAAGGTGGTATATTAATTCTTGGCACAGTAACAATTTATTTAAAGTATTTTAAGGTTTACGAAGAGATGTACCTAAATTGCTGGAAATAAAATTAAGAGTATTCGAAATTTTGCCGACACAGCGACGCAAAAGAAAGATTATTCTGAGTTCGGTAAAACGATATTCTCCTGCTTTTTTGGCGTCTTCTTCATATAAAAATGGAATTTTGTATTTTCTATTGCAGGATCGCTATTCGGCAATTGAAAAATGACTTATACAAAAAACCACAGGACTTTAATATGCTAGATACAAAGTCAAAAATTATTGCTTATACCGATTATTGTAAAATGTCATTTTCTGAGATTTAATCTGAGAATTTTCAGAAGATCTGCTAAATTAAAACAGGAAAATAATTATCGATTTTTCAAAATAAATATTATCTAAAAAATTATCTAAATCTAAAAAATAAAAATTTATCGCAACTCCAAATTGTTTTACTTCACAATGTTATCATTGTGTCCTTAATAAAATGTAGAAAATTTGTCTGAGAGAAGGCGAATTTGACTTTCTTAAAGAAGCCGGCACTCTGGCCTAAAAAGAAGTTACTTTTAAGTATAGCAATAAATGAATAATATTTTCTGGTAATTTTTATGTAGAAGTGGGTTATTAGGCAATTAATGTTATTTTCTATATCAAATGACCGGTTTTCGGATTAAAAAACAACTTTGTTAGATTAAACGATCTTAGAAAAAAAAATCAGCCAAAAATTAAACAAATGTCTCGAATTCTTCTCATTAGGCTATTTCCAAATAAGGTATTTTCTGAAATTCAAATTAAGAGTTTCTCACAAATTAGGTGGATGCTGTTAAATTTCAACTTGAAAGGAATCAGCATTAAATCAAAGCGAATGTTGTTGCATCTGGGATTGCCATGAATTTTTTTCCCAAATGTAACAGAAGTTAAGAAATAGATAGCAAGTTGAAAAAATACTAATTAAACCTTACCTAACTCCTACGATATATTTAAAAACGAGATCAAACACAGGGGTAAGTAATTCGGACACACATTTAAATGCAAAGACAGTAAATTTTAATGAATAAAAATGTACAAAATACAACAGTTTTCCTCATGCACTTTTCCCCTTTTAGCTGTCCGATCGTAAAACGATCACTGCAACGTCAGTAACCAAAAATTTGAAAAAAATGAGTTCTTCAGTAACGCGACTGACTGCTGAATAGATAATTTGCAATTTAAATTATTCTTAAATACAAATTTAAGAGAACCGCACTGCATGAAAAAAACTTTTTAAGCAAAAACTTTACTACAAATTGCTTGGAACCAGAATCTACTCTGACGAGCTCCACCGTCTTTTTTTCCTGTACCGGAAAAATTAATCTATTTGACGAAGCAACATATAAGACAATCTGTAAAAGCCACTTTATCACTTTTAAGGAAAATAAAAGTGAGACCTCTGAACCGCAATCTCAACTAGAACGCAAAAATGTCAACACTGTTTTCTTATTTATTTGCATTCCATTGATCATTTCAAAATGAACTTTTTGAGAGTTGCTACGCTACTTAAAGTGGTCAGATTAGTAAAAGTTACGTTAGATCATGGCCACAAGAGGTGGGACGCGTGGTAAATCCATGTTTATTCAACGAAGTCATCGGCGTCATAGTAACGATTTAAACAATCGTACATATTATACAGATACTAGCGAAAGGTAAATAAATTATAATTCAAGATAATTAGAAAATTACTAATGTAATTTTCAGGAGATATAACAGTTTTAAACAGAGAATGGTAGGTATCCTCTTTAAGGCCATAATAATAATAATAATAATAATAAAATTAAACATTACTTCTTTGAATAACAAAAGATCAAATTTTCCTTCTTGCTCGAAAATCGTGAAAAAGTGTAAAATAGTTTTTATATGCATTTTAATGAAACCACTAATATTTGTTCAAGAACTCAAAACATCCAAGTATTTTTTCACAAATACTATAAACCTCCAGTTAGCACAGTAAGTTTGATTTAAACAAATACACAGAAGAGAACCTTGAGAAGATTAATCTTTATCTAAACTTTCCAAATATTTCCTAAAAATGACCAGCTATTTAGAACTCAAAATTACGACGAATTTCTCAAGTGTGATAAAAATTATCTTAAAAGCATCCGATTTTTTTGTCTAGAAACGGGTTTAATAAAGTGAATGTTTAGATCATAATGCGTGCGGTTTCATCATTTGCCTTCAATTCGAAAATGCCCGCTGCACTTAAAGTTTTAACTGATTTTTATCTTTAATAATAAAAAAAATTGGCTCAAAAAATTATTTTAACATTATCATTAAATAGTACCATTTTTTTGTGGTCTGCTGGCATTAAAAATTGGAATATCTCTTTATTTATGGAGAGCTGATGAAATAATTTCCAGTCCACGAAAAATTTCCCTGACATTTCTAAAAGTACATTGGAGTAAAATCAGCAATGCATCGAATGAAGGGTTTCGGAGTTTCAAAAAGACATTTTTTGCAATAGCAATAATTTTAAAGGCAAAAATGCATTTTGGATCGGCGTTAGAGTTTCAAAACTAAAATTTTTTGCCTTTAAATCTGTTTGAATTTGTCATTTAGCATTAAACCACATTAATTTACAGTTAAATTGTCTGAATTCCAGCAAAAAACCACCTTTTATCATTTAATGCATCAACGATTTCCTGAAAAATAATTAAAGTATTTTTGCAATTATTCCAAGATATTTTCTGAAAAACCATTTATTGAATTGGATTATATATTTACATATATATATATATTTTTCTATGATTTCTAGAACATTCTTTGAGTCATTTTGCATTACTAATTTTTTTGTAAAACAAATATTTTTTAAATATATGAATGTACCACCAGTGAGACTGGTCAGTGGTCAAATTTAAATTCGGTAGTAAAACCAAAAAGGCCAAGTTTTCAAGAGGTTATCTATCAATCATGAAAGCACACATTCAAAAGCCAGCTCGTTTCAACAATAATTTTCCAAGATTTCGAGGTGCGATTTTTTCAATTTTTAATTGCATTTACTCAGAAAAATAAATCATTACAATTTTTGAGGAAATTTTGAAATTAGTGCCTTTAAAAATTAACCTATAACTACTTAGAAATTTGAGAAATAAATTGAATAACTAAAATTAACCGCGAAGTTAGACGGTTTGCTCAAACATAATTCCTATTTATTTTTATACATCACCAGATATTATTTAAGTTTAATTCAAATCTTAGACTTACAAAAAGTGAATCTCTTGCTGGGTAATTATTCCACGACCATCTGTGCAATTATCCGAATTCCAGTACTAACCGCTCAAAATTAGGCACAAGGTATCTAACTTTCTCCTACAGAATCTCATTAAAATAACAGAACATTTTAAACTAAATTTTTGCCATACTAGATCTCTTTCATAAGTTGATTTATTTGGCAACTCATGAGCTCTGTATTTCAATGAATATTGACTGATGTGATGATTCACTTAATCCTTAATTGAAAACTGACTTTTTCATTTTTCATACCATTTTTTTCGTCAATTAAAAGATGCATTTGTTTATAAAATGGTGTTTTTTGATTGCAATACATCGGTAGGTGCATGAGAGTTGTTTCATTTTAAAATCTATCAAATAACATCAAAATTAATTGCCCCAACTCAGGTTAAAGAAGCATTCGCTGACTCATAAAAATTTAACAATCGCGATTGCAAATCAGATAATCAACTTAATATTTGCTTTAAAGAAAAAGAAATATAAACATGTCTGGGCATAAATGCACTGCCAACAACTTAACGGAATATAAGCTCTGTTAGCGAATCCACATCCTGTTTCACTATTTTACGGGTTGCCTCACTAATTCCAGCAGCCGAAAAATTTAATTTTAAAGTAATAAAAAAACTTGCTCATTTTTTGCCAACATTACGTCTACAAAGACAATGGCGGTAATTACCTATGTATGGTCCCATTGAATTCAGTCGTTAAAACTGTCTAAACGCAACAGCCACGTAAATAAAAAGAAATAATGCCATTGTATCAATGATGAACTGAATAGGCTTCGCTTTGGTAACGTGGGTAATTAAATACTGCGTCTGAATGCGTTGCCACAACATAGTATGTGATTTCTTCCCCTATCTAGCGTAAAAATATTTCTGAACTGTTCCAATCCGACAAAAGAAGCGTCAAATGCCCATTGAAAGCCAGTAAGAAAAATCGTTTTAATTCTGCACCGAATATTTGAGCGTATGTAGCAATGACACGGTGGTAATAGCTGGTTACAGAACAGTTTAAGATCCTCGGGAACTCAGAACAACTTGGGCGCTGAAATTAAGGATCTATGAGCTTAAATACCTTACCAGAACAAAAATAAGCTCATTTTTAACATGTCAAATTCGTGAATGATCCCATCATGTCATTTTATAGTAACTCTTTAAAAATGAATTCTAAATATTTGACCTTATCCTGGGATTTGGCATTAAATATCAGGTAAGCAGTTTTGCAATGCACACATATATATGGACAATTTGCATTCACTAAACCTCAATTCACATGAGTTTTAGGATTTTTGAGATAGCTTGAACAATTTTTGCCATAAATTATATTCCTCTAGGCAGATAATTACGTTTTGGGTTATTCAACTCTCTCGGTGTTGCTACAATTACTGATAAAAACTTAATAATTTTGAGTAAAGGGGCTCTACATTGTTCACAAGAATAATCTCAGACTGCGTCTGAATTTGCCGTGAGAGCGGCTCATATGGTTCATTTTCTTTAAGCGGTAAAATTGCCTGAAATTCATAAAATTACCCAAAAAACCTTAAATGCTCATTAATAGAAGAATACCTCTTCAAGACAAGTCATATTAATTTAAGGCACTAAAATTAATTTGATTTGTTAGAAATGAAATGGCTTGAAGATTAATCCTTATTTTCTGAGCAAAATGCGCTCAGTTCTTTAGCGAAAAATGGAATTCAGTTTATAAAACACGAAAAAAGAAAGATTTTCTGGTACAGAACCTAGTGGCTTTTAATAAAAAGAAACATTTTCTTCTTCGTTGCCTAATGGTGAAAACTGATTTGAAATATAAAAATCGTTTTATTTATGTAGTGGAGATTAGATGGTGATAACTAGCTTTCTCGACTATGTTTATTCAGTTTATTAGACAGAAAACACATAGTTGGTCAGTTATTGCAAAAATACTTTAATTCAGTAAAACAATTCAAATCTGATAGCCTTTTTGCTGTGATAACCGTGTTATCTTCCTATTTATTTTCTTAACGAAAAAAATAGACACATCGAGATGCCACTTAATCATCTCCAAAAATAAATCAAAAATTTAAAAAAAAATAAATCTGTCGCAAAAAGGTAAAGCAAGTCAGAACACTTTATTTGTGTTTATTTTTTTAAGAGCGAATTAACTGTTTTACGAAATTTCCTACCGCGTAGAGTGAAGCTCGTTAAATACGAGCTTGATGAATACAAAATATGCTCAATTCTTAAGCTCTTCCTTAGAAAACACAATTATTTTTATTACTACTAGGTTGAAAATATAATTTTGGGTTCTGAAAATGCAATTAGGGCTATAAATAGAAACAGAATTTTCATCCCTAAAAACCGTTTTGATACTGTAGTTGAAAATGCAAGCTTCCGCTGTGTTCCTTAATTTATTTTTATATTAATAACAAGATCAGTGAAATTTTAAAGTGAAACAGGAATTCGAAAATTCACTAGAATTCATATAACTGGGTGAGGTTAATACTAGATAAAATTAAACCCCTTTGTTTCAGTTTTGTTTATTTAAAGAGTGAATTTAAGATTCTACAATATTCATATTATGTAGTCGATATTGCAGTGAAATAAAGAGGCTTTTGAAAAATTTGTGCTTTTCAAAAGGCAAATAGTTGGTTGAGACACATTACAAAGGAGGAGTTCTTTTGAGTTCATAAAGTGAAGAACACGAAGCTGGTCATGATTCTCTTAAATTTCAGTCTAGGTTTCGTGTGAGGTGGTTAGGCCATTCAACCACTTGAGTGCCTATATTTGTGGGCCAAAATTCCCAAGAATTCTTTAATGAGCTCATTTTGTTATATGACGCTTAGAACCTACAATCTATCCATGATTACTGCATCAATGTTTCGTCTTTTTTATAACAAAAAAAAATCAGTCACACTTGGATTCGCGAACTCAGTGGGAGTGCCCAAACCATATTTTGGTTGTCTTCTTCAATACGTTCTGCATTCGGATAAAAAACTAATGCTTTTATTCGCATTCTAGTGGAAGAATTTAAGATTTGCACAAAATATCCTTACATACTTTATTTCGCTTTATTCAAAGACTGAATGTGGTATGAGCTCCGGCTCAAATTGAAGTCAAATTGGTTGCCATTTTACTTTATATTACTTAAAAGAAATTTTTGTTTTACAAAAAAAATCATGTCACAAAGAATTGAGCTGCTGCTTGAGATAAAATTGACACTCCTATTCAGTAGTCAAAATAAGCGGTCGATTTAACCAAAATACAAAATGACTTTGTGGGTTACATCAGCCTGTAGTTTTTTCTTAATAAAACCGATGTTTATTCAATACCCCAAGGTGTAAGATGGCTTTATTATTCTTAAAGGAAAACAGAAAAACAAATTGAAACGATAGCGGAATTTTTCTCTTACACAAATGCTCAAGCAATTCCAGTAGTCTACACTTTAAGTGCAGGTTTACCGTGTTAATCTCACGTTCTTTAAATAAACTTTAAATAAACAAGTTTAATTTTACTAGGTTGCTTAAAAATCATTTCATGGTATAGGATCACTAACTAAATGTCATATTTTAGGATTGCCGAGACAGTCTTAACATGCTTCGCTAGACAGACAATTTCGTTAGTTTGACAATTTGATTTTTGGTTACTCAGCCATATCGTTGTCTGGTTTTAATCCCTAAAATTACCTCTATAAATAAATGCCAGCCACGAGTAGTAAATTGGTGTTAAATATTTTGTAAAATTGCTAGGGTAAAAGGAGAAATTTTCGAATACTGCTCCTGATAACCTAAAACGGGTTTTTTTATTTTAAAAAAGATTTAATTACCTCATCAAGGCGATTCAAAGTAATGGGTTGCCCTGAAATTGGGTGTATTTAAATTAATTAAATTATTATTATTTAAAAATGAGTATTTGATTGCTGACATGGCTTTTTTTGCACCTCAGCAATGGATATTTATTTCACGGACCTAAATTTAAATTAAAAATAATCGCTTGTCTAAAACGGTCTTTTGGTGACAACCTACAATTTCGTAGCCAAATGATAAGCAAAAATAACTTTACTTTTCTACAACAGACAAAGAAAAGAATGTTTTTACTTTCCAAAACATTCTAACTTTCCCAAATAGAAACGAGCCCCCCAAAAAATTTAAAAACCCCACTTTAGTTATTTTATCTACCCTTTTTGGCTTCATTTTGTTTACAAGTCGTTGGTTTATTGCATGATTTTTATTTAAAGGTATTTTTTGATTATACAAGCAGATAATTTGGTCTGAGTGATATACACTAATCCACTAATTCTATGTAAACTTTTAAATGGTTAAATTTCTAGCTCTGCATTACTCTGTAAACAAATTTTAATAATGATCTTTTAAGGAAATGTATATGAAAAACATCATATCTAGTGAGGATTTAAATTCTAATAAAATTAATTGGGAATTTCGTGGCAATATTCAAAGCCATGCACAGGTAATATTTTTTCTGAGCAGTTGATTAATGTGCAACCAATTAATATAATTCAAATCAAGTGCAAATTTTGAAGCCAGCTTTTAAGAAATAATTTGATTAATGAATTTGGTTTTTTTCATCCAGCTTTTCGGAAAATGGTTTACTTCTCATTTTTGTTAAAATTGCTCCGAAGCACCGTACAAAAATCAAAAAATAAATCATTTTTAATCATAAACTATGATGTCTCTCAAACATCTTAAGCGTTCTCTAGGAGTGTTGCTTGAAAATTTACCTCTAGGGCGATCGAATGAGCAGAATTACAGGCGTCAGGCAAAATAGTAAAACAACTTCTTTGTCAAACACTGTCTCAGTTCTCTGAGGTGTTGATTTCTCTTAATTTTGACTAGTTTTTAGGGAGATTTTAGCAAATTCTTCCGTTAAAGCACCCTCCAGGTCTTGTAGAAGTGATTTCTTACTTAAATCTTACTTAAAGCTACCATTAATGCTAAGCAATAATTAGGTTGAAACGGTCTAGGGGTTGTGGCGCAATTCTTTAACAATTCCAGCTATTTGAATTTTGAAAGATAGCCTCGAACAACAATAGAATGAGTCTGATGACCCAAGATCCCTAAATAGTTTCATTTATTTGGGAAATGATATCATTGGTTAGACGGATTTCCAAGAATGAGAGCCACAGATGATCATCCCAGATCAGAGCGTTTTAGAACCGTGTTATATCACCACAATTTTCCAGGTTGTGCAAAGTTAGCAGAGAGAATCAAAACAGTGCTTTTGCTGCCTTTGTAGGCAAGGGAAATCTAAGACTATTTTCGGTCCAAATGACCATCTTTGAACATAAACAAGATCCTTTATAGGTCTTAATTTGAAAAATGAACCTTAATATTTTTCCTAAAACGTGTTTAATTTTTTCCCTCATTTACCATTCAAATGCGTAACAAGCGCCAATTCACTAAGCAGATTTTTTCGAAATTATTTCGAAAGCAATCGCAAGATTTAAATTAAAAATGAATAATTAAGCAATGTTTTTTATAAATTTTATTGAAATATAAAAGTACTACTTAAAATTTTCTTTTAAACTGCCACGCCAAAAGCTAGATACTCGTTGTTTAGCTTTTATTAGAAGTCAAAACGTTACTAATTTTGAAGTAGGATAGCATAAATGTATTATTAGGAATGATGTATTGTATTATTAAAGAAACAATAACAGAAAACAAACAGAGCCAAAAATTTAAAAACGGTTAGAATCTACAAAATGGCGCCTTTCGGTAATTTTACGAATTACAAATGCATTTTTTGGGTCCAAAATAAGGGGCTTAAAACGATTTGATGATTTGAAAGAGTATAAATACGAAGATTTGTTGTTCGAATGCTATTTAGTCAAATTTTTACGCGAAGGTTAAATCGCTAAAGCACAAACAGGCATTTTATTGGTAGTCATTTGGTTTTGAAATTTTTTTTAGAAAATGGACGCGTCATAAGATGAACGTCTTGCAGAATGACTTTAAAAAATAATGATTTTTGCTTTTTTACCTAGCAACAAAGTAAAAATAGATAGTTATTCTAAAAATTATTATTCAATTTGCTAATTAATATGTTTAACATATTTAAAGGAAAAACGAATAAATAAATCAAAATTTAATAAATGGAAAATAATTTGTTTAAAGACGAATTCAAGGTGACAATTTAGTGAATACCTTCAACTCCCCTACAAATTCTGCGGAATTGCTGACTTTCTATATAAAATTAGTGCTCATAAATATTTTCAGTAAAATTTACCACGAAAAAATGTGCCTTCTCCCTATGAGTATTTGCACTAACTAGGACGGGTTTTACAATAAGTCACCTATTTCCTTCCGTTTTTCAGTGAAGATCCATTGTGAAAGTACGTAAATAGACTAAAATTGAAGACAATAACATTTACTTAACTAGGCTGACAGTGAAAGCTTGCTTATTTAATTAAAATATGCTGGCGAACAATAGAGTGAATTGGTTAAATTTGCTCAGCTGCTTTTAAAATCGACAGCATTCTAATCTAGAATGGCCTCCTTAAAAATGATCCTTGAAAGTCAAGTTAGTTTAAAAGTGAGAGATTTATGGTGGGAAAACTGAGGTAGCTCTTCTCCACGTGACGCGATAATTACAACATCAAAATACGTTTTTTCTTATCTGATAAAAGTGCAACACCAATCTTTTTGCTTGAGCAATTGAAATCTTTCTAAGATAGTTTTTGTGCCAGAATACTTTGTGGATTTAAAGCTTGTGTTTGTGAATAACTGGCAAGCATTTGGCGTTATTATAAGAAGAGAAGATAGTTAATTTTTTCATCTGTTCTACTAAAAAATCTTGAATTATCAAATTAAAAAAATGTTTATTTTGGAATTAGGACTAATTGTCAAAAAATTGCCTATTCAAATCCATTTTGAAAGGGTTTTTGCAAATAACATGTTTGTTTTCTTTCAACATTCTGATGCGCTTTCGGTTCACTTTCCATTACTTTTTTTAACATTTTTGTACAAAAAATGGACTTTCTAGTCTGCTATAGCTAGAAATGTATCATTTTTAACTTAAATTTTTTGCTGAGTTGACTGGTAGACTGTAGTTCTTTTTTGAAGAAGAGTTGTTTAAACTTCTCTCACTTTCTCAATTTTCGTTACGACTTTTCAATGGAATTTGACAAAATAAAGAATAAATATTTTGCATAATATATAATAACATGTAATAAAATTAACAATTTGTTCAAAATTGTTTAACTTTTCGTTTTCAGAAATTTCTTGGTTTCACTGACTGCTCACAAAATTTTTTTTTCTTTTCGTCTTTGAAAAAAATCTCACTGAAATTTACTCGGTGCATAAAATAGGTTGTTGTCTTTAACACATCGAGAATCCTAATGGAGCCGATTTCATTCATTCTCTGAGAGTAATCCGCCTTAACTAACATTCCAATTTCACAGGTTGTAATGAAAGCACCGCCTAAATTTTCTAAAATAAAAGCCTAGAGGAGATATTAACAACTAGATGACATTAGGAAGGCCTTTAAATGGAGCTTTCTTATAATTATCTGAGAGCTGAATCAAACTCTGCGCCACTTTAACTATGCAGAAGCAATAAGCTAGTTACTGTTCAACTCCTCGTGCTTATACTAAGTCGGCTGTGCTCAAGTGGCAGTCAAAAAGAGGTGGCTCATCTTTCTTTGTCGCACAGTTCGGACTCTGTCGGCTTCTGGTGGTTGTTGAACGCAGATAGGCACTGGCTAACGCCACGTTGCCTAATCCAGCCAAGAGTTTTAACTCGATTTGAGTTTAGTCAATCAAAGATGATCAACTAAGTTTTCTAGAATTTAAAGAAGTCTCTGATAGGGTTCCACCAAAGGCACTGGCAAAAGTTCATTTTTTGTTTATAGTAATCTCCAAGTTAGTTTAAACTAACAGGCGAAAGGTCAATTAAGGTGAATGGGGCTTGTCGAACATTCCTTTAATGACCACCTAGATGAATTCTATAGCATGACACTTAATTTAGTACCTCTTTTTGCTAGCAAATTTGACTTAAGACCAGATCAGTGCTTAATAGTGAATAAATTATGTTATATATTATTATATATATTATGTATTATATGAACGAAATTATATTTATAATTTAAAAAGTATTTTAATAAAAATTAATACGAGATATCAAACCTTCATAAAATTCGTGGCACCAGTGTCAAATGTGATGTTATAGCCAAAACGTCATAACTCGCTTTTGGTATAGCCCAAAATACTCCGATATGAATCTGAAAATCGAATAATTTAGGCGAAATATACACGTTTATGAAATAAATTTTAACTTTTCATTGCTAATCCCCTTCCAACTGAATGTGTTGGCCTGATTTAGTTGACCAAGTTGATTACCCAAAAAATAGATCTACCATGCCATAACACAGCTGTTTTCACTGGCACGCACCACACTACTCTGATAAACACTACGGTTTTAGTGGTAGTGGATTCATCTAGGAGGAGATTGCAACTGTCACGTTTTTTCAGAAATCGATTTGAAAATGAAACTTTATGCAACTGCGTTGTTCCGTTTCTTCTCCTGAAACAACAAAACAAGTCAGTAAGGAAAGGTGCTGCGTGAGAGACAATGGTCATCGTATAATGATTTATTAACTCCTTTATTAAAAATAAATTCAATTTTATGAATAAACCGAAAAATATCATTTTCAACTTTTTGTACAGATGTCTGAAAAAGGCAGTGCAACAAACCCACATTCATGTGTATCAAATAAATCCATATGTTCTGGTTCATTTTAAGATATAAAAATATATTAAAATTTAAAGAAAAGTGGTCTTATCTGATGAAGCTGACAATTTTTGTTTTAATAAACAATGAAATTAGAACTTGATTGATTAAATCCCCGCTAACGTGGATGCACCAACTATTAAGTTGAAGCGCACTTTCTTTAACGAGTTAAAGAAGCAAAGAGACCAGTTTATGGTCTTGCCTCCATTCATTTTATAACATAGATAGGCACATATGTGACTATCAGAATGTCAAGAGTCGCAGTTGACATTGGCGGACCGTAGAGGTGAAAGTCTTTGTCAAGGCCACAACTGTTGCGTTCGAAAAGGAATATTCCACTTTCGATGCAGCAATAACTGTGAAAAATGCATCGAGATGAACTGATGAATTGTGATGAAGACTAAGTTAATGCTGTATGAATAAGACCGCAGTAAAACAAACCATCTATTGCAGTTGGCACATCCGATTTCTTTCGAAAATCTGCGTCAATTAGCAAAACATTAAAAAGACTTAAAAACAGCCTTTTTTCCATCTTTCACTCCAAATTTAAACTCTTCGATACACCTGTAGGCGAATTTAATTTTTTTATCAAAAAAGCTGCTAAAAACCCATGAAAGCACTGAAAATTTGTACCAAAATTAGGAGAGAGTTTATTGGAGTTTATACCAACTTCCTTGTCTTCTAGACTATTCTTATAAATCGGGAAAAATTGTGCAGCTTCTATAATGATCATCTTCGTTAATTTTGTTGGTAAATTCAAATGCCAACGTAGGCCTGAATGCCAGTCCAATTAT
Organism: Anomotaenia brevis; assembly: GCA_030710315.1. Taxonomy (NCBI): domain Eukaryota; kingdom Metazoa; phylum Platyhelminthes; class Cestoda; order Cyclophyllidea; family Dilepididae; genus Anomotaenia; species Anomotaenia brevis. The sequence continues at coordinate 593,561 of JAUOZQ010000039.1, forward strand.
GCCCTGGATACTGAAGTTTTGACAGCAGAAGAATTAATCTTCTTTGGCAACGCCTCAGAAAAAATTTGAAATAACTGCCACATGTCAATTTTTACCATTAAAACAACATTCTCCTCAACGTGTTGCCAAGGATATTCTTAACCTGACAAAGAGGTATTATGTGCGGTTGGGTGCTAAACCATTCATCAGAATGATCGTTCAAGGTGTTTAATTAATTTACGAAAGAGGAATGTTAGTTTATAGGAAAACTTTCTCCAAAAATGACTAAATTCAGCTTGCTTTGTTGAAACAATGCGTTTTGAAGTGTGCTGACACGATGAACGCCGTGATGGATAGCTTTTGGCAAGTATGGAACATTAGGGTTTATCACTGTAATTAAATCATCTCAGATTAAGTTTTCTACACCAAAGAAATCGACTATTTTTTAAAATAATTACAATAGATGATTAGAAAACATTTAAATTTGTATGCATGTAAAGAAGCAGGGCTTTTGTTTCAGTTAAATTAAATTTATTTGGGTTAAAAAGTTTAAAATGTTTTGTTTATACCCCATTAAATTGAAACAAATCTTGCATTTTCTAATAAAATCGTTTTTATATGTATTTACTGGAAAAATTCGTTGTATATGCCTGATTATGTTAGCGCTGCTTTGTGCAGCGTATTTATTTTAAGGAAATGATTGAGCACAAAGCAGGTAAATTAAATATTTATCAAAGCTAATTTTTGGTATTTATCTGATGATTATAAATTTGATATGAAGTAGTAATTTATGTGCTAGTTACCTAATATTAATAGTGAAAATGTCACCAGACAAAATCTTACTACTTCCTGGGTTTTCTATCAATCAGGTAAAAATTCCGTTGGCTCGAAATTCTGATAAGTGATTTAAAGATAAAAATGAGATTAAAATACGGTTTTTGGTATCCCCCACTGTCTTTAAATAAATCACAATTTGTGGATCAACACCAGATTTCAGCTATTTTGTTCAAACCCTTGTCAATGCCTTCCATGCTCCTGAATCGTTGATTGTCTGCTATCAAGATGACTGGGATCTCAGCATTTGATGTTTAGTACTTTGCATAGAATGGACGCAGAGGTCCGAGGCCAGATGGCAAGGATCTGAGGTCAGTGTCGCACGCAGATACCTTCAAATATACAGGATTTGAAACCGTAATTGCTTACTCCACTTACACGCTCTGTTTACTGTCTAGGACAGGAGTGTTGCATATGAAGGATTCACATACTACGCCTTGGAAAGATAGTATCTTTCCGTCCTAGCTTGCTCGACTTATCGATCAATACGTCTCAGGTTCGAGTTGGCAAAGGCAGACGGTCTGGAAATGGCTGGTCAGAGATAATTTCGCTAGTGGACAGGCACCCAGCTCAGTTTGGTCCTTAAGACATATAACTGCACAAAAATTTTATCTTTATCCATCATAAAATGAATTTCATCTTCTGTATTTAGTGTTTTTTTTTGTTTTTCTTCACTTGTAGAGGTTGTTCTCTATTCACCCTTAACATAAAAGCATGACAATAAACTCTCTTGTCAACAAATTTTGCCTTCCTAAAATGAACCTTCAGAAAAGTAGTCAATTTTTTCAACTAGTGATACTAAACAATTTCCTACACGCTTAACAGGGCCTTTTTTCTTGTGCGTTCTCGGAAAGAACTGCGAAAAATTGTCAGGCGCTTCATGTTTCATTCACCATTTGTTTAAATCGAAAGCAGCCGGAAGGAATTATTCACATTTAACGAAACTAAAATGAATTAAATGAGATTTTTAATCGAAAAGAAATCCGTTTTCTTTCACTTAATCCATTAGAGTTTCATCACTTAAGTTGGCCACTTTTTTTCTCGCTTTCTGCTTTCAATTAAATTGAAACCGTTTTATGCAACTCTAAATTAATAAATAATTTCAGGGTCAGTTGTCGCAATTTAAAGTTGATTTTTCAAAATTTATTTATTAACCGAATTTACAATTTAAGTTTATTTCTTTTCTATGAATCTATAAAGTTCTCTTTTTATTGCAGTACTTCGTACTTTTTATGAATATAGAATATGTAAAGCCTTTCATTTCGCAATCATAATTCAACAGCGCTTATTTTTAAAATATATTAGAAAGCTTTATTCGTTATTCTAAATATTATTTCAATTAAAAAAGGCACATAAATCTACTGATTTATTTTTTTCCATTTGGACACGAAACAGTGGGTGCCATTTAGACTATGCAAAGGTCATTGTGACAATAGTAAGTGCACTTTAAGGAACATGTTTGGCATGCGATTAGACGTAAAGGTTATTTGAGATGCGATGCAATTGCTAGTAGCTGTCAGATTCTTCTTCTTCTTTAGCTAAGCTAATTTTGTTTAAAATACTTACATGTTAGTGCTACATGGGATGGAGATAGTGGTGTATTTGTCCAGAATCTGGGTCCATTACCTGGATCCCACTCACACTTAAATGCTCCATTCCTAATTCGTTTTCCTCCGATGCAAAATGTTAGCTTTACATGACATTTCCAAACCTATATGGATGCTGCAAGAATTTGATCAGGATAATCTCATTGCATTGCATTAATATTTGTGTTTACTGCGATAATGACTGCAAATCGCTAGATGGAAACTCGGCTAGACTAGCAGAGATTCTCAGATAAGCAAGATTTGTTTTTCACGTATTTCGTCTCGACAGTTTTACGTCCATGAAGAACGGCCTTCAGACGCAAGATTTCATAGAAGATGTAGACAAAGTCTGCCGCTCGTGTTATTGAAAGTTTCGTTGACTACTTATGCTTCTCCGTATCATTTTGTTGTCAATTTTAATGACAAAGTAAATAGAGGCAATTTAAAAGTTAAAAAATATATCTAAATATATTTTTTAAATATACATATGCATTTATATAAATAAATAAAATATGTATTTATATATTTTATAATTTTTTTCAAAATATCTGCAAAAAAATAATTTTGAGTATATACATGAAATAGAAATAAATTATTTGTAAAAAAATAGAATATGACAAGATTTAATTGTTTTTAACATGTTCAATCATCATGCTGCTAAAATGTAAGTGTTTCCATTATTTTGTCTATCCGGTGTTGTTTATTAATTTCGACAATCTGCGAATCAAGGGATGAGGTCTAAATGTTTAAAATACTTTTTTTGAATGAAATGTGACAAAATGATGTGAGCAAGGTAGAATTTTCCTAGCAGATAACCCCAGTTAAATTTTAATAGATGCAGCCAGCCGACGAGCAAATCGTTCAAGATGGCTAAACGAGCCTAGCTCTTCCAGGTTGTGTGAATATTTTTCGAGGAGAGGACAGAACATGCGGTGTGGATTTAGTACTAGCTTCGGCGAACACCAGCCCAATGCTCTACGAGTTACAGCATTTGCGTCGGGTTAAATGAAACCCGTTGCTTAATGTTAACTCGCATCTCGTTTCCACTGTGTAGTATTACGGCACACAGAAGTTGGACTAAATAGTGGAAACATCTTAATACATCAATGAAACACTTTTAATACGCTGGAGGTCAACCTTTGGCGGCAACTACAGCAGCCTTGATACTCCGAGGTATTGAGAAGTTTCAATTCTTTACACTGTTGTTTCTCGTGTCATTCGTTAACAATTCTTGCTGCTGAATGGAGTGGTGTAGATTCGAGAATCGAGATTTTTGCAGCTCCAAAAGACTGACAGTTTCAGGGAAATCTGGGCTCTGCAGATGCTCATTGAGAGGCTATGCAGTGATTTTAGGAGCTGTGGTCTAACGAATCGATTTTGAGTCCGACATTTTCTCTCAGACAACTTTAAATTAAGGCCAGACCTGCGCTTTGCTGAGAACGACGTTCTTTTTTATTCTCAATTTGGTCTCGTAAGAATACCGAAAGGTCTCCAATTTTCATAATGTTTTAATCAATTTTTGAAACATCCTCAAAAAACCATTATTTTTAGTAAACATGTCATATATTAATAGTAAACGAAACATCCAAAAATATGTTTAAAGATTATAATGCCAAAGTGCTATCCATTTATCAAAGATGCTAATGGCACAAGACCTCATTTTATATGAAACATTTACAATATCATTTCAGAGAATTTAGTTTAAAAAAGCATCACTCTTCGAAGAAGTAGTTTACATCAGACGATCATGTCTTTTAATTAGGTCAATGTTTTCAGCACTAAAAATATTCCTTATGTAAATTGCTAAAAGAGCGCTATTTTCAAAATTAAGAGTACTGATGTATGCATTACTATATTATAATATTTATCGTGGGATCTGCGGTTTGCGGCAATAATACAAGGTTTGGTGTTTCAGCATGATTAACAATTAATTCTACAAATTAAATATACCTGACTGAACAATAAATCTGTGGCTTTTACTAGTATCAAATCAGTGGATCTGTCTGAGTAAATTTCAAACAAAGTAGTGGAAGCACTTGGCATTAAAAACAGTGGAAACTTTACATATTTGAATGGTTTTCTTAATTATTTTCACTGTTATCTACAGATATTTAAGCAAATTTGTTAAAATCATATCAAAATGCCAGAATTTACGGACTTTCCATGAGAGGAAATTGTTAGCACTCCACGTATGGCAGGCGCTGGTGTAACAGAAAGTTGTTCAGAAAGCGCCAAAAATTTAAATGGAATTACTAGAGACGGAATCCCAAGACCAAGACTCCGAAAATCACAGGAGAGCCCAGTGAACACCTCCTCTTCTTCGTCAGGAGCTGAAAAACACGCTTGAAAGCGCCTAGAATGGTGGAGTGTAGGTTTGCAGAGAGCTGAGAGAGGAAGCATTTAATCCAAACTGCTGCCTTCTCCAAACCGTCTAATATGGTTGGGGTGTCGTGATGATGAACTGGAGTGCTTTTTCTAGAAGATCCGCCACCTGGCCATTGAATAGTTGCCTTTCATGAAGGAAAAATTTCTAGTCGAGACCCTTTCAGGAATTCTGTGTCACCGAGTTCGTCCTACGGTTCAAGAACTCTGTCCTCCTAAAGAGGAACGGCATCTTTCAAGATGATGATGATGATGATGATGATGCACCAATTCATACAGCTGGAATGTTTTGTAGGAATGACCCGAAGCATTCCAATTAAGTGGTCTACCACAATTCGCAGACCACAACTTCATTACAAAAAAGAATTTACGGTGTTTTAAGCAAAAATTTGGCTAAAATTCCTTTGAAACAAATCAAAATTTGCATAAATCAATGCTTCGAAGAATTGAGGCTGAAATTGCCGTAAATATGAAATATATTTTGTTGATTTCCGAGGCGTTTCCACTGAAACAAATTTTCCTATGAAGACACTTTTTTCGAGCGTTAATTGCCCTCAATCCTTCCTGATTTCTCCTTGTGCAAATTGGGAGTTGCAATGACAGCCAGTTTTGCAGACTTGACAACGTCTAAGTTGTCATCTAAACGTCATCAGTGATTGATTTGGTTTTAACGAAAAAGATTTCAAATCCTGAAGAGCTGTTTTGTGAAAAATTATTTAAATTTTAAGCTGAGAGTTTCTTTGCACCCCTACCCAGGAATGGATGAATCCCCCTTTTGACTGAGTCACCTAATTGGCTTAGTGGTCTACCAGTAACCCGGGTCAACTTCAACTTAGCACATCTGCTACCACGGATATAAATAGAAAATTGTCTAATGAACACTGAGAGTAGCTACTGCTTACAGGCCTATTAAGGCTCAAAACATTATGGAGAATTGAATCTGTCGCCTCGTAGGAGGAGGAGGAGATTTTGATGGATACAACTACTCATTAGGTAGATTTTCTTCACTGGGCTTTTCCAACCAAATTTTGGGCAGCCTCAACGTTGGTATCTAGAGAAGTCCTCAAGTTCATCACATCAGAGCATGTCTAAAACTTCAGCTAAATAAATTCCTTCTCAATGGATTTAAAACAAAAATTTGATGGCCAAATTCATCTCGAAATATTTGCTTACAGGGTCCAAAATGAAGTTCTAATGTGGGGAGTTTGATACTACTCAGAGGCTTGCATAAACCCTGATCTAAGACAAAAGAAGAATGAAAAACACCAAGTAAAGTGTTTGGAAGTATTTTATCTAGGATAGTCATTTAGTTATACTCAAAAAGGTTGACAGAGCATGAGAGAAACGTAAATAAAGGTGGATTTCTTAATGGTCGCTTGTAGAGGTTTCAATTATTGCGTTTGACATTAAGGTCAAGTTTGAACCGCCCTCTGAAATGAAACTTTGTTAAATCAATCACAGAGGATTTAATGCATAATCTTTGAACAGGCTAAAAACAATTAAAACATTATTTTATAAAGTGATGTGTTTATTTAAAATAAATCTTTTTAAAGATAGTTAAACAATTTTAACTTTCAAAAAGGCCAAGCTGATAACACTTGCATGAAAGGCGCTAGTGTAACGGAAACTGCTTGGCGTACTGTCACAAAAATGGGATTTATTGCACTCTCTAGATTTCGAAACCCAGATTTGAATGCATTTATCAAGTCTAGAAACGTTACTTAGCAACGCAACATGTTTGTTTCATTGGCACATTCAGGAAGTAATCCCAGTTACATAGTAAATAACTTGTTTAGCAAAAGACCTATTAATTAAGCATGGTTGAAGGTACTAATCAGCTTCATTACTAATTAGTAAGGCAATGGACTGCGTTGAGTAACTCAAACCCAAATATTTATCCTCTTAAAATGCTAGAAGGAGGGGTCTTGGCAGAAGAAGCACTCAATCCGGACTGCTGCCTCCTCCCATCCGCAAAACATGGCGGGGGTTCTCTGCCGATGAGATGGAGTGCTCCTTCTTGGAACTCCGCACCGCACTAATGAGTGAATTCCTATCATGGAGGAATGCTGTGCGACCAAGTACATCGCATGGCTGTTCCAGGACTGCGTCTGAAGGTGTGCACGCCTCCTGCCACGATGGTAATCATATCGTTAGGGAATGGTGTGAGCGACATTCGAATGAAATTGAACATCGCATCTGGCCACCACCACCACCACCACAATACACCACAGACCACCTCAACCTCAACCGCACTACTGAGGAGCTTTTGTGGTCACCGATTCTGGAGATCCTAGTAGGAAGTCCATTTCCGCTCACCGCCACCACAGCCACCAGTGTGTTCTAATTGAGGAATGGGCTCATTCCAAGTTGCCGCAAAACGCGGACCAAAACCTCATAAACTGTTCATTTAGCTTATTTCTCATGCTATTCCTACCAAATTCATCAAAGCCAGAATACACATTATTTTGTACCTCAATGTAAATTGCACTCCAAACGATGCTAATCTCAATTAGACGTCTCCTGTTCCGAGAAATATACTTTCGAGGGATTCTGAATAGGGAAGTAGGAAGTGAGTATTTTTTGAAAGAGTGCAATTATTAAGTTGATGTCTGTGATCTCTTTCATGCTGAGAGCCGCTGAAGGCGAAGCTACTCTTTCGTCCAGGAGACAAATTAAATCATTCCATCTTTGTTAAACGCCTTGGATGCAAAGGGAAGCATGTTGGTGATGCTTTGGAAGATGTTTGTGAAACGAGGCAGACGACTTCACAGACATCTGGGGAGACCAGAAGCCTCGCCCAACTGAGTCTTCTACTCCAAACCTGATTGGAGAGCTTCTATGAATGATGCTCAGTTAGCCGCTTACAGGGGTTACGAGGAAATTGTGGAAACACCACGGAGAAACCAACACTTAATATGGTGCCGGTCCACTGCTCGCGGTAACTACAGCTCAAACTCACGCACGTATTGATTCAAACAAATTGTGTACTATTTCCAAAGGTACTTTTGCCCCTTCCTTATGTTAGGCAACCTCCAGTTCGCTTGAAGTCGGTGACAGCGGCCTACAACGACTTCTTACTTGCTTGGATCTCCAAGATCGAGCATAAATGCTCCATCCACCATGTAGAGGACTGTGGATTGAGGGTGCCAGATGAGATGCTCAACTTTCCTAGAATGTCCCTCTTTTTGTTCCTAAACAAACACTTCCACCTGCATGGATTGGTGTTGCATTACCATCTTCAAAGACAGCGGCGTTCCCTACCCTCGCAAACACCTACTTCATCAACCATGCAACCATGAACCTAATCACCCAACATTCCGAAACAGAGTCTCTGCTATTGAATTCAAATCGCTGTCTTTCCTGGTAATAGCACACCCCAGATAATCTTGACAGAAGCCCGCATCAGTTTGGAGCAAGTAAATTCGTCTCTCGGCATTCGAAACATTTGTCTTTGACTTTGATAACAGAAGTCTCCTAATTGCAGCTCTTCCATGGAGGCGTCCAGATTTGTGCAGCTTCGGATGGAGATCAGTTTTTGTGGATACTTGGTTTACAAGGTGTTCAGTGAGGAGGTCAGCTGTGATTTCCGAACCAACAACTTGCACTTTGTTAAGCACGCTTTTCTTCCTTTTTTCAAGACTGGAAAAGAAAACATTAAATTTAAACTAATATTTCAAAATTCAACAAGATTATTTAACTTAAAACATTAAAGTATACCAAGTTCTGATTGCCTATAACAAGTCCTCTATATAAATACACTGTGAAGTGTTTAAAAGTGTTATAATGTTAAAACACGTTAATTAACTGATTTTAGATAAAAATTTCCAATTTATGAATTAGTATTTAATTAATGTTACCCTCCTAGCCGTCTATACTGCTCAAAATAGACAATGGAATTTATTTTGCTAGTTAACTTCCTCAAGGAGTAATATTCTCGTATTTAGAAATCAGTTTTTAGTTTGCAAGGCCGAACGACCAACTTTCAATCGACGATTAACATTCCTACACATGAACTTTAGTAGTTCAGCTTATTCAGCTGTCTTTCATGGTCTCAAAACTGCATCGAACAAGCTCATGACCACCGGTGAATATAATTAGATAGTTACAAGGGACTTTCGGCTCGTATAAATGGAATCGGACATTCGAGACCAGAGCTATCCAATTTCAGTTGCATAAATATAGCACGTGAGCTCATGCCTGGAATACGTTTGTTTGAGCACTATGCTTGTCTGTGGACCTATCAAGTTAACTCACAAGTTCTGTTTGATTTGTACCGTTTAAATTATTTTTTCATTTAAGTAAAACAATAATTCATTTTATGAAGTTTTTAGGTCAAATAAATGTTGTTTATCGAAACAATCAAACCCACATATTCGTTGTTTAAAACCGCGCTAACAAAGTATCATTTGAAGCACACATCTTAGCAGCCAAAGAAGTGGTTAGAACTATTCGTTGTTTCTATGTAAAGACGACGTTTGCGAAATTCAGAAGTTTAGATTTCGGCTTCCACGATGAAGCAGCCCATGAAGAAGCCTGTTTTCCTGTATCAGCGGAGAAATTTTCACGACAGTTAGTCGTCTTCGTCTTCAAAAACTGCTGAAATTTCCCACACTTGGGACATCGGAGCCCCTTGGGACTCTAATCTCTGCCATCGCCAATTTGCTTCAACTTTTGGTGGGCAGTTTTAGCAACCATTTTTATCACTTTGTTGGAATTTCTGTAGTATTTGAGCTCAGAACGCTGTCTGGTGCTTCTCATTCATCTCGTAGGTGAACGTAATCCTGTAAGTGGAAGAATATTTCACGTTTGGAGAATTTAAAAAGACTACAGGATGCATGACAAACTAGATTTAAAGAAATTTTAAAAAATGTACCACACATTTACATGTTAACGATTTATATCTTGTCATTAGTTCTCTGAAAGTACTCTTTTGAATCTGACTTGAAAAAGGACTTTTCACCGCCAAATGAAGTTACATCGTTTGCAAAAATATGAAACAATTATTTTTTCTGTATAAAAGACAGCTTAATTCATCCAATTTTGATTTCTCTAACCGTCAGAAACTTTGTGACTTCGATCAACGACTTCATTTGGCCATGGAACTTTTTTTCTATAAGTTAAAATTGACCTCAATGTATCCAACTTCGGAAGATTCATTTCCCATGGGGGTTCATCTTTTATAAAACAAGCTATTCAGACGGCTTTCAGGAAGATTCATTTGCCTTCTTCATGGTGATCTTTGCCTGAAAAAAGCCTTTTGTATGGCGACCGAGAAAATCTCCAAAATTATTCCTTTACGTTATTGAGAATAGATGACGCAAAGAAAGAGCAATTTATGATGAGGAATACCATTAACGAAGATGAAAATTGAAATTTACAGAATGATACTGGGTTATTAATCAGAGCTCTGGATCCCAACTGGATGATGGGAACCATTCTAGAAGTTCAAAACTCGAAAACGGAACGCTTGGCGTTTCAAAATGTACTGCACATAAAGTAGTGATTGCAGACTTTGAAAGTAAGGCACAGGTCTGGTGAAAATTCCGAGTTGTTGGTTCGGTGAATTCAATTTTTAAAGCGGATTTCGAGAGCACGTTTTGGGAAATCACTTCAGAGCTCCTCAATGAACACCTTGTGAACCAAGTTTCCACAAAACCTGATCTCCATTCGAAGCTGCACAAATCTGGACGCCTCCATGGAAGAGCTGCAATTAGGAGACTTCTGTTATCAAAGTCAAAGACAAATGTTTCGAATGCCGAGAGACGTATTTACTTGCTCCAAACTGATGCGGGCTTCTGTCAAGATTATCTGGGGTGTGCTATTACCAGGAAAGACAGCGATTTGAATTCAATAGCAGAGACTCTGTTTCGGAATGTTGGGTGATTAGGTTCATGGTTGCATGGTTGATGAAGTGGTGTTTGCGAGGGTAGGGAAAGCCTCAGTCTTCGAAGATGGTAAGGCAACACTACCGCTGCCATCGGCTTCAAGCGAACTGGAGATTTCCTGAAATGAGGAATGGTCCAAACCACCTTTGGAAACAGTACACGATGTGTTTGAATCAATGCGTGCGGGAGTTTGAGCTGCAGTTACCGCAAGCAGTGGACCGTCACCATATTAAGTGTTGGTTTTTCCATGATATTTCCACAATTTCCTCGTAACTCTTGTAAGCGGCCAACTGAGCATCATTCATAGAAGCTCTCTAATCAGGTTTGGAGTAGAAGACTCAGTGGTGCGAGGCTTCTGGACTCCTCAGATGTCTGTGAAGTCGTCTGCCTCGTTCCATAAACATCTTCCAAAGCTTCACCAACATGCTTCCCTTTGCATATAAGGCGTTTAACAAAGATGGAATGATTTAATTTGTCTAGTGGACGAAAGAGTAGCTTCGCCTTCAGCGGCTGTCAGCATGAAAGAGGTCATAGACTCTTAAAAAATACTCACTTTGTAAGTCCCTATTCAGAATCCCTCGAAAGTATTAGTCTTGGTACAGGAGACGTCTAGTTGAGAGAGGCATCGTTTGGAGTGCAATTTACATTGAGGTACAAATTGATGTGTATTTTGACTTTGATGTATTTAGTAGGAATAGCATGAGAAATAAGCGAAATGAACATTTTATGAGGTTTTGGTCCGCGTTTTGCGGCAACTTGGAATCAGTCCATTCCTCACTTAGAACACACTGGTGGCTGTGGTGGCTGTGAGCGGAACTGGACTTCCTACTTGGATCTCCAGAATCGGCGACCACAAAAGCTCCTCAGTAGTGCGGTTGAGATGGAGGTTGAGTTTTTCTGAGGTGTATTGTGGTAGATTGTGGTGGTGGTGGTGGCCAGATGCGATGGTCAATTTCATTCGAATGTCGCTCACACCATTCCCTAACAATATGATTACCATTGTGGCAGGAGGCGTGCCCAACTTCAGACACAGTCCTGGAACAGCCGTGCGATATACTTGGTCGCACGGCATTCCTCCATGATAGGAAATCACTCATTAGTGCGGTGCGGAGTTCCAAGAAGGAGCACTCCATCTCATCAGCAGAGAACCCCCGCCATGTTTTACGAAATGGAGGAGGCAGCAGTCTGGATTAAGTGCTTCTGCGGGCAAGACCTCTCCTTCTAGCATTTTGGGAGAATAAATATTTGAGTTTGAGTTACTCAACGTAATCCAATGCCTTACTAATTAGTAATGAAGCTGATTAGTACGTTCAAACATGCTTAATTGATAGGTCTTTTGCTACACAAGTTATTTACTTACAAACTGTGTATCTGGGTGTAATTCCTACATGTTTTAATAAAACAAACATGTTGCATTGCTAAGTAACGTTTCTAGACTTGATAAATGCATTCGAATCCGGGTTTCGAAATTTAGGATGTGCAATAAATCCCTTGTTTGGTTTAATCAAATTTCAGTTGAGTGGGTAAGTTTTGACTTAATTTCAATATTCATCGCAATAAGTGCTCATATCTTTTTAATCAATATAAGCTACTACCAAGAAATCCCTCTTCTATTCATTTTCATAACGCCCTATCATAAATATACCCGATTCGGGACAAAATAATGGAAACACCTTGAACTATCAACGGGATTAAATGCTTTTTTCAGCTTTTACGTCCCTCGAGGCATCAATCCTTGGGATTTCTATAACTCTAAACGCTTTGAAACATTTATGTTTGACTTCACAATTTTTTTAATTGCAGCTTTTCCAAGGTGAAATCGAGATTAGCGCACCTTCCATGGTAACTTGTTTCTATAGTTGTTTACTGAGCTCTGAAGTGAGTGCAGGAGCCACCTGAACCGCATTATTTTATCAAAACACACACAAGCCTTCTAATGCGCTACCTTGTTTGCGCGTAAGCATCGCTTCACCTTGTGCGTCTCTTGTATGAATCCTGCGGGGAAGCTGCACTTTCGAAACCTCCCTGACACCGTGTGAACTTAGTCTGTCTCACATAAACTAACAAGTACACGTCCTTAATAATGCCTTGGAGGTAGATTAGAACGTCACGACGAGGTCTTAATAAACCCAGAAAGTGCTGCGAACGAGAATAAACTAGTTGATGTAATCTGACAGACTGCCCCATAAGTTTTGTCCGAATTTAGCTTATATTAATTTAAAGGATATTTAAGAAGCAATTTGGAGGGGTTTTTTATCAAGATAAACAATATTTCATGCATAAATGCATTTCAAATGATCAATTTGTATCTTATAACACAAAAAATGAAGTTTTCTGGATAAAACTCTGGCCAATTCAGTAGGACGAATTTTTGGATGATGAAATTTGCAGAAGATAGAAGATAGAGATATCACTCTCCACGAAGGTGTTTACCAGTGATTGTCGAGAGGCTAACAAATGTGCTATTTTAATGGCTAAGCTTAGAGTTTTATAGGGCAATCAGATCTGATGCTTCAGATGAAAAACACGCTTAAGGCGGGGATTTCTTTTGAACTCAGACGCATAACGAGGGTAGTCGATGACAGGCCATGCCTATGAGAGCAGTATTTGCCTTTTCGTTTTTAGTAAACAGGCAGTCAAATAAACGTAGTGATTGCATCTTCACAACTAGCCATCGTGAATGATTTTAGCCTGAAGGGATATTACAATGCGGTCGGACAAAATAATGGAAACACCTGGCAATTTGGAATTATAATTTTTAGTGTGTTTTAAACAATCAAAATATTAACATTAATATTTTTTGTTAGTTGCTATTTTGAAGACTTCTCGTATGGCAGGTGCTAGTGTAAGGGGCGTTTTAAGAGGTGGTACTGTCAAATGAAAAAAATGAGTTTTAATGACTGTGATTTTGCAATTTTACCCTGTTTTTTATTAAGTCAAATAACTTAATATATTTTATAGCTATTTAAGCATTTAACAAGCCTAGTAATTTCATTTTTGTAGACTTGTTTTAGTTTCGGTTCGGAGAACTGTTAGGCGTCAGTTTCAAAATCTTCGTTTATCTTATCGATTTTTCATTACCAGTTACCAGTTCATTCAAACAAAATCGCAGATTATCGTCCACTCGAGGTTCGAGACTGTTTGTAGACAATTTAAAAAAGGCACCCATTTTCCAAAGCAAGTATGATTAGAATTAATCCAACTTGCTAATTACTCGCGGATAAACTAAACATCGTCCGGTGTGATCTTCAATTTCCGCTTCCTTGTGACCTCTGTTAAGATAAAATTAACTTATAATAAGTCAACTTAGCTATGCGACATGTGACAGGCACTGAGCGGCGTCCGCGTGTGCCACTTTAGGCTTAAATAATGTGACATCCTCCTCACGCTCCTGAGGTCAAACTGCCAGTGGTTTCGTTGCACATATACACATGTTTGGGGTCGTCTCGGAAGGTCACACGCAGCAGCATCAGCAGCAGCTGCATTTGGTAAGCAAACGCTTCATATACCCGCTACCCATTTAAGTAAAGATGAAGAAGAAGGCATACTAAACACCCATAATTACCTAGGGTTGGAGAGAGAACGCTTAAAAACGCTGCTGAATTTTGTAGGCTCTCAAAATTTCGTATTTGTGATTAGCTCGAACTTTCAACCTCGACCTGTTGGTAACTAAGCGATTTAGTATTATTTTAAAGGATTTCTAAACTGAAAAAGAGAAATAAAAATTCAAAAAATTCAGTCCAAATTTCGTGTTGACATCTTTTGTGGGGATAGAGCTGGGACTGTAGACTGGCAAAAAATGGATTTCATCTAAATTTCAAAAGTCATTGGAGATAACCCAAAAAGGGAATTACATGGATAATAGATTCATTTGTTATCGATCTAGTGGTGTTCCAAGGAATAATGCACATTGAAGCGTTCCCATTTACTGTCAACAAACAGGGCACAGGTTTGAACCGAGCTTTGTCGATATTAAAGAGCTCCTGTTCCAATGAATGTGGGTTGTTTTATCGTCATAATGCACGACCACACCCAACAGCAAAAATGCTTGCAAGAAAATTCCCTATCCATCTTACGCTCCTGACCTTGCTTCTAGCGAAAACCGGATGTTTTAGGCGTACAAAACTAGTTGGAATAAGAAGAAACAGCCCACGCATTTTAGAAATCTTCGAACAAAATCTCAAAGAACCTTAGAATAATTATGGATAATTCGGGAATCTAATGTTTATTCACTTGTTTTTTTATTAAAAATTTAAAAGATTTCACGAAAAATTATAAATTATTGAGTAACTTCGTTACCCTGGACTTAACTAAAGTGATTTTCCTCCATTTACTTGCATTGCTCTCTAAATCTTAAATATCATGTGTATTTATTTTAAAAGAACATCCTAATTATTCTGAAACATTGATCAGATTGCTATTTTAGGCCATTAAAATTTTAATTCCATTAACGCTCCTATTATCGACGTGCTAATTAATTATATTTCATTTTAAAGAGGAAAAATTTAATCCCAATTTTAATTTAATTCGTAAAATAGAAGAAAATTAAAGTTAACATTAAAATATTTTTAATCAATAATTTTCCCCTTAATGCATTCTGATCTGCCAAGAGTTATCATCCAGCAGTTTTGCTTACAAAAAATATAAGAACTATTGGAACAATGTTTGTAATACGGAGATAATATTAACCAGGGTCTTACTCAATGCACAAATTCTTATTTTTCATTGTCAGGGTACATTGAGTATTGACAAAATCACCTCTTTTTATGTGTGCTCAGGTTTCCGTTTAATAAAATAATTTAGGAATGACTTTTGCTAAATAGTTTTATTATTATCATAATGTGCTGAAGGTCTCTTTAATTTTAAACAAGTTTGACTTATTTTTTTCTGTTATATAGATGATTACATTTTAAATTAATAATGAAGTATCGAAATAAGTAGTATTTTATGCATGCTACTTAATATGCTTTGACACTGAGATGTGTTAAAGCTCTCTGGTGGCATTAACTAAAAGGCTGAGTTGAATAAAAAGTTTTTGATGAGTTTAAATAGAGTTAGGATGCCTAAGTAGAATTTCGGATGACTAAAAAAAGGAATATTCAAATCCACAACTTAACCAGACGCCATATTTTTGGTCTCAGTCGAAATCCCCAGCGGGTCTCTAGCCAGCCAGAGTACAGAACCACAAAAGACCCGTCGCGACGCAACTGAAGCAACAATTTTTAAGAAATATAGCCTTATTCTGAGTTGTAATGGATTTAACTTGAAACAGACGCCATTAGTAGTCTGTTTGAAGTAGATTCGAATTTTGTTCAAACGTTTTCTGCTTAATACAGGATTTGGCCTTATTTGCAGCTAACTGAAGTGGGTATTAGGTTAATCTCCTTAAAACTAGGCCTTTTTGCCTTTTAAATTTTCATCACATATATCATTATCAAGTTTTAAAAAAACTTTAAAATAACTGCTTAAATAATCTATTAAGACTAGGCAAAGGAGGTTGTCATCATTTTAATTTAGATGAAATTCAAAAACTCGAAATATTATTTTTAAAAAGATCCGTGTTCACAAATTATTAGAATCTTCACTTCATATTTAAGAAATTTTTTTATTTGTTTACCAAAGCGGTTTGTGTTTCCCTTAGGGATCAATCTCACATTTGGCAAATTATGCCAATCACAAGAGTCCCGAATAATGGATACCCGTGTCACACACATGCAAAAGAGTACATTTTTGTTTGTGCGTAGCCACAAACGACAAAAAATAAGGTGAGCTACATTGTGGATGAAATTTCAGAACACTTTGGCTTCTGTTACAGGGTACCGAAAATGTAAATTGCCTAAATGTTGTCAAGTCACTGACTTGGCATTGATTTTCGAAACCAAAAATTTACCCAACTAATAAATTAAGAAAATTTTTACGAAACGCAGTCGCACTTTTAGAATGGAATTTTGCAAGTAAACTTGGTAAAAAAGCACCCTTTTAATTGCAGAATTTCATTGGTAAACCATATTCTTTTCAACTTTCAAAAATATAGCAGAAATAAAATAACCAAAAAATTACAAAAATATGAGTTTAGTTGATTTCTTGATGACAGAATTCTACCAATAAAAACTCCAACTGCTTGATAAAGAAATGAGTGTGAAGCTTTGCAAAAAAAACAGGAAAAATTGTTTACGATATCCTAAAGTATAGCAGCTGCCTAACATTGGCTATACAAACATTTTCGATACACTTTCGTTTCAATTACTATATTGCAATATAAAAAGCGCGATTGTTTTTTTCTAAGATTTAATTGTCGATAATGACGACAATCATTAAAAAATATTTTCCAGGTACCCTCCAATTGCTTATCCAAGTAAATTCGATTTTAAATTTACAAATAAAGCCTGGTGTACTTCATTGTCTTTCGTGCACTTTGAAATTCGGTTGAATTTGTCCCATAAACATGACTTTTTTGAATTATCTGGAAGCTTAATTTTCCAAATACCGTTGAAGAAGTCGTATTCTTTTTACTGTAGTTTTGTCTGGGCGGTGTATGACAAGCTCTGCTGAATTATTTAATGACACAAAACGTGTGGTTCCCTTCCTTGCCACGTTTTGGAATTGATGAAACTTTTTTACAAACTAATCTTCCTTTTTACACGGTCTAGAGCACATCGTGCTTGTTATTTTCTTTCGGCATTTAAAAAATCTCCAACATTACTCCGTCTAGTATCCTGTAAAGACTGCATTGGATGTATTCCTGAGACAATTCACATTTTTAGTAATTTAAGACTGGTATCAAAAGCATTTTTTGGTTAAACTATTCATTTTATTAAAAATTGAGCGAAAATTCTAAAATTTTCATTAAAAGACGCCTTTAAAATGATAATTGTAAATTTTTGAGTAACGGCTAGAAGATTTTTATAATAAAAAAGAAATGAAATTAGCTTTTTCGATATCCATTAAAATGATTCCGTTGGTAATTTAAAAAAAAACAGAAAATTCACAATTTATTCAAGTTTACGACTGAATGTAACAATTTTATTCACTTGTGGGAATTCACCTGAATCTAGTGAAGAAAATTCATCTTTCATTTCTCCTAAAAGGCAAGTTTTTTGCAACATTTGCCCCATGATTTTTCAATGAGAATTTCATATTTCTCTTGCCTAGACACTAGTTATTATGCAAATTAACTAAAGTTTCCTTTAAAATTAGAAGGTTCAAGATCAGTCTATTGGAAATGATGACCTCTAGAACAAAATGCATTTATGCAAGTGTTATTTCGTGCTTATTATTTGTAAAAAATATCACACACAGAGAAGCATAACAGAAAGTGCAATTTACATACTCGTCCCGGGGTAGCGGCAGTTTTGTTTTACTGACACAGTGCTTTGAGTCTCAGACAGGCAGACAGAGAAAAAATTTTAGATGTTTTTTTACAAATTACACGCAGTTCTGGAGGTCTTTCGACTATTTACAAACGTGCTCATGGCCGTTTCCCACTCTGCGTTCGACGATGCAACCGTTGAGACAGAAGCCATAGCCCTTGCACGTCGTTCCTCCCTTGAAATAAACGGGAATTCTTCCTTTTTTGAACGCCGTCGATTGCTGAAGTGTGGAATAATCTTTGACGACGCCTCTGACACACTTATTATCGTCGACGATCGTCCTCTCTCGGATCGTAGGGAGTTTCTAGCGCTCATAATAACTGGCGGGCTTTTCAAACAACAACAAGAACGCACCAGAGCAACTACAGTTTCTCTAAAGGAAGGTGTAAATAGGGCATAGATGCACGGATTCGCGGCACTATTCACGTAGTAGAGATACAAGAGAACAAGGTTCTGATGGACCCAGCCATTTGCGATTACCAGTGCTGGTACAAAGGTGAAAATGTACACTAGTGCGATTATGAAAAGCATAAGGGCGGAGCGCAGGTTTTGTAAGGTAAAGTGGGCTTTTTGGCGAAATCGCGACGGCAAAATAGTCATTCTTTTGGTGTTTTTCAAGGAGCTTTTCCTACTCCCAGAGTCCCTTCCATTTTGCCGGTTGTGCATGACTGGGACAGTGAGTTTATGACTGCTTTGACGCGTGTTGACAACTGCCCAGAACACACAGGAGTAGAGAATGAGAACGATAAGAATGCAGGCCAAGTAGCAAGCGTGGTTAAAGTACTTAATAACTTGGGAAACGACCTTCTGGGAACGACTTATCTCGTCCATGAACTCGATTTCCTCGCAGATGTGGTAGACTTCAACTTCCGTTGAGTTCTGGTGAATCTCCTTTGCGCCAACAACACACCCAGCCGCAATACCGACGGAGAGAGAGAATAACGCAAGTGAAGAAACGAGAATCTTTGCTCTGAAGAGAGTCAGAATGTGTTTAAGGGAGTGACAGATGAAGAGGTATCGATCGAGAGCAACCGCTGAGATGAGAAGCGATGAGAACGTCGTATTAGTGACGAAAAGCACATAGTAGAGCTTGCAAAGTAGGTCGTTGACTATTCGAAACTGATACATCTCCATAACGATTGTTGAAGGGATGATAAGAGTGCAGACAAGCGCATCAGATACGGCCAATACAAGAACAAAGAAATCCAGGGTCCTATCCCTTGACATCGAAGCGCTCTCACTCGTATCCTCCGCGCTCGCTCTTTGCTGCCTTCGATACCGATTCCACCGGCTGTTGGCTGAGGAGTTCTTGATACACAGCACGATCATCACCAAGATATTGCCGATAGAACCAATGACAACCACGAAACACATCATCACGACGGCGCGCCATACTTCAATATCACTGAATACTGCCGCATTACTCGGCGTGTTGTTGTTAATTGCGTGGAATGGAGTTAGACCAGCCCGAGTTTCCATTTTTCACTGCTGAGGACATCCCATGCACACTGAGGCGGGCAATGACATTGAAAATGCCTCTATCTGGCAACCTCGTGTTCATTCAGCAGTCTCATTGGCTACTCCCATTCCACCAATCAGCATGGCTCTGAGCCAACCAATAAGAGGCTAGTAGGAAGTCTATTGGTTCTTGCATATCATAATTGTTAACATATCAGCACACATTGAGTCTTTTTCAAATTATTTAAGAAATTTTAAGTGCGTCTGGAAAAAATATATTAAGTAGTGTACTAAATAAAGATATTCCTGGCAAGAAATCTCGAAACTGCCAATATATATGTGTTTGTTTTTAAGGGAGGTTTCGAAGATTTGGCGATGGAAATTTGAATTATGACCTTAACAGGAGAAAAAAATCTAAGGACAAGATGTGTGAATCAGTGGCAGGTTACTTAAGGTCACAATTATCAGTTCAAGAGGATGGAGAGAGATTTTTAAAATGACCTGCACTATTTTCCTCCCTCAAGAACTCACCAAAGTTTTATTAATTAAGGAAAATAAAAAAAGTTTTTTAGGGTCATTGGGTGATTAAAAGTTGATTGAATATTAAATTCGTGGTTGCCTATTCACTCAGTTTTAAAGTAGGTAAGTGAAAATAAATATTTTTATGCAAAATCTGTTAGCAGAATGGTATTTTACCAATAAACTAATAAGTTTTATTTCCTGGATGCTAATTTTGCGAGCAAAAAACCATGAAATATAAATTAAAATATAATAAAGTTAATTATAATTATATAAGTCGCAAAAATAAAACTTTAAGTGTACTTTTAAGTTCCTAACCAGACAGACGTTATCGGTTAAAAGATGTTTTACCTGTCGGGAAATTTTTATAGACTTTAAAATTTTTTTGTGTGGTTGTGGGATATAACTTTGGGAAATTTATAGCTTCACAGACGGAAAAACACATTAAATGTTACTATTTTTACCCAAAAAAATCTTCCCCGTTAGCTAATGGCTGGAGATTTGCAAGCCTTTTAAATTTATTTCAAGTTTGTCAAATGCTCCAGTAAAATACAGCATTCTTAATGGAGATTTATTATAAATTAGCTACGAAATTTAACAAATTTTATCCAACGTAACATGCCTATCAAAAAACGCCAATCATGTTGGCTGAACTTTTTTTCCCAACTTTTGAAAAGATAATCTCCACCAGAAAAGCCAAAATGTTTTAAATTTTCAGCAAAATTAACCTCTAGTGGGAGTAAGCGTACACTTCCTCTATTGTCTAACTTAACCAGAGCAAAATGCGTATTTTTCAATAAACTTTTCAAATTACTGAAACCAACTAATACTACACAGTGTTTGTGACTAAAATAAGGTTTTAAAACCGGAGAGGCTTAATGATCTTAAATCAGAACTTTCCGATGAAGAGGAGGTAAAAACGTTTTCTCCAATTGTTTTATAAAATCCTCGTGTTTAAACAAAGAAATACTGCTTCTACTGAGCTGATACTTTCATGATTTGAAGGAAGGGTGTTGGTTACACCCAAGGCAAGGCAACCTTCTTCTGCTCCAGTTAATTGTTACACTTTTACTCTTGTTAAACTAAGCTTCGTATTTACTATATGAAGTCTTACAAAGCTTTACAACACTTTAGATCGGCTTCTTTGCTTACAAAAATATTAGAAAGTATAAGATTTTGAAAAGCCATAGCAGGACGTTGAAAACGGCATTAATGAGTTTTTAGAATAAGTTAGCTTAACGCTAAATTTGATCTTATGCTTAATTTATTCCAAAATCGAGCAGAAATCATTCAAAAAATCTATAGATATCTCTGTGTGTTCAATTAATGTTCTTGTAGTACAGATAGTGCTAATTTAAACAAAAGAATGTTCCTCATAAGGTTACGATTTTTTTGCACTAACTTCTTTAAAAGTTCAATATTTTGCTTCAAAAATTGCAGACTCTGCGATTCAGTTAGGTTAGTCAGAGTTAATTTTTTAATTAAGAAGCTTTTCATTGCTCTTAAGTTCTCTTTTTCTCTTTAATTAAAAATCGGAAATTCGACAAAGAAGAAGGCGCTCTAAGGATGCATATGCTACCCATCTTCTTATCATTAGATGAAAAGTTTTAATTATTTTCTAGTTTCAAATATTTTTTGCAATTTACAACTGCTAGTCAAGTAGCGTATTTTCAAAAAAATTTTGTAATTCTAAATTGAAAATATTCTAATTTCGCTTTCGTAATGATCACAAGGCAACTCATGTTTGTCGAAAAAAAAATGTCCACACACCCGTTCTTTTCACTTTTTTCTAAGGAAGAAATTGTCGTCTATCAGGAGTTTTCACAAACTTAGGATGACAAATTTGATCCTTAAACCAGCTGACTGAAAAAATTTGCATTTTAGAATTACTAGGTACAGACAATCTATAATTAGCGATTGCGCTTAATTTACTTGTGAAACAAACTCCGAGATACATTAGTAATGCAAAAATATTTCTAATATTATAGAATTTTTATTTATTTATTGCTATTATTTCTGTTATATCTCCAGAAAAATATATTAAAAATTTTTACTTTTGTCGTTTTCCGAAAAAATATGTACAGTTGTTTAAGTCGTTACTATGACGGCCTTGCACTCAATTGAATAAACTTGGAGTTACGACGCGTCCCGTCTCTTGGTAGCATAGCACCGCCGCACATTATTTTTTTATTTTTTTAATAAAATTACTCTTCGATGGCTGTCTCGATCTCTGCTTCGAATCAAAAAAATTAGATGCAAGTAACAGAAATTAACTTAAAACAGTAAATGAATTTAAAAATAATGTTGCATTGTTTAAAATGATTAAAGAAAGTAGTTTCAAGCTTCGCTTATTAGCACCCTTCTTTTTTCATCTCTTAAAAACACTTTGAATAATCAGCGTTTGAAATACTGTAGGAATAGGTGGAATCCGACATTTTGAGTTTATCAACTTAAATCCAAATTCACAAATAAAGAAACGTGCAAGTTAGCGTGTTTGTAAATCGGAAAATTTAAATGATAATCAGGAAATCGTTAATTATAACATTTGGTCATTTTGCATTAATACAAATTACAATCAGAACTTGTGCTCTGGGTTTACGCTCTTATTTGTGATAAGTGTTTACTAAAGCAATTTCAAAACTTTTGTACTTAATAGTTTAATATTGAAATTAAATTGCAAAAACTAAGGGATGAATTCCTTAAGTTATATAATTAAATTCAAATGGAATAAATTAACGTGAATCGCCAAAGGCACCTATTTTGCATTAAAATTCAATGCTTAAAAACAGTGTGAATACTGAATTAAAACATCCAACAGTGCTAATGATCAAATCCAATGTGAAAATAATAGATAAAACATTGTATTTAAATAAATTAAAATAATGTGTATAAGAATTTCAATTAAAAAGGTTCGATTGTTTTAACTTATCTTTCAAAAATAATAGGCCTATTCGAAATACATGGATGTCTTCATTTAAACAAACAATCAATAAATTCTATTGTATTTACTTATAAAAATGCATCTGACAAATGTGATGCACAAATTGTTAAATTATAATTTAATTCATTTAATTTTTAAGAAATCATTGAAATTCAGTTTGCTAATAAATATTCAACTTAATTCTGTTTAGCCCTTTGACAGGAGCACTTCACAAAGTGTCATTCATTTTTTATCAAATTAAACAGATCACGCACACAAGATAGAAAGAGCAGAATTCCCTTCAACTGAATTTTTTCTATACGAAGAAAATTGAAAATTTTAACTGTGTAATAAATGGCCATTTAAGCATACTATTATGTCGAAAAAATGTAATATCTTTAATTACTTAGTTAAGCGGAAGTAAATCTACAAACCATGAGTTTCACCATTTCCCGTTTGATTGACGTACTAGACGTTGGAGCTGACATCAACTTGATTCATTCGTTCCGAGCAGGTATTTTACTAAAACAAGAAAAACATACTTGGTGAATAAATTAGCTGTCCTTAGCAAAAAATAAACGATGAAAAACCTCTTATTTTGTTTTAAATATTTTTTCTCTTTTAATTCGATCGCAATTAGGCAGAATTTACGCTTCCCAAACCTCCTGAGTTAGAGAGTACTTCGTGAAAAAGCACTTTGCATTAACCATGATGGGATTTTGCAATAAAGCCGCTTTCACTTAATCTAACTTGATCCCTAGACCTCTTCCGTTTATGACCTTGGCTTGGAAAACGTCCGCCTTAAACGTCAACTGAGGTATTTATCTCGAAAATAATCTTTTAAAAGACTTCGTCTAGGCCTTTGGGACTGTATTTTAAAAATAACCATTGGATTTTTCTAGAAGTTCATGTGAAATACAGCTGCTATAGGCAAATTAAAATAGTAACTAGAATGAAATAAATTAAAATTTACATTTCAAATAGTGCTTTTTCATACATAGCAGTTTTTGAAACGATTTTGAATTTATTTAAAGGCAAATTATTGCGACTGTCATTTAGCGTGTTTGTGGGAAATTCTCTAACAAATGTGTAAAATTCATCTTAATAATGAATTTGAGCAAAAATATTAAAAAAAACAAAAATAGCTTCTATTCGTTTGTAAATTGTAAGATTAAACTCTCCCCTTTTAGAATCAGTTAAAGCACAATTTAAACTCACCAAGTTCAGTGATCAGGCAGCCACTTGCCAAGAGTTGGCACTAACGAAGCCAGTTTTTATTAAAAAAATCTTTCCATTTAATAAAATCAATAATTTTTATTTATTTTCAGGGGCCTCGCGAACGTCATATTTTAACGACCACTGGCAAAGTATTTTTGCGTGACGACTGCAATCATTTCAAAAAAATCTAAATACTTTTTTGGAAATAATAAATAAAGCTACAAAAGTGTCCTTGATTTGTTTATGAAACTTTTGAATTCGTGGGTATTTTACCTTAAAGGGTTTTTGCAATTTTAGTTATTTGCAGAACTTGTTCATCCTCACTGCACTTATTCAAATTCGCTTAAAAATCTAATCTAGTGCCTAATTATTTTTGATCCTGTTTGTTTAAATTTGATTTTCGTAAATTAATCTCTACTTAAAACATTTTTCATGCATATTCACTCGTCAGTTACCTGGAACAATTTTATTTTTGAATATTTACATGTATGCAAATACTGAGATGTTAACCAATGCATTCACAATAATTTGAAATTTATATTTTGATTTTAAAATATAACAACAGTTTTTCTGCTAAGCCTTTCGATATAGGCCATTTTTTCTCATGAAACCTAATTAATATATGTACTTCAATTTTTACCTCTATAAAATCCAAGACGAAAATTGAAAATTATTTAATCTTTTTTATTTTGCAAATGAAAAATCAAATCATTATTTATAAACATAAATTAAAAAGGCTCTTTTACATTTTATGGCTTTGCCACAGCTACATGATTTTCACGATATTTTTAAAATCTTGTCAAGTTTAGGCCAAGGAATGCCAATTAAATTACATTGTTATCTTGGAAAATATAAATCATGTCTTACTAACATAATCTTCTTGTTAAATATAAAGAAGTTTTTATATAAAAAGTAAAACTTTTAGAAAAGAAGTTAGGAGAAACCTTTTTTGTTATTATACAAATTTGTAACGACGTTAAGGTTAGCTAACTACAAATAGATTCCTTATTAGTATGGTAAAAGGCCATTTGAACATGCCTAGAAAGAAAAATATATATTTGTTATGTAAAATTTCTTTTTAATGAATGTTTTTGAAAAATTGCCACAATTTTGTATGATCTTTCTAAATTATTTTTCTTTACACAGAGGCTGGGTAGCATGTACTGTTACACATATTTGCAACGAAATTGTAGATTAAAACAAAAATTATTTAAGAATATGATTTGCAAAAAAAGCTATTGCAGTTTTGTTATTATGAAAATGGTAAAATTTTTAGAAAGCTTAGTTTTAATATTTTGCTACACTTTTCGAATAAATGTGCTCTTTTTAAAAACATAAATTATTGTTTAGACTGTTTTGAAATATTTTAGCTATCTAAATAGCTTTGCAAAACAGGTTTTAAATGTAATACATGTTTCTTGCTTAATTGCTCTTTTGAACACTCGATTTGAGGACCTAAACTGCTTTTCAAGTGAAAAAATATGCAACATCTTTAAATTAGTCAACTTAAAACACAAAGCAATCTTTCATTAGAGTACCTAGTAGCAATTTGGATGTCACCGATATTATTCAACTACGAAATTATTTGCAGAAATGAAATTAATTTAACTTGAAAAAATGTGACTCCATGTCACAACTGGATTAAGCATCCAAAGGCTTTTAGTTTCTTTCTTTTAAAATGTCCTCAATTGCATTTTTTAATTAAACGCAACTGAATAAAAAATTATAAATTAGTGTGTTAAATTCTAATTGTGTTGCTAGAAGTCATTGGTGAGTTTAAGCTGCATTTTCTCGAAAAAATTAATAAAATACGTTTTGTTGTATAATTTAAAGAATGATGGTTTGTTCTTCGTTCGAATTTCCTATAATAGCATATTTTTGCGACTTCAACAAGAGGATTTAAAAATGACTAAATGCCAATTAATTTAGTGTTTAAATGTTATCTATCAATGCTTTGAAGATTGAGATTTAAAAAATTAAGTAGCATGAAGTAGTAGGGACCTATATGCCTTTAAATTCTCAAAATTCGCATATTTTCGCGAATTAATGAACCGTGGTACCAAACAGTTAATCAGCACATTTAAAAGAGGTTTGTTTTTAGAAAAAGGATTCTTAGGCAGATTTCTGACGATTGAATATGTGGCAATATAACGGGATGCTTTTATATTATTATTAATTAATGAATCTATGACTATTTAATTCATACCAATCTACAAATCGAAAATAAAACCACAATCCAATAATAATATTCATTTTGCTTAAGTGCAAATTCAAAGGTTTATTTTGATTTCCAATACGAAGAGTTACTGGGTATTATTGTTCAATTATCTACAAATCCTTACCTTTTACTGATTGCATGTCAGATTTAAAAGAATTTAAAATCTAATAAAACCCGTATTTCTTCAACTTTATTTGCAAAGTTCATTTCATTTTATATGTATTTTAAAATGACACATCCCAGCAAGACATGTTGAAAGTAGACAAATTTCCAATCCACATCACGTGCTATTGAAAGCATTCAAAAAAGTTGAAATCACATTTCTGCATTTGCAGTTTATTTTTTCAGTGCTTTAAACTTGCAAAGCAAAATCTAGATTTAATTCCAAAACGGTGTTGCACAATTTTGTTTAGATGTAGAAAAAATTACTCAGTAAAAACAATTACTGTCCTCGTTCCCTAAATCATATCAGTATGCAGATGTTTTTAATTATTTAACTTAAATATTTCATTTGAAATGCATTGTTGAATAGTTACCCTATCTTATAATCATTCATTTTTAAATAATTAAAAATTAATTTTTAAATAATCAAAATCGGGAGTATAATTTCAGTCTAAATGACCAAGTCTAATTTTTAAGATATTCATCATTATTTCCGCACATTCCAAAAAATGAACATTAAATTAGCTTATCATAATGGTAAAATATTAAATAAACTATTTTCTATTGGTAATTGTGCAAGTTTTTATTAAAAATTTTTGGTTCTGAATTGTGCATATCAAAAAATTTGTTCGAATTCAGAATTTTTTCCGATTTTTATAACATTTTATTAAAATATAATAAAAAATGATAAATGAACAGAAAAATTTTTGAAATGAATGAATTTTAAAAGCCTTGATTTGTATAGTAATTAATACTAGATATAAAATATTTAAATTATTCAAATTTTGATATACTGCTAAAAGACTGTTTAACAAACAAATAAATGGTGTTATTAAAGGTGAGGTACACTTTTGTCTTTCGTAAAAATCGAGTTTCATGAGTAGTATTAAGTGCTCTTTTATTTTTATATTGCATCGGGAAAAAAAACCAGAGCAAAAATATATGTTAATTTGAAATCAAAAACCAGTTGCAACGAAAATTTTAGCTACTGAAATATATAGTTCATTTTTTGACAAAACTAATCAAAAAATGTTCAAACATGTATGTTAAGTAGTTATTTC
The DNA here is from genome assembly GCA_030710315.1 of Anomotaenia brevis. Classification (NCBI taxonomy): domain Eukaryota; kingdom Metazoa; phylum Platyhelminthes; class Cestoda; order Cyclophyllidea; family Dilepididae; genus Anomotaenia; species Anomotaenia brevis. The sequence goes on from JAUOZQ010000039.1 coordinate 621,153, forward strand.
TTTGATAAAATTCTGGTAATAAAATAAAATCCTAAACTTTTCAAAAAATATCACTGCTACTATTGCAAATTAATTTATTTTTTTTTCATGAAAAATTAATTTTCTGATATGTTATTCAATGGTAACTGAAAACTCTCAGTGAGTTGGACTTCCTACAATTTCACTTTTAAATAAATAAGTCGAAAAAACTTTTCTAATTTAACATTAAGTCAAAATTAATAGAATTGTGTGAATAGGCAGTAAAACTAGCTCAGTAAATTTAGATTTGTGCAAAGAATTTCATTTCAAAATAACTAGTTAATTTAGATATGAATTTGAATCGTAAACGAAATCTTAACAATTGTTACTTTTTGACTAGCGTAAATTGAGCTTGATTGATAATAAACAGGATTAATTTCAATTACAAAGTTACCAAGTTGTTTTAAATATAATCATTTAAGTATTATTTTGCTAAAAAACATAGTTTGAAAGTTTTTTGTGTTAAGAATGGTTTCTTCTTTTGCTTATTTGATTAAAAGATAATCGACAAAGGTTGTTATCTTTTAAAGCGCTTAGCAATTTTGCTAGATTTTAAGCAAGTTTAATTTTAAATAATTCCTAGATTTAAAAATTAATATTGAAAAAATTCCACATTAAGTTTTGTAAATTTAAAGTCACCTTTTGTGAAAGTTTTCAAATGATGAAGTGATTGAGTAAAAAGTAGCTAGGTGTGCAGGTTTAGTTTTGTATTTTTTAAATTGTCGCACCGATCAATGGTCAAAATTTATTTTTTTATGCTTGATTTGAAAAAAATCATTAAAATGACAAATTTGTTTAAAAATAGCCAATAAATATGGTGTAGAGGATCTGAACTTGTCTGTTTCAGAATTTTTGAAACCACCAATTGTGTTTTCTAGTTCTATTCTTATTTAATGGAAAACATCCCATTTAATTAAGGCTATTGACCAAAAACTATTTATGCTTTGAGTCTTGAGTTAGTGTGAATGACAAAAATTAACGTCAATTTAGTTCTTCACATTTTATGCCAAATTTTTCCCAAATTCCCTAGCTGGCTCGAATTTTTCACAGTACAGAGTAGGCGTAGATTTTCTATTAAACATAAATGTATTTCCTCTTTATATAAGCTAAGAAAAACAAGTTGCGAGTTAAACAATTTAATGGAATGTCCAATTCAAAGTCACATTTTTACCTGAAGACAAACATCTTTAGTGTTTTTTTTTAATAAATCAGTTTGCGGTTTGTCTGTCATAAGGATTAGGAAGCTTGGCATTTCAGACGGTATTTATTGTGATAATTTAAATTAAAACAAATATGCATGCATTTGCACGAAAATAATACAATTTTGCAATTTTTAATGAATATTTGTTTAAATTTTAAAAATTAAGATTTATCAAATAAAAATGATTTTTAAAAATGTTAGGATAGTTAAAACATAAATTAGGATATTGCAGACGCTAATTTAATTGAGTAATCAAAAAACGGCTTTTTGTGAATTAAAGCACTGAAATTTATTGTAAACTGCAGTTTTTATTTAAGATAATTTTAATCAGTTATATCTACAGCACATGGAAATGAATCTTTTGAAAATCGCGCTAGAAAATGTACATATTTAAGAATAAAACTCTCTAATTAATGAATGTTTTGTTAAAATTTACTCTTAATTTCAAATTAAAACAATGCTTAGAAGCAAATATTTTTAGTCTAAAATTTTGACGATGGGCATTTGAAAGTTTGACGTTTAACGCATCCAAACTAAACGGCGCCAAATCGTGTTTTTGCAAAATTTAAAGACGAAAGGAATATAAAGAGTGCATTTAATTAAAACGAGGTTGCCAATCTACTGCATTTTAATACTAAAAGGCAGGTTAATAGGCTTTCTATTCTACTGTAGTCCAAACTTTCATCAACATTTATATTTATTTCATTGAATTGAGTGCTTAAAATTTGGCGAAAGTTTTGAAAGAATGCAAGAATTTTGGATTGAAGTTACTGCCTATAAGTGCTCTACTGAGATCATAAAAATGCTTGCGCAACTGGGCACATTTATTTAGCACTAAACTGCATCAGATAGAGGCAATATCAAGCGTTTATCTTTTGTTAGTGTGGGACATACCGTGTGCTCGGTCCATAAATTTACGCAAATAGATTTGTACCATTAGTTTTTTCGTCCGATGCCTTAGATGTTAAAAAGAAACCTTAATTATGCCCAAACATGCATTTAATAAGTAAAATATAATAATTTTTATGTTTGTATTTTCTCTGAACCGTGAGCAAGATTTAGTTAAATCAAATCGACAGCGGCTAATAATTGTAAAGCAAAATTATTACGTGACACTGAACTCGCAGGCACAATTGTATTTCTACTTTATTTTAGGATTTCGTAAACTTAAAAACTAGTGCATTTTGGCGGGTTTAAAAACGCCATTCCATTTCAATTAAAATTCGAAATAATGCCTATGCGTTAATTCGGCGTTGTGTGAAATAATCTAATCGGCAGTAAAATTTAAAAGGCTAGGTTTTACTAGGATTTTTTAAAAGGTGTACATGAATCTTGCAGACTTTCAGTGACATTTTTTGATTTATGCCAATTCTAAATTGAGCATTTTCGGAAAAGTTTGAAAAAATATGCATGAAAATGCGTTGTAGCTACTCTAGTAAGAGTATTACTTTAATCACTAAATTGCATTTATTGGTGAATAACAACATTAAACAGTGAATTTGTAATTAAAATTTAATTGAAAATGTGATTAATTTATAATTGCTCATGGCTAAAGAGATTGGACTTTTGGTGAATTAATAATGACATACAATCGAAATTAATAACAATTTGAACATATTTATTTCGTGAGTTCAAAATTATTTATTTATTAAATCATTTTAAGTGCTAAAATTGGCTAAATGAATATTTTAAAACTAAAATTATGTTTTCTACATAGTTTTAATCGAAATATTCGGGGTTATACTTTTAAAACGACGACTCTTCTGAAATAAAATACATAAATCTTCTTTTACTTAAAATTTTAATAATTAAAGGTAATATAATTTATTTTTCCTTAACATGTTGATCCAACTGAAAGTTTTAAATTAAAAATGCAACCAAAATCACGAAGTTAATATTATGCAGAGATTTAAGCAAAAGTTCCAATAAATCTACTTTTCTTTTAAATAAAAGGGCTTTCATTCTAAATGCAATTGAAAACAGAGCAGTGGTTTTCAAATATTAGCAATCCATAAATTTAATAAGAAATTAAATTGATTATTTTGTTACTCATTTAAATAAGGAGTCAAAAACTTGTAGTGAAATAATTTGAAGTAATAATTTTGGTAACATTGAATATCACTGAGCATTCAAAGGTATGTATAATGAATCGGTAAACTCTCCGCTTCTACCGTCACAACATTTTTCTTCTACAGAATGTCATAAACAAGTTACTTTTTGCAGAGGATGCAATCTACTTCATCGAGATTATGCCAGTGTCATTGTGCCAACAGACGTGGCAGTTCTTCGCTTCCGAAACGTTTTACAAACAATTTTTTGTAATTTGTTAAAGTTACGAAGGAATTATACAGATAATTTTGGAAAATAATCGAGTATCTCACTTGACAAACATTCCAGCTATAAAATCATAATTTACTGCAGTTTATCTGCTTTAGATAAACGCAGTAAACTTGTGCTTAGCGCTAAAAACATGTCCAGATCAAATAAACAAACAGGTTAGCTACGAACTACTTATCGCTATTCAAAAGTACAAAAGAAAATGCCTTTGTGATATCAAAAATAAACACGATGCTTTAACACAACGCAATTTATGGCGATTTTATTGAAGATTTTGAAATATTTTCTTAATAGCTTTTAATTTAAATGTTTTAAAATTTCGCGTCTTTTAAGACCAATTCCTTCAGTCTGAGGAGAAATATTTCTTGGCAAAACAAACTTTTCGCCTGCTATTTTGAAATGAATTTTCGGTTAAATATTTTTGCGTAACTTATTTTATATTATAATTAATAATTTTCATTAAATATGTTGAAATTTGTTAAAGAAATCTACAACTTAATACTAATATTATTGTTTAACGATTTTAAAGATTTCGTTTAATTAAGGTGATATATTTTTGGCTTAAATATTTTGTTCTCAGTAAAAATTATTTCGAGGTAGCAAATAATTAAATTTTTGCATTTCTACCTGCGCATTGATCTTTATTTATCAGCATTTGTAGGCGATTTCTTTGATTTACTTCACATTTTAAACCATATTTCCCCATATTTAAAAATTAAATGCTAGAAATTATCGGAATTTTGTTAAATTTGACTTGATTTCAAATAAGCGCTAATTAAATGCTCGCAAGTTTACTAAATAAATCGCTTTAAACTCTAAATAAATCAACTTAAACGGAAGTCTACGATATCACAGTCTCATTTGTAAAAACACTAGTTTTTTCTAAAATTTTTGAACCAATGTTTTATAACCTTTTTTAAATATATTAAAGCACTTTTAATTAAATATATGAAATTTTGACGTTTGACAGCTTTGACTTTCATCTCCGACAAACTATAAGGAAATTACAGGACACGAATCGCACTTTCATAGCGGCTTACGTCACTTGTACTAGCGTATATCAAGAAACTGTTTGCTATTAGGTCTTCAAAACTCTACACAAATCTAAAAATTAATAATTTCCAGTTTCAAGAAAATCACTTAAAAGTTAAATATGCCCATACCTTTATTAATCTAATAACCTATGACCGTTTTTTAATGAATTAAGATTTAGAACAAAATATTATTATCAAATACATTAAAATGAAAACAGAAACTGTTTTTGAGGCCAATATAATAAATAACTTATAAATTTTCTAAGACAAAAGCCTCTTTCATCTATTTTTTTTGAAAATTTACTCGAAATTCAATTAATTAAATTTTTATTTAAACATTCTGGGAAATGAAATTAGTAAAATGTTATCTATGATCGTTAAAATTCAATTATATTTCGAAACATTATTTGAACATGTGACAACGCCACAATTTATGCAAACATTTTGTTAAATTCAGACTGAATTTTGCAAACATAATTTATTAATTTGAGAGACCAGAAGAGCAACTATTTAACTATTTTATAGTAAATCGTTTTAAGGCAAATAGATTATCAAATTTTTCGTAAAAATCTTAGGAATTTTAAAAATAAATTTTAAATTTTTCCGCATTTTTCAAACATAGGCGATTTAATTAGAGTGACGGTTGAATTTGATAATGACATTAAAGATTTCTTTTAAATAAACAAAATCCTTTGTTAATAATTAACTGCAAAATAACTAATAAATTACCATTTATAAAGTAGAATAAATATCCAAACATATTCAATACTTACTTTACAGAACTATAAAACTGAAATAATCCGTAAAATTTTCGAGTTTCTTTTTATCAAAGTGAAAAGCGTTTTATGGAAATTTAAAAAAAAGAGTTTATAAAACCGGTTTAAGATGCTTTAAAATGTATTAATAACCATTTGTGTCTTCTTTCATTATTAGACATATTTGACAAATTTAGACAATCAAACCATACTTAAAACAACCAACTTAAGAAATTTGTGACAATAGGAATAATTAAAATTATCATTTAATTACTTAATAAATCCGAAGTTGTAGTGCTTAACATGATGGCTGTTTATTCGAAATGAATTTGACAAGCCAAAATTATATCCAAATATTAAAACTGTATGTCTTAAAATAATAAATTATATATTATTTTTGTAAACTTGGAAAGAATTTCACCTTTGAAAATGGCAAAAATTATTATCGATAAAAAACATTTTAATAAGTTTAGTTTTTTACTGATTAGCAAATTACGTAGAAGCAGTCAAAATTATAATCGCTATTTGATTTACTGCTTTGTAATAATTTTATTATTTTATATTTCTAACAAAAATTTCCATTTTAATTAAAATAAGGTTTTCAGTTCAGAAAGGAAATGCCTTTTCCTTTACAAATTTTCACATTAATTTAATTTTACATTAAATTAAATTTTTAACCAGGTATTAATACTCATTTAATAAACGTAGATCAGTCAAGATGCAATTTATTTTAATAAAACCTGTCCTAAGAATATGCAGCATTTTATAATTGCGTTTATTTATGTTGCATTTTATTTAAACTATAAACAAATGACAGGATTCGGAGCACAACTTCATCACTACCGTCAATCAAAGGCGGCAAATTTTTTTACCGGTATTTTTGAACTGGACGAAAAAGTCCTTAAAGCAAAAAATGAAAAAGTTACGATGTCGACAAACCCGTCTTGCTGATTAATCTATTGTTGGTTAGTTAAAATTTAAGTGAGCAAATTAAATATGCAGAAAAGTAGAAAGTGCTAAATAGAGATGCAAAACTGAGTTACTTGGAAAAAAACACGAAGTTTTTTTTATTTTCTCGAAGTAAAAATTGTTTGGTAAAAATCATAACATTTTTGTGAATATATGTTTTTTTTAATTTGTTTAAAGACCGAATTATTAAAAGTCTTTTTGTTTTTATTAAATAAGAGATGAGAAGTTTGATAAAGGGGACTATTTTCAAATAATTCTTTAGTAAATTTGAAATCAGATGTCTAAAATATTGATATTGTTCAGTATGAAATGAATTTCGGAACCTAACAATATTAAATGAATTCTACAACTACATATTTATTGCAATTGTTCAAGTGTACTGTACCAACGTAATAAAAGCATCTATCATTCTAGTAAATATGATTAATATATATAGCCAATTGCAAATTTATACAAATGAATTAAGAAATCTTTGAAAATGCAGTTTCCTTTTGTAAGTTAGAAAAAAGTGTTTCATCCATTGGATAAGCATGAAAGATTTAATAGCGATTAGAAGTAGTTGAAGGAATTCAACTTTAAATTACAAACAAATTATGCGAAAACTTAGATTTAATTTGTCGCTTTGTAATATTAGAATTTTTGTCCACTTTTGAATGAAAAGTTCCATTTAATTTAAAATTTGTCTGGAAAGGAAATGCCTTTACCTTGAAAACTTTCGAAATTAATTTGAAATTGCATTAATTTAACTTTTCAGCCAAGCATTATGAAGCTAATATTATTAAATTAATTAAATCCCTGATTCCATTTACAAAAACGGGTTGAAATGTAATCTTGCTTTTATTCAAAACTTATTTTATATACAAAATGTATTTGTTTTTCTTATATTTACATGCATAATTAGCCTGGAGCCAGTTAAGATAAATATTTAACTCAAAATTATTGCCTTTTACTTCGATAGGTACGCCAGTTTTGAAAGTAAATGATTTTAGAAGGTCAGGAACGCTGAAATTGTTTTTTATATATTTTAAGACGATAAGCCATTCACCAAAACAAGAAGGCTTCCTGCTAGGAATTTTTAATACAGCTTTCTTTAACTATGCGATTTTCAGCTATTTGTAGATGTTTTTAAGAATTCTATTAATTTTTTTTTTATTTTTCTTGTTTATTGCCGACGTCATAAGTTTGTTTCTCGAGTCTTTTTACATGGAAATTTACATCTGTGTTAGAAATAAGAGTAACAAAACAAAAAAATGAAATAAAATACAGATTTCAGACTATGTCAGTGAGATTCATCTTCGCTATTTATTTTGGTATTGAATCTCCGTCTTTAAAAAGGCTTCTTTTCAAATTTTCATACAATTTATCACCATCTGATTTTGGATTTAAACTTTTTAGAAGAATAAAATAACTTTTAGAGTTCTAGTTATAAAATGAGTAGATTTTCCAACTGAATCAATGTTTTCAATCTAAAATTATTAATTTAATCCAGAAAGGAGATGAGATTAATTTATTTTGCAACTTCCTACACCAAAAAATATTTTGCAAGTTCTGCTCATTAGTTTATCGTTGCCGCTATCTTGAAAATTGTTCTTTTAGCAAAAGATAGAAAACCCGACATTTTCTCGTTATAAATCATCTTCAGTCTCTTTTAACATAAATGATCATATATTATGCTAAACATTTCAGAGACTATAGTAGCGACAATTTATCGATAAATTATTTACTGACTATATTTTTACATCAATTGACACCAAGCAACATATGAATACAGTGTAATGCAGAAAAAAATTTTAAAATCATTTGAAATTCTCGAAATGGATTATATATCAACTAAATGTTATTCCTTCCATTTAAACTTTAAATATAGGTTCAGAAAAATTAGGAAACATTCCTGCGAAACGGTCATTTGCAAAGCCCTTTTGAGACTCAACATTCGCGGTAATCTCAGATGATTTAACTAACTGACAGGACGGAATTCTAAAGCTCAATGTTTAGTAAAAGCCAGAATTAAGAAATGTGAATTGCTTAATCAAAAAATGTGCTGAATTAGCTCAATATTTTAACTAAATTAACTAAAAATGAAAAAAGGTATATAATTATTAATTCAAACCATTTGCTTTGCGTTTCAAAATTTCCCTTCCTAATTAATTTAAAAAGATATATTATAGATAGAATGACGTACATACAATTTTCACGCTCAACTTCCGCCGAAAAATATTTTTCTCCTAATTTTTGGAAAAAATTTACTTTTAACACACCTAATCAGTGCCAATTTGATTGGCATGTTAATGCGATGTGTTATACACATCGCTTGCGTCACGTTGCCATAAAGTAGGAAATGAAGATATTTTTCCTGTTCTGTCTTTCCCGGAATGCAGTTTTTATTTTTCTTCCTTGTTTATCACTGATAAATATTCAACTATAGTTATTTTATAGTTATTTGGTGTATTTACAATATTTAAAATAAATTGAAATTCTACAGGATTATAAAAACGTCGTTAAGAGGGCTGTTTGCTATTTTAAAGAAACAAAACCTTCTGGCACACAGGTTTATTTATCAGAATAAGAAAAACAAAGTCATCTACTCCAAAAGTGTATCGATTTAAAATGCGATTAAGATTTTAAAGTTAATTTTGAAGAAATGAATTTGATTTCTTTCAAAACCTCTGCTATTATCCTATTTAATTCCAAATTCATAAAACATTTTTTTGAAAAACAACTGGCTTTCGAATATATTTAAAGTAATAATTAAAAAGATTAAACTAAAAAGTAATCTTAAATATACTTGGTGCAAGCAAATGATGTATTGTTTAAATATTATTTAAAAGAAACCGGCTTTACCCACTATGGGGTTGGGTTGTAAGCAATTCAATTTTGTGCAAAACGTTTGATTTAAGGTACTTTTATGAATTTTCATATTTTTATTTATAACTTTATTTATTCCAAATTTATTTGAAATTTTATCCTGATCAAAAATAGCGAGTACAGAATGAAAAATATCATTAATATTTAATAGCATTATATGTTTAAATGATAAATAATATTAATAATTAATAATATTTAATAGTGTTATTGATATTTTCAATATTAATATCATTAATATATTAATTTTAGGCAATATAATGAGAGTGTAGATTCTCCAAAGCCATCTTGAATAATATTTACCAAAAGTTTTAGAATTTTTCATTTTACTCTTTTAATAAATCATTAGAGCCGTTAAGACTGTAGGGGTTGGATTTGATTCGCATTATCATCTTGGGTGTGATAATTTTTTAGCCCAAAATTCCTAAATAGTCTCGGGAACTTAGACCCAAGAAATGGCACCAATGTCATGTTTAACGTTTTAAGAGAAGGCACCAGCTCAAATTTAGAGCTCTTTTTAGCCGTCTCCAGGGGAAAAATGCATTTTTCTACTGCTGGAGAGACCAATTCCGACGGTTTCTACTCCACCAATCCAAATGCTTTAAAACAATTGTCTATGAGAGCATGATTGGATCTCCATGATTGAAGACTTTTTGTGTAGACTAGGTTCTGTGGCTGTTCATAGAGATCTCCTCTGATTTGAGGATCGGTGGTTTCGCAATTGTTCCTAACAATTTGATTTAGATTCCGACGAACAGATAGCATTAAAATATGCCTAGTTTGATTGTTTATAACATTGTCCACCAAGTGTAGATCCCCAGTAAACGAATGTGTGTTCTTTTATTTCCAGCTTAATAACTACTAAAAATACTAATTTTTGTTTTAAATTTTCGAAGTTTCTTTAAAATTTTCAGAAATTGCAAAATGAATTGCAATATAAAAGTCTGTAAAACTGTCCGAGACAAATAAACTCCATTATATTTTTTTGAGACAAGTTATTTCAAATAATTTAGCATTTTCTTGTATTTCTTTTACTTGTTTTTTATAGAAAAATTGACATTTTTGTACTATTGTTCACGTTTTGGTCTTGTCACAGATGACAAGAGTAATTTATAGTTAATCTTTCGGCGTAAAAACAGTTGGAATGAGAAAGACGGCTTCTACGTGGCAAAATAAGATTGAAACTGATAAATCGAAGAATTTTAAAATTATAAAGATATCATTAAGCCTGTTGATAATTGGGAGAGGCACACTCGTGACTGAAACTTTAGTTGCATGTATCAACTTTTGGTTGCATGTGTGAGTTAAACAAAGATCATATCGGATGATGATCTGATACTTTCGACTCTCACATTTCGACTCTCACATGACTGAGTTTGAAATAACATCGGTTTATATCAAGACAAATTGTTTTATTGCGCTGTCATATGGTTCGCAGATTTACAAATCCTAGATGTTGTAGTCGAATTGTGTCTACATACCAAACTAATTATACCTTCTCTCTACATGCAGATGTGCATTTCTCATTAGGACGTCATTAGCATTTAAAGAAATTTTTTGAAAAAGGCTGTTCGAGGAAACTGAATTGCAAAACTTGGTCATCCTATAATTTCTGGCTTAATTTTTGAAACCGAAAAGTTTTTAGGGTTCTCATTATATTTTATATTAGAAAAAATGGATAAAATTTCATTTTTCAGAGCAATTGCCAAAAACGTTTGAATTGATAATCTTTACCTGAAGCAAAATCATAAATGCCAAATACGATTTATGAACCTATGGCAACATGGCCATAGCTATAATCCAATACAATTTAAAGGAATTTTGAATCGATAGTTAAATCCGCTGTTTGAATTTAAGCACTTTAATTCAAAGAGATCGGTTATAATGCACAGCGAGTGTGGTAAAATTCAATAAAATTATTATCTCTGGGTTTTTAAGGGCTTTTTTGATAAATTTATTGTCTCAAGGGCCAATAAAACCCTTGGAGCTTTCGATATCAATGCAGAATTAAACGTTTGTTTGGGGATTTTGTTTCACAAAACACCAAGAAACAATAAAAGATAAGTTTACGCCATAAAATAAAAAGAAAAATGATAGTCTGGTCAAAAAATGTTTGTAAAAATAATACCGCTTTACCCACTTAAAAAATGCTTAAATTATTGCTTTGAAACTGTTTAAAATGAATTAAATCTTTAAATTACTCTCAACAACTCGCAGGAAAATGGTAAATATATTTACATTTATTCCTTTCTAATTAAAAAAAATGCCGGTACCTTTATTTTTTCAATTTAAAGAGAATAATTTAAATTTCTTAATTTAAAGGAAAGTGTAACTATATGGGTTAAGTTACTGTAGCAAGCATGTCAGATTATACCAAAATACTTTAAGAATAAATACGAATAAAACGAATTTTTTATAAAATTTAACTGACAAATAAAGAATTCTATATTTTGGTAAATTATGTCTTCTTTGGATAGTTAAAAATAATAATAAATAATAGTAATATGTCTAATCCCTGCATGCCATTAAATATGTCATGATAAATATGATTCTTTTAATGTTCAGAGAATTCGTTTGCAAAATCGTTTGCGTTCTGCATTAAATCTCTTCAAAAAAATCAAAATAAGTGGAATTTATATGAGTTCTAAACATAGGCATGGAGGTTTATTGCCGTTGCATAAATTGTGCTCTAAGCTTGCGAGTTTATGCGTCCGAGCCTTTTTTTAAAACAAATTCGTTACGTAGGTCGAATCAAAGGATAGCGAAATATTACCTTTTTGCAACACACTGAACACACCATTGAGTGTTTGTCTAGACTCATGTTAACTGTGGCTAGTTTCATGCTAGCTTGTCTGCTGCTAAGATCCTTAGAAAATGAATTTAAGTTTTTTTTCATACAAAGAAAACAGATGTTTTGAGATAAGTTAAGGTGAAATATCAATATAAGTTAGGAGAGTAAGACACTTTATTAAGTCTGTGAAAAACTAGGGGCTATAAACGGACTCTGTTACTCCAAAATTAATGAAAATGCACACTTTTCGTAGACAAAAAACAGTCAAAGCAACTTGGAACTGTTTTCGCTACAGAATCCACCATAAATACCCATTGGTGGTGTTGAGGTGGTCTGGGGATTCTGATGAGGACCAGATGGATCGATTAATCTCAATAAAAAAACAAAAATCCTCCAGTTATTTAACTAATTTTTGTTATAAAGCTCCTTTTTTCTCTTAGTTATGCCAACTTTGGGTGATAGGTGTAAATTCGCCGTCATTTCGTAACAATCCGAATCAAATTAATCCTATGGGCCATTAGAAAACTTTTCAAAGCAGCACTGTAAAGTTTCCATGTTATCAAGTAGCTTAGAAACAAAAGATTTGAGTAAATTATCAGCTTTCGTTGTGGAGCAAATGTAATGCTACTGAAATCGATGCCAGTAGAAGCACCTGAAACAGTCTCACAGATATTTTCAATAATAATTCGTTGTGTATTTATCAGATAGGATTAGATATATGGATATAAATATAATATTAATTATTTTCTGATTGTCTAAAACTTTCCTGACGATGTAACTTCATTTGTCAGTCAGATTCAAAAGAGTACTTTCAGGGTACTAATGACAAGATATAAAACGTTAACACGTAAACGTGTAGTTGATTTTTTAAAATTTCTTTAAATCTAGTTTGTCATGCATCCTGTAGTCTTTTTAAATTCTCCAAACGTGAAATATTCTTCCACTTACAGAATTACGTTCACCTACGAGATGAATGAGAAGCACCAGGCAGCGTTCTGAGCTCAAATACTAAAAAATTCCAACAAAGTGAACCAAATAGTTGTTAAAACTGCCCACCAAAAAGTTGAAGCAAATTGGCGATGGCAGAGATTAGAGCCTCAAGGGGATCCGATGTCCCTAGTGTAGGAACTTTTCGCAGTTTTTGAAGATGAAGCCGACTAACTTTCGTGAAAATTTCTCCGCTGATACAGGAAAACAGGCTTCTTCATGGGCTGCTTCATCGTGGAAGCCGAAATCTAAACTTCTGAATTTTGCAAACGTCGTCTTTACATATAAACAACGAATAGTTCTAACCACTTCTTTGGCTGCTAAGATGTGTGCCTCAAATGATACTTTGTTAGCACGGTTTTAAGCAACGAATATGTGGGTTTGATTGTTTCGATAAACAACATTTATTTGACCTAAAAACCTCATAAAATGAATTATTGTTTTACTTAAATGAAAAAATAATTTAAACGGTACAAATGAAACGGAACTTGTGAGTTAACTTGATAGGTCCACAGAAAAGCATAGTGCTCAAACAAACCTATTCCTGGCATGAGCTCACGTGCTATATTTATGCAACTGAAATTGGATAGCTCTGGTCTCGAATGTCCGATTCCATTTATACGAGCCGAAAGTCCCTTGTAACTATCTAATTATATTCACCGGTGGTCATGAGCTTGTTCGATGCAGTTTTGAGACCATGAAAGACAGCTGAATAAGCTGAACTACTAAAGTTCATGTGTAGGAATGTTAATCGTCGATTGAAAGTTGGTCGTTCGGCCTTGCAAACTAAAATCTGATTTCTAAATACGAGAATATTACTCCTTGAGGAAGTCAACTAGAATAATAAATCCTATTGTCTACTTCGAGCTGCCTAGACGGCCAAGGAGGGGAACACTAATTAAATAATAAAATCATAAATATGGAAATTTTTGTCTAAAATCACTTAATTAATGTGTTTTATCATCATAACACTTTCGAACACTTCGCAGTGTATTCATATAGAGGACTTGGACAAAATAATGGAAACACCCACATAATCAATGAACGTGTTATAGACAATCAAAACTTGATATACTTCAATGTTTTAAGCCAAATAATCTTATTTAATTTTAAAATACTTGTTTATGTTCACTGTTTTTTTTTCAGAAACAGTCGTGGAACAGCCATGCGATGTACTTGGTCGCACAACATTCCTCCATGATAGGAAATCACTCATTAGCGCGGTGCGGAGTTCCAAGAAAGAGCACTCCATCTCATCAGCAGAGAACACGCGTCATGTTTTTCGAAATGGAGAAGACAGCAGTCTGAATTAAATGCTTCTTCTAGCATATTAAGAGAATAAATATTTGGGTTTGAGCCACTCATTCTAGTCCGATGCCTTACTAATTAGTAATGAAACTAATTAGTACGTTCAAACATGCTTAATTGATAGGTTTTTTGCTAAACAAGTTATTTACTCACAAACTATGTAACTGGGAGTATTTCCTGAATGTGCCAATGAAACAAACATGTTGCACTGATAAATAACTTTTCTAGACTTGATAAATGCATTCGAATCTGGGTTTCGAAATCTAGAGGATGCAATAAATCCCATTTTGTGACAGTACGCCAAGCAGTTTCTGTTACAGTAGCGCCTTCCATGCAAGTGTTATCAGCTTGGCCTTTTTGAAAGTTAAAATTGTTTAACTATCTTTAAAAGGATTTACGTTAAATAAACACATCACTTTATAAAATAATGTTTTAATTGTTTTTAGCCTGTTCAAAGATTAAGCATTAAATCCTCTGTGATTGATTTATCAAAGTTGCATTTCAGAGGGCAGTTCAAACTTCACCATTATGTCAAACGCAATAATTGGAACCACTACAAGCGACCATTAAGAAATCCACCTTTATTTACATTTCTCTCAAGCTCTGTCAACCTTTTTGAGTATAACTAAATGACTATCCTAGATAAAATACTTCCAAACACTTTACTTGGTGTTTTTCATTCTTCTTTTGTCTTAGATCAGGGTTTATGCAAGCCTCTGAGTAGTATCAAACTCCCCACATTAGAACTTACTTGTGGACCCTGTAAACAAGTATTTCGAGATGAATTTGGCTATCAAATTTTTTGTTTTAAATCCATTGAGAAGGAATTTATTTAGCTGAAGTTTTAGACATGCTCTGATGTGATGAACTTGAGGACTTCTCTAGATACCAAAGCCGAGGCTGCCAAAAATTTGGTTAGAAAAGCCCAATGAAGAAAATCTACCTAATGAGTAGTTGTATCCATCAAAATCTCCTCCTCCTCCTACGAGGCGACAGATTCAATTCACCATAATGTTTTGAGCCTTAATAGGCCTGTAAGCAGTAGCTACTCTCAGTGTTCATTAGACAGTTTTCTATTTATATCCGTGGTAGCAGATGTGCTAAGTTGAAGTTGACCCGGGTTACTGGTAGACCACTAAGCCAATTAGGTGACTCAGTCAAAAAGGGGATTCATCCATACCTGGGTAGGGGTGCAAAGAAACTCTCAGCTTAAAATTTAAATAATTTTTCACAAAACAGCTCTTCAGGATTTGAAATCTTTTTCGTTAAAACCAAATCAATTACTGATGACGTTTAGTTGACAGCCTAGGCGTTGTCAAGTCTGAAAAACTGGCTGTCATTGCAACTCCCAATTTGCACAAGGAGAAATCAGGAAGGATTGAGGACAATTAACGCTCGAAAAAAGTGTCTTCATAGGTAAATTTGGTTCAGTGGAAACACCATGGAAATTAACAAAATATATTTTATATTTACGGCAATTTCAGCCTCAATTCTTCGAAGCATTGATTTATGCAAATTTTGATTTGTTTCAAAGGAATTTTAGCCGAATTTTTGCTTAAAACACCTCTTGCTTGGATCTCTAAAATCGACCGTAAATTCTCTTCTGTAATGAAGTTGCGGTCTGCGAATTGTGGTAGACCACTTAATTAGAATGCTTCGAGTCATTCCTACAAAACATTCCAGCTGTATAAATTGGTGTATCATCATCATCATCATCTTGAAAGATGCCGTTCCTCTTTAGGAGGACAGAGTTCTTGAACCGTAGGACGAACTCGGTGACACAAAATTCCTGAAAGGGTCTCGACTAGAAATTTTTCCTTCATGAAAGGCAACCATTCAATGACGAGGTGGCGGATCTTCGAGAAAAAGCACCCCAGTTCATCATCACGACACCCCAACCATATTAGACGGTTTGGAGAAGGCAGCAGTTTGGATTAAATGCTTACTCTCTCAGCTCTCTGCAAACCTACACTCCACCATTCTAGGCGCTTTCAAGTGTGTTTTTCAGTTCCTGACGAAGAAGAAGAGGTGTTCACTGGGCTCTCCGATGCGTGGAATGAAAAAAACATCATGGACTGTTTGGACACAGATTCTAGACAAATACAGCAACCTCTCCATCCCATGTAGCATTGACATATAGGTAATTTAAACAAAATTAGCTTAGCTAAAGAAGAAGAAGCTGACAGTTGCTAGCAATTGTATCGCATCTCAAATAACCTTTACGTCTAATCACATGTCAAACATGTTTCCTAAAGCGCACTTACTATTGTCACAATGACCTTTGCATAGTCTAAATGGTATCCACTGTTTCGTGTCCAGATCGAAAAAAATAAATCAGTAGATTTATGTGCTTGAAATTAATTGATCGGGTAATAGGAGCCAAGAGCATTCCTCTTAATTGAATTGAAATTTAGAATAATGAATGAAACCTCCTAATATATTTTTAAAAATAAGCCCTGTTTAATGATGATTGCGAAATGAAAGGCTTTCTATATTTTATAATATATATATAACGGGAGTTATTTTATAAATTAATTCATAAAACTACGAAGCACTGCAATAAAAAATAACTTTTAAAATTCATAGAAAAGATATAAACTTAAATTGTAAATCCAGACCACTAGGTGCTTACAAACGACTCATTCAGTTTATGAATAAATCTTGAAAAATCAACTTTAAATTGCGACAACTGACCCTGAGATTATTTATTTATTTAGAGTTGCATAAAACGGTTTCAAATTAATTGAAAGCAGGAAGCGAGAAAAAAAGTGGCCAACCTAAGTGATGAAACTCTAATGGATTAAGTGAAAGAAAACGGATTTCTTTTCGATTAAAAAATCTCATTTAATTAGCTTGAATTTGGCTTTTTAATTCATTTTTAGTTTCGTTAAATGTGAATAATTCCTTCCGGCTGCTTTCGATTTAAACAAATGGTAAATGAAACATGAAGAGCCTGATAATTTTGCTCCTGACTGTTTTTTTTTCATTTTTTCATAACCGATGTCTTTAATTTTGCAAATAAGATTTTCCTTATTGTTTTTGGGTAATAAAACCCTGGATAGCCGTTTCCAAGTCCAAGAAAAATCATACTTTCAAGCAGCTAACAAATAATGTTGACAAATTTCGTTCTACTGATATTCATTTCAGTAGAAGCACCTACAAAATGCTCAGAAATCATGTCAACGAAGTTGTTACGTACCCGTATTTTTTACCATTAAATATATGCTACTTATTTTGATATAGAGCGAGGTGGAACTATGGCATTTAAACCCACGTGTTAGGCTTTGTACACGTGTTTGATATTAGTGTAACAGATGCCTGCCACATTAGTGAGATATTTTAAAAAACATCGGTTATAACATCTGGAACCAACAATTCACAATTTATAAGAACCAATAACTGCATGCTGCTGAAATTAAGGATGTAAATGCCATGTGTTCTGCAACTAAATTCACATTTTTCACCACGAAGCGGCCTACTTTCTCAAATCAGGGGTCAACAAAAGCGATAAATTTTAGGGAATGTCACATATTGGCTGCTCCCTAAAAATTTGAGGATAAATTGTAAAAATCGTTGCCAGACGCCAATTTTTGCATTTAAAACCACCCCGAAACAGCACAAAACCCTCCCCCGATTTCTACGAAAATCTCTTCTACGACATTTACAGGACAGACACGATCTATACAGGCACAAAAAAGAAACCGTCTTCTTCTACTCGATAAATCGGAAGGTAGTGGACTGGATCCTCCACAAATCGCCGTCCTTGATGAGGAAAAAGACCTCGGAGAACATCTTCGTGGGGTTCCCCTCGAATTTGACCGAACCCACAGTGTTCACCATGGTCACGGAGCGATCACCACTAACGGACTCTGAAAGCAAATCGACTCAGTTACTCAAATTAGCAAGTCCGCCAGATAGATATTGCCGACGGGGTAATTACGACTCTGCTCCTTGCTTAATTACCATAGGCCACGTGGCACACACACACAGAGAGGAATCAATACACGTAAAGTCGTTTATTGTTAGGTAACTAGGGCTGAAAATACCGAATAATTGTGCAAATTTTTCCTGTAAAATGCCGCAAAACCCTCCCCAGAGTCTAGAGCACTTCCCCTTGGTGAATTTGGCTTTAACTCACTGTGTACGGGTTGCGCGGACACGGAGTGGATGGTGGTCTGGCTCTTGGGCAGTTTGGCCAGGTACTCCACCACAGCCTCTCTTCCGACCACCTCATTGCCATTCCACAGGAGGCGCACCGTCTCCACAAAGAACGTCGGCAGATCCGTTCGCCCCGGCTTGTCGAAGGAGCGGTAGTAGAGGGAGGAAATCTTCTCCGCAGCCTGATTCGCCACCTGCCATGTGGCTTTCTCCTCCTCACTGTTGATGTCAGTCGCAGTCGATGCAGCGGCAGCAGCAGCAGCAGCAGCAGTTCCAGCAGTCGTCATTTCTGAAACACAGACGGGGGGAGATGAGCCAATGAGAAGGCGTCACGAGGTGTAGACAAGAAGTCCAAGACATTAACCGCTTTCTGGTGTATTTGACCTCAGAAGAAAATATAAACCACCACAACAACGACAAGGGAGATGATTGTGTAGGGGGGAGTTTAAAAGACACTGCCACGACCGCTACCGCGAACCCAGAGACGATAGAAGCTGCTACTCTCGTCAAAGAGACTTCGGATAAGGAGGGTTTGAAGGACCCCGACAAAGAGCAGAGCCACGACTTGGAAGGTGGACAATGAGGTCACTCGGTCTCGATTGGCCAGCATGAGTTCCCTATCAACGGAGGCGAGGTTCCGAGACCGCGCGTTCAGGCGCAGGGTGCGCTGTAAATGACCGCCGATTCGGTCAAGTGTCGCCTTGATATAAAGCAAATAAAAAAACAGGTTAAATAAGCGTTTAAAGAGGGGATTGTTCAAAACATTGAGCGTTAGAATAGAGCTTGAATAGCATCTGGCAAGATCGTTTGAAAGAGGTTAAAAAGCTGCAGAATTACCTTAAGACGACCGACAAGTAAGACTCCAGTTAGGCTGAATCTAACTGGTCGTTTAGAGGGATAGAAAGAGGTGAAATTCGGGGATACAGGGTTGAGAGAATTACCGTGAGACGATCGATGTTGGCGACAATCTCGCGAATAGCCTCCGAGTCGGCCGACGACTGCGCATGATCTTCCCGCAGCCTGTTGATAAGCTCCTGCTCAGCTGGACTGGGGTTCTCCCAATTTATTCGCAAATCGATTGCCAAAAAGACCTTTTTACGTCCATAGGAGGCCTTACGGTTGTCCAGACACACGGCATAGGCCTCCTCCCGGTGCTGATCCGGCACGTTGATCCTTTAAAAAAAGAAAGTTGTGGGATCGAGCAGGAAAAACGCGCAACTTACGAGACAGAGGCCTCGGAGGCGGGATCTCGAATAACAGCCGGAGCGCCAGATGGATCGATAACGGCCAGACCGACGTCCAACCCATCACCACCCAAAACCTGCATATCCACCTCAAAGTGCGAGAGGGCATCGTAGAAGAAGCAGTCTCTCACACCGGAAGAAACATTGACGGTCATTGTGATGAAGGGTCTTTGCATGCCGAGGGCCTTCACAACTTCCCCATCAGAGGCTTTTGGAGAGGGCAGGCGGGCGTAGAAATCGAGTTCCCTGTCGTTGTTCACGACAACGGGCGCCTCAAACTTCTTTTGACGCGGTTTTGGCGGCAGGGCGTCGTAATTGGGAACCTTTTGCTCGTTGTGCTTGTGTGGAGGAGCTGGTGGTTGTGGCAGCGGAGGCTGTTGAGCCTGTTGAACAGGTGGTGGTTGGTTGAACTGCTGTTGCTGAGCAACTGGCGGCTGTGGCGCATTAAAAACCTGCTGTTGCTGTTGTTGAGGGGAAGGTGGAGCATTAAAAACCTGCTGTTGCTGTTGTTGAGGGGGAGGTGGAGCATTAAACTGCTGTTGCTGCTGCTGTTGTGGAGGAGGAGGAGGAGGAGGCTGGTTCACATTCATCTGCTGGGGAGGCACGGCGTTTGGTGGCGGTGGTTGCTGGTGCTGGGCAACTGGAGGTGGATTGAACTGCTGCTGAGGCTGTTGCTGTTGTTGGTACTGTTGTTGATCGGGAAACGCAGGAGGAGGCTGATTCGGAAACTGCTGCTGTTGATTTGGAAACTGCTGGTGCTGCTGTAGTTGAACAGGCGGTTGGAGATGTACATCAAATTGCTGTTGCTGGTTTTGTTGAACAGGGACCTGTTGAGGAGTATCAATTTGTTGCCCTTGAACAGGTGGTTGAAGAACTTGCTGTTGTTGTTGCTGCTGTTGAGGAACAGCACCTCCATGGGGATTTTGCTGGGAATTTATTTGTTGATTAGGAACACCGCCACCAACTGGTTGTTGTGCTCCAGCCCCATTTGGTTGATTTTGGGCGTTTATAAAAGTCCAGAGGAGGAGAGAATGGAAAATGAAAGAAGAGACCCTCATCACAGAACGCCCCAACAGACGTACAACGGACTGCCCCAAGCGGCTATTAAGCAGTGTAGTAAAACTTTGTTGCAGAATCCACTTAAACATGCTTCTAAAAAGCTTTCTAAAATAGACCTTTTAAATAAAATTTATTTTATTTTTAGTTTTTGACATCTATATTAACAGTTTGTTAAATTAATATGTGATTTTAAAATTTGCAATAATTTACATGGTCCATTATATGGCTATTAAAGAATGAACAATAAATCTTTCTTTAACATTATTTAAACAATTTTTAAATGAATGTTTTTTATTGTTTTTATTTTAAAATGAATTTTCAACCTTTGTCTTTTCTATCCACATCGCTCATAAAGCAATCCACGACAAAAGGATATCGTATACAAAAGGCTTTCTCCT
The DNA here is from genome assembly GCA_030710315.1 of Anomotaenia brevis. Taxonomy (NCBI): domain Eukaryota; kingdom Metazoa; phylum Platyhelminthes; class Cestoda; order Cyclophyllidea; family Dilepididae; genus Anomotaenia; species Anomotaenia brevis. The sequence continues at coordinate 642,274 of JAUOZQ010000039.1, forward strand.
TTGCAATCTTTCCATTTTGGAAGTTAAAAATAATAATGGATAGCTAGAAGAAACAATAAAGGAGAGAGATGTTGCTTTACGCAACGATACCCATCCACAATAATGAATCAATGGCATCTAACTTAATAGCTATCATAGCGAGATAACAACGAGTTCTTTTTACATGAAATTAAGGCTAATTTTCGGGGACATTTCTGCATTACAGCAGTTGTGATTATTCGACCTTTACAAAATCTAGTTGGTTTGAGTAGGGATGAGAAATGTAAGGTTGACTATGAACACGGGATCTACTGATTATGAAGGACTTGGTTATAATTAACTGTAGAGTTTCTTCCAGTGTTATGGAAGTAATAAATCTCCAATTCAAAATTCTTCAATTTTTAGTTATTCAAAACAAAACCCCTCGTAGTAAGATAGAATCATTTGCCACGTGATTCGAGTTCATGGAATTCGAAAACGTAATTACAAAAGCTTGTTTTATTTAAAATGAATAATGGCCATTGGCCCTCATTAAGAAACCTTGCAATTTTCATCAAAACTCTGAGCTTTGCAACTTAAATAAATTCGAAACCTAAAATTTGTAAATTTGTTGAGAACTCTAGTAAAGATGACCTTGATACACAAATCTGATGAAAATTCAGTCGATTACCAAAGCATAATTGAATTAGGATGCGCCGATTTATTGAATTCCCGTTGTGTACGCAAGAGCACCCACCGTGGACAGAATGGAAAGCAACGAACAGTTGGTTGGAAATGCAAGACGAAATACCACTAAGCAGAATAATTCTTATATATATTATAAGAATATAATTTTAGGAGGTTAGCATTGACCAATAGGAACAGGCCACTTGTGATTGGTAGTTGTCAAGTAGCTAGCCAATAGGAATTAAGTGTTTATTTAAGTGAGGTAGCACGTGCGCACTTCCGGTTGCATGAAAGCTGCATGTCATTTTTCAATAAGGCTTCCCGTGGGATTGTGCGTTTTAGACGAAATAGAAGATACGTTTATCGTACTAGGCGTTCACATAAAAGATTTGTCCACTGTATTAGGAGGTCTACCGTCTTAAGTCGCTTCCGCGATATGCAAATCTTTTTCGACCTCGTGCATAAGTAATATCGTGTAGTTCGCATATTTGTTTTAAAGCAAGGCTGTGTTCAATGTTTTCACATGCTCTTTTTAATTCACCTCTTTCACCTTGATGTTCTCGTTCTCCTTCGAGCAGTAATCTCTATTGTGTAGTGTGAAAACAAAGTGTTTGACGAGGTGACTCATTGCGCAGCGAGGAAGTAGTAATAACCCCGGGCTGTTACTTTCTTTATATATTTTTAGGAAAGTTGCATTTGCCAATGGGAGTGCGCTATTTGTAGGGGTGTAATTGGGCTTTGTTAACTGACTAGCCAATAGGAACCGAGTATTTCGGGTATGAAAATGAAAAATCTTTGGTTAACTCAAATCCCCATCTGGAATCATTGTTTGAATCGAAATAAAAGCAGGCGAAACCAAAAAATTCACTCTGACCTGTGGAAGCTCAGTTGAAATGTTATAGTCGAAATAAAACAACTAATTTCATCGGTAAGTACCAGGTAAATTCCAATCAAGTCACTTGAAATCGGCAATGCCATTGACTTGTTTTTCTATCAACATTTTCCAGTGGTTTTTTGTTTTGCTGGAACGATTCCAGCGAAATTAAGGAAAACCGAATCGACACTTTGGGCTAGAACAGATTAGTTATATCTACATGTATAAACAACTATGCAAAGAAAATATCAGACCATGTTTCGTGCCAATAAATTCTAAGTATCATTACTACTTTCAAGGGTTCGTTCTAGGCAGATTTAGTCCAGTTTAACAATTACAAATAAGAACGAAACATGCGGATTTAAATTAATTTGAATGAATGTTTACGTACGCAGTATGTTTAAAACACGGATTTGCAGTTTGTGATTACCTTAATAAAGCTTGTTTGTTCAAGTTCTTTAAACTACCATGATATTTGATTAGTCTCACAATTGTTGTTTAAAACACACAACCGACCATTACTAATTATCACACATATAAAAAAGAGTGTATTCTCTATTGCGCTGCTGGCAATAATATTGCATTTTCGATTATTAGTTAAACAAGCTAGTGTTATTAAAAAATTTAGTGCGGTTAGTGTGAGATCAAGTATAAAGTGCGCTCTCTTTTTGTCAGAAATGTTTCATATTTATGATTGTTGTTGTAAGGTAGTCGTGAGTATTCGCAATTCACATATCACAAAATTTTTATGATCGAATTTAAATCGTAAAAAATTGCGCCTTAGTAAAGACTACTGAAACCGGTGGTAATAATTTTACGACAAACCGAATGTCATGACAATTTAAGGAACTGAAAGTTAACCGAGTTAGTCATATATTTAAGTCGTTGTTTTAAACAGGCCTGAGTACATATCAGCCAATGCCCTATAAGTAGAGATGCCGTCAGCTTCGCGAATCTGTGAATAAGATGCTGTTTAATGAATTGGCTGAACTAAAATCCCTTCAATACATGCTGTCTGAATGGACTTGCAAGGTTTTTCATTTGTTTGGTAACCAAGGAACAAACTCTCTCTACCATTTTTGCCAGAAGATGTTTCGAGTGGCTCTCTCTCGTGATTTTATTCACGTCGGAAGTGTAGCTCGAATAATGAGTCTGTTCGCTCAACAATCAAAGTTGGTACCTTAATCTACTGATCATTTCTGTTCAACAATCCCAACTCGCGTTTTGATTTTTGCAAGTGAGCGATTTACGCTCAGTTCAGTTGCCTGTTCCGTCTTCAATTTATGAAATTTATGAAACAGTCGGATATGGCACTTTGGCAAGTTGCTTGCTTTAGTAAGAAGTCCGACCATACTAAAAAACTCAAGCGAGGTGAGCACTTTGATATGCATTGGATCTGAGCCTCGGAAAGATCACCCCGATTTCGAAACGTGGACACAAAATTGTAGAAGAAGCAAAAAGAGACTTTTTCGAGTGGGAGAGCAGGTAAAACTAATAAACTACTTATAACTTTACAGTAGGGTGACAATCATATCCGAAGTACTTTTTATTATTTTAATTACTTATTTTTATTTATATTATTAAGATAAGCATTCTCACCTAAATGGAACCTTCTGTTAAGAATAACAAAATAGTTACTTCAAATCAAAAACAACATCATTTGATGGACATGGATTAAATATTAAATACCAGCTCTTCAAAAGAACTATTCTAATCAATCAAAATTGGGGTTGCGATTTTCATTTAAGACTTGTATAAACGCATTAATATTTTAGAGCAAAATGAATAGAAATCATATTAAAAGATTGAAAGTGAATAGCAAGTTCTGAAGGTCATTTACTAAATACTTAAGGTAAAATTAATTGGTTGGAGATGAGGAGTAATTTAAATTAATAGTGCTCTTTAAATTTAAGTCAATTAGAACGAAGCGTTTCCTGCTCTCAACTTACTAATATAAAATCATTTCACAAAATAGCACTTCTTTTTATGGCATCGTTGTACGCCTAGAAATATAGTCACAATTTTGGTTAAAATATTTACAATGTGTGCTTTTAAACCAGTGTTACTAATTCTAAGAGAATGGCTCAACGCTTTCTGAGTAGGTTGGCATGCAACGTGTTTACCTTAATTTGTTGATCGTTTCTGCTAGGATAAAAAAATTTATTTGTGTTATGTAATCCGATATGGAGCTTCTCAAGCAAGGATGACAAGCGGGCGATTTAAGCTCAGTCTAGTTGTTTGTTCCGCCTTCAATTCATGAAACCTATCAAACAAGTTGATAAGTTGCTTCCTTGAGTACCGAGTCCGACAATGCGCAAAAACCTCGAACGAGGTGAACAAGTTGATGTGCAATTGTGCCTTCGTAAGCGCTGACACGTTTTTAGGCATTACACTCACTTGAATCGGAGCTTTGTACAGATCACTACAATCTCATTACTCAGATGTTAAATTGCAAAAGAGGCAAAAGTGCTACTCATAACTATGCAGTAGAAATAACAATTTCACATTGGATTAAGTTTCTCGTTATTACCTCATAAAATATCGAATTAAAAATCAATAAATTAACTTCTATTTTTGGTGGAATTCTTCCGTCTCAGAGGGTGACATCGTGCCAATCACCTTCTGTTACCATCTACTTTTATTAACTAATTTCTCTTCATAAACTTATTGAGTATTTCAAGCCTCTTTCGCCGTAAGAACCTCCATGGAAATAGAGTGGATTCAGAAATCTCCCGAAGTGCCAAAAGGACGCAGGTCAAAGCAGCGCGCGTGATCGGTTAATGCAGTAAAAGTGCAGGTGAAGGTCAGCGTTCGACTGATTCTGATTGGTTGACGCGTTGGACAAAATAGTGGAAACAGCTTGAAAAATAGTCAAAGTATATTTTAACTGAGTGTTCCTAGTGCAGTCTTTCTTTGACAATTTCAGCAGAATGTCATCATCCGTCGGAGAATGACACGTGAGCGAAGGAGGAGGGGAGTGAAAAATCGATATGTTGGGGGGAGGGGATTTAAACAAAATAGTAGCGAAAACGGGTATATATAATGGTAAGACCAGGATTTAGTGATAGAAAAATTGTCCTAATGACCAGAAAAAAAAACTTAAATTTAAAAGAAATAAAATCGAGAAGGAAATTAGACAAATGTCGACATAGTCGATTAGAGTCTACCCACAACTACCACCATCATCATCATCATCGATCGATAGAAAGAGAAAGAGATTGAGAAAATGGCACAGGACCCACACTCAATTAGAAAACCTCTGTTCTCAAAGCCGACAAATGTTTTAACAAAGCGTTTAGAAACCCCTAGAGTTGGGCTGTCCCTTGAGCAGTGGAAAACTGGGTTTTTCTCGGTCGAATCATCAACAGGCGAGTATACTGCTTTTGGAGACGGCCGAAAGAAGCATTTAGTCTAGACTGAATGATTCCCATTCAAAGACGAATTAACACCGCATTTTTTCGCATTAATCCCCATCCGCAAGAGAAGTCGATTAGAGAGAAGTAAAATGAATGCACATATGTATAGTAGTAGACAGTTAGATAGATAGATCGATCGATCGAGATAGAGAAAGATTGAGAGCGACACACAGACTGAAAAAGGCAGGACCCACACTCAGCGGTCCTCGGAGTGGTTTAGTGACAAGTTTACACACACGGAAATTCATCGAGGAGGGGGTGGGGCGGGGCGGGAATCGGTGATCACACACACACACACGGAGACGACAGCTCATTCGTCGTCTCCCATGTCCATCGACTCCTGCTGCTGTTGCTGCTGCGACGACTCTTCCTCCGTCTCATCCGCTTCCTCCTCCTCCTCCTCCTCCACCTCTTCCTCCATCTCTGTCATCATCGAGGTGGCTGTGGTAGCGCCACCGACAGCCAGGTTCGGCGAAGGCGTTGACGTGGTGCTCGCGGTGCTCAGAAACAGCGCTCCAGTCCGCGCAACACCGCCGCTGTGGCGGCCTCGCGCCGACCGACGCGAACGGCCACCCGACGCCGCTCCGCTACCACCGCGTCGGTGCGGCTGCGGTGGTGCTGGCGGAACGACCGAATCAAGAGCGGGCGACCCACCAGGGGCGTTTGCGGCGGTGGTGGTGGAAGCGGCAGCGGCCATCACAATGTCCCGAAGGTTGGAGTTGACGCCCTTCGGATCCAGTGCCATCGCGGAGGAGTAGAAGAGCATGGCCTTGGGTGAATCGCCCACCTGTTGATAGGCGTGGCCTAGCATGAAGTAGATCATGGCCTCCTGTGGGGTTATCTGCATCAGACGCTCCAGCTCTTCGATCGCCTCCTGCAAAGAAATCAACCAATCAGAGAAGAGCGTCGGCAAAACTCGCCTTTTTATCTATTTGGTGTGTCGCAGAGGTCAACGTTTCATATAAAAGGGTGCAGGCACATCTTTCTGGAGATCTCAGAAAGACCAGATGTTCAGCCTCTACCGCTGATGTTCCATTATGCGTGGGTGAGATAAAGAAGAAGAGGCAGGTTTTGAGGAGAGCCTTCCACAACTGAACTAGCGTGGAGTCTTCTACGGGAATCCACAAGTCTCCTAAGTTACTATGACCTTCTATAAAGTCTCCTAGCCTAGGATCCGAGGTGGTACGAGGTGAATGGATTTACTTCTGCTGTTAAATCAAGACGCATAGTAACAACTGAAGGAAAAGTTCGGTGGAGGCAAAACTAGGAATTTCGCACCTTCCCTGAGGTTTGCTGTCAAAATATGTCCGTCTATTGTTAGCCACTGCTCAGCAACTCCTCCTAGGCACCTGTATTCAACCCTGACTCATTCCCAAATCGTCCCTAGAAAAACCAACCAATAGGGGCCTCAATATCGAATTTACAAGATCCCGAGGTTCAGAAACCCATACGTACCCGATATCGGCCGAGAGTAGCCAAAACCGAGGCTCGATGGTAGATAGCCATAGGGTTCGAGGGGTTGAGTTCCACCGCACGGTTCAGACAATCGATCGCACTGCCCACTCCCTCATCCAGACGTCCGACACGAGCTCGCACGGCGCCCAAGTGAGTGAGCAGGAGACACGAAGTGGGAAAGACACTCAGTGCCCTCACCAGGTGTGCATCCGCCAGGCCAAAGAAGTCCTGCTTGAAGTAGACGTTGCTCAGGCCAAATCGCGCGCTGTAATTGCGGTCATCGAGGCGAAGAGCGTGTCTGAAAGCCGACGCAGCTCGCTCCAGATTCTCCACAGCTATGTACTCGTGTCCCAGGAGGGTACAGGCGTAGGAATCGGTGGGGCAGGCCTGCATGGCACGCCGGAAGAAGCGGATGGCCGTGTCGTGCTCCCGCTGGAGACTAAAGAAGTTCCCCGCCGCTGTCCAAGGCTCGGGTGCCCCCACGCGATCCAGGCAGAGGAGATCCGAGGCCAATTGGGAGAGCGCCTGTTCGGCATTCTCGTACCAGAGGACGGTGGAGTAGAGGTCCATGCCGTAGAGTTGCCAGGGCTCCATACGGTGAAAATCCTCAAAGATGTGCCTGGCCGCTGTGTAGTCGGTAGCGTCCACATGAGCTCTAGCGGCCCAGGCAAGGATTCGGCCCGTTGCTAAGTGGTTGCCGGGGAGTTGGGCCAACTCAGTAACCGCTGCTGTGTAGTCGTGTTGCGAGAGGAGAGCGTAGGCTCTGCCTAGACGGCGGAGAAGATGGAGGTAGCTAGCGATCACCTCTGTCCGGGGGTCGTTTCTGTCGCCGCTTAAAGCGGTTCCCCTGCTCCCGGAGTTTCGTGAGGCCATCCGGACTCGAACAACGGAGCGACGAGGTGCCTCAGGGGCGGACTCATCTCCAGAGGCACTTTTAGGACCCCTGCTCAGACGCGGAGACCTTCTCTGACTCAGTGAGGCCGCTGCACGGGCTTTCTGGGCTCGAGTGCGGGGTTCTAGGATGCCCTCGGCAAGAAGAGAGGCGTCCTGATTTAGACTCTCCGAGGCTTCTGCGATCTCCATGGGGATAATGGTGACTTTTGAAGCTGCAACCGGAGCTGGAGTGCTAGTAGAGCCGATTACAGGCATGGGTGAGCCTGTTTGAAGCCAGGGGAGGGGAGTGCGAATGAAACTGGGACCGAAAATGCCTCCACCGCTGCGCAGAGGCTGTGTCTGGTTGGAGGGATTGGAGATGCGTGGGTCTCTGGTTCTAGCCTGGTTTGTCTCAGTCAAGGCGGTGTTGGCTCTCGAGGGGAAAAGCATTTTTGAGCGCAGCTGCTCAAGCTGTGTGGCTGAGAGCCCACTGATAGGTCGACGATTCAGCTCAGGCTGAACTAGGGTGAATTTTAGAGGCGGCTGTGCACTGTCCAGGCTCTTTACTGAGACGCCGACTGCTGAGCTAATATCGAGCCGAGTGAAGACCTGAAAAAGAAGCAACCCCAATTACTCCCTTCTTAAAGGGCACTTTTTGTGAGCGAACCAAACTCACCGGAAGACAGGCAAACATGGGGTTTTGAGGAAGAGAGGAGAAGAGGCCAAATGAGGGTAACTCCGTCGTCGGTGAAGGTAATCTATGGCTGGAAGAGATGCATTTGGTTTTTACTTCGTCCTGATTAAAGACAGAGGAATTGGGAGCAACAGCAGTGACGGGAACTGTGGGAGTAAAACAGACTGAAAGATCTTCGGCTTGTTCTTGATTACTGTCTGTTGTACAGGGGGATATGTACGTGCTCAAAACGACCTGCGTGGGAGCATTAGACTTCTCAGAATCAGTCTCCAGAGGCAGGTCGGAGACGTCCTTGACATGGGTGATGGGATTGACATTCTCCCTGCTACCTAGTCTATCGCGTTCCGCCTTGACGCTTACAGGGGACTTGCTGGTGGCTACGGTTTGTCCCATTACCGTGAAGGTTGGAGTGAACTGGGCCAGAGACGAGTTGAGTTGGAAAACTTCCTCGGGTTTGATGAAATCACCGATTGCACAGAGGTTCTCGTACGCTGTCCACATCATGGGATTCAGACGAAGGCATTCAAGGTAGCACTTGGAGGCGTTGGGAAAATCATTCTGAAATTTGTAAATATCACCAAGGAGTAAAAAAGCATAGCAGGCTTGTTCACCGAATTCGCGAAGCGACTCGACGAAGGGCTTAGAAGCATCTGAACCCACTAGGTACTTTTCGGCTTCACCCAACTCATCACAATCAAAGTAGCATTTAGAAAGGAGATATCGGGTTTTTGGGAAAGAGAAAGAGGTCGAAGTAAGAAGACTAATTACTTGTTTTGGTCTATTCATTCGGCACAAACATGTGGCAAGTAAGTAAAGGTTTTCTTCACTTTTAACCTCTGCATAAAGACGTTCCGCCGTAAATAATGCTTCTTTAAAGGCATAATTGTGTAGAGACATCCATACATGCGTGGATATCGGATCAGAAACAACCTTTAATTCGCCCAACATTTTGAATGGAATATTCACACGGCCAACTAGATTTCTGAGTTCCCATTGGTTGCTAATTTTTCCATGAGGGCATGTGAACAGTGAGAAGAATAGCTTCTATAAAAGTTTAAAGTATTATTTAATCACTAATTTTATTTTTTAAGTTAAATTTATCGGAATTTGTTTTTAAATGATTGTTTTTGCCTCTGAAAGGTGATGGTCAGTGTTTCATTTGCATAGGCCTAGTCTGTAAAAATGAATTACTGAGATATGATTTTAGGATCAAAACAAGATTTAATAATAGTTTTTGCATTACGGTTGGTTTAAAATGGTACTTCGCAAACATATATATAAGTATATATTTGCAAATATTCCCAAAGTAATGAGAGCTGTTTTAATTATTAATATTCGAAACTGAGTTTTAGGCCAGAAATTTGGTTGTTCTTTGTCAATACTATGAACTACTCCTGTTTAGTTAAACTATCATCAATTTTACTCGAATTCAAGTGAACGGCTTACTATTTTACCTCATATAGCTTTTTGTGGTATATTATGGAGTGGTAAGACACTTACTAGTTAAACTAAGCCAATTGCTAACTATCGGCTCTACGACTGGGTTGAAAGAGAATTTAGATATACACAAATAAAATGGAGTCAAACAACAATTCTACTTCAATATTTCTGGTGTAAATCACACACCGCTGGCTACTTTAGCGGTCCACTCAATGATATTTCCTAATAAAGTGATTCACCAAAATGACTGCAGCTCATCAAATTCTTCGTCGTTTCGTGTAATCATTGTGGTGCTATACTATATGAAAACACATCTGAATTGATCAATTGTGGTGAGGAATCGCAATTTAGCGAGTTATTTATTTATCTTTCCTAGGCAAGATATCACCTCTCAAAATCTTACGAAATATCTTTTAGCCAATAAGGAAAGAGCTAGATCTCGTTTTATCAGCCAGCGGTGGTTGCGCCAGCCTTAATGAATCGAACCAATAAAATCCTAATAGTGCATTATGGTCGTGTAAAACTTTTTGCACACTGCAGCATCCCTTTATACTGGAGTATTATCAGCATGCTATTTAGTAATAATATTATCATCCATTTTTTAATCTGTTGCAAATCATTTTATTTCTATTTTTTATTAGTATGTCAAATTATTTAGATTGTATCAATCTCACCTTCGTTTACTGACAAGACTATTTAAAATTAGAAGGAATTCCTACTATTAATAATTGACTTTTGGATTGTCTGTTAGCGGGTTAATTTAGTAGTCTCGCGACTTATGCCATGTAAGTGTAAGGAATAAATCTAATGCACACCAAGATGTAAATTTGTTACACGCCATTAAGTCAAAATGTTTCCATTTTTTGATAAAATTTAAAAAAAATTGATCGTGTACCGCAATCACTTAAGTATTTCATTTGTAACAGACATCATTAAGCACGTTATTCACACGGCTGCAGTTTCCAAGCGATGTATGAAATGGGAAATCAAGGAGTCGTCACTGAAATCGACTGTTATCAATCAAAAAAATTGTGGCACTTCACAAGTTCAATCATGTTCATCCTATTGCATGACATAATTGTACAAGATGAGCCAAATTCACTTGAATTTCCTACTGCGATATCGACAGAATCACTAACGAACTTTTCGATTGCAAGATCGGCTACGTTGCCCGCCATGATAATGATCCATGCCATGACATTTCCATTTGACTAGATTCACCCATGATTCATCAAACATGACTAACGCACACCGAAGTTAATCTAGTGAGCATGTGAATCATTGTGTTATCGTGATTTATTGAAATATACAAAAAGGTGAATGCTGGTATAGAAGCACACTTCCTCGAAGCATAGTTTAACTTTAGTAATATCTTATAAATGTCTGTCAGCCAATAGGAAGAGAGCCAGATCTCGCTATATTAGCCAAAAGTGGTAGAGCATACCTTTAACGCATTGAACCAATAAGAGTTCAACGTTACTCTAGCGTAATTCATATTAACCAGGAATATTTAAGGACTATTCGAAATCGTGCAAAATTATTTCTCGTACTCGAATATTACCACGGTATTATTTTGTGGTATTAAAAACATCTATGTTTTTATTCTCTTCCAATTATTTGTTACAAAATTCCTTCATACACAGTCTTTTGGGCTGAAATCCAATTTTAGCAGTCTCATCTATTTAAGAATTCAAAGAAAGTTCCTCAATAAGCAAGTAACTTCTGTTTCATCGTTAAGCGGGTTAATTTGCTGGTCTCTTATTTAATGTACGTATATATATATATATTATTCACAGGCTTCGATTTAACAGTGGAGAAGACACAGTAGTAAATTTCCTTTTGGGAACTCAAAAGAAAGCCAATAAAGAACGACCACAATTTAGCTCATAACATTTTGTTTGTATATAAATACAACAATATTCGAGCTAGTTCTTGGCATTCTAAAACAAATAACTGAGTTGAATTCACTTAAAATTCCGACAATGTTTTTCTTTTTTCTACTCTACCAAGTCAACCTCAAAGTTAGCCTGTTTGAAAGTCCGAGAGATCCACCAAAACAGATATTTTGACTACATACATCACCTTTCAAAAATAAAAAAATAAAACATGTCAAGTTTTGATCGTTTATAACATGTTCAAAGATTATGATGCCAAAGTGTTACGTGTTTGCCCAACCTCATTAGTAAAGTAAATGAATACTTGAACTGTTTGGACACAAAACACCATAAAATTTATGCTTAAATCCATTAGAAATTATAAAATATCCCTTGAATTTCGCTTAATTTATTAGAGGTACAATTCGGACAGAATTTATGGAATGACAGTATAGCTGATTGCTGCTTTATTACAATTAAATCTGGTAAAAATACCCAAATTATTGACTCAAAATTGCTTTCTATAGGTGTAAATTCTCTCAAAGATTCAATGTTTTGGTGTCACTTCGGTAGCACAGCCAACGGGGAGCATAAATCACATTAAGGGGGTCTGAATGCTCCCAGTTCTCTGGAAAGCGATTCTCACGGCGGTTAGGTGACAGGGTCCCTTTGATGCCGCAAGAAACACGCCGGTGGAGATTTCACTACGGGGTTCCTGGCATTACCAGCATGGCAATCTTGGTGGTCCGTGACGGAATCTGGACCGAGGGTGTCATTAGTGAGTCTTGAGAATTCACAGAAGGGAAAATTGAAATGGTAGCTAGGTTGTCGTTCTACAAATGTCCACTTCTCAGTGGTGAAAACGGTCGCATTAGCTTAAATGGATCATTTTAGTACTAAATGATCATGCTAATTTTAGATGCAGGAGGTGGACAAAATAATGGAAACACCTTGGAAATTCAACCAATTTTAATGAAGTTTATCACCCACAAGGGGTTTTCAAAACTGGCTGCGTTTGACACCTCGGCAATCTCACTGGAGACTGATGATTATGGTATCGGCTAGTGGGATCGTTTAATTGCGTTTTTGTTCAAAAAATCCGATTTATGTTTCCTAAATTTAGGCATTCTACAGAAGCATCCCGACAAAACAAGGTAAGAATTAACAAATTTTGGTGAGCAATGATGCTTTTAGCCACCGAAAGAGGAGATTCCTGTTTCAATTCAAGGCCAGACCACGTTTGGCACTCGCCTTCATGAATAACCATCCACTGCTCATTAAGGTTTTCAAAACGAGGTGCCGGCAGAAATTGGAGTTTCAATTGACTACTACTGATGATCTCAGTCGCACTGACGAATAGCCATGCATATGCACTGACTGCCGATTGTATCTCGGTTGAGATGTTAGTATAAAGTGAAATGAAGTTCCAAATGTTCTTTAATTTGTCAGAAATTGTGGCTAGGATTGTCTAAACACATCCTGAAATGCCTGTTTGTTGTGGCAGGCAGGTTATGGGCCTATTTTGAGGGACCAACGGCGAACATGAAAGAATGACAACTTGACAACAGAATCCTGCCCCAGTTGGTAGAATGCAATGGTGGTCTTTTGAACAAAACGTCAGGTGTTGGTTTGAAGAATAAGCAGGACTTTTTGCTGTTGCCTTCGCCTTTAAGATCAAAGGATTTTCGCGGTGTCTGATTGAATATATCGAACGCTGTAGACTGTATTCGAGTTTAGAGCAGGAGGTATGTAACCTGTGTTCCCCTTCCTTTCTATTTTAAACATTGATTTACTTTTTAACCTCAAAAACCAGTAAATCAAAACATTTTTTAATAATTTTTAAATGATCATACAAATTAGTTTACAGCTTGCTAAGGTGGAATTAGCTTTCATGATTGGCTAATATTAAATCCGTTAAAAAGATAAAAAACTGAGTGATTAATTATCTTGCCAAGTACACGTTTCATTTACTGTAGCATTAATCACCGTCTGCCGAAGAATAAGAAGAAGAAATCATTGTGAGCCCCTGAATTCGGAGAAGAAAAATTAACCCGATTAATGACTCGGTTTAATCCCACAAAGTGCCAATCCTATTCCCAAAAATCATACTGGCAACTAATTTGCACTGGAATATATCTCGCAAAAGGAAAACTGAGACAGCTCCCGTCAGTTTTAGGCACTAGATGCGATTTGCTCGTAAATAATGCCATGAACTTTGCGCAGAAATGATAAAACAATCTTTTCTCTTGATGGGGCAGATGGAAATTTAGGCAAACCTGATAGGTGCTTCAAGAGGTGAATGTAGGTGGAGTTAAATAGTAAAATTTGTTATTTGCTTAGACAAAAGTACAGGAAATTTCAATTTAAAAGTATTTTTCCTAGCTTGGTGATGAAAATAATAATAATTCATAAATATGTTTGCTATTTTCTACTAAAATCATTATGTATGACTAATTTTTTTAATTTTAGAATGCCGCTATATTCAAAGTTTATTTTTCTTGTGTTAATTATCATCAATCTCTTTATCCGTTTTAGGAAATCATTCATTATATTACATTTTTTAAATCTTACCTTTAGATTCGTTAAAATATTTATACTTGGGAGAAATTTGCACTTCTAAAAACAGGTTATTTCAAATATAACCGATTCTGGGGTTTTCATCGAAAAAATTCACCTCTCTTCGAGTAGGATTTGTATTTTTTCCGTAAGCTTAAAAATACCATTTTTATTCTTATTATAAAGTAATTAAATTTGGTTTTATTCTTAAATTATTTAAATAATTGAACAAAAATTGCACTCAGCCTTTCAATAAAATTACAGCAGTTACAAGAAGGTCTAGATACGTAAAATTTTATTTTTAGTTAAAAATGTTAGTTAAGACCCAAACTACTCATAACACGGATTTCCTTCTGCAATTACTTTGAAAATTATTACCTTTAAACAAAGAACTCTCTTTCTCAATCACTTACATATGGGTAGAAGTTTTCATTACTGATAATTTTGAATCAATGACCATCAATCTCTAAGACAGGTGCCAGTTTAAATAAACAAATATCCTCACCATAGTGATAGCCCAGGGCCGCAATTTCCCATCTCATAGCACACAAACTTCAGTCAACCGTGGCTGACATTGGAATTCCCTTTAGACTGAGGTGAGTGTGTCATTGGGTCATGGGGATCACGCTCACTTAAACACCGGGGTCATGGAAACGGGGAAATTTAATCCCTTCGGGTGCGTAGATATGGGAGTTGGGGCCTTTAGACTTGAAGGGAAATTTTCACGATATTTTGTGCAAATAACTTATTTTTTAGAGAATTTTTCACTAATTTTATTAGGGAAACCTATTTCTAATTGGTCTCTTATTGACAAGTTGACAATGTGAATCAAAAAGATTTCAGAATTCTCTTTTATGCTGTTATTTCCTAAATTCGAGGCTCGAATGCCGAGTTGAGTCTTAAAATCTGTTGTTTATGGTTGGTTAATCACACGGATCAGGCTTGAAGACGAGTGTTATGGGCTCTACTGAAAGTTTTCTACACATAGTTTCAAAAAATTTTTTTTTTAATTTCCAAAAAATGTTTTTAAAATTTATGTAGATCTTAAGATAATGTGTCTTTCTACTAGCGGGATTGTATGTATTGATGCTGTGTAGTCGAACTCAGAGACACATTAGAAAAGAATTTATTCATTTCTTGGCTCCTAAAAGTAGTTAGAAAAAGTAACAAAAAGACATTACAGATTATTTCATGAATTGTGAAGATGAAGAAGAAGAAATGAAGTCGGAGCTCTGACATGAGTGGCATGATTAATAGCGATCAGAACACAGGTTCTCTGACATGGTAGAGAAGATTAGTAGTTGGTTTTATAAATGATAGATAAGATGGAGAAAAAAACCTAAAGAATTAATAGTTATAAATACGGAGAGTTTCATGAAGTGGAAATGAAATGGCAGGAGCGTACTTTTTAACGCACAAAGAGCGGACAAAATAATGGAAATAGGTGTTTTTACTCCATCACTCTTCGTGGTGGAATTCATTTCCTCTCTGCAGTGATTTTAGGATCTGCTGTCTTGCGATTCTCTCTAACCATTTCAGTTAGATTTCGACGGTAACACTTTTTATCAAGATTCTAGTAGGAAATCATAAGCAACCATCCTCAAAGAATGCTCTGGTGCATTTTCCTGATGATGAATTTTTTAAATTCAAACTTCCACACTCACTTTCAATGAGACGCTCTGATTTGCTTTATCTCATTTCTTTTTAATAAATAATTATTAATAATGAATGTTTCCTGAGTTCAAGAACCCCTTGAATCATCTAAACCTTGTTTAAACGCGACTATTATACAACAACTAACAATCCCATAAACCCATTTATTCCTTTTCCAAATGCTATTCGACAAAAATTTCTGTTTTTTTTTAAAAAAAAACCTAATTTAACTGATACATTTCGCCATTTTAGGTTACTTCAACTTCGAATCCATGTAAAATTGTATCGTCCAAAGCATAAAAACTGCCACTTTTCACGGTGAACAAGTCAGTTGCACTAAATTCATTTTCCCAAATAGAGAAAGTACAGTGCAGAGCGTTGCACATTTTCACAAAATTATTTCCCAGTTAGAACGAGGAAATTGTTCAATCAAATGGGAATCTACAAGTTTCAAGTGTCCTTTGAAAATTAAAAGCTGTGTACCTCGTATCCGGTTCAAATCGTGAGCGTCCTTTTCTGCTGTGAGAGCAGATGGCAACACATTGCCCATTAATAAGGCCTGACGTGATCTCCTCATCTTTCTCGATAATTCATGAATTAATCAGATAGTAGGACAACCCATCTGGTACATTTCTTGTCTCCTTTAACAAGAATTTTACTCAATTTTGCATGTGTTGGAGTGAAAGGAAGTCGGTGAAGTAATTCGCTGGGGTTTTTAGCATCCCGCCTCCGAAGAATGACTGCCTTCTTTCTTGCTGAAGTGTCTGTTTAATTGAATTAACATCGAAGCTAAGCAGTGAATAACTTCCGCTACCGCTGATGCTACTGCTGTTGCAGTCGTGTTAGCTTAGAGCGTTTAACACAGAACCTATTGTTAGAAAAGCAGTCGGTTACTTTATGATTGTTTCAACTGGTGCTTCTTAACTAATTAGACACTCATTTTGAGTTCATTATTAGCAAAGGGACTAATTTTTGAAAGAAAGAGAGATAAACTTCGATGGTTTACGGAATTTAGAAGTGGGGAATTGCACTCTCCATGAAGATTATGATGGAAATGAACGCCCAACACCCATCTTGAAAGCTAACGGGCAATCTTAGCGCCTTGGGAAAGCACGTCTTGTGTGGCATTTGGACATTGTGGTGACTGGCACTAGCTAAACCTCACAATCATACTAGAGGGGAAAAAAAGGGGAGTTAGCTGACACTCTGACAGACGATGGGGACCACCCACCTGTCTTAGGGTCTGTGACACTTCCCTAATCGGGGACGGGACCTGATTTATGCCGTCTGAGGAATGTAGGTTGGGCTACGCTTCCATTGCCATTGTTACCACATAAAATCGATTTTAGCATTAAGGCACTGAAACTCCGAGCTTGGATTTGATTAAAAACTTGAAGTGGGTTTTCTTCTCATCTCAAATTTAAGAGGGATTTCTGCTTTTTTACCTAATTAAACGTGTTATTTAGGATTAAATTGTTATTGGTTTATGAGCAAACAGAAAGAATTATAGAGAATAAAAAAGCTTTTTTTTTCTTAAATCTCCATGATAAATATTCCTTTTAAGAATTCTGTCAAATGTTTCTTTCTACAAATTGATGGTTATATTTTTTTCTTAAAAACTGTCTTTATTGCAATCGTTGAACTAACACCACAGATATCACAGCTGTTAAGAATTCATGCAATGAGAAATTTTAAATACCGTTTTAAACGCATGGATAAAGTGTGCTGAGGCCAATCTTCCTTGTTCTTTATTTTGGCATCTTCTTATCGAAACAAATATTTATTTATTTGTTTATTTATTACAAACATCTGTTGGCTAAAAGATTCAGCATCAAACGCACATTCGTTCGCTGGAAGTGCGAGCATAACTTGAGCGGATTTCTACGTCTCATTTCGGTTTTGTCTTATCAGTTTTGTGGATCAGCACAAGGTGAGGTAGCATTCTTCCTGGAGTGGGCATTAAATTGGCCTTATCCCCACTAGATAGCAATCTGCAAACGCACCTGTTCAGTTCAAAACCGAGCTTTTTAATAGGGGTCATCTGTTTTTTTATGATTTTTGGATATAAAGTGGATTACACTTTAAGTTTAACCTCTAAAAGCATTCAGGGTAAGAGAAAACCGAGGATGCAGGTATAAACTTGTATTAAGAGCCATAACCAACAGGTACGGTGTTGTGAAGCTTGTTCCAAAATTCAAATACATTTTCTAATTCTCAGTTATCTAAAAATTATGAGATTTTTGATTGAAAAAAGGACTTCTTCGTTATTCAAAGCGGCCTAATTACAACGTCGGCGCTTAATTTGCCTCACCGAATTTGCATCCCAAGTCGGCAAAATTTGCAATCTTCCGAAATTTATGCGCACAATCACAATAAAACAGAGTTCGGTTCTGTGCTCAGTTGCTGAAAAGAGATTAAATTTTCAATGTGAAATTTTTATTCTGCTAAAATTATAGCCCTTGGGCGTTTATAGCCTAGGGGCAGTTTACGAAAAACTCCTACATCGAGAACCAGACTGTAAGTGTGGGTTTTAAGACCTTGTATAAAAAATGTTCTTTTTTCTATGAAAAATCAAGGTCTTACAGGAGGTCACTTGCCATAGGAGCTCAAATAATAGCTTTATTTGGTTGCCGAAAAAGTAGCTTGTTTTTAGAGGGTTTGAAGAACCCGGGTTCTTGCCCAAAAGCTGAGTAAGCACTAAGTGATGGTATCAATTCAATCCACAACTTCAGAGGAGATTATCTTAGAGATTTTGCTGAAAAATGAGTAAATGTTAAAGACGAAAAGCGACGAAAGATTAGGTAGAGAGATGTAAGGAGTGAAGATTGCGCCCACATCCTGGTAGTCAGTCCAGATGAAAAAGCTTGTTAATAGATGAAATGAATTAGTAGGTAATTGGGGAAAGAATACTTGTTTTTATTCATTCTAAAGTCAAACAGAATTTCTGGGATTAACCGATTTAAATTTGCCCTTTACGATGGACTTAAGTACCTCGAACACAACAACCTTGGCATTAATCAGGGCTCCTGCTTTCAGCTCTTGTCAATGCTGTCAGTGGTCAGCTTCAGCTGAGTCACCATTGCTAACAAGGTCATTTCACGGCGTCAGAATGCCTGAAATATTTGAGACCTTCGAGAAACAAACCTATCCAGTACCCATCAGCATTAAGGGGATCTGTTTTCGTTTACATCTTGCAGTTCTTAAATGGCTGTTAGTTTTTGTAATGAGGTGAGAAACAAAACTGGTTTTGTGTGGTTATTTTGTTGCATCCGTTTTGCCGTAAATTCAATAACAACTATTGCCTCTTTTTCTGGTCAATTTATGGAAAAAAATTCTATTGAAATGGATTATGCTTTTGCTTTAAGTTGTAATGTAGAAGAATCTGTGCGAAACGACTAAATTTGCTAGATTTAAACAAGGGAAGTAAACTGAAATTCGTTCACTATTAGAAGGGAATGAAATTTAAAGATTGTTTTTTTACAATTTCTAGCAGACTTGAAAATCGTTTCTTTTATTTTATGAGAAATTTTAAATAAGCAATTTTTGCTTTGTGTTACGTGGCTTTATGCAGTCATTTTTTGCATTCGTTCAGCGGTAAATCCATCATCTAATCCTGTTTCTTTTTACCATTTCATCAAAGAACTCTTATCGAATTGCGTAGTTATTTATTTTAAGGTGAGGTCTCAAAGAATTTTTTAGAAAATTCGCAAATGTATTCGATTTAAACAAGGAAAGTGCACTACCATCAGGTCATCCCATAATTGAGGTTCAAAATTTCAATTTCTTGCATTGAATGAAATTTATGGAGTATCTTGAATTAGAATTAATTTAGTATTTAGATTTACTTAAAGTGAAGTATTTTTTATTATTTTACAGAGCAATTGCTATTGAAGAAGCTGGTTTAATCAGGCTTCCGTTTAAGAATTGAACAGATATAGAATTGATCTCGGTTAGAATAAAGTGGTTATTACACGAAAAACTTAAGATATTTAAAATAATTAAACTTACACAAATTCCAAAGCGTTTTATTTAGAATAACCGCCATTAACACTTAATCTTGTTGAATGTATAATTAACGAAGTTGAAAGCTATAAATCACCGAAAAAACCCTGAATTTAAAAGTCGAATTTCTTTTTTCAATTTAAAAGTAAGAAAACTTATTTTAAATGATATATTTAACACATTATTATCGACATCTGAATGTCTTTATTGATTGACGCCTTAAAGGTTATTTAAACATTGCACTTTAAGCTCTAAACTATCGATACTGGTAAGGCGAAATTTTACAGTAAATCTGCGTGAATAAATAACTGTTTATTTATCCTACAGGTCAGAGGATTTGCGTTAAAGACGGGGGGATTTATTAGGTTGGCGTGGTAACTAGCCTAAGGCTCTGTGCGACCTCACTGGATCACGGTTCAATATGGTTCACTCTCTAGTCATCCTACGCCGCGCATTTAGACATAATCACATTTTAAAGCCACCAGACAGACGCGAACAGATGCGGTAGGTTTTATTTAGGTTCTAATGGAACTATGCGCGTCGCTATTAGAGCTAGGAGGGCTCACAGCTCGAATTAGGACAGTAGATAAGGTAAACAAATGCTTAAGGTGTCCGCGATTCATAAATTAGTAGGCACGAACACAACGAAATGGGCCAGTACAATCGTGCATTTGGAATTTGGTGGATTTATCGACTCCGCCTGTTGTTTTTTTAGTTACTGAGTTAAAACAAAGCCGCTAGTGACGGTGGTAGGGAAGGATTGGATAGTTTATTCTAGATTAAAACTTAAATCACACCTTGTTTATTCAAGGTTATTCATCATTCAAATTTGTTGACAAAGATAAACACCCCAAGCGACTCCCCCAAGAGTCGTTAAACCACTGTGAAGCAAACTAACATCTTATCTAGTTCTTTCTCTAGGTGTGGTTTTCGTTAGGTAGAGGTTAGATAATATGAAACAACCTCTTGAGAATGAGGTAGATGATACACTAAGTTGAAGGGGTCATATTAACTGACTATGGCTATGCTTAGGAGAGCATGCTAAATACCCAGATTTTCATAAGAACCGATGAGATTTGTCTTCTGAAAGCTTCTTTATCTAAGGTCTATATAGTAAGGATTATAAAGTAAGCACAATTTTGTAATAACAGGACAAGTTTTCAAGTTTAAGGGAATCTCGAACGACTAACCTCTCTCGGAAGGCTGCTCAAACCGTAACTTGATTTGAGTAACTGCCAAACAGGTAGCTAAGTTTCTAGAAGACACGTCACATTCAACAGAATCATCTCCTCCTAAACATTACTGAACAGATACACCAAGAAAGGCAACCCATTTAGGAAATGAAGAAGCAACACACACAGTGCCTCTACTACTACTAGGCTTGGAAAATACTGTCTTCCAGGAGTATTTGAGAAAATCTTCGCCTACTTGAGAAGTGCAGTGACTCTGGATGGCTCATGCATGTGTGCTATTCCTGTAAAGTCAATCATTTCCACAAGAAATCGACCCACTTGTTGATTCACTCTCGATTTGGGGTGTGCTGAGAGGAGGTAAGGGGAAAGTGGGAGGGGAGGGGAGGTATTTCATATCTCGACTCTGGTCGTTAAGGGGGAGAAAGGGGTGGGCGATGGGTAAACCCACCATCCTCCCCTCCCATCCCCTTTTTGAGTTCACAGGATTCTAAGTAGGCCTAAAAACACCACTTGAACTATTCGGTGGTTCATTGTGCACCTAGTTTATCCAGTTTCATCAAGGCAAAGTAGTAATAACAGGTAGGAGGTCACAGAGGTAAGGCCATTTCTTCACTACCAGGGTGAATCAATAAAAAAATATGCCGGAAAACCGAAGTAAACACTTGACGTTCTTTAAAACACCTAGAATCAGTTCCACAAAAGCTTCTGTATTGTTCAGATCATGTGTTTTTCGACGAGGTAAAACGTCGTCCTCGCGAAAATCCTTTGATCTTAAAGGCGAAGGCATGTTTTCCACGAAAATCCCCAGAGTTCAGTGACCATCCAACAGCAAAAAGTCCTGCTTATTCTTCAAACCAACACCTGACGTCTTGTTCAAAAGACCACCATTGTTGTCATTCTTTCATGTTCGCCGTTGGTCCCTCAAAATAGGCCCATAACCTGCCTGCCACAACAAACAGGCATTTCAGGATGTGTTTAGACAATCCTAGCCACAATTTCTGACAAATTAAAGACCATTTGGAACTTCATTTCACTTTATACTAACATCTCAACCGAGATACAATCGGCAGTCAGTGCATATTCACGGCTCTTCGTCAGTGCGACTGAGATCATCAGTAGTAGTCAATTGAAACTCCAATTTCTGCCGGCACCTCGTTTTGAAAACCTTAATGAGCAGTGGATGGTTATTCATGAAGGTGAGAGCCAAACGTGGTCTGGCCTTGAATTGAAACAGGAATCTCCTCTTTCGGTGGCTAAAAGCATCATTGCTCACCCAAATTTGGCAATTCTTACCTTGTTTTGTCGGGATGCTTCTGTAGAATGCATAAATTTAGGAAAAATAAGTCGGATTTTTTTGAACAAAACGCAATTAAACGGTTCCACTAACCGATACCATCTCAATCAGTCTCCTGTGAAATGCAGCTATTTTTAAAGACTCTAGAATCGGTAACGGGAAATTGCTCGAGTCCTCTTCCTCTATCACGCATGCAATCCTCAATTCCTCTTGGAAAAAAGGCGTTTTTGGGTACTTTGTCTTGCGATTGATTAATGAAATCGATGAGAAAGAGATGTCACCATAATTTACATCTACTGAGTTGCTAGGGCTCTGTTTAATCCAAGATAAAGGTATTCTACGTCACTGCTTATTTCGATCGAAAATGGAGGTTCAAATTTGTAACCTAGTTTCCCCCAATTCAGTTGACTTTGGCTCTACAAATTTCCACAAACGATGCTCTAAGGCTCAACCACTTTTCACAAGTTTCCGGTAAACAACTCGTCTGTTCTCGATGTGAGAAACTGAAAATATGTAAGATAAACACTGTCAGAGAGCCTCAAGGGTTTCTACCATTGTGAGGATGTAAAATGCAAGCCTCCAGTTTCATTGCAGCGCTATCACTTCCAGGTGTATCCCTGGGAAACTTGTATCTGAGGTGGAATCCAGAGAACATGTCGACTTGTCAGTTGTCTAGACTACTCGCGGTGGTCCTTCTGATGTTGGTCGAGATTTTGACGAATGAGAAGTATCGATTGGTCTCTGGGTGCTGCACACACACAGTAAAACCTCACTTTGTACGAGCTTAGTCTCAGAGAGCTGCACTAATGTTTTAACCATTTTTCAATATCTCTGAAAGAAATTTTTCACGCTGTCATATCGCAGAAGAAAAAATAGACAAAAAACATTAAAATATATCAGGTTTTGATTGTCTAAATTGTGTTCAAAGCTGGCGCTACTAAGATGCTAGGTGTTTCCATTATTTTGTCCGCCATTGTGGAATTAATTTGAAACTTAAATGAGTGTTTAAAGTTCTCTCAGTCTCTGGAATCAGTTTTATGTAAGATTATTTATGGGAAGCAAATATTTCTTTGCGATAAAGTGAAATATTATCAAATTTTTAGCATAACTCGAATGAAAAAGTACATACATCATTGAAAATTTGGGGGAATTTTATAAACATTCTGTCTATAAGTGAATTCAGCCATTCATAGTCTACCTTCAAGACCAGGAGCCTGAAAATTGATGGAAATTGAAAGTGATGGATAACTGTCAAAGGGATAACCACATCCCTAGGCATTATTTTCTTTTGAGGGAAATTAAATTCGTCAAAATCGTCAAGCTTTCAGAATCTTCATAAAATTATAACACGATATCGGGAGCAATTTCAGACGATAATTCTCACTGGTTTCGAAAAATCAAGGAAATTTTCAAAAGCGAAACAAAGAGGGCTCTATCTAGCGAAATCTACAGTTATTAAAGTCAGTATTTTTCTACATAAAATGTCAAATAAATTAAATTACCTTTATTAGCTTTACTACCAATATTTTTTCCTAAAATGTACTTTTAGAAATTGGTCTTATCAATTATGAATAGATAGCAGTTACCATGTATTAAAGCTCTCATTTATCTATTATCAAACGTTCATAATCTCTTCATGGATTGCTGAAACTTCTAGTTCTAGTCCAGGTCTGAGCTGATAATCTCCATCATCAACATTATCGTTTTTTTTTCATCGATAGAAAAGGGGAAACTGAAACGCACAGGCCGTACTTTCTCTATACAAAATAAATACACACGGGGCGTTTGGTGAGGATTGGAGATGAAGATAGTGAAGTTGGGTGTCATTTAGAAGATCTCGGCGTGTGCTCCACACCGAAGCTCATAGGATCCAGATCCTCTACGGGAATGACGTCGTACAACTCGCTTGACGGCCTCGTAGGCGAGTTGGGTTTGCGATCGGATACGAGTCATGACCCCAGCTGTCGGCCTTTGTGTCTCCGCCATGGTCGCTGATGTCGCCGAGTTGGTGGACAAGGAGGGAGTTGTAGACGTCGTTGAGACGGACATGGAAGTGTTGGATTTCATTGAGGCAGCGCTGGATTTGACGGACTCGAGACTGTCTCGCGGTCTCTGCTTCTTGCTAGGACGCGTGGGTACGCTTCTCCTGTAATTGAACGAAAACAGTATGGCCAATACAGGTTTCTTGGGGCTCTAATGCCCTTTTCGCAATCTTAATGAACTTACAATATGTAGAAATTAGTCCTTTGAAATAGTTATTACATTTTTATGAAGCGTTTCCGCTAACCAGGGAAGTTAATTAGAATAATAAATCGAAATGGGTGCCACGTACAGCACACGAGAATTTTTTTATTCATTTAACAAATACTAACAATAAATTGGATTTTGGAATAACGAGGCACTTCCATTAAAATGGCAATTAAAACGCAATTGAAAGGTACAAGATTTATTCAAATCATTTTAGGAGAACGATGAGCTTACCTTTTCCGACATTTTGAAGCCTCCGTCTCGATGAAACTTTGATCTGAGAGGCTCTCTACAAGGGAAAAGTTTGTTAATAGCATCCTCCATTCGTTAATCCCACCATTTTTCAAATAGTTTCACCGCCTTACCGTCTGTGCATTTGACGGCGAAGGTTGAGTTGTTGGGGACTTCACTGGAGCTATACCGACGGATCTTTGGGTTTGTGGAAATTCTGTGGAACCGAGTTGTGCTCTTAGAGAGGGAAGGTGATCCTGTATCGGTTGAGTACATCGTCGTCGACTCGCCTTTTCTACAAAAACCAAACCAACCACTATCGATCCAAAAACCACCGACACAGTCAGATGAGCATTTGTGCCATGAAAAACAAAGCTGAGCTAGACATTCACGACGCGTGTGGTCGAATCGTAATTAATAATTAAGACATTGACAGTTTGACACTCACCTATGAAAGGATTGATTAGCACTGGGAAGGGTGTTTTGTTGGAAAGCTTTGAGAGGCTGTCGTTTGGAGGGAATCGCAAGGGTAGACCAACGGCTCACAGGAGCCGACGTATCCTTTTTGTTCTCATCAGACAAGGTGTTTTTGTTTAACTGCTTTCGCTTTAACCGAAAGTGCGCCATATCGATTATCCGCACTGGTCGAAGTCCCGGTCGAAAACGACAGGTTAAGGGGGTAGGCTCGTCTGTACGAAGAGGATTATCACAGGTGTTTGTCGTCTGAGGACTTGGGGCTATCGATTTCGAACGTAGAACCGCGGAAACTCCGAGTTTTGGGTGTCGGGTTGGGTAGAGTGACTGACGAGGCTCATACTCACCTGTCATTGCGTCTACAAGCATTCCTGAAACACCAGACAATGTTTAGACGTGTTAAAACAACCCCATGGGCGGTGAATCGCGAAGTAGAACCAACCTGAAGGGTGAGAACTGTGTGCAATGTACGTCAGTGGGTTTGTTATTCCATCCTATAGCCTGAGCCAACCAATGAGCTGTGAGATAAAGTGTTAGCCAATCAGCGACAGCGCGAATCAGCTGATTGGGATTGCAGTGCAGGTAGCATATACGCACGCGCGCGTGCTAGCGAGCCTGGTTGCACGGACGCACCACAGGTGATAAGCAAAGTTAAACGGCAGAAATATGGACCATTTTGCCACAAAGGGTCTCCTCAAAGCCATAATTATACTTCCCTTAGGACTTATTAAAGGCCTTCGCCAAATGCTAATTGATCCAGGTGCTATCTTCTTGAACACAGAATGAGTTATAAGCGTTAAATTTAATTTTTCAGTATTAGAAGCTGCAAAAAGTGATGGACAGCGTCGTAAATTCGATATATCTCCAGATAAATCCACATAAATGCTATGGATTAATATCATGGAAAATTTTTTACGTTAATAAACTTAAATTTCCAATTGCGTGAGGTAGGATCTGAAGCTCAAAATAGACGAATTATCAGATGGATTTCGTCTGTTTAAAATTAAATGAAATTTAAAGAGAATTTCATAATGTCTAAGAGAGCTAAAAATTATTAGTTTCGTGTTTAAATGCGTTTATGGGAAATAACACTTATTTTACGAAACGATAATGGTTCAAACCATACGATTGTTCACTTTCATCTTCAAAATGCGGAAAAGTCCCCAGAGTTGACTACATCTTCTCTTCCTTTCTTCCTTCGTTCCAACAACTAAATTGACGTGGTAAGTGAGTACTTTGACAGCGGCATTTAAACTAATCGAAAAGTACTCCTTTTATCCACTCGATAAAGAGTATTGTCCAACTCAAAGTCGACACGACGTGATGATATATCTGTGAGTAACAGCCTGCACCCACATTCACACAGGTGATATCTCATGTCGCATGACAACCAGGTATCGTTGCTGAGGGGAAAAAATATGAGTAGCCTTAGTCGCCAAAGCCCTCATTTGGCAAAAACGATTTCTGCTGAGACTCAGACTGGAATTGAGGTGGAAGAAATGCCTGCTTCTTTTCACAAAATTTATCACTTTTTCACTACTAACAGCTTGAGGCAATGGTATTTATGCGTTGCATTGCAGTTGCAGGGCAAATTTGCCGAAAAGCAATCACTTAACGGACGTTTGAATTCATAAAGATGAGGAAGGAAGCAATTTTTAAGCAAGTTTGAGGCAAATTACAGTCAACAAAGTCCATAGTGTATAAATAAACTTTAAAGGAATTCCAAAACAAGCCAGGACATGACTTGTGCTTTTCCAACTTGTCCAGAAGTTGATCGACACTTCAGTCTACAGTGGATGGACAAAATAATGGAAACACCCAAAAAATCAACAAAATTTATTTAAATTTGGTGGAATTTCATCACCTTTTGAGGAGACAATAAAAACCTCGATTCTCCAAGGTATTGATTCATTATTGAACTATCAATCTAGCTGTATGGATCCGGGATGCTATTCCTTGTGATTTCCCTAACCTAATGGAAGAATTGTCAGCGACGATTTACGGCAACCAAGTTTATAATCCTACGATCACCACTTTAAAATTCGTTTTGCTCATTTTTCAGGGTGTTTCCAGTACAAGAGAAACATCGCCTATTTAATGTTCGATTATCGAGTTTGCCTTTTTCAAGGAATATCAAAGATCATCAAGAAAACTACCGTTTTGGCCACTCGAATCATCTCACTTTGGTGGGAATGAGAGATTGCTCTAGTGACAGTTCCCCAGTGTCGTGAAAATCAATAAAAAGCGGTCCCATCCCAGTCCACTTCTGTCCCACCCCCGTTCATTCCCCATCACCGGATGACAAGTCAAGCGAGGTGTGGCCACGGCTAATAAAGTTTGATACAGCGGCAGACGCCAGATTCAAGTGGGTAACGCGGGGGAGGGTGATGGAACAGCGATCACAACTCGTGATACCCAGACGCACTTGTAGAGCGTAAACATATGGTCTCAGACGGACTGTGATAAGTATCCCACTTGTGAGACAAACCAGTGCGCGAAGTCACTTTGAGGGCTGATTCCACTCGAAATTCACTTCTCAGTTGAAGAGTTGGCAGTTATGCCCAGTTTAAATCCTGTAACTTCTCTGAAAAAAATCAATTCAATTGACAGCTTGACAACTTGTTTCAGTCTCGTGGGATCTACAAGGAGAAATTCGCTCTAAATTGTCACCAAATGTCGGAAATTAGGACCTGAAATTAGCCGCGTTTTGAGATTCACTTCACAGAAGCGCTGTCAAATCAGAAACGTCACCGCAATTGAAGGTGACAAATTCCTAGGATCGAAAGAACTTGTTTGGGAGTTAGAAATCTCAGGTATTTTATTAACTAAAGAAACAAAATCCAACGATTTTGATTCGTCATGACCAAAAATTACAGAATTTCTTAGTCGCTATAGAAAAAAAAGGAAATTTCCTGATATATTTTAATTTCAACTAGATAGAAGCTCTCATTTAGAGATATTTACAAGAAGATTATTGAAAATAATAAATAAAACTTCACTTTTCACGTTAAAGAATTCCATAATTTGATAATACTTATTGTGTATTCAAAGTTTAAAACGCATTTCATTAAAAATCGTGTACTTTACCATTCAAATACTGAAAAAGTACTGACACTTTTTACAACATTTAAAATACATTTATAGAGTATAAATTAAGCGGTTTAAAAGATGATTTAGCTCGGGATGTCATTTTTTCAAACTTTGAGCTAAACCCATAAATCAAGTTGTGTTGTTTTTAAATCAAAGATGCTTTTGATTGAACTAAGACGCTTAGAGCCTTCTTAAAGTTCATCAGATTAATGACCTATCATTCAATTGGTAAACTGTGGTAAACTTCTTCAAAGGCTGCTAAGAGAAGCTGTTTATCATCGAATTCAACTGGGAATTTTGCAAATCCTCTGCGAGTTCTCTCCCCTTCGGGAGCTAAGGGAATGTTTCTAGTCGCGGGTTCAAATCACACAAATCCGGGTCCTTTTGCACAGATTCTTGGCACCACAGTATGGAAACGCAGAATACTTAACGCCCTAAGGATATATTGTTTTGCCAGCCTTAAAATTCAGCAAAATACAAGGGACTCTAGGTGGAAAATCGCTCCACTTTCATCATAAACATGACTCCTCCTCCTCCTGCTCCTCCTACCGCATGGTTAGTGAAATTTAAACCTTCCGCCGCCAAGCGACAAAGTACCCATTGTATTTCCTTTGGCATTGTCTCGCCCAAGGTGTAATTTATTACCCTATCCCAGTTATTGGAAGTCTCTGGGATCCAAGAGGTCCTGTGCAGTTGCTACCTACCTCACCTACACCCACGCATGCATTAGGGGCGCCATGACGAGGGATCAGAGTGATGGATAGGTGAGGTGATCCTAGGGGTAGTGTTGGCAACCACTTGGCCACCTGTGGTTCCAGCCCAAGTAAGAGTAATGGATCACCATGACCTGTCAACTTCCCCTCCCCCTTAGAGTTTATCTGCTCTCGGTGGTTTGGAAATTTATTTGTTTGCGTGCAATCGTGATCACGCAGGCCTATTTAGTGTTCAAGTGTTTATCTTGATCAATAAAACACGCGCGCAGCACAAACAGTCGTTTTGCGGTGTGGAGAGCCTTTTATTTGGGTATTATTGTCAGTTTTACGAGAAGTGGAGAATCAAAGAGGTATTTGTTTAAAATAACTGCAAATAAGAGGAGTTTTCGTGGGAACTGGGTTCTGCAGGTATCGTTGAGTAGTTCTGTGGAAACTGTAGGAGCCATGGTTGATTGACAAGGTTCTTGAGACCCCAGCAGTTGCTATGACAGTTACGCTGGTCCCTGTCAGTCAGTGTGAGGGATAAGTCATTGACTACCCCGACTTGTATATTGTCCATCATCACATTGCGGTAGCTGATAGTTATCAAGATCGCGATGTAGGGACACTCCGAGCAAAATCGATGACCCCAACTCCCCGTGCAGATAATCGATACTGCTCAATTCCGATTGTCAGGTGAGAACAAAGAGGATACCACACATACCACCCGTTAATACGAGGGTTGGTTAGGTTAGCATTCATGGCTTTGGGTCGGTTTCTTAGGTAGGTATAGTGTTTTGAGTTTCCGGTTTTGGAGAAACGGTGAATTTACTGATACAGGTTCATCCTCCCTCTCTCAGAGCACCACTAGCCCAAAGATCTGTCGCCATAACTCGAGTGAACTCTCCAGCACTTCCACTACCACCATCTCCTCGATTGCGGTGAAGTTTGGGGACGGTAAGGTGGTGGAACTCTTTGAAAAGAGATGAAAGTTTCCTTGTCCGTCTCAACGACGTCTACAACAGCCTCTTTGTCCGGTTGGGGTCATGACTCGAATCCGGTAGCGGATCAAAATGGCCTACCAGGCCGTCAAACGTGGAAAATCTGGATCCAATGAGCTTTAACGTGAAGCACACGCCGAGACCTTCTAAATTACACCCAACTTCACCACCATCATCTCTACTCCTCACAAACTTTTCGTGGAAAAGCAATTCTTTTGCGTTTCCACTTTCCTTTATTTATTGATCAGATACGCACTAAAAAATCGATGCTACCCGACAGCTCCGAAACCTCTGGTAGGCTTCATCATTCCATGCAATTGTTATCTCGAAGCAATGCTAGAAATCTCTTTCGAGAACATTTTCTAAAAGACTGTGAGTTAAATTTGATGAATTACAGCAATGCCTCGTTTATCAATGTGGTAGGTGGGTTCCACACGGTTTCTATTTAAGGTGTGTGAGGTGCTCTAATGTTTTAAATCAGTCCTTTGGTATACGAAAGCTAATAATACCAGCCCTAAAAGTGCATTCGGATATAGACCAATCTAGTAGATAAGATAGCGCAATCGCATTTGTAGGCAAACATACTTACTTAATATGTTACACCCACACAGAGCTGATTGCCGGAACTAGGCGACACAAGTTTTATTTTCGCTGAACGTGAACACCTCTAAATATCAATAATTTGTTTTAATAAGGTGTAGGTTCGCCTATGGCGGCAAATACAGACTCAAATTCTCCAAGGTATTGAATCCTACAAATAATGAATTTTTGATTCCAGAGGAATTTTGGCCCATTATTTACCTAAAACATCCTAACCAACTTAGAGACGGCGGAAAGTGACTTCTAACTTGAATCTCCAAAATTGACGACGAGATGAGATACTCAACTTCCTTACAATGTACGTTTCTCGTATCATTTAACAATTCTATCTGCATAGAATGACGCTGCATTGTCGTCTTGAAAGATGACAGTGTTCTATGATGCTCCTAGCCAGCGTTGCCATCAGTGAATGTCAGATCATTCATGGAAAAAGTGTTTCATACACGTATTCCAAAGCTTTATTATTTAACTTCATTTTTTGAAAATCTTGATAGAAATACGTGTTATCGATGGTCTTCGAAAAAGATGCGTCTCTTTTAAAGGATCTGATCAAAAGTGATAGCTTAAAACAAGGTTAAAACTCACTGCAGTGTTCTAGAATGTTTAAACACATTAAAACAAAGGTTATTTCAATTATTTCAAAGGGTTTTGGATTGATGGAGTGGAAACCAACTCTTTTTTGGCCCTTCTAGCAATGGAAAAAAATTGATTTTCTCTACGAAGCATTGTTCATCACCTTATCTTCAACCTACACCCGAAAGAAGAAGCGTTCAAGTAAGATTGCCAGTTTCTCTAACTACCCAATCCATCTCTATGCTCTTTTCAAACGAATTTGGGTATTTTGGCTTAATCTTCTGCCTCTTCTTATTGCCTGTGAGAGTTTTAAGCATTCTCTCCTAAACATTGCTAGATATTTAGATCTAAAACAACTCAATTTGACCTCTTTAAAGGTATAACCATCTTTTAAATCTGAACAACAGAAGCTTTCATGAAACTGATTCAAGGTGTTTTAAAGAAAGTCAAGTGTTTACTTTGGTTTTCCGGCATATTTTTTGATTTATTTACCCTGGTAGTGAAGAATTGGCCTTACCTCTGTGACCTCCTACCTGTTATTACTATTTTGCCTTGCCCAAAATGGATAAACTAGGTGGACACTGAACCACCGAATAGTTCAAGTAGTGTTTGTAAGCCTACTTTGAAGAAGCCTGTGACCTCAAAAAGGGGAGGGGAGGGGATGGGGGATGGTGGGTTTACCCATCTCCCACCCCTTTCTCCCCCTTAACGACCGGAGTCGAGATATGAAATACCCCCCCCCCCTCCCCTCCTCCCTCCCACTTTCCCCTTACCTCCTCTCAGCACACCCCAAATCGAGAGTGAATCAACAAGTGGGTCGATTTCTTGTGGAAATGATTGACTTTACAAGAATAGCACACATGCATGAGCCATCCAAGTCACTGCACTTCTCAAGTAGGCGAAGATTTTCTCAAATACTCCTGGAAGACAGTATTTTCCAAGCCTAGTAGTAGTAGAGGCACTGTGTGTGTTGCTTCTTCAATTTCCCTAAAATGGGTTGCCTTTCTTGGATGTATTTGTCCAGTAATGTTTAGGAGTAGATGATTATGTCTTCTAGAAACCTAGTTACCTGTTTGGCAGTTATTTAAATCAAGTTACGGTTTGAGCAGCCTTCCGAGAGAGGTTAGTCGTTCGAGATTCCCTTAAACTTGAAAATTTGCCTGTTATTACAAAATTGTGCTTACTTTATAATCCTTACTATATAGACCCTAGATAAAGAAGCTTTCAGAAGACAAATCTCATCGGTTCTTATGAAAATCTGGGTATTTAGCATGCTCTCCTAGGCATAGCCATAGCCAGTTAATATGACCCTTCAACTTGGTGTATCATCTATATCATTCTCAAGAGGCTGTTTTATATTAGCTAACCTCTACCTAATGAAAACCACACCTAGAGAAAGAACTAGATAAGATGTTAGTTTGCTTTACGGTGGTTTAACGACTTGTGGGAGTCGTTTGGGATGTTTATCTTCGTCAACAAGTGTGAATGATAAATTGCCTTGAATAAACAATGCGTGACTGAAGTTTTAATCTAAAATAAACTATCTAATCCTCTTTATGACTGCTACTTTAACCATGTTTTATAAGTTAATACACCATTATTTAAGTGTCTTTAGAATATATTAATTATAAATAAATATATTTATGACAAAAATGCTGAGAATAAATTAAATTATGTCAAGTTGTAATTGCTTACAACATGTTCAAATCTTATGATGCCAAAATGGCAGGTGTTTCCATTATTTTGTCCAAGGCTATTTATCACACTCGCCAAGTCCGTATTCCTGGTGAAGGCGCCCACATAAATGGGACGCTTAACCGTTTAATCATTTGCCGACTATCGGAACTTATTCCAAGCGCGATGACGTGGTTTGCCGCTCTGGTTTTGTTAATAGGTCATTCCACTAGCTTCCGTTACAGCCGCTATTCAGCGCAACCAAGGTGAGTTGACACCACCGCTTTCCTCAAAAACCGCTGCTGCTGCTGCTGCTTCATTTCTGTTATCGATTAATTTGGGACTTTCGTCGGTTTAAGATGATCTGGTCGATAGCCAAAAACTTGATGGATTCATATAGAAGTGAAAGGAGTTTAAAATGCCGAGGTTATAGGAAGGTAGCTCTGAGCAAAATGCGGAAAATCAAGTGAGTTCATCGTGTGGGTTCACTTTCTTTATGATCAGAACACAACAACGCTTTCTTAGAGGACTGAGAATGATTGAACCAACCATCTTTAAGATTCTAGTCTCGATTCATCTTCATCAGATTATTAATTTTGTTGGAAAACATGAAAATCCTCGAGGGAATTCATTTTAATGTCATAAATGAATATTGTTCTTAGGGGTTTTTTAAAGTGACGCACTTTGTGAAAATTTGGTAAGCTAGAAATCGAATTAAGCCTAGATCAATATAGGCTAAGTTCAAAACTCGACGCATTAACACATTTCCAATTAGAATCGATAAAGTTATTTACTTATCTCCGAACTGATTTAGACATTTTCTTTATAAATCATATATTTAGCTACCAGATAAAGCAACGACTATAGCTGTACGGATATTCCAAATCGATTGGAATTCCCAATTTCAACGAACCTTCCCCACCTGAATTATCATAGAAGGAATTAAGTTACCTGAGAGTAAAACCCGCACTACCAAACTGGAAAACCTTAATCACCCCTATAACTTATCATCTGACCCTAATCTAACTAATTAAGCTTGTCTCTCGACGGATCAGGTCAACCAACATTTAAGTAGTCTAAGAGTAGACATCCTCAGCATAATTATTCTCATGATTTTTCGACCGTTGTCACCAGCCACAAGACACCAGAGAAGGCTCTAAAATTTCAAAGAAGACTTTGGGCTTAAGAAGACCCCATAATGTTTCTACACTATTGCAGAAAGCTAGTTTGACCAAATTTTTGAGTTGACTACGTCTTTATCTAGGGCTACAAATAATAATGTTATATCTTCCGAAAATTCTGCTTATAATTTTCGGATTAATTTGAACTATTATTTGCCTATCTTTCGTTATTATTTATATAATATGTTCAGTTGCTTAGGTCGTCACTATGACGCCTTGCACTTCATTGATTAAACTTCGGAGTTACCACGCGTCCCGTCTTTTGTGGTCGTTATCTAACGTAACGTTTAGTAATATTAATATTTTTGGCAGTATAGCATCTCCCACTTTGTATTAAAAATATGTTAATGTGTGAGAGACGATATATGGTGGAAAATGATTCATCTATAAAATTATTTAACAGTAGTTGTTCGCCTCAAGTTTTTATCGTGATAATAAGGCTGAAATAGATTCTGTTAATGACCACAATTTTGATTAAACGCTTTGGCATTTGTTAATTTCCTTTTTTGAGATATAATCCTTTTGAATATTGCGGAGCATTTTGTTAAAAATCAGCCTTTTTCATGATAGGGCGCCTGCATTTGCAAAAAGGGGGAAAGTTTAATTTCACTTCTCACATTTCACTAGTTGAAACTTACATTGTTCTCAGATACGAAACATTTTATTTTTTACTGCTTCATGTACTCAAAGTATTTGTTATAATGAAACTGAAGAGAATTTATCTACAAAGGCCTTATTTAACCAGCAAAATAACAATTTATGTGAACTCCAAATCGAATGGGAAACAAAAAAACGTTCCAAAAAGTTTTCTCGATGCTTCACTGGTTAAAAATTACAAATTTCTTACTCAGAGGGAACCAGAAATCGAAAAAACGTGAGCTTTGTCGAGTGAAGAGTTCTCTCCAAGCTGATCAGCTACCTCAGAATAGGATGATAAGTCTTAATAGCAGAGGAGACATCTTTGCAAGAGCGACGAATCGAGATTGGGGCATTTAGGGACAATCTCAGGAGTCCATACATGTCTTGCGGAGTGAGGAGGTGTGATCTATTAGATGGTGTCACTTAGGGGTGCCCCATAATGAACGGTGCCTCTGGGTACAGAGAAATAGTGCCATCTTAACTACTTCCCAAATGGAACTTGTTCAGATTGCTGCAGCGCTTTTTGGTCTACAAGAAATCGCATAAGAACGAGAGTCAAATCCAGTAATTTTAGAAATCGAATGCCTACAAGCTCCTACCTGATGACAAGCCCAGATGTTACTCCCGGAAAATCTATGATAGCTTCCAAGGATGGTCTCACATAGGGACTCGTTGAATAGTTTAATTTGCATATTTGCAAATTTGCATAAAGTTCATCATTCAAGCACCTCAATAAGAATGTCGATAAAAAAATGAAGGGATGTTTAAGAAAGAAATATATTTTATTTAAAAATATTATAAAAATGGGCTTGTTTTTCAACGTATTTATCCATTCAGTTCGGCGCCGTCCCTTAGTCAAAGTTACCGAGTTTAATGATCATCTATGAGTAAGAGTTCTTTGAGAAGTTTTTACACATAAGTATTCGTAGCACAGGGTTTTGTTTTTCAGCTTGTCAACACGACTTAGTGAACAATTCTCAATAGTTACTTGTACCCTTTTGTAGATGGATAACCTCTTAAAATTGCCGCCCAG
This sequence comes from Anomotaenia brevis, assembly GCA_030710315.1. Taxonomy (NCBI): domain Eukaryota; kingdom Metazoa; phylum Platyhelminthes; class Cestoda; order Cyclophyllidea; family Dilepididae; genus Anomotaenia; species Anomotaenia brevis. The sequence continues at coordinate 677,678 of JAUOZQ010000039.1, forward strand.
CGAAATAATTTAAAATTTATCAAGAAAAACGCGCTTTTTATGTAGCAATAACGTTTTTTATTAATTAAAAAGCCTTTTACAATTAGAAAACATTTGTCGTCCTTGGGTTTTTGTTTAAGTTAATTAGAACAAGGGCGAGAATTGGATTTGCCATTCAGAATCCGTTTTTATACCTGGACTAGTGTTAAATAACACTTTTCTACACTCAGTTTTAAAATCCGGTCTGTAAAAAACAATGAATAGTGTAGCGGGTGAGTGCTAAGCAAGAAAGGATTAAATTTATATATATTTTTAAGATGTCCTAAAAAGGTAAAACACGAAAACCCCAAAGATGACAATGATCAGTTGTGATTTGCACTAAGCTTATACTGATAACGTAGAATAAACTTCTTCATGAAGCAGCTTGTTATCAACTGGACGTAGTCCGGTCCAACCCTCTTCATCTCCGTGGAGGGTGAGATCACCAGTTTCACTGAACTTCACAGACCATCCTTCACAAGTCCCTTCCTACAACGTTCCTCTCTAGATACTCTGTCGGCTGTTACTGGGTTCCTTTTATTTAATTCATAAAACATTAAGCGCCACAAATGAATCTCGACTACTCCCAACGCAAGTCCTGCTTAGCTCACTATTGGAGCTTTTTATTCCACTCAAAATAGTCCCATCTGTACAGAGTTGCATGAAAATCATTGCGAGGAAAGTCCAATCACTCCTCCACCGTCGTCTCCACCATGAGCGCCTGTCCGAATTTAACCTTATCTCCTGGTTTGGCCGTCCATTTGACACCGTTCCACGGAGCCTCAAACACCAGGACAACAGTCGAACCCATCTGGAAGCTTCCTAGAGGTGCTCCGGCCTCCAGAACCAACTTTCGGCCGGCGGGGGTCCCCAAAGTCGCCTCTCGAAAGTGCTGACCGGGTGCTTTTGACTCCTCCGCCTTCGGCGCACGTTCATTGGTCGAGAGAGCGGGGTCAAGGCCATCTGCGGGGACTACAGAGCCCACACCAGCTGCACCGACGGCTGCGAGACTCAGGAAGCCGTGGTTCCATCGACCGAAGTAAACGACGCGTTCGTTTAGCGTGAGGACGCCTGGAAGGCGTTGCAGGAAGGCCGGACGAACGCTGAGGAGTTTGCCTAGAAGAGGAAAGGATTGTGATGCGTTTTTGGCTGTCTAAGTAGCAATTTGTTAATCGCAAATTAATATCGAACCCGGTTTTACGCTTGCTTATGGGGACGGGTGTCGTCGAAAGAAGCATCCAGACACAACTCTACTGAATCTCATTTAAGTAGCAAGCTACTGACCCCCGACTAATCTCGACCTCTTTCACCTAGCCGCATCAAACATTAACCCTCACACACTACTGAATTCTACTTCAGTAGTAGCCTACCAACCACAAACTAGTACTGAGCTCAACTTTACCCAACTGACCAGGAAAATGCCGTCTCATCTCGAGAGTCCACTGCGTCGGCGAGTGAAAGCGATGATAGTCTCCTGGACAGAGGTAGATGACGCACTGGTACAGACGCCTGCCCTCTGATGTCGCGAGATTCGCCATTGGACCCAAAAACTCTCCCAAACTGTAGGAGACGCCCTTGACCTCTTCCAATGGCTGCTTCTTTGTTGAATCCACCGGACCAAGCGAAACCACCGTTCCGTCGCAAGGACAGTTCTGAAAGGGGAGTGGATGGCTACACGTGGGTTCTCTTTCCAAGAGAAATAAACTGAGAAAGAGACCGTTAGACTCAAACGCTTTAATGAGCCCAGGCATCTCATCTGGTCACCACGATCTCCAGTCCCAGACAAATTCAAGTCTGCCTTTCGTGACGGTAGTGGAAAACGCTTTTTCTCTTTCGGAAGGTCTCACACGAAACTGACGTGTTCTCTAAGACAATACGGAATAATAGCGACTATATTAAGTTTCGGAAATAAAGCCTAATTGACGTCATTAACAAAGAATACCACAGGAGAGTATAAGTGGTGACAGCACAAGGAACCGAACATCCGGTCATTAAAGGTGAGAAAACCCAATAGCATCAGGGTGAGTGAAATAAGGAGGCTGTTATGACCGTCAGAAGAGATGAACTGGAGACTACGAGGAGCCTGTGATGCCGAGGGTAAAGTAGACGACTTGAATGACCTCAAAGAACTTGTGAGTAAAGTGTTGCAGACAGACCCAGTCAGTATCGGAATTCTTCGGGCCATTTCGCAGCGTGAATTGAGCTTGCAGCAATCAGACATGCATCGCAGAGATCATCTTCCCACAGAAAAAGTTGTCACGGAGAATCTACATCTATAGTTGGAGCCGCAATCCAAGACTATTTCTTAAACGGACGTAGTAACTGCTATCATAGAAAAGAGGACAAGAATAATCCAAACTGATTGAGTTAGAAAAAATAGACGTCAAATTAGTAAAAGAATGCTTACAAGGAGAGCGGATCGATCAATTGGCCGAGCCTCGGGAGCCAATTCACGGGAGAAGAGTTGGCCCAGAGTCTCGTATTTCCTTATATCGGGCTCCTTCGCCTCACTCATGTTGCAATGAGTGAGTTTTGTGTAAATTCCTAAAAGCGGACCACGAAGTGGGGGAGGAATCCGGATACATCCAACAGCTCCAATAAGGTGCGAGTAGGCGTTGGAAGGCAGTCGACGAATAATAGTAGCCTATACACAAAAATTCTTGGGTGAAATTTGCCCCCTTACAGTTAAGCGGATGATAAGATATGCATACCTGAAATGTTTTCGGGTAGTCGGTGGGAGGGCTCTCATCATCGAAGTACCAGAGATACCAGAGTAGGGAGCCAGTAAATACAGAGGCGCCGATTAATAATTTCGGCTGAAAGACATGAGGGAGGCGTTCTGATGGGAGATGTTTTAAAGCAGCACTATTGGCTGAAAAGCCACGCCGAACAAACACGCGCACGGCGTGATGGCCAAATCGGTAAAAACTAAAAGGCAACATAAAATTCATATAGCGAATAGAAAGAAATATAAATGGTTTTATTTATACGAAAAATACGGAACAAAGACATTGTAAGGTGGAAATTACCGTGCGTGAAACAATAAGTTCATGTAACAAAAGCACGGGTTCAAGGGCAAGGTTATCTTAACTATTGTCTTTTAGAAATATAATCCAAAGGTGCTCTATTAAGCATTTTTCAGTGAATTTAAATATTTTATTTTTATACTCTAGATTGTTATTTTAAAAATAAATTTATTTTATTTTTCATTATATTTCCAAAAAACATACAAATCCACATCGGGCGAAGCATACTAAAGATAAAACAGATAACTCATAATTTATAGCTTTGGTGTGCAGTGAAAGACAAACATGGATACCCATCTTGATCTCCTTATCAAATTCTTTCCCTTATAATGAAGTAGATGTTTTATTCTACCTTTTTAGGCCTCTCTTCCACAAGCCCAAACAAAAAGCAGTGCTGCTAAATCCGTAAGTGGTGGGCATCTTTAATGCGATAGTAATCCAGGGGAGAGAAGTCATACAAATAATAATTTTTATTTCTTTGGAAGTATATTAAATTTATGGGTACTGCCGAGGCCTCGAAATTTAATTTAGAGGTTTCGGATTTAGGTTTTAAAGTTACTCAAGAGCTTTTGAGAATTCGTCAGATGTCTGGGTGGTAAATGTGAAATTACCGTAACAGCAATCGCGGAGTATTTAAAATATCAAGGTTTTTATTTCAATACACCTAGTTTTATAGTGGATATTTAGCAGCACATGAGGTTAAGCACTGTTAGAATGGTGCCGTTATGAAACACTATTGAGCTTGTACCGTAATTCTTACATATTTACTCATTTCATTTCCTGGGTGTACAATGATTTTTCAGATCCATAGAACTATGGATACATTTTCGAAGGCAGGGACAGCTTGCCGCCATTCAGACACAGTTTCAACTCTATAGCCCTCAATATCTAATGTATTGGAATGTTATACTTAATTGTGGTGGCCAACTATATGATTAAATGTGGTTTCATCGAAATTAACGACTGTTTTCTCAAATCATTATAACAGTTTAGATTTTAAAAAATAACACAAAGCAACAAAAGTGGTTAAAGCTAACAAAAGTAGTTATAACTGCACATGTTTTCGACTCAGAAGACTTCTACTTTAAAAAATTGCCAAGTTCCACTGGCAGACCTAAGGTACTGCTTTACGCATTTCTTAAACATAGATAATTTACTCGTAAAATGTTTTTAAGGTCTTTTTACACATTTAAGGCGATATAAGTCTATAATGCTATTTGTTACAATTTATCAAGGATGATGACCCCAGAATCGTAGCATTTTTAAAACACCTGAAGGGTGTGCTTCCTGACTTGTCTCTCTTGTTTTAGAGTAGATTTGATTCAGATGAATCCTAAAGCACTATCAACTGCTAAAATACAAAGTTTATGGCGAAAAATACCAATCATTTCAGTGGCGTGGATATCTGGTGAAAGCTTTGTCTATGGTATGTTGGAAACTCTATCTTGATGTCAAATTTAGCTACTGAAAGCGAAATTTATACATATGATCTTCAGAATTGTGCAGCAAAACGCCAAGTAAATTTGCATTCTGATTGTTCAGTCTTCAAGTTGGCCACTTGTGCCCATGTTTTCAAGTGCAAATGCATGGCTGATCACTCCGAAGTTAATAAAGATGTCAATATAATCGCTTGTGGGAACAAACTATGCATGATGCTTACGGTTACAAATGATCACTACCTGAAAACCGAGTTTTCAATCAGTACTCGTGATTTTATCTGTGGCGCGTGCGCATTCCGAAAAGGATATGATCGCTTTCTGATTACCTTATCAACCAATTCTCGCTCAGCAATCTACAGTCTTTCAACTCTAGATGGTGTTCCATCCAAACTTTTTCAAACTTACTGTATCCCCGAATCTCCGATGCTCTACTGCAACTGTTTTATTGAAAGCCTTTGTAAAAACTCCTCTACCCTTCTCTGTGTTGTTGGAACGTCAACCAAAGTCGTTGTCTGGTCTGTTTCCACCGAATCTCCCGCCGAATTTTCAACTCTCGCCTCATTCGTTAGTGGAAAGGGCATCGTTTTCGCTGTCGATGCGCTAAAATCTCCCTTCAATAGCTCCTGTCTCTTGGCTTCGGCTGCCGAAGATCGATCAGTTGTCGTCTGGTCCTCCGAATTCGATGGATTTTGTAACACTCCTAGTTTGAGATTCGGGCACTGGAGTCCTCTCTATCGATTGGGTGTCAAATCACCAACATCTGACGCAATTCTCTTCCAATCTCGTATTTGGGGTGTGCGTCTCAATGATTGGGGCATTGTCACAGCTGGTCAGGCAAGCAAATCTGGTATTTTAAATATCATAGGACGGTGCTTTGGTTTGTTGTCCATGGCCTAAAGACTCGGGTCAGCTGAAACCGGTGCTTTTGAGCGCAGTTCACGTCGGTGATAGCATCTGGTGCCTTGACACAACCACAACAGAAAGTGCTACTGAAATGCAAATAGTAGGACGTATTTTTTAGTCAAACTTTTGCCCTAGATTTCGGGTGGTAACGATGGAGCGGTGGTTTTAACTAATGTTTCTGCTCAAGAAAGCGAAATTGGAGTCGAAAATTATGTGAAGTTGGATAAAGACTTCCCGGAAGTCAAAGTGACCGCTTCTGCAGTGAGACACGACTTTCCCTCGGATGTGGCCTTTGAGAACTACGAGGTAACGAAAGATTGTGCCTCGTTAGCTGATGCAAATGAAGGTGACTGCATTAAGGTGAGTTAAGCGAATAAAATGACGCATTTCTAGTCGTCTCCGACCATTCGGAATGTCTTTATCGCATCGGAAGGACGAGTATTCGCCATTTTGGAGTCTGGGTAGGTCTATTGCATTTGATTTCTGTTAGTCTCCCATGAATTTTCTCCAAAATATTCCTTAATTATCCTCTGTTCAATCCCTCTCACCATTCCTCTGTTCCTTTTTGCGATTACAAGTGACTTAGCTCGTCTGGTGACTGATGAAAGCACAGGAGAGCCCACATCTCACCATCTCTTCTCCTCGAGTCTCTCCAAGTTTCTCGAAACGACTGCCTAGCGGCGCTAAATTCTTGCGTTCACTAGTGTTGAGACAAGACGTCCTTTTCCCTGGCTACTGTCTGTGTGGGGTTCACAGACCGTCTAATCGATTTGCTCTCGGTGGCAGATGGGGTTGTGTCGGTATCTATGAAATCGATAGCGGTGAGTTGGTAATTGCAAGATTTAATAAGCCCGAAACAATTCCAATTCTCAACAAATAGCGGACGCCATTTGACATGACACTGGCTACTGATACGATTTCAGTAGTATGGCACACATTCCATTCTCTGATTAATGTCACAAAGATATCTCTACAGATTGTTTAGACACTGACGAAGTTTGCTTAGAGTTAAACGTAAATTTTTCATATTTCCTTCCAGATGGAAACCCAGTTTGCCTCGATCTCTTCAACGTTCCTCCCAAACAGAGGGTCACCGCTCTGATCTGGATCAGTTCAACGGAACTAGTGGTTGCTATGACTCCGCAGGTTACGGTGAGTTCCTCCCCGGTTTGGGGTTGAAAGAGCTACACAGGTTGCATTTCCTCTTCGAAACAATCCACCGAAGTGATCGAAGATCTTCCGGCGGTGTGATTGCGGGATGAAAGGTCTCGGCTCGCCGATCGATAATTCACAGTTGATTTGGAGTCACAGGTGTCTCTCCAGTGTGTGTTGAAGGTGTCTGTGGGTTGCTGTTGAGTGTGTGAGCATCCAGGATCCGTGAGTAGACCTGGTGCGCATGACGTCCAATTAAAAAAAACGATTGCCGTTATTGATTTTTAGGTCTACATCCGTCTGTTGGAAGTGGATGGTGGTGGTGGAATGCTTGAAGACGCGACGTATCTGCTTCGAGACTCGGCTGGGGAGCTGGCGTGGACTACGTGTGCCGCTGGCGGGGTTTTGAATTCATCTTCGTCGTCGTCGTTGCGCTGTGTGATTGTCGGGAATAGAGCTGGAGGTCTTGATGTCTTCACTCTACCACCACCGTCTCCTCCTACTGCATCTGTAAGTCTCACTGATAATTTGAGAAGCATGAAGATTCAGTAACACATCCCTGGTCGTTTTCTTGGCAGATGGAGAAGAAATCGACGGTTGAGGCCTCCTGGTCTATCGACAACTGCCACGGTCGTGATGGCGTCTTAGCCGTCCACGTTCTCACTGACGGTTGCACAGTTCTGACGTCTGGAAGACAGCATGGAAGGGTTCGGCGTTGGCGTCTACTCCCTGGTGGACGTCTACAGGCACTGGATCAGGCTCTGAAGCCCTCCAAACTCTCCTGGGTCGCTTCGTTTGCTCCTCTCCCATCGGGAGAGGTTCTTGCTCTTGGTTTCATCGCGGTGAGTTATTTTCAATTCGTTTTTCTGGAGATTTTCTGAAACTTGATGTTCCATCATATTTAAGAGCGCAAATGAAGTAGAATGGGAGTGTAGAAATATCATTTTTTTTAACAAATCGTAACGGGAATTTGTTGCAATAAAGGTTGTACCTATTTCCTGTTCTATTAATCAATCCATCAACTATGCATCTGTAAATGTCACAACTGCCATTGTTTTAATGACTACAAATAAATCAGATGCGATCAGTGCTAAACGTGATTTAAAAGAACCTTAATTTTCTTAAAATCCACTGCCATCAAGATTAATTAATTTATAAAGTGTTTTTTTGTTGTTGAAAAGATAGGTTGCGAATTTACGATCTTGGAACGAAAATTATTAACATGCAAATATTTTACCATTTCTACACTGTTTAGTTTGAAATGAATTTACTCAATTTTTGTGTCAAAAGGTTAGATTGAAATAAATTGAATTTAAATTTAGGAACTACTAATTTCCTCTAATTTGGAATTTTTAAAGATACTTCTTCCTAATTATTTTTCGCTTTATATCGCCGTTTTAATCTAAAAATATCTTAATTACGATTTTATCTGCAGTTTTTCTAATTACATAATGCTTTTTCAGGAAGAATTTTTGTAAATTTTTCAAGTCGATGTTTCCCGTTTCGAAAACGAATTTCATTTACTTAAATAAATTTCTTCCAGGAATTTTTCGAGTTTTGGGTAAGTGAAAAGTGCTAAAATGTGAATATTATTGAAATTCAGAAATTTAATAATTTTGTAACAATCACCCGTTTATTTGGTTTATAATTTACCAAAGAGGTTGGAGATTTAAACTTGCAAAACGGGCAATTTCGTGCAAAAATGTTGTCGCTTAACGTGGTTCAAAAAAGTATTTCGAAATTATTTAAATAAATATTGTGATTTGAAAAGTTTAATTGATTGTAAAATAAAAAGTGTATTAGGAGTGTATATTCGTTTGTAAAAATGGTTTTGCTGTATCAACTAAACATTCGGGAAAGCATTTTTTCAAAACAATTCTACCGGCATGAATTGGTCTAGCATAATCGTCCAGAAACTTCGGTTCATGAACACTGTGGGATGAATTTGGTATCCCAGAATTCCTGTTAGTTCTCAACTGCATAAACTTGAAAATTTTTCAATAGAAGTCGGTTTTTTTGATCTGATGAAACTGCCGCAATCTTGACCGGCGAGGTAAACTTGCTTATAAAATTAAACCTCTCCGTTCGTACCAAATCTACTCTCTTTTTTATTAAATTCAGGTTTTTAAATTGATGTGGAGGATATAGCCAAAAAAACGATTTTTATAATCAACAATAATGTTAATCTTTTATAGAATTTTATGCTTTATATTTGCTTAACAGCACTTTAAATTGATTGAATTTGATTTATTGAGAAATTTATATCAAAATTATTATTTAATTTTTAAATTATAATGTTAGGTTTTTTTATTATTTGAAGTTATAAATTCATTTGTCCACTTCCATGTTATTTAATTGAAGGCGGAAATATTTAGATTTTTATTTATTAAAAATTGAATGTAATATTCAAAATGATCGGAAAATGCGCAGTTTATAATTCAAATATTTAAAACACATTTTTTTCAGTGTTGGAATACATTTTGGAGAGTCCGCAGTCGTGACAGGGAATTCGTTTACCTTAAATTGCTTCTGATTCCTTTAATTTTGCTGTCATCTTCGAAGCACGGCCATTTTTGTATCAACCGATTCAATTAAAGTTTCACGATTGTGAAATTCACTTGCATCCAGTTAAGTTCAATTTCTGTCAGCAAACAATCAGTGGACTAAATGCTTCGTTCGGCAGTCTTCAAAAGGAGAATTGAGAATTTGTTTCTAGTTTTTTTTGTCCTGTGCGATTTTCATGGCTCCGTAGAGAATGAACAAAGAGTTTTACATTTTTAACGCCTTAAATACAACTGCGAACTTCGTGTAAAATGCGATGTTTCAATTTGAGCTATACTGCTAAACCATCTTGGCTAAATCGTTTGAAAAATCAACTTAAATACGAGTGATTGGTGCAAAAAATGTTTTAAATCCGAGTCCTATTCAGTTGAAAATGTAAACTTTCAACACTGCCACCAAATGATAGCAAAACCGGACAATTTCTTGTCAAAAATTCGTCTTTGCACGAGGTTTAGAAAAAGTATTGTGAGAGTTTACTTAATTGTAAAATAAATACTGCTTTATGAAAAAGTAATAGTTAATTAAATGGGACTTGAAATACCGAAAATACTCATTTTTATGGCGTTATCTCAACGTCTCAAATTAAATTTAAACATTAAATGTCAATCCCAAAAGTTGGCTAAACGCAATAATTGTAAACAAACAAGGACCAGACTGTTTATTTTCCAACTTTGTTGTTTATGGCTTATTTAAATGTTGCTTTTGCGTCATATTTACCAAAAAACTGTTTTTTAGTACTAAGTAGTCATTTAATAGATAGGACAGACCATTTCTTGGTAAATTTAATCGTGGCCAATGGTATAATTTCTCGGTTTTTTACATAAATAAAGGATCCTTATAATAATTTCAAAAATTGCTAAATTTTATTTGACTTCTTTGATAGTGTTTGTTAACACTCAACAACAAATTTTGGTCATCATTTCGAAAATGAAATAGAATGATAAACTTAATTAAAAAGTGTTGTAATTAAATGGTTTTAAATATTTTTTCAAGGATTTGTTGAATTATGACCTAGCAACTAAATCCCAGTCCAAATAAAGCCTTTTTTATGCTTTTTTAAATTTTAAATTAAATAAAATACCGTCTCCCTTGGTGAGGAAAAATTTTGGCAATTTTTGGCGCTTTTTTCTGACAATTTTGGTTTTGTTTGACAATTTTCGGTATGTCTAGGCGACATCAACGCATTTGCAAAATTAATTTTCTAATGGGTTTTTCAGAAAAATATTTGATTTAAAAGAAATGGTAAAGCGGATTAGAGTGGTTTTAAAATTGTGATTAAATACTATTTTAAGCTATAATGAAGGCTTCATCGAGTGAATTTATTCGATTGTTTTTTTTCGTTATCAAAAAGAAGGGATTATAGCATTTTGGATTATTGTATTATATGTCATTTTTCTCTTGTCGGCGTTTCAGAATGTGCTTTAAAAAATACAGAAAAATCACAACATCTTTTGTTGATTTTCGAAAAACCTACCAAATTAAGGCAGAATTAAAATAAATAAACAGTTTTTGGGTGAATTTGGGGAATCCATTAAAGGGGGTTGAAATTTTTCATAGATATGAAATTTTGTTAAATAGTTTCACCCAAAACTAAAATTTTTCCTTTTGTCATGTTTTGTAATTTTGCTAATTATCTGTCAAATTTTGCTATAAGGTAATTTACTTTTATAATGATTATAAAAATAAATTTTATTTACTTAATAACATTTTATAATAAATTATTTTTTCTCATTTACTGAAAGATTTCACGAATAATGCACATGACTTATCGGACCATGTGATGGTATGACTTTCTTAAAACATTTTTTCCTTGATTTGCGGTGAAAAAAATCACATTGCTGTTTAGAGCTTGTTTTTAGTGATTATTTCCCATCATTTTGACGTCAGTTGGTAATCATACCTGAGAGGGGCATCTATGCATTTGCCAAATTAATCCAATCTTCTAATAGGTTTTCCGAAAAACCACCAACTTTATAAATGTCCAATTTAAAAGAAGCAATTCAGCTAATTGGAGAGATGTTTACAATTTCGGTAAAACAAAATACAGAAATATTATGGGCGATTCATCAAGTTATTGCATTCATCACCAACGTTTTTTTTTGCATTTTTATTTAATTAAGTTCTAAATTTAATACTTTACCTTAGAATTAAGAGACGATTTTAAAATGTGTTTCTTCCGGCATTTCAAATTGAGCTATAAATTAGGGAAAATAGTATTTGTAGAAATTCAGGTTTACAAATAAATGGCATTACAAAATAATTCATTTTGGTGCCATACTCTCTCAACATGTTGTAAACAATCAAAACCATGCCATATTTTAGTGTTTTTGATTATTATTTATCGTTCTTTGAGATGTGTTTGTTTAAATAACTGTTTTATGCAAACATTTGAAAATGGTGGACCATTTGGACTTTAAAAGTTGGGCTCCATCCATGATTTATTTAGAACATCAATAAATATTATCTTGAAAACTTAGTTCAAAAAAAGTATAGTTATTCTTCAAATATCTTGTTTTAAGTAAAAAACAAGCTTGTCTTTTACCTTGGACAAAATAATGGAAACACCAGCTCTTCCGTGGTGTAATCCGGGTTTGTGTAGCTCGCAATAAACAGGTTTGTGGAAACTGGGTTTTGTAGGTTATTTTAAGAGCTTCTCTAATACCTCTCTCAGCTGTCACCTTCGATTGTCGTGCAGACCTGTGCAGCAGTCATTACTTTTAGGAGGTGTCTCTTGAAATTCCAAGCGTTTGGAACCAATTTTGTAAATAAAAAAGCTCGAATTCTATGCGTAATTCCCTGTTTTGTAAATCAGTAGCAGGTAACGATTTTGGCAAGGTTTGAGCGTTGTCAGCTGACCCTTAATAAATAAATAAAGTTTCTAAACTTTATGTGAATTTTAAAGAAGTTATCTTTATTCTACAGAACTTACGTACATCAAAATGAGCTGATTTCTCGACTTAGTTTCCATTTATGTCAAGTTATTGTTTGCAGGCTCGTATTGTATTAAATCATTATTTACCGGCCACAGAATTTAGCATCTTAAGAGTCGCGTTTTTCATTATTTATTAAGTATGCAAAAACCAGTTCCGCGGAGTTTTAAATCATATTTGGTGACGGAAGCACGTTATTCAAGGCGATAAAATTAAAACAAACGTCCTTTTGTTGTCTTAAACCTCAACTCAATAACTTACAGTCTAATGAATTGTCCACTTTACCTAAAATGCGTTTATGGCACTGAGTTTATCTTAAAGTTAATCGAAAATCTTCGTTTTAGTCTCTTCTCAAACTGTTTTTTCTTGCTATCAGGAAATTCGACAAGATTTTGGGCTAAAATCATCGTTTAAGGCGTCTTGAGCTGTGTAGGAATCACCATAACCCTAGCAGTGGCGATTCTACAAATACAGCGATTTCGTTACCTTATAAACGTAAACAAATGGAGCTGATAAGGTCCGAATGCATTAAGATAAATGGGCCAGATTAGACAAGATCGGGCCGGCCATCTGAATGCTCAAGATTCACTGTGTCTCCCAGATATCTTTACGATGTTCCAGATCTCACGGACTTTCCGATGTCTTTATTGCAGGCAATTTTAGAGTAAATACGACGCCGCTACAGTAGACAAAGGCATATTATACTGTCGTCAACGAGTTTTCTAACCTCTAGCCTCTTCCAATCCACCGTAGAACACCTTTCAAGCTGTGAAATTCGTCCCAGCTGGTGGCGAAGCTCCTATCGCCTCTTCAGTGGCTTCAACAAAGCGTCTGGTTGTTGAATGCCCCACTGGACAGAGGCCGTGGGACTTCTCGTACGATCCACGGACAGACAGTCTCATCCTCGCTGTCGTGCGTCGAAATTCCCGTCTTCTCATTCATCGAAGACCACGGATTGCCATGCCTGATGACGGGGGTTTCATCAGACGGTGTCTCATTGTAAGTACTGATTGGGTTCTGTGATGCATTAATATCAGGCTAAAAGCCATTAAAGAGCCCTATTTTTCAGTTTACTTAGGAGAATCAAGGCGTATTTCATTTACTCCAAAATATATTGGACAGGTTACCGAGAATGCAGGCTCGTATGCCGCCATCACAGATGTTTACTTTGTAGCAATTTCTAGTGAAAAAAAATGGCAGTTATCAACGACGAACATAAGTCCAAATTTTGGGGATCTTTTTTTTGCTGTCAGAGGCATTGACCTCGTGATATCCACACCTCAAAAAATGACTAGCCACAAGATTTAAACAAAATTTGCGGTTTCCACAGCATCACGATATCACACAAATGTACACCTTTTTTTGACATCCGATTCCATTACTTTGGCTTTTTAGATTCAATCTCAGCAGGAGCATTTAAAAATATCTCTTCAAAATCTCGAAAATTTTAAAATAGAATGTGTTTTTCTCAACTCCAATCAGACATGAGCAAACATTTGGCCCAGGCAAAATTATTATACCACGAGATATTGATAACACCCATTTGAAACACGGTCGATATATCGATTTCTCTGTCTCTTTCCTTCAGCCTCCCTGCCACGGTCGCAACATCAACGTCTGTCTCATGCTTCCTCATCCCCATGGCAACTCAACAGGTGAATTTATGGCGATGTGCTCCACAAGATGGATTGCCTGCCCCGTTCAATAGGATGATGAGTCCGAATGTCAACAAGTCAATGAAACAAGACGTGTCTGCACCACAGCGGAGTCGATTTTGGGCTTATAGAAGCACGAATTGCAAGGGTTGGACAAAATAATGGAAACACCTAGGAATTTGGCATTATAATTGCTTAAAATTCTATAAATAATTGAGACTTGAAGAGTGTTTAGGTTGGTGTTACAATCGGCTTTGAATGACCGAAAATATCCCTGAAAACTTGACTAACTAACGCCTTACTTTTGTGTTCCTTTTTAGGTTGTGTCCGGGTGAGATGCTACACGGGCAGTGAGGATTTCTTCTTGGGCAGTTTGAGCCTGACGATACCTCGGAAGGACGGGACACTTGTTGAAGGTGAGCTGAATTTCATCCTACCGTCAGTATCGGCGGTTTTTGGATCCGAAAGTGACAAGTCTTTTGTCTTCTCGTCGACTACTTCAATTTCGGCGAAAATTCTGTTGATCAGTTCGCTACCGATCTACACGTTAAGTAGATCGTTTGAATTCCTTTTGGTAGTTACTGGTGGTGATTTTGAAAGCTGAGACAACAATTGTAATGTGGGTGGAATTAGGTAATCGTTTTAGGGTAGAGTGAAAGATGCTCTCAGTGAGGCAACTCTTCTATCTTTTCCAAAGGGTGACTCAAAACTTGCTTTGACCTTTAATTCCGAGTGGCAGGAGCTGTCAAAAGTGTTCGTCCATTTACCACGGCACTATTGCCGATCAATTGGTTATTGCAGGGCAAAATTTTGCATTCTAGGCAAAAACGGACAGTTTTTGTGAGTTTTGTGATAAAACCAAACGAAAGAACCACAGAGAGTGAAGCTGTGGCACTTCATTACGGTTTTTTTACACACTTAAAAGGCTTCCGTCAGAGTTAAAGTTGGTTTCTTTTAAGAAAATTTTACGCTTTAAAAAAGTAGCTAAGTCGAGATCAAAATTCCCGAAGGACATCTTGCGGTGCAATCCTTGAAGTATTTGCTGAAACCCTCTCTTGTCGTGATTAAACAGGTTTTCTGGAATTTCAATTCAAATTTCGAGCTTTAGTCATATAGTGAACAACTGTTACTGATTTTGGTTCTTCAAGTTTCTCTGTCAACTTATTAATTTGTACCTCTTTATAATGCAATTATTTAGTTATTATTTAATTCGAAAAAATCCCATTTGGCGGATCGAGACCTCTTGTTTAAATGATGAGAGTTTTAAGTTCCGATTTAAACAAAATCACCAATCAAATACGCAGTTTCCACAGTTTCTTGGTTTCCAAAGTCACTTTACCCTGGCTTAAATAACTTTATCTTTTTTATATTCTATGATCTAAGTAGCTTTCTATTTGAGTACTAACGTTATTTAAAACCTTGAAACGCAAGAAATTGTTCTGTATCGAATGGACTGCACAGATTTATTGGCAAGGGTTGGGCCTCAATTTGTGTGATTTTTCGCTCGATAAATTGTGATTTGAAACTACTGAGTAGTGTATGGACTTGTATTGATGAGATGTCAATTAATCTTCCCGAAATCCTTTTAAAACACAAATTTCGTGGCATTTTGAAGCAAGCTTTTTACGACTGCCAATTGTTCATCAAATTGTCATGCCTTTGTCTCTGAAGTGCCGCTATAAAAGAGGCAGCTGGCTTTTGTTCTCTCTCTCTCTCTCTCTTTAAAAGAGGTTTAAAAGTAGCCATCGAATTCGAAACTCTGGTTGCTATAGCTCCTTTGTACTCAATTCACTTTGCATTAAACAGGTAGATTCTTTTAATGTGTCGTTATTCATGCCTGGTTTAGTTGGTCGCCCTGGAAACAGAATATTTAAGAATATATATTTTTTTAAACAACTATTTTACGGAGTATTTACATTGTTATTTGTTGATAGACATCTTTTTTTCGGAGTCTTACAAACTTGGTGCAAGAAAATATTGCTTTCCAACCCAATTATTTCCAGTAATTTTTAAGGAAACTTATTGCGATCCTGTCGATGATAAATAGCAGCTTCAGTGTCTTCAGAACAGCCTGATAAATAAAATTCTAAGTTGAAAAAAAATTACAGCTTGTTTTAATTCTCGGTTTGTGAATTTTATTAAAACAAAATGAAATCGTCACGCTTAAGGAAATTGAGAAATCTGGAATGTTCTAAGTGCCTTATAAATTTAAAATTTACGCGATAGGGCATACATATATCGAACTGGAATGCCATAATTTAAAGTCAGTTTTAAAAATTAAATAAAAAGAATCTGTAGATAAATGTTTTTTTGTCATTATAATTTATTCAAATTAGGAATTTTTCTTGACTGCTGAGATGGTAGGTTACTTCGTTACAGCTAAACTAGATTAAGATGGATGTGTCTCTCTAATTGGAAGAAAAGATAAATTATTTTTCTTTCCAATAAATTTCTCCTTTTTTTGTGACCCTGATTCTACCACGTTCAGTCTCTTTCGAGAAGAAAAATTGATTGATATTCTCAGAATGTATGGATTCAAAATGAATTTATTAAACTAGAAAGTCGTAGAGTCGTTTAGTCCGAATTTCAAGCTCCTGATTCCGATTTTTTAAGTATAAAATAAATAGGGAAATCACATTTCTACGTCGTGAAAACTTATTCACACTCATTGAGAAGATTCGATAGTAGTTACCTAATTAGTTTCATTGGATTCTCGGAGACATCTAAATCTCAACTTGGCATTCATTCATTTAAACAAAAACTTCTTTTGTTGGTTCTAATAGGGCTCTCAGTAAAAAAACAGTGGCTTTAAGAAAATGATTTGGTTTGCAATGGATTTATTGGGTTTGGTGCGTTCTTCACAGCTTGGTCGCCAAAAATGCCCAAATAGTCTAGGCGAAATTTTATACTGCTCGATGGACCGACCAAATGAGAGCAGAGAATTTTTAATTGCATCTCTTCCGTGGTGGAATCTAATTTCTGTAGTTGTTGACTGATCTCTGCAGTGATTTTAGGAGTCGTGGCTTTGTCAGACGGTCTCTCTCAGAGACAGCGTCTGTCTGTTTTTCTGTTTTTACAGACACTACCGCCTCCTTCCTCCAAAACCAGCCCCACTTCCACTCTGGGCACATCTCCAACATCCGCTGTTTCAGCGTCGCCACCTTCGCTTCCTCCTCCTCCTGTTCTCAGCGAAACAGCGCTTTTCTCGTCTCTGGCGGGGGCCAAGGAATGCTGGCCATCTGGAGACTGGCAGAGAACGACGGTGTGCCCGGTTTGATTGGCTGGGCGTGTCTAGACACCGCTATGAGGTGTTCCAGTGGACCCCTCATCTCCTGTCCCGTCCAACACCCACGAAGAGGCAGGGATGTCTTCTGTCGGCTTCGTGTGATGGCCCTCCTCAGCTTCCATTTGGAGGATATCATCTGCATCGTCGCTGGATGTTCGGATGGTTCTATCAGGTAATCAGTACAGTCTAGACGGTGTCTAGGGAGGTGTCCTGCAGTGTGTAAGCTATTTTTTCTGAGTTTTTGGTGCTGTTAGCGTGGGATTTTGTCGTTTGTCGTTGAATCGCCTTTCCGAATGGGAATTCTTTCGATAAGTTTCCTGATTAGGCAGCCAAGAAATAGGCATTTTTACAGGGACTTGAAATGAATGGTTTTAAGTGAAAAAAATCGTTGGGATTCTGCCCCTATCAGTAACAAGAAGTCGATAAGACGTATATTTGAGGCAGCAAAAGTTATCTACAGACGTGAAATTGCAATATTTTCTAGCATTTAGACTTCATTCTGTCGCCTTCGAATTCCTGGTAAAACTCGGTTGATTCTTGCTACATTCTTGCAAATTTAACTATTTCCTTAGGTACTCAAATGAACCATTGCTAGATCAAACTTTTTCCAATTAAAATTCCTTGTGTTCTTGATGGAATTTTTTAAGTCTTAATGTCTGTGTATTTGTGATTACGGTGTGGTGCTTTCTTAGGACACACTGAGAGGAGTATTTTGCCAACAGTTGGCACTAGAATGCTGTGTTCTGAGCATATTTATGCCTTTTTTGTGGAAACACATTTTCAAACGCTCTGTTCTAGTTACAATTATTTCCTGACTATCGTTTTAGATACTGTATCTCAACAATTTTTCCTGTTAATTCAGGAATAGCGAACAGAAGTGAAAAGGTTATGTGGGTTATTATTAGTTCAGATTTTATAAAAAATATTTTTAAAAAAAGAGGACCTCGGAATCGTTCTTCCTCCTTGTTAAACAAGGCGAATCAGCCAACATATCTACACATCGCCTTGTTTTTTTAAACAAACTGGAATGCAATGCTTTTTATATGTATTCTGCTTCGCCTTTTTCTGGAACAGCGTTGGTTGCTTCTTTTGTGAAAAAGTAGGTATTTTTCGTGTGGCCACGGTATTTTGTTTGGGGATTGTAACAAGAGAAAAATCTAAAAGTCTTTTAGAGGAGAATAGTTGAATTTTGTTTTAATCAATGCGAAAACTGGCAAACCACTATTTGATGCAATAAAACAAAAGAAGCTATTTGATAAAAACACCCAGACGGAATATATACAAGGGTTTGTTTCTCATAAAATACAGCTAGTTAGGTCGTAGTTGTTGTTTTTCTGGAGCACTGGAGCACTAAAGAACTCTTCTCAATTAGTTGTAACGACCTTGACCACTCAAAAAGGTTTGTTGGCCAATTTAACAGTCTTCTATACCAGTTCCATCAATGTCGCATTTGTTGAGATCAAATAGATGGGAAAATCGTTGTAAAATATCCTAACACACAGCATTTTAAGGCCTTCTCTATAATTTGAACCGCCTTTCTGAGTCTATAATTACGCATATCCGCGGCTGCTTCGGCCTTGTAATCACACTATTTTCCGGTAAATAGTAGTCTTCCCTTTAATTAATTATTATCTAAAGTTTCTTTGCATCTACTGAGAGTCTTATGGGAACCAATAAGTTAGTTTCAGTCTCCAAAATCAAATTTGCCATTTTTTCATTGAAGACTTATTCGCTTTTCACTGCCCTGCGATTCCACCCAATGGCTGTCTCGGTTCTACCAACTTTCCGATCTCCGTAGCAACCGAAATCGAGAATGCATTCTCAGTCTCGCCTGTCTGCCCCAAATGTCGAGTAGCAGCATCGTCTCCATCGCTTATTCTACCACCAGAGGATCTGTGGAAGGCTTCAGAGTGGACCTCAAAACCGGAGACGTCTTGGAAAGTCTCTTCCAACTCGAGATGATGGTCGAAATCCCCCTCAGTGGAAGATTTTCCTCCTGTGCTGCCAACGACGTTGCTGCAGTTGGCGATGAGCATCTCGTGGTAGCTGGAGATGATGGAAGCATCCGGTTGGCCGATGTCAAGGGCACTTGGGTCGCCAAGGCAACGAGGCACTTTGCAGCCGTGGTGAAAGTCGCTTCGGTGGAGAAATGCGGCGTTCTGTTGAGTTTGGGAGCTGACCACAGACTCCTACTTTGGCGACTGGGTAGTGGTGGCAAGGAGTTGACTTTTCTGTCGGAGTTTCGACTCAAAGGACTCGGAGATCCACAGAATATGTCGCTTCTTCCTGTTGAGAGTGGAGAGGCTGACGATGAAATTCTAGTCATGATTTGTGGAGCTGGACTGCAGCTGTGCTGTTTCAACGGACACTGCCTTAATAACGTCGGGGTGTAAGGTTAAATTGTAACCGATATGTAAAATAAATGCATTTTCTTGTCTAATTTCGAAGCAGTTATGAGAAGTTTGACGCCAAAATGTCGATCGTAGTGACATGGTTTCTGTAGGAAAAATGAGGTGTACTTTAGCCAGAATTTTGGGCTTGAAGATTATTATTTTTCTTCAAAATATAATCTTCTTAAACACATAGATAATTAATGAAATCCTTGACATTCGGTGTCTTAAAAGTTTTAACCCAAATCTTCATTTAATTGTCAAATCATGACAGGTTTAAGGGCAGGAAACCGGGTAAATAAGAGTTCAGAAGAATATCATGAATATTCTGAAAATCCTGAAGAATATTTCTCCATTAATTGGTGATAACATTCCGATGTTCAATCCATTCTGGAACAATTTCCAGATGTGGATACAGCGGTACTGAGATGCGATACATTTAAATTCTATGAAGAATCGTTTACTCCTACGAAGTCTTCATAATTCGGCACATGAACCCTTTATTAGTTACATTCTTCCTAGGAAACCAACATAGTTATCATTCAATGAGACTATGACAGTTCCAGTTAGCTGTTCATCGCTTCATAACCTGCAAAGTCTCATTTTTATATAAGGCCTTAAGAGCCCCGAGTTATCTTCCGTCCGTCAAAATCATGGCTATCCTGGACAAGAATCCCGACACGACTGTCCAAGAGCTATCGGCATCAGAATAGCGTGGCAGTCGCTAAATTGGTGTTCAATGCAAAACGCACATCTTTCCTTGTAAAAACTCAGAACGGTCCAACAATAAGTGGAATCCAGCCAAGGAAGTT
This sequence comes from Anomotaenia brevis, assembly GCA_030710315.1. Classification (NCBI taxonomy): domain Eukaryota; kingdom Metazoa; phylum Platyhelminthes; class Cestoda; order Cyclophyllidea; family Dilepididae; genus Anomotaenia; species Anomotaenia brevis. The sequence continues at coordinate 697,851 of JAUOZQ010000039.1, forward strand.
ACCTTGGTGTAAGTTCTGTGGGAAATTCCACTTCTATCGAGATTGCCCATTCATCAATCACTTGCGCAACAAGTGTAATAAGAAAGGTCACAAAGATGGGTTTTGCAATAAAATCATTAGAAATAATCTCAATTGCCAATAGCACTTTTTTATTGTGGTATTTTGGAAAAAGTCGTGTGAGATATCTGGATTATCTGAAATTTTAGTTTCTGAAACACTGACTTATCGCCACCAATAATGACGAAGAAAAAAATTGAATTTTTCGAAAAAAACCGCGTTTAGTATTTTTCTTTAACATGCATTCCTTAAAACAAAACAAATACTTTCCATCTTTTAACGGAAAAAAATTATAGATTCGAAGCAATTAATATTTATCAAAATAGCTAGCCCTAATATAATGTCAGAGTTTCTGAATTGCGTGTGATAAATTCTTTCGTCGGTAATTTCAGTAGCTTCAGGTGCCATATTTTAAAGTTCCTTATCTTTTCTAAGACAGTATACTAATTTGAATTTTATTTTTTTGCAGCAAATTTTCTTCTATTGTTTTAAATTTCAGAAAACAAACTATGATTATAGAAATCCATGGCTTTTGGCAACTTAAACCTCATTGTCTGAAGAAAATTGAGGTTGTTCTAACCAAATATCTATTTAAATTGCTTTTTCTAAGTTAATTCCCGGATAAATAGAAGTTTAAAATAACTTAACGGAATCAGTCTAATACTTCCTAAGTGAAACTTATTCAAACCTGGCATTAAAATAGACATTAAAGTGTCAGTATGAATGATTAGCAAAAAACCGTTTTTGCTTACAACTTCAAACATTCACTCTCACATTTAGCAAGGTAAATTTATTTTTATTCGGAGCAGAAAATTTAATATTTTTATTCTGTCAAGGCAGCACAGAAAAATAAATAAATTACCATGGATAATATTTGGTTATTATAGAAGAAACTTGAATAAATTTATTCCGTTTTTTAAAAGCTAAACTGGAATCTTATTCAAATACAAACTATATTAATTATCATTTTTCTGTGAAAAGAGAAATATTAAAACATCATGTGTTCTTGAAAATAAGTTTTATTTTACATTTAGAAACATCTATTTTTTGGCAAAATGGAAAAAAACAAGCTCAGTATTTTTTATGATCATACAGGATTGGAGTTTTATAAAAAGCGGAAAAATAGATTGAATCAAAACAAATTAAATACGTACTCTTTTCGCAAATCCATTTTATTTTTCTGCATGCAAATATTGCTTATTGTTGCGTCCGATATTTCTAGAAAATATGCAAAATATCACTTAAAAGCGTTACTAAATGCAAATTTAATTTGAATAAAATCGTAAAAATATGTTTCAATTAATATTTATTTGAATCATATAATCAGGTTTAGCTAGTTAGATAAAATTAATAAAAATTTGGCTTTAAATGTTTATGCTACCAGATTTTTAAAAGTACGAAATCTGCCTTTTCAGGTATCATCAAATTTGCCAGCTTGGTGTTGTTTTTTTTTTTCAAAAAAATTAAATGTCTATCATTGTAAAGTGGTGAGAACTGTTTTCCTTGTATGTGGATTCAACTAGGAAATTTGTGATTCCTATTTCAGTTACCGTGTTTTTATTTGATTCACAGTCCTAGTAGTTGCCAGATTCCCTTATTGTATTAAATTTTTAGTACCGAAATCGAATGAACGCATTTACCTACCACAGTATAAAAGGACTAATAGACGTGTCACTATCTACCACACTCAGAAATTATTGATGCCTATTTCAATAAAATATTTTTTAAAATATTGTTCCATCTAATCTATATTGGGAAAAATCTCGATGGCTATCTCTGATGAGCTATAACTGTGTTATTATTTTTATGATCTCACTCGCTTATCTACCGTATTTACCCGTTTATACCAATGTCATGAAATACGCAATCTTTTTAATAAAATATTTGATTACTGATGAATGCAAAAATGGGAAAATTTAATTCTGACACTCCTCAAAGTTGTATTTTTGGCTTCATGATCGATCACACCAACTATAGATGAGAATTTAAAAAGTAAATCCGAAATTTTTGAAGCCTTTTAACTTTAAAGAAATCTTAAATACAATGTAATTTTTACGTCTTGTTCAGTAATCTACAATTTTATGCGAAACAAAGAAGAAAAAAATAACTAACAGAGTACTAGATTTTCATTTGAAAATAATTCAATCACCTACCACTGCGGCTGATATTATCTTGCAATTTATCATATTTTTCCACTCAAAAGTAGCAAGCAGATTCTAAGAAATTAAATAAAAACTATTTAAAAGTTCTTGTTTTTGTTTTTATTTCTATAGTTAATCATTAAATGATTGGCTCATAACTTTATCAAATATCGTGTGAAAAACAGGTAAACAGATGCAGCATCATTATAAAAAAATATTTAAAAATAATATCCTATAATTTTTCATCGAAATTTCAAAATAAAATAGATTTTACAGTTTCAGTCTTTTGTACGTGAAGTTATTAATTTCTGTTTTGGAATAAATTCAGGAGTGTTCCACCTTAAAATGCGATTGTCAATTTTAACAATATCGCTCCTAGTCGTGACAGGGGATTCGTTTACCTTAAATTGCTTCTGATTCCTTTAATTTTACTGTCATCGTCGAAGCACGGCCATTTTCGTATTAACCAATTCAATTAAAGTCTCACGATCGTGAAATTCACTCACACTCAGTTAAGTTCAATTTCTGTCAGTAAACAATCAACTAACTCAATGCACACCGAGTCAAATCCAATTATTGTTTCACCCTCCTTAAATTCATTCACATTCAATTAAGTTCCTGGTTATTTTCAACTAAGCAGTATTACGATCGAGAAAATGCGTTTTCAAGTCCATGCATCCCCAAAAACAACGGTATGGCATCACCAGTAAAAAATTTAAAAGGGTAGTACATTAGTAGTTTTTAAAACTACTTTTTATTTACTGCTTGAAAGCGAATAGAACTTCCAGCTATTGGCAGAAACTGGTTTTAGGTACTGCACGATCATAAATTATGAAAAGAATTTTGCTCGTCAAAATAGCGGCGGAATTTCTGAGACGTGCGCAATTAAATCTTAAGGATAAACTAGATATGGCAGAACACTTTGAGATTCGCATACTTTATAAAAAGATCTCCTTAAATACCTCTAAGATTGCCTTCGAAAATGGATTGATCGAAATTATGAAAAATGGAAAACATGGACCCATTTTTAATATTGGTTCGTAAAACATAACAATCTCCCAAAATTTCTCATATTTGTGAATTTTATTCTCCAGTAAAAACTCTCCTACAATTAACTGTCTGAAGAAAATTGCTGAACCATTGAATTTCCCTGCTCTGATGCCTCATTACTGGCTTAACTTAAGGCACCAACACTTTCTTCCTTATCTTAAACGAAGTTCCAAGACTAAGCGCTAGGTCTCCTGCTTTGATTTAGTCCAAAAACATCTTAAAAACCCCGCGGTAGAATTTTAGTGGGACAATGCAGCTTGTTTGTTTCAGTTTACTGGAGTGAAAATGCTTCGAATCGCTAATCGACTTTTGTGATGTACAAACAGGACTAGTATGCATTTCTTTCGAAACAAGAAAAAAAATCGGCATTTTTTGAAAAATCGAAGAGAACTTTTTAGTTGCTAGCTTACGTACCAATATATTTTTAATGTATTCATTTGAGTTTAACCAAAATATTTGCATTCAAACTAATTTTGAACCATCTGTTTTCCACGTTCATCGAACAAGGACCATTTCGCTTTCAGAGAGTCTGAGCAATGCAGATCTCCATTGATAATGGAAAATTCTGTGAGATTCTTAATTTGTTTTGCTTTATAGTGGAAAAAACACATCGTTTGGCACTTGGAACGGATTTTGCGCTTCTAGCACTGCTTACGCATATATATAAACAGGGATTTCACTTAAGTGCTTATTTAGTACCATCAATTATAAACAAAATTTGCTTTAGAGTTTGTTGTGAAGTGTCGAATTAGTCTGTTTGACAATTCGTTGACATTGCTTTACAATAACTGCAAGGTGGTACAATTTCGTTGCCAAGATACAATCTTTTGTAAACAATGGTAATACGATCTGCTTCTTTGATCTCGACGCTTCTATGTACATTCACATTTTGGATTCTAAAAATATTTTATATTCAGCATTCTATTATATTACAAAACACTTTTAAAAATAATCTTCCTACTAATTTATATACTTGAAATAATTTCGGACTGTTCAGTATGGTTGAAATGGCGATAACTCTTCGTTTTTAATAAAAAATAGAATAAAATGAATTTAAACAATGAAAACAGAGATGATATCAGGCTGATGTGCCTTTAAGAAGGGCTTAACTTTAAACTAAGTCAGGAAGCCGGGCGGGATCTTGTCTCAAAATAGACGAGACATCTTTATGCTTGCGACTAATTTTTAGTCATATTTCAAAATAAATAACCATATAAATCAATAACTCAATAAAAAATTTAAAAGAGGTCATTTAGAATTATTTAAAGATTGATTTAGAAAGTGGAAACAATGACCAGAATGTTGAAAAATGTATATATTTAAACGTGACATTTGAAAACATTTAATTAATTAAAATTGTTTATCACAATTAATTTTGTATATAATTCAGGCACTGTTCTCTATTTTTCATTTCTTAAAATATCTGAAACCTATGGAGCATCAAAATACTTTACTATAATACTGGTGTCTTACTATCAATGAATTTGTATTAATGCTGAGCACTGAACATGCTGAAACACTGAATCCAAATCATACGTAAAATTCTAATCAAATAGATGTCCCAAATACTGGGAAGAACTAAGCTCCAAGACTAAACGCTAGTTCTTTTACCTCATTTTCGCTTGAGGCAGTAACTGAAAATCACCGCGGCAGAGTCTTGGTGGGGTTGGTGCAAAATGCAGGTTTACTTTTCACCAAAACGTGGGCCGTGTGATCGTTTAACTGACCTCAATCAATACAGACGTTTTTCTCAAGGTCATACTGCATGGCTTGCTCTTTTTATTTTATGCTCTGTGAATGAAAGTTGCAAAAGGGCACTCAAGGTCATAGGTCCTGTGTTTTCGATAAAACAAAGTCCATTGGTTTTTTACTCGATTTCAAAGTTATTGAAGTAAGGGACCAGGACCATGAAAAACAGGTGGAATTCCATCGAAACCAGAAGGTGAACTGTTAAATTATTTTTTTCTGAACGGAACCTATTTGCCATAGAAGTCGGTTGGAGAGCCGTTTGTATTCTTAGTGCAGGAAATCTGTATCGACTGAAAGGAAGCAACAAACCTATATCAGATTTCAGTTAACTGAAGTAAGTGTGCTTGGCATCGCTTATCTACCTGAGCCAGAGCTTCTGAAATGGAACTCTCCATTTGCGAGGTGATTTCGTTGGAAAGCTGATTAATGTGGATCTTGTCGGATAATGCAGCGTTTATCATATTAGTTTATTTCCGGTGGTATGAACGAAAATTTTGGGGAGTTTTGGCACTTCTTCGATTGTTATTGAATGTATTTCTATGAGAAAATTTGCTTAATTTTTTGCAAAAGGTTCACGCTGAAATAAGACTCCTTCCCGTTTTTTGTTGATTAAAGCATCCTTTCTATTTCCTGCAGCACCATTTGCGTTCTACCTCAACTGATATTTTTATGACCACTTCGATTAATTTTTTTATTATAAAATGTCTGTTTTACCCAAAATTGCAATTAAGAGATGTTAATAATGTCCTCTATTTAATTTTAATGTCCTCTATTTTATTTTAATACAACTTAAGAAAAAAAACCAAGATATTTCAACGATATTACTTCAAAATTAGCGAACAATCTGACTATTACATTCAGGGATAATTTTCAGAACTAAAATTCATTGCCTTGATTTTAGTGATAACCTTGGAAAATTTAAAAGACTAAGTCGAAGTTGATTATCTTTTTTTATGAGTGTAAATTTCTCCAAAACTGTTCTTTTTAGGATTTTGAACAGGAAAAAAAACAAATTTTGGCTGCTGTGGCGAAATTAGTTGGTAAAATTTAACTTAAATAATTCCCGAATTAACTGACTGGATGATAATTCCTAAATTTAAAAAAACAAAAGGTTATTCTGCTTTACAGTTTTGAAAAAAAAGAAAACAAAAGGGCTCATCGATAGTAAGACAACAAATTTATTTATTGTGAGATTGATAATAAAATTAAACAGCTTGTGAGCAGAGGCTAATAAAATTATTAATTATATTTTAAGCATATAAATATGAGTGTCGTGTTACCACTCAAATTTAAACAGAGTACAAAAATTGTTTAAAAAAACGCTCTGTTTGGATTTCGAAACTAAAATACACCGTTCCTCCGATGACGCTGTGATGTAGTTTGGCAATTGCTGCTACCCTGTGTTTTCATTAAAAACATAAAAGCTCGTCATCTTTAGAGTTGCAATTAGCAACCGAAGGAGTGTAGAAGGCGTTTGGTGCTATAAATTTAATTCTAAATTCCAAAATATGCGATTTTTTGCGGAGTCGATTTATCATCTGTGACATTTTTAGAAGGCGTCTAATAAACAATCCATTGCGTGGTAAGCAACTATTTTTAGAACTACAATTTGCAAATAATTTCATTGCATTTTCATTTTCAGAAAGAAAAATGCCTAAATTCTTAATTCCAGAAAAGTGACGAACTAGAAATTCTGTTTAAAATGCAATATTCATTCGTAATTCCACTATATAAGGTCACCCAATAAATTTTGTTCCAATTTTAAATGTATAAAACCTGTAATTGAATGCCTCATTCCATTCATTACAATTTCAGTCATTAACGCACTTTCTCTTGAATTTATAATTGTTAAATTCCGATTTTAAATTCATAACTTAAAACCGAATAAAATTTCCAGCTATTGGCAGAAACTGTTTTCAGTTTCTGCACAATCATAATTTATGAAAAGAATTTGTGGATGTCAAAGTATCCAGAGTTTCCGGGTTGTGTGTGTGCGATAAAATCCTTCTTTGGCGCTTTTATTAGCCTCTATTACCTTCAGCAGTTTTAAGCATATTTTATTTACATAATTTGAATTGTTGCAAATACCCTTTGTTATTTAAAGGCAGAGAAATATCCCAAAGCTTTGATATTTGTGAAAAACGTGTTTCTTTAATCATCATAAATTCATTACTATGAACGATAAACCTCAAAAAAATGTTATCCATATTGTAACTGGAGTAAAAAATTGTTGGTTAACAGTTTCACGATATCAGTTTCCCAGAAATTCTCATCAAAGCCGGGAAAAAATTAAATTTTTTTACGATGATTTTGGGCTGGACCTGCCGTTGGGATTGTAGGAAAAAATTTAGCATTTTTTCAATTTGTAATCTGTGGCAATTAAAAATGCATCAATTAATTATTTGATGTTTACATGGATACTTTTAATCTCAAATTGTAAAAATGTGCATACTAAACCTATATTTTGATTAAAGATAGGCTTGGTAATTGAAAAACAAATAGAATTCTAGAATTCCTTCGTCATTCATTTGTGAAATTTAATGCCACAGAGATATTTATGAAGACATTCAAATAGAACTTTTAGTCTTTTTATAGTTACTCACATTAACAATTTTACTTAAAACGCCACGCTTTCACTCTCGAAATAAGCAAGCAAAAGTTTAATTATTATCGCTAAATTTAATATTTTTATTATGCCAAGTGTTTACAATTTTACATTTTTCTACCAAAATTAGTAGTATTTGGATATTATAAACAAACTATTAACCAGGAACGCCGAATGTAAATATTATTCTAAGGAATAGAAATATTAATCAGCTTAATAATTTTATGAAACTTTTATCTATTAAATATCGTATGGTCTCGAAAAATTTTACATACAGTATTTACAAATGCCTGTTTATAGCCAAATTCGGTACATGTGCGCCAACATTTTTTTCATCACAAAAAATTAAGGTTGTCAAATCGGAGCAATTACAATTTGTTTTTATAAACACAATTCAAATATATTTTTTGAAATAATTTTATATCTATCAATTGAAAAAGGTTAAATCTGATAAAAAATAGTTAAAATGCGTTGTTCATTTCATATTATTAGTCAACAAAAACGAAAAGGCGGATCTGGTGACTCTTTACCAATTTCGTAAATTTATTTCAATGGAAATAAAAGTTAAATAAAAATATAATTAAATATTTTTAAAACTAGTTTATTCTACTAAAAGAATCACAATTTTTAATGATAACAATTTTGGAATCATTTGTTAGAGTTTTACAGTCTTTTGAAAATTAAACATTACCCTTTAAGCAAAACATGAAAATTCTTCCAAAATACAGATTTAACTAACAAAATTCGCGATTTCTATTTTAAAATCGGTAAAATTAAAGTACAGAAACCGAAAAAGCCCACACACCTTCTAAAAGTGAGAGCGATAAACGCAGGCGTCACTTCTGATAACAGTAAGGCGTCTTCAATTCTTATTTATTTGGCGAAAATCCCAGAAAGAGTCACTTTTTTTACCAACCGATTCAATTCACACTGAGTCCAAGTCAATTACAATTTTAGCCTCTTAAATTCACTCATTCATTTCGCGAGCAAGCAATGGTGCTCTGTATTCTTCAGCTCAAATTCGTACTTTTAATAGCGTCTAAAAAGTCACGATTTTCTGCTTCATGATCATTAATTTGTTACCCCAAAATCAAATTAGTATTTTCACTACCACTGGGCTAGCATCACGTCGCAATTTTGCACTAAAATTACTGATTCAATCACTTATTAGCAACTTATCATCATTTTTCAACATAAGAAAAACACTTATGGAAGGAATTAATCACTGAACCACAAAATATTCGGTCAAAATAAGACTTCTTTTTCGACAGCATGTGATTTGAAGAATTTCATTCGGTAATTTAACAAATTTTGGCTTAAATAACTGGCCTGTTTGACTAGCCAGATATATTTATGTGCAATTCTTAAATAGTTGTTGGCACAGCAGTTGGAATGTTCAGCATATCGTGGCCAAATTTACCTGTACAGTCCCATTTGGTAATCATTTCTGGGGTCTTTATGACTCAGACGTGACGCCTCTGTCCAAAACCCTGTGGTCTTGAAATCGTCGACCCCATGTCACTTATTTTCACACTCGAATTAACTGGAAAAACAGGCAAATAACGATTAAAAGATTCTTATGATTTTGTTAGAAAGTAATACATTCCATAAACAGTGTTAGCTCGTGGTTACCACTCAAATCAATAATTTTCTCAAGCCAACACATCAAGATTTAAGGATGAATCTTTAAAAAGGAAGCTTACATAGATAGAGAACACCATTAGGTCGTTAAATAGTCAGGATCCTATTCGTTTTCTAGGAAAACTTGCAGCTCAAAGAATTCGCTAGCGTATTATCGTTAGAATGATCAAGACGGAACCTTGGATTTTACCCTAGAGCCATTTCGCTTCATTGATGCAAGACTGCCCGAAAATAGTCCGTTTGGCATTTCAGTTCGAAGTAGCATGGAAAAATGGGACCACATCCATTTGAGTAGCAGCTAAAACTTATCGTCAGCCCAAGCAGTGGAACTGCTCCTCTCCAGCAAATATTTTGGCAATCCATGACACACGAAAAGGAGGCAGTTCCTTCATATTCTACCAAAGACTACCGTCTTTTTGACACACACCCTGAACACTCCCTTTACGCGACCTTGGCAGTTTTTGCAAGGCGTGGCTTTAAACCTGGTAATTGCAGAGCCGGTTTGGAGTCGAGTGAGATAGTTGGAATCAGTTATGATGCAGTAAGTTATCGCTTAACTGAGTGTTAACGGGTGTTCGTTCCTACTTGGATTAGTCTTCCACCTCATTTCACGAATTTGTTTAAAAATGGGGAATAATGAAAAATCAAATAGTTTTTTATTTTCCTTAAAACCTATTGCTTTATTTAATTTGAATTAAAGATCAGATCACCTATAAAGTCTGTGTTTACATGTTCGATCGTTGAGTTGGTCATTACTTTAACTGTTGCATTTTGACACTGGGTCTAACGCGAGATTTTGGCTTGATACCTCTATTCATTTGCTAAAATATTGCTCAACAATGCATAAGGACAAACACATTTCTGATTTCACCTGGACGCACGAAATACCAGTTTTTTAATCAAAGTGGAATGCTTTCAATCTGGAAACCCTGCAACAATACTTGTCAACTTTTTCTAAGTCAGGTCAGCACAGCCACTATATTCTGATGACAAATCAACTAAAATAAAATCAGTCAGTACAAAACCCGAATTAAGAGCTTATATTCTAATAGTTTAAATACTATTGCGTGTAACAACTTTGTTGCATAATTATGACAGAGAATTCCCCTTGCATTCGCATGATTGGAGATTTACACTTCCAAATTATGGCAAAAAAGAACAATTTTGCTTAAATTACACATCTCAAAGCACGTTATAAATATTTACAAGTTATTTAAATTGAACTGAGAGATTGAAAATCAAAATGAAGCACAAAATAAAATTTGAGCCACGAGCGATTTGGAAAAGCATCCTAAAATTTCAATTTTTATGACGTTGTATCGAAATCTTAGGCCAAATAAATTTAACTTGAATTAAATTTCTTCTCTAAATCATCACTTCAAAAATGCACTGTGCACGTGAATAGGGGAGCAATGAAAATGTCCTCCATACCACGCAATAATTGAAAGCAAAGATAGATTTCTGTGAATAATTTAGCTGCCAGAGAGTTCATATTCCTTATTACTCCAAATAACCAGACGTTTATGGCTCAATTAAATAACTCTTTCTTGTCTCATGATGAAAAATAATGATTAATAATAATAATTAATAATCATTATTTCTTAGGGCAAAGAACGTTGCAGATCTGCACCCGATATTACAAGGCAGTTCTAGATGAACGAAAGGGGAAGTAAAACAGCATTATGTTGGTTATTTAAAAATTACTCTAATGTTTGTTTAAATTGCCATTTACTTGGATTTAATTAAATTTTTAATTTTCCGATCAAGTGACTCAATAATTGTATCATTACCGTTTTAGATAAAATGTTCCCTCAGATGTCAATTGGTATCGAAAAGTTCTTCCAAATTATCCCAAAACCTCTTTAAATAATATTTTGCTTCTCCTAAAGTGTCTGAAAAAAATCTGCGTTAATTTATCGCAAAAATCTCTGATGGTGGATGAAGAAATATTTCTACAAGGTTGAGGTTTGACCCAGTACTTCGTTTACAAAACTCGCGTTGTTTCTGTGGGTTTTTTCTTCAAAATCTGTCACATGATGTGACCACACACCCGTGTCTCTGTTTCTGCCATTTCAAACTGAAATTTGCGATTTCCTGTGCTGAAGACATTAGTACATTTGCAAAATTAATCCAATTTTCTAATGAGATTTTTAAAAAAACCACAAGCATCAAAAATATGCAATTTAAAAGAAGCAATAAAGTGCATTGGAAAGATTCTAAAGTAATAATTCAAACCTTTTAAGGCAAAAATAGATTAAATTTATCAGGATTATCAGATTTTTTATTTTCAAATGAAAAACAATCTTTTGGAAAGCTTTTTCTCTGGTAATTCGTCACATTACAATAATTGGGGTTATTTATGATTAATAGATGCAAGATAAAGAGGATTCTTTCGGCATTTCAAAATGCTGCTTATAATTCATCGAAATACTACCAGGTCATTTGTTAAATTAGGAAGGACACAAACAAATTCAGTAAATTTTTTGGGTAAATTTGACTGCGTTATCAAAAAAAGAGGTGAAAAAATATATTTTTAGGTATGAAAGGTGACTCTAACATAATTTTTAGGGTTTTTCACTAGAAAAACCGTCACAAATGGCAGCTTCTATCTCATAGAATGAGGTTTGCGTCCGGTGAATTGACGCTTCGGCTGCAGAGGTCTTCTTTGAGAATGCTGCATTAATTCTGGTGGCAATAAACTGGTCAGTGATTAACGTCTTTCCTACGGTAGAGCTAAAATATTTATAACAGTCCATCGACTTGTTAAGATGGCCTGAAAAGCTCAGCGTAAGCTAAACATTGTGGGCATCTTATGTATTCGACAACCTCGAATACAAGAAATTGACACCAGCGATGCTTGTATGACTTCGAAAGTTCTTCTTTACGAAAGAAGCGGTGAATCCAATCCATCTGCCATTAAAACATTTATTTATTTTCTTCAGTCATATATAACTTGATTTCAGTTTTAAAATTAAATGATTATTTTGCAGTTTGCTTATGAGTAGGGCAGAAATAAAAGTGTCGTTGATACGACGCAGAAACTCAGTTAAACAAACAAAGAGTTCTACGAATAATTCAGCTGTCAGACAGTCAGAAAAGCTAGAAGTTTATTGTTTATTCAATTGACGCCTTCGCATCATATGATGTAAATAATATTTTGGAAATGTAAACTAATCATTTGGTAAGGCAAAACTTCCACGGCTATATATACCTGAAAATTGATTCGGTATTTTCATGGAAACAAAAGAAGCCTAACAGCAACCTCATTTATGTCAATTGTAGTTAAAAATTTAAAAAATAAACTGATTTGCTCCTTTAAATGTATGAGACTTTTCGATTGCATATTTTTTCTATTAAATTGGCGTAATAATCGTGCTGTGATTCAGTTTTATACAAAAGTACCCGCTCCTTTAAACACCAATTGGTGGTGCAGAATTTTTCAAAATTCATTTAAAAAACTCTATTTAATTACATTTATCCTTTCGCTGAAGCTCGAAAGTAAACCTTTATAATAATTTTTTGAAAAGAACACAGAACAATTCTTCGAAATTCAACATCTCACAGAATTTATGCGAGGATTCAAGCCAAAGGCACTCACAACTAGTTGAGATGTGATATTAATTAAATTCTGGTCCGAAAGTTCACAAACGCTTTTTTGTTGCTTTGTTTTTTTTCAAACTTTGTCTCGTTATATGCCAAAAATACCTGTTCCTGTCATTTTCAGACAATTTTCTATTCATAAGACATCGTCGCATTCAAAAATTCAGTGAAATTTTCTAACTGACTTCTAAAAATGCAAGAATAAAAATATTTAACTCAAAAGAAGCAATAGAGCTTATTAGAGATATGGTTGAATCTTGCTAAAACAACTTTTGAAGTTAGACATAACGATTCATCGAGTAAATTTGCTCCTTTATTAGATTTCGAATTTTAAAGAGAAAAAATGCAATTTTTTTGAAAAAATGCCCTTTTATATGATAGAAATGGGTTTTTTAATCTTTTACCAGTTACTTATAGACGAGGTAAAGCATAATTCTTTTGGCATTTCAAAATGCTGTTTATTAATTTATGTAGATATAACTAGTTTATTTATTTATTATAGACAAAAGAAACATGAACAAATACAGTTGAAAATTAAAGTAAATAAATGTTTTGTGAGTAAATTTGACTGGTTGTCAGAAAATTTTTGAAAAATTCTATTCTTTTCTGCTGAATCTACTCGAGGATAAATATATTACCATGTTTTCAAAAAAACGAAGTTTTTAAATGTTTTACACATCGCCTAATATTTTGTTTGTAATCACAATTCATTCCTTTTGGTCGAATTTCGGTTATTCCCTAGCTTCAACAAAAACGTCTTGGATTAAAAACAGTTGCTGCCATTCCAAAATCTATTTATATTCCTTCAGTGCGTTGCCTGTGAAATTTTTTACTTGGCAGGATCGCAATGGCCTAAACAGTATTCGCGTTGGCCGAACATTCAAATGGACTGGTGCAATCTACGCATGAAACTGAGGGAAGATGATATTTTGTAAATATTTCACTTCTAATTCTTTTAATGCCGTTTTTTTCCTTGAATTTCAGGAGAATTTGGTTGTCACAATACACTCGAATTTATGTAAATTTCCTGTTTGGTTGGCACTGATTCTATTAAATAAAGGAAATGCCTTGTAATTGTTTTAAAGATATCGAAAACATAAATATTATCTTTAAAAAATTATAGCCAAATTTGTGTCAATTCCCTTGTTGTTATTTGCGCATCAACAAGAAAAACTGAGAGTTAATAGAAGTGTTAAATGCTAAAAGGTCACTAATAAGTGCTAGCGATAGATATCCAGGGGTAAGAATCATCTTAATCCACATTCCTTTGCCTCAAAAAAGACAATAAGCCATGGAAAGGTTTAGAGTTGGGGTTAGAGAGCTCTCTCACTAATTAAGGCTGCCAGTGTGATCATTTCTTGAAGCTGGACACTCCAATATTGGAGAGAACAAGGTGCAGTGAACAGGATGCATTTTAGCTAGAGAGAAAAGGACGGGATTGCTGTAAGCAACCTCTGTTTACCTTCACGAAAGACAAGGTATAGAAGCCAGTAGGGCCTCTGAGCATGTGGAATAGGCATTTTCTGCATATTTATAGAAATCCAGGCCAAATAAGGTCGATTTAAAACTCCTCTTGAAGCAGACATGTTAAGCAAAAGGTGCAAACACTTCTCTATCTTTACGCAGTAAGTATTTACTAGATTTGCTCTGATTGCGCTGGCTACGTGCTTTTCATGAGGCAATTCAAGATCGTCAGCAAAAAACTGGGGTTTTGCTAAACAACTAACTTATTGCGAAATTTATTTCTATACCTGAAGTTATTTTCGAATTTTAACAATTAAAGACAAAAATAAATGGCCAAAAATACTTTGAAAAACACCAAAAGATATATGGATAAGATAAACGTGACGAGACCATTTTAAGAAGACTATTTAAATGCATTTGAAATTGTTACGAAATAAAAAAGAACGCAAAACGGGTCATTTAGAATTTGTTAGTATTTTCAAAGAAAAGAATGGAGAGAATTTTGATCATTTATAAATTAACATCAGCACATATGATGTAAAAATGATCTTCAAACTTAATCAGAGGTAGCGACGAATTTTACGCTTTGGTCATTTAAGACACAAGTTTAGTGATTTCGATTTTGAATTATATGGCTAGTGTGATTAACAATATGAATGGTGCTATTGACACAGCGCACTCAGTGAAAACGCGCTTATAAGCACTCTTCTCCAAGATACAATATGCAGTGGCCTTAGGTTCATCACCCGTGATTCCTACTCATTGGAGGTCAGTCAACAAGCCAAGCGAGCTTAATACAACTCAAGAATGCCAACATCTAAGTATGTTCCTGCGTTCATCTATAGTTGCTTGTAGAGTAAGGGAAACCGGGTGTAGACCTCACTGCGGTCACCATCCTCATGATCAACAAGCGCTATATTTTGCTTTGATCAAATACACCTCTATTTGCCTAGCATATTCAGTGGATAGTTTAGTAGTTATTTGAATAAAGGCGAATTCAACGACCAGTAAATCATATCAAGTTAAAAAACCCGAAGAAATTAGAATTGTGGTTAGTTAGTGGGCTCAAACATGTTTCAACTTTTAATTAAAACTTAAATTCTAAAAAATTTAAATTAAAACGTAAGTTGAGCTCAGTCATAAATATCCACCCCAAGTAACACTTCCTAATGAATTGCCTCCATTACGCAACGCTCTCGAATTTATGATTCATAATTCAAAACGATTTGATCAAATTAATAAAAATTGATGCTTTTTCCAGAAAACTATATTTTAGTTTGGAAATTTAATCAAGATTATTGCTGCAAATCAAAGTTGGGCAATTCTCTTGAGCCATTTAATAATTAATTCCCATTAAGCCACGTTCTCATGGGCAGTGATTTATAGCAGTGTGCAAAAATGACCATTGCACAATCGTACGTATAAAATTAATGATTATGAAGCTCTTTCGTCAGGCCTAGATTCTCTAACATTTGACGAACAAACCAATCGACTTGCGTTTCCAAGCATTAGTTAAGTAATTAAAGCGACTAATGGATGGTAATGTCCTGGTATGCTCATTAATCATGAACCTAATCAACTTAGAGAGGTAGTGTTGCCATCGAAATTTCCTGAAATAAGATGTTTTTCAAGTGCTATTGGCTCAGAATTCATCGTCACAAAGTTACTGATTTCAGAACCAAAAAGAGACCAAGTTTACAATCACCGATCGTCAATTAATAATAACCAAAGCTTGCTTTTATGCAATCTTCATGTATTTACTAAGTTTATTTGAAAATAATGTTATAAGCAATACAAAAAGTCAAAATGCAAATTTATTTTTCTTTTCAATTCTTCATGGAGTAGTTCTTCCGGTCTGATTGTTTGATGATTTGAAAATTTCACACTTTCAATGATTCAACAAAACAAGAAAATGTTTATTGAACATTACAGATATAACGAAACGGCGCTACCAGTTCTAGGTAACGCACAAAGATCGTCTTTGAACTTAAATACATCGATTTGAGTATGGCATTGATCTGAACGGTACTTGTCATATGAAAAGCATAAGAGTGTGCACTGTTCATTTGAACATTAAGTCCATTAAGCATTATCATCTTTGAGTTTCTTGGTCTTCAAAGACACTTTATATTCTCTGATTTGCTTGATTCGCTCAGACAGTGTCAGTTGTAGTCTCAATCACCTGGCTGACTCTCCATTTAAGTTTTATCAAACAATGTGTTTTCAACTTTATAAATAAATCGTGCTCATTTTTCATTGACAAAAATTTCGCCTTTTTAGAGGCTCCTTGTGAGACTCAGCGCAGACAAATATCTTATAAAGTGTTTCAACTTGTGATTAATCGTATTAATTTTGTTCGTTTTAAAAACATCAAAACGTTTCGCTTATCAAACATTGGTTATTTATTCATCACTTGGAGGGAATTTGAAATACTCTGCATAATCGACCAATTTCATTTGATGGATCACAAGCTTTTACTGTCATTTTAGATTGATGCACAATGAATGCTTTGAGTTACAACACAAAACACTACTAAAAGCCTAATTTTCTTCGAGATATTACTTTAATTGTCTGTTCCAATAATGCGGCTTCATTGAAGTTGAATGAATATATCTCTAATTTGATAACTCAAATAGCGCGTGACTTTTAAAGGCAAAGCGCAGATATAGCTTGAGCTTATCTGCTCCACATCTTTGAACTGTGTCGTTTCCGGTGCTTTGATGCAAATCCGCCTTGAACCGGAAGAAATGATTTTATCTACGCACGGAGTGGACTTTTAACTAGCACGAGAGCAGATTATGCGATAAAGAGCTTCACCCAGAGCACCAGCGTCAGTGACCATCTTTGAGCCAATAAAGAGTGCCTTGTTTATGCTCTTATGCGCATACTCAGAGCCCTGAAATCGTCTACTTTTCACTCTTGAACCTGCTTCCTTGCAGAGATGATCAACAGGTAGTGATCTATGGTTGATGAACCCAATCGATTTTGTAGTCCGTAGACTTACATTTCTGAGGTGTCTTTAACTTTGGCTGAGTCTTAGAAACATTTCGAAACGTTTTTGATTACTTCTTACTTTATTAGCACCTTTGACTATGTGGGAGTTTTTAACCTTCTCGGTTGAACTGTGATAATTCCTATTGGTGAAGAGCTGCTCCAGATGCTATAATCAGGCACAAATTACTGCTTAGCGTCAATGAATCCGTCAGTTAAACTATCAACGGATGCTTAATTTGACTTCCTCTGACCTTAAAAGAACAAAATAGGGTCAGGTGTTCTTTGTTCTTTCCAATTAACGGATAAGAAATGATCGTAAAGAGGTAGTTTTTTACGTTTCATTCAACGAAAATTTTTAATGCTTCCATGCAAGCATCGATTGGGCTTTCACTCGCAGCTCCAATTACTCCCTTGCTGGGCAAGCTGCAACATTTATCCACACTGACTTCCTTTTCGTAGTTACCAACAGGACAATCTTTGTTTTTACTTGAATCTCTTAAAAAAGACGTTAATAATATCCTTTAAACTTCAATTGTGCCTTTAAGATATCTTGTTCATTGAGCTGTCAAATGACTTACAACGGATATCCAGATTATGGATTCTTGAGATTCCTTGAACTAAAATTGCGTATTTGAAAATAGGCGATATTGCCGAGCGTCGATATTTCTGCCCAAAAGCCCTTTTTAACAAGTATTTTATGACTTCCCGTGCTCATCAAACTGCCATAAGATGCAGAAACTCACGTCACGGTAATAAAAGTCGCCATTACTTCGTTGTTCCCTAATAATAGATAAAACAGTTTCAAGAATTTGGAAAGGGAAATTCGCTTACATGTTCCACTGTCCTTATCAGTCAAGTTTGCTCCTTAAACACTCCCATGACGCTCATATTAAGAAAGCAGTAAGAAGATGCATACTGACACCATTTTCCTTGTATGCAAAATGATAATGTACATTCTGATTTGCGTCTATTGAATATGTTTTGCTTTGATCGCCTTAAGCACTGTAATCGTGTCTTTGAATTCAGGAAATAGTAATCAGATTCAATTATTTTACTCTACAAATGAGAGAAAAACTATTGTGTCTGTCCTTGTTCATTAAACTATCAGAGTTCGCATGCAATGACTTCCTTTCGCCCTAGAAACATTGCCAGAAGAGAGAGAGTTTTCTTCGTTTTTTATAAATAAAGGGTCTGAATGGATGACTTGGGCATATTATTCGATAATGATATCAAAAATTCATGCAAAAAGGGAATATTTGAGCACACAAATGTTATGAAAGCAGCGAAATGATGCCTTCTGGTTTCAATTTCTCTTGGTTTTATCGATACAGTTGTTGTTTCTGACTCGAATCGCCTCAACAGTTCTAAGATTTACTGAACTGCCTCAGTTACCACTACCACCAAAACACAATAAAAACGTCACTTGAAGTCAGTAATTCTATAAATATACCTTCTACAGGCACGTTGTGAATTTTTGTGTTTATTAAAATGTCAGAGGATGCTAAATCTAACTACCTTTTGCTTCAGGAGCACCGCAATAAAAGTCGCCTTTCCTTTGTTCCCGCACAGAAAAGGGTTAAGTTCTTTTTTATGCGATATTCCACGCAAACAAATCATAGTTTTCAAAGGTTTCGAAAGCACGTAAGTTGTCAGCTTCAAGATAAGAACATGGAACCATGTTAGAAGGAAGGTAACCATTCGTCAAGAAGAAGAATTATTCTTACTGTTAAACCTGGACTTTCAGTGACAACGTTTCCAACAAAGCGGAAAACGAAAATTGGTCTAGTGAAGCTAAGATGAATCAGATATTACTGGCAATTGTTGAAAAGAACCAGTATTAATAGCAAGTTATATGATTTGTCAAGAAAAAGCAGAGACTAACAAATTTGAGAGATTTTACAACGCAAAAAGGAGATCATATTAAAAATATTTATCGACTTGAAAAATAATCAAGCATTTTTAATAAATAAAAATATAGTGATTATTGTGGCGAAAAACATATACATTTTTTACTAGGGCCTGTGGAAATATTTTTTCATACAATTTTTAAATACGCTATAGGACGACCACGAGTTCCATGCAATTCTCCAAAAGCCCCTATGATTTGCGTTCCTTTCATTTCAAAGGAATCTAAAGTAATACAAGAAATGCATTTTTAGAAGTCAAAATATTACTTTTTTAGGAAAATAAAGTATAAATTTACAATAAACCGATGGTGGGCCCAATGCCATCATTCAGAAAATCATATTGAGTTGTGCAAATTAACGAAGCTCCTTTTAGTTTTCAAATATCTCGGTAAACAAAAAAAATAGAAAGAAATTTTCGAATCATCCACTGAAAATACCACCAAATTTATCTGAAATGAAACGAAAGACCACCGATGATAATTTGTCGGTTTTGTGTTTAGCACGTCTGAAAAATGGAGTTCCAAATTGGGAGCGACTTCGAATTTTCCACTTCTAATTAAAAAAGATGGATTCATCGAGTGTCGTGGTAAATATTTCAATCCTTGGTTGTGAGGTTCTGATAATCGCACCTAAGAATGCATACCATCTTCTCTACTTAAAGTTAAAACAGTCTTTTTGAAAAAATACCGAAACTGAAGTTGGTTTACATCCAAAATTCATGCTTAGTCTGTTCTTATTTTGGATCAACGTCATGTTAAATGGTGGTTTTTTATGAAAGGGACGTTGTTTTTTTAGAATAATTTTCAGAGAACTTCTAAATGGAACCAAAAACAATTTAAGTATTTCTCTCTTACATAGAAGACTCAATTTATTTTCTTTAACCAATATCTTGGTTTTGCGTTCTGCAGTCATCAAATTTTGTAAATAAATATCCTTACTCTTAATGTCTCCGTTTTGTTCAATTTATAAACAATTTGCAGAATTAAAGAGTACAATGAGTTCTATTTTATGATAAAAGATTACCTGGTATTTGAAATTTCTGAATTTTCTTGAAGCATTTGTTCTTATTAAGGGAAAAAAATGTACCTTTGAAGTTTGCGTCTCAGTGTCAAAGCCAACTCCATTATCTTTAGCGTACATTTCCGAAAAAAATAAACTTGTTATTTTTTTCATTTCCACATGTGTAAATTCTGTTTATGCACACATTTTTCCTCTTATATAGTCATATTTTTGCCACCGAGAATTGCCTAGATAAAAGATTTCTAAATTTTAAAACCAATACAAAAGATAAAAAAACTGTAAAATATATTTATCAGCAATAACCGAAGTCCAAAAAGTGATGAGGGGAAATCAGAGGTTTGCTTGACTGCTATTGCCACTTTGAAAATCAAAGAATAGTAATAGAACATACAGTGCTGCGGATTTCGGAAACGGAAAGAGAACCAACTTTACCGCGTGGTCCTTTCCATTCTAGGACTTTTCACCACAAGATGTCCTCCAGAAAATTCTCGGAAAGTGTCACCTCACCTTCCATCAGACACCTTTCTCTTATTCACAATTCTACAAATTTCGTGGACACAGAAACACAAACACAACTACTCAGTTCTGAAAGCGTCGTCATTCCTGAATTCCTCGTCAGAAACGGTCTTTTTCGAACCTGAGAACAACGATCTATTATGCATGTCGAGGACTTAAAACCAGATCTTTTGGCATAAATTCTAAAAACAAATTAATGGAAACAGTTGACTTTCAATTTCCACAACCATAAAAAGACAGGGAAACAAATCGTTATGGCTTTTAAATAAAGCTTCTCCCTTACTACAACAGACGTCGAGTTTAAGGACAGATGTGACAAACTGCAAGAAAATGTATTTAATGATTCAGCTGTAGTCCAACTCCACAATTCATGACCCCAATTTTGTCATCTCTTCCAATCTCAACAGGAAAAGTAGAGCCATTCCTAGGAGGAATTCGCTCTTTTCCACAAACAAACAGACGCCAGAGCCGCATTCTGAAGTGGCCTTCACCACGGCTACAAAGTGCCTCGTTGCCTTGGTGACCCGCGTGGCCTTGAAATTCCCCAACCGAATGCTTCCATCATTTTCAGCTACCGTCGCCGATCACACCAAGGTCATTCGCACTGAGGGGATTTCGACTTTGAGATCGAGTTGGAAGAGACTTTCCACCATGTCTCCGAGTTCGAGGTCCTCGCTGAAGCCTTCCACAGATCCTCTGGTCATGGAATTGACGATGGTGACATTTTTGTTATTTGATCGTTGGAACAGACAGACGAAACTAAGCATGCATTCTCGATCACGGTTGCTGCGAAGATTAGAAAGTTAGTAGAACCGAGAAAGCCATCGCGGATGAGATTGCAAAGAAAATCGCATATACCCATCACCAAATTGTGGGTAAATAATTGATGTCGCACGAAAGGGTGATAGCAACTCCGAATTTGCGTAAATAACCAAGAGATTGATATAATCTCAACTGTCCATAATTGTAATGCCAAAAGAGCCAATACGCCAAACTGTTTTGATTATTTTTAATAAACACGAAACATTGGCTCACCTTGAGCAGTGCCCACCATAATCTCCATTTTTTACTGAGGAATCAGCAAAATCACGAAAATAAGAGGAGTTCAACCCAGAAGTTCTGAAGGATTCTTACTTTTATCAAAATGAACGACAAATTTTAAGGGTTATTTTATAGTTTCTAATAGAAATGAACGCTATTTTAAGTAGAGAAACACATTAAAATTGATCAAATTTTACCTTGCGAATAATTAAAATTTACCTAATGGAAATACTGGAGGTCTTGGGTAATCCGGGATAAAATAACATTTTTGTCATTCGTTTTAGTTGTTGGAAATTCGGACAGAAAACTCCACAAAATTCTCCTTACTTCTCTGAGAAACGATAAGGCTGTTGAAAGTAGGCATGTAATGAAACGGAAAAGCGTGTAATAACTATGCTGATATAGCGGAGATGTGTATTTACAGATTCAGTAAAGCCGTTCAAATTACAGATTGCAGGAGACTGCTATTTAAAGAACATAGCCAATACGAGTTGACAGTGGTCTGTGAAGATAATGCTGAGGGTTTTCTGATTTCTTTGACCTCGAAAAAGGCAAAATTGGCGTCTCTCACACACAACCGGGAAATGAGAAGAAGAAGCAAACTGGTTATACCGTTATCTGGAATAAATGATTGCATTCTGTCGTCTTCTTGTAGTCCTGGCCAAGCGTCGGCGACCAGTGTATTTCTCGCGGAAGCCAAACGCATAAGATAAACTGGTGCAGTCTCCGTAGAATGTGACTGACAAGAAGCTAAATGAGAATCTACGGAGTTTCTAGCGCAACTGGATCGTCTGTTCATGCATCCCGCCTGTTTTCACGACTTCTCCCCTTATTTTTGATGAAAAATCAGCTTCATTTTTTTCCATGATGCATCAGGTTGGGTTTCTGCCATCGCCTATATGAATGTCTAGAAGAATCCCATAGTGCTCCAATTGCTTCCGCTTTCAAGGAGACGTTGGGGATGCTTCCGAGACACAACAGAAAATCCAGCGTCTGCAGCTCATTCCACATTTTTTGTCTGTTCAAATAAGCAATTGTTGGACTCTGGAACAGTTACTCGTTGGTAGAGCTTAGCCGTTGCGCAATTCATGTTAAAAATGCAATGAATTATCTTAATTTGACCTTCGTTCAATGCTGAAGGAGAGAGATAGATGATACATTTAGCAAAATGCAATGAAAAAATGAAAATACTTTTTTCGTATACTTGAGACAGGAAATGAATAACTGCATTTTGGTGAATTTTATAAGTTTATTCCTGTTATATTAGCATCTTTACTATTTTTAACTAAATGCTAGAAATTATTACTCCTAGATGTTATCAAAATTCAAAAATGTATACCCAGAAATATCCTTCCTCAGCAAATTTTAAAATTTCGCCACAACATAATCCTCATTTAAAACGCCAAAGAGGAATTCGGAGATTTCGAGCAAAAATGCTCCTTCTTGTGTGCAAACAAGTTTACTCAAGTCTCTGTCTCTGAATCAGGAGTTCGTCTGTGAGGGAGATTTATATCGCATCTGCGTGACTCCCATTAAGTAAAAAAAATTAGTTCCCTGCTACAGCCAACCTTAGCAGACGATATTTCTACTGGAAAACATTTAAAAATGGAAAATATAATGCTTTTAATTCTCTAGATTTAGCAAAATATCACATGAGTGGCCACAGAATGTCGTGACCAGCGTTCTAGTCAAGGTTGTGTTTGGATTACATTTGAGAGGATGATGAAATAGCGATCAAAACTATAAATCAAAAAATACCTACGAGAAATTGGTTAATTCATGGAAATTAGTTGGTTGACACTGCTAGACCGTCTGCCGAGGCTCTCGATTCGACATCTAGCGGTGTCCCCCATGCTAGTGAATGCCCCAAATTAGACTTGGCTGCATTCTCTCAGCAACCCAAGTGGTCTATCCGAAATCGCAGCTCGTATTTTCACGAAAACTCAGGGAATGAGACAACTGCAAGCTTCATTCTAGACGTCCTCACTGGCATTGCTAGTCGGGATGGTGGAAGTGCTGGAATGCACTGCGTATTATACCCAATGTGATTTGGCAATGTTCTCTTTAGGTGTTCTGCAATATGGGTTTGAAGCGTTGAGTCAGAACTGGGTGAGGTGATCTGGAGAATTCAGTGGAAGCCAAAGTCGAGAGGTATGAATTATTTTCTACGCCCGTTTGCCACTTAAATTCTGAATATAACGTTCTTTACTCCCTCTGAAGGCAATTTTGTGCGTTCTCACCGATATTGGGACGAAAATTGATGGCTTCATTAGTGGTGAAACTGCGGAATTTCGTGTGGTCATTTCCAGAGTGCATTGGGTGAATTACGAGGCTCATTTGCGTGCCTGAGGCAGTGGGATTCCACTTTCGGGAGTGGGGTTTCGTTTTCCTTTCGGGAAAAGATAGGCTAGACAACTATTTTTAGCCCGAGAAATCACATCAAATAGTGTGTAAAAGACGATCTTCTGATTGGTTGGGGAAAAACTTGCAAGAATAAGAGTTAATTGGGAGGTGGTTTCAGATTAAAATGGATGCTCAGTTGACCATCTTCAATTTTTCTGGTTTTAGCAGCAGCAGAAAGCAGAGTGCTAATAATTAGAGTCGACGATTATCATTAAATGAGCTCCCACTCAGAAGTAGACAGTTTTTAGTTAAAATACATGAGATTTTTGAAAGCCTTCGCATTGCTCGAACAACCAGTGTGCCAAACAAGGGCTTTTGCTACATCCGGGGAAACAGATCTTCTGTGATACTATGGAAAACAATGAAACATTCCACAGAATATTCGAGAGTAGAAGAGACTGAGATCTTCGAGGCTTTGCAGAGATGTCGAGAACATCAAGACTAAAGACGACTTCGTTCTAAGACATTTACCTCAGAGAACAGCGTCTATTTCAAACCACCACGATTGCTGTTTTGAATCGAGAGAGCTTTGAGCTCATATTGAAGCCGACGGAAATAATTTATCACATCGGATAACTGGGTAATATTTACCGGTTGTTCATGAGTCCCAAAGAAGTCAGTGAACCTTCTCGAATGCGGTTTATACAGAACAAACCGAGTTGAACAAGGCTCAAGACTTGAAAGCTGCGGTTTTCAAAATTCTGATACTGATATTTTAGCTTCAAAATGAGGGAAATACACAAGACGACGGAGAGAAAAAATTGGCCTGAAAAAAAATGCTAAGAAATTTCTGAAAGAAACCCATTTAATGACACGGAATGGAAATCTAACTAAGCCGATTTCCAATATTTTAGTCGTAAAAAATCCACGTCTAATGCTAATTATCAGATATTTCATACTGATGAAGTTGAAATGTCAAATGCTATCTTCTGCAAAATGCTGAATTCCTCAGAATCAGAAGACTGCGAACAACTTTGGCATTTCTCCCTTGTTGTAATCTCTAAGTTAGATAATGCAAGCATCACGTGCATTCTCTCAAGGCCATGTAAATACCTACTTCTTCGCATAAAAGCAACCCACACAGTTTCTTAAAATACACGAAAGAAGAAGATGAAGAGGAATTGCAAAAAAATTACATTCAACCTATTTTAGGAAAGACAAGGCGATTCGCATCCTTTATCGTGGAAGTAGGTAATTTCCGGGCCTGTGAAGTAGGCACACTACTTCCTAAGAGAATCATATAAAGCTTATTCGGACCTTTAAATCAGCAGATGGATTCACTACCTGGACGGAGGAGAGGAAAAGAGAAGGAAACAAGGGGACGTGACTCACACAATTCGATTGGCGACGGGGTGTGTCCTCTAGCCAAGTTTTGGCAGGCTTTATGTCTAGACGGTTAAGCTAGCTCATTAAAATACTCTTAACTATCCATCAACTAAGGCTAATATTTGCTTGGAAATAACTGTCGAATAGGGGTCATGAATCTGTGGTAGTTAGGTGGTGATGCATTACCGAAAAAAGGCCTTTGAGGTTACTGACAGCACAGAAATTAAATGTCATGGCACCCAGTGAAGACCATGTTTGTTCCTCTTACCCACTCAAGCGTTGCAGTGGTCACTTTCTCACAAAAAGGCTTTTAAAACCACAAAAAGCTGCCTGATTACTGGGTGACACCGATTGTTCAAAAATTCCCCTGTGCCCTACATTTGATTTCTTTTACAGTTTTGCTAATGAATGCCGAGTCTAGATTAAGGTGTCTACAAGCATCCTAAGAGACTAATTCGGACTCCAGTTAATGCTGCGCTCTCACCAGTTTGGGAAATGCGGTAAAGTAAGTTAATCATACTTTGTACATTTAAGACTCTGCTCCAGTGATTGATTTCTGGCTAACGGTGTCTTATTTGTTTCAATGCGCTAAATAAGAATTAAAGGTATTTTTGGCAAAATCACCTAATAAGACTTGAAAGCAATCGAACAAGGAGTTAGGCTCGCGAAATGTATTAGAATTCATTTAAAAATATTTGACTTTGTGAATGAGGAATAAACGTCACAAGATATTTTGTCGCCTTTAAAACAATTAAACATACTTATTTGGCAACCGAGGTAGTTAATTGGAAGGCAAGGTGATTTTCAAATCATGAGCTAACAAACGTTTCTTTGCATTATATGAGGCAGCTTGAAAATGTCAAGCCTCGCATTTTCTTGAAAAAAATATAAAAAATAAAGTTATAATATATTTGTAAATTTGAGTGAATTTATTCTGAAAAATATCCGATACCTAAGTCCAAGATGTTCACCAAATCTCCCACTAAATTAAAACATGTTAAATGCGTTGAACAAGAGGTTTTTATAGAAAACAACTTATTTCAACATATCAAATAAACAAAAAAAAATAAAATAAAATTAAGATTGCAGTAAGCTCGGAAATTATGAACGCCATTGCACTCACTCTCCTCTGTTAAAATCGATTCATCGATGTGGGCTGCAGTGTGATTTTCACTGCTAAATAAATAAATAAATATTTTAACCCTTTTAGTGGAGGAGAACTAAGGGTAGTTACCTCTTTCGGAGACAAAGGGACTCTGTTTGAGCATCTGATGACAGAGCAACCAACAAAGCCCGACATCAAATGCTCGGTTTAATCTTTTTTTCGAAAAATTTATCAAAGTTGTATCTTCAGAAAATAATATTCATAATTTTCTGGTTACCTGGAACTATAAGTTATTTACCTCTCGTTATTGACTATAAGAGTATGGACAGTTGTTAGAGCTGTCACTATGGCGCTTTGCACTTCGTCGAATAAACTTTGGACTTACCACGCTTAACGTCTCTTGTGACCGTGATCTAACGTAACGCATATTACTCGAACTATTTTAGGTGGCATAGCACCTCTGTGATTTACATTAATCTGAATAGCACACTGAATAAGCTGTCTCGGTTTCACTCATACTGAATAATGTTATTCGTATTTTTTTGCTAATAGAGATGCGTGCACACTTAATGGGTCTTTCATATTCCGTTTCATCAACAGACGAACTGTCACATCCCACAAAGTCGACTCTGAAAAAAACTGCCATTCTGTTACCTTGCAAACACAAAAATTGTACAGATAAGGCCCGAGCGCACTAAGATAAATAGTCTGGTTGGTCATTTAAAAGACAAAGATTCATTGTGACTTCCAGACATCTTCAGTCTGGCGCCTACGGAAATTGTAAGCAGTGCTTACTGTTGCCACTGGAAATTCGATGTTATTTAATACAGTTAAATCGGAAGAAAATAAGGCGGAACTTAGCACGACTGGCGAATAGTGTGGCTAAGGTTTATTTGAACGTGCATTAGAAAATCATTCTGAGCTGACACTTGACCAAGCTAATCTGATTCCATCAATTTCGCCTTTTCTTTACTAAGTTTATAAAATAAAAAAATATATCCGTTAGAACATCAAACATAAATCATCGAGAAGCAAAAGGTCTGAATATTTTACTTAATTTTTTGCATAAAAAATATGCATTTGATCTAATTTCGTTTTTTCTGCAATCCTTGAAAGCCAATAACTAATAAAAAATGAAATAAATAGTAAGCTAATGAATTAGAAATATGTCTTTTAGACGAGTAAAGTATCTTTTTTGCTTTAAAATCCAATCTGCTTTGAGTATTAGGTTCTTCTTCCATTATCCAAATATATCATAGAAACAAAAAAACGGAATTTTAAAAAGGTCACTTAAATTAGTAAAGATTTTACATAACAAAATGCATAATTATACACTTTTACCATCTTAAAACCATCAGGAATTATTCTGTATAAACACTTCGTTTTATAAATAGCTCCATTCTCACACGTCCAGCATTTTTAACAATTTCAGTTGCGCAAAACGTAAGAAATCTCTGATTTTTCTGGATAATATCCAAATCTACAAAGTTGTTTAGTGTTTCTGACGTCAAACAGTAGAAAAACCACTAAAACTGGAGCCTATGCGTTGAGCGCACTTGACAGCAGTAAAAATTTGCCAACTCATGTTACAGCAGCTTACCTACCTTCTTGCATTCCTTGATCAAATGCGCCTAAATGTAACCTTGAATACTCATATTTTTCAACACAGGCAGTTAAGGAATTTTCAAGGGTTTTGTGTTGTCGCGATACAGGAGGAAAGAATAAATTTATTTCTATAAGGTAGTGCAAAAAATTTCCTGTAACATATTAAATTAAATAAACCCTTTTAATCTCCAAAAGTGAGAGTTTTAGTGCTTTTTAAACCTAACGAATTTGTTCGGGGAAAATAGCCGGTACCTGACACAAAGATGCTCACCAGATCTACTTCTAAAGTAAAACATGCCAAATGCAACTTCCATTTGAAATTTCATTTATTTATTAGGTGTCCTGAGCAAAAACGGCAGCTCGTCATCGGCAAAGTTTACCGCTTCATTTCTGTACAAAATAGATGAGATTTTCAGTTGCTGCATTCGAAACTTTCACATTCCAACGTCTTTTGATAGAGCAATAAATTTCAATTTGTATTTATTTGAACAAAAGTTAAAAATTAAAATCGTTAATAGCTCAGAAATCGTGAATGCCACTGTAATCGCTCTGCAGTGTTTGCAGCGTTTTTAAAATCGATTTATCATTGTGGGCTACAAAGTGATTTTTTTAGCCTGAATAGATAGTAGTATAAATACTCTAAAAAGTTGTTTTTAATTATTATTATTTACTCGATAATTGCTTGGTTGCTTGTATAGCATCAACAAAACTCCCAGCGAGATTTAAAGCTCACGGTGTAAAATGAAACTAAAGAAATCGAAAGTTGCGGATTGCCATTACAAAAATTCTTGTGAAATCAAACATTAATATAATTTTAAAAGTAAAATGCGTGAATATTTAGGAAAAATATTTATTATAAAGGATAATTGCATTTTATAGACATGAGCATAATCTCTTTCCCCTTAAAAAAGGGAAAGGCAGAATCGACTCTACTTATTTGTGAGTTGCATTCATTTAATTTCATTTCCATGTAAATATGTCAAAAATGAAATGGTAAGTAAGAACTTTAACAAGATTTTTCTTTGTCGAAATATTCTTTACCCTTAAGCAGTTAATTTACTGAGATCCAGAAGTTGATTTCTCCTTTATTAAATCAGATGTGCGTTTCAGTCATCAGCTATTCAGCTCGTTGGTATGAATAGAATAGAAGGTTTTACACCGCTATACAGAAAGCTAAGCAAGTGTGCTCACTTTAATTAGTCTTAAAAATAAGAAAACATTCATTCCTACCTAATAATGCACCTCGTTTTATTAGTAAGGCAGTGGCGCACAACTTTGTAATTGTTTAATATTTCGTCTAATCGACGGAATCGCCACATTCTCCCTTGTTTTGATTGACACCAATTGGGAAAAAAGGTCACTTATGCCTGAGCGTGCAAATGAGCCAATTTGACAGCATAAGAGAAGCTAACGGAAACTGAGCGTAATCTACGCCAGCAACAATTTACTACCTCATGACACAGCAGGTTGTGGGCACGAGGTGATAACATTAATTAAAACATAAATAAATACTGATTTCTGCCCACAATTCAAATTGTATTTGGATATTTTTGCATTGTTTTACATAAAAAATTGTTCTTCCTTCATTTGAAATATATTTACAAATCAGAGAGATCCCATGGAATGACGTGATACCTTCTAATTCAAATGCATTTATAAATCATTAGTTGATATAACGAATTCAGCTCAAACTAGAACTGATATTCAAGAGGCTCAGTTAAGCCTACAAGGAGCCAAATTCGAAGTCTTAGTGCCAACATGGTCACCTAGGCACGATTCATTAACTTTCCCTACAATTGTCAGGGTGTCATATGGCTATTTGCTGCTCATTTTCTCTGTACCAAGTTACACCATATTTTGGCATAGTTTTGATAAATTACAATTTTATCTGTGCTACCTAAAGTGCACTCTGACAGCTGAAAACAAAAATCGATTAAAAAGCTCGTGGAATTTGTTTAAATAAAGCATGTAGAATCATGGAATTTCAATTCGTCGGTTCGCCTTGTTAGGTGCTTAATTTGGTCCTAGTAGACTGCCATCCGTTCTATGAATACATTAGAAGAAAATGGGCTTTTATCCACAATCTCAATTATAAATCTAATTTGATTTCCTATTGTAAACTTGCAATAATGGTATCGTTATCACAAATATCGTTTCAACGCCCTAAATGTATTCACTTACTATCACTTTCCCATCAAACAGCAAACACCTCTCAAAGTTCGGGAATGGCCACGTTTACTCAGCTTCCAAAACGCTATTTATTGCTTTTTGTACACCATTGAATAATTAATATTTACTGATTCAAAAGTAGATGTATTTTATACAGACGTGCAAAATAGCGCTTGAGAGATAGTTTTATAGATTCATCTGAGAGCAGTTAATTAGATTCTTTTCCTCAACCCGAGCTCTTCGTGTGCCTATAGTGCATTTTCACGATTCTCATTAAACCAACGACGCCAACTCAAAATTTGGGTGTTATTTTCGCATTTGGCTATCAAGAGTTCGAACTCGTGATATGCACACAGGTGGTCATATCGGTTAAACGAAATTGCGGTGTTTGCGTCTCCACTATATCAATCAGATGTCAAATATGACACAAATACATGCATTTTGACACCCTATTCCATTAGTTCCGCACTGGCTGTTCCACGGCTACCTCCTGTTTAATGTAGAGCCAAAGTATAGTAAGCGCGACGAACACATTGAAATTAATTCCTTCATTAAAGAAGGTCACGTAATTAATCTCAATTTTCTGTCACAATTATCACAAATGCAGCTTTGAACTGACAACCTTAGAAAGGCCTATCTTCCGTGAAATTCTAGACACGGGTGCTCTGATTCAAATAATGTCACACCTGTGTCCACCTTAATCAAACAAAGAGCTGGATGCTCCAGTCTGCTAACCACTTTTTCCTAAAAATAACATTTAGACATAAAAATAAAAAAAATCAAGCCAATTTTGTGGATGACTGCCTTTAGAAATTTTTCCCAGGCAGCTGAGGATTTGATGTAGCAGTTCGAAGGAATTCAACAAGGAAATTTGAGTTCATCCGAGATTTGAGTGGTTGGAAGTGGGCGTGATGTCGTGTTTACTTCGACAATTCCTCCACTACTGCTAAATGACATCAGATGCCTCGCATTGCATCGAAAAACTTTAATTAAATTGAAGTTGCACAATCGGTTTCGTAGACAATTTAAGACATTTGTGTGACTTACTGCTTAACCGCTATTTTCCACAATGTTTCAGAAATATCATCTAAGTGATATTATGATATTATATACACAAGAAAATGTAAACGGTTCAAAAATATGAAATTTGAATATTCTAGACAATGGGCTGGCAAATTACGCAGGAAGATTTGAAAACATATTTTTCGGAATATTGAAAGTATTGTTAGAATTCAATGACGGTTTTGCACACTACCCTATCTACCCAATATTGGTCATTTTCAGTTTAAAACATTGGGGCGAAATAGCACTAGATACAGTTCACTTTATCATTAGAAATCAATTAGAAACCTTTTCGTGTGTTGAAGCGATTATTCGATTGTTTTAATTAGACAGTTGTTAGACAATTCAATTGTTTTAATTAGTGGGTTGAATTGTGATCGATAATGGGCTCCCTGCTATTGACGTAGCCCTCTATTTGAAGTGGATTTTGAGCAATTTTGAGTTAATTCACTCTCAAATTATCCCTTTGGAATACGTATTTACATAGTTCAATGCCGTTTAGGGGTTTTAGAGAGGAAATTTAAGCGCTCTGGTGGAATTTGTTCTGGCACGCCCAAAAGACGACTGTCTGTCAACCACCCGATTTAATCCTGCTCCCATAAAATTATTTCTTGCAAGGAAATTTAAAATTTCTCCTAAAATTCTTCAAAAATGGCGCAGTGAATGCGGTTTCTCGACTCCCAGCAGACATGATCAAACACTAATCCAGGACGGCACTTTACGCTTCTAGATATTGAGAACATGTGTTGTTTGCCGTCACCAAGGGTGTGTATTAGAGTTGAGCAGTTAACAAACTCAATCGGCTCTCTGATTCTCTTGGACTGAATTGTATGGCATCTGTTGTATATTGGAATGATACGCCTTCGATTAATGGTTTTAAGGTTCTGGTTATTCTATGGCCATATTTTCTGTATCTTAAGAAATTTCCAAACTTTTTCGACGTGCTGACCGGAGGTAGCTGGATAAATAAAATCACCGGTTGGGCGTCAAAAGTGTCAATTCTGTCTGCAAAACGCCAATATTTTTGAATATCACTTCTAAGAAGAATTGTGTGCCATTTCCTTTCAACCCAGTTTTAATTTTTAGCTGCAAAATTAAATTGATTCCCTTGCATTTTACTAAAAGCCTTTTCATGTTGCTAAGAAATTCTTTAATTAATTCACTCAGCTCAACAGATTTGAAAGAGTTCCTTCTATTAA